>CM059427.1:6192991-6792991 GCA_030390025.1 Squalus acanthias
CCCTTCTCTCACACTGAGCAGTTGAATGGCCTCTCCCCAGTGTGAACTCTCCCCAGTGTAAACTCTCCCCAGTGTGAACTCTTCCCCAGTGTGAACTCGCTGGTGTGCCAGCAGGATGTTGGACCGAGTGAATCCATTCCCACGCACGGAGCAGGTAAACTGACCCTCTCCAGTGTGAGCACACTGGTGTATCGCTCTGATCCCGGGGGCTTTTAAAGCTCTTCCACAGTCAGAGCATTTAAACGGTCTCTCATCAATCTGAACTCGCTGGTGTGTCAGCAGGTTGGATGTCTGAGTGAATCCCTTTCCACACACGGAGCAGGTGAACGGACTGCTCCTTGCGTGACTGCGCAGATGAACTTTCAATGCAGACGAGGAACTGAATCCCTTCCCACCCCACACACGTACCCCCAGACATAGTACACGCACCCCGTCACTTTATTCTGGATTGAAGAATTTTTATCACTTCTAGAAGGGAAAAAAACATACAACTCCAAAGAAGTAACTAACCCACTAATTAGGATGTAAAGTTTTTTATTTTACCAGCCAAGGACAACTATAATTGCAATTGCAGAACACTAGATAACAGAGGATCTTCACAAAGCTAACTATACTTCCACTTTCTGTAGGTTGCCTGACAAGACTGGATCAAATTACACATTGCAGGTACTCTACAGCAGGGAGAATCAAATTACACATTCCAAACAAACTGTTGGATGTTTCTTGTCCTCTCAAGGGGACCAATCAGAAATCCGGTCCAACCCATTGGTGTTGCAAATAAACGCTGCCGAAATTCTTTGCACCTCCAATCGCCCCCCCACACCCCTCCCACCCCCCAAGCATTTAGAAGGATTAAGCAGCTGGAATGAACTTCCAAATGGACATACCCAGGCTCTGCATAATAATGAAAAGGAAGAGGCAAGAGGCTTTGAGAGTGAAGCATTTTGGGAGAAGGCAGCAGCCTACTCGCTATTACCCCTATTGATGGCTCTGCATTTGTGCTTATTTTACGCTGGTTTTTGCATGTTAATAAATGAGCTCCACAGGATATTTTACCATCGGTTCCTGTTGGATAATTCGGCACAGGAACAGGCCTAATTTCTGTGTAAATGCAATGTAAGAAATTCAGGGTCAGTTACTAAAATCCAATGGGCCTGCCTTCTGTGCCTTGCTCCTGTCAACTGTTAAAGCTGCTTCAAATCGGGTATCAATGGAATGTGTGAAATGCTCCAAACACACACGGTGCTGATAAAACACCATAGGCTATGTCTTCGTGTTTATAGTTTGTTAAGATTGTTGACAATGTCTAAGTAAAAGAGCGTTTGTTTCACTCGCCCTGCAGAACCTGTTTTCTAGTGAGTTTTGCATGCTGGTAGGTTGGCTTTGTCTGGCTGTGAGGCGTGGGGATGGCACTGTGCCCGCAGTAATCCTCCAATGATTGTGTGCTGTTTGTTCCTTGAAGGAATTGACTTGTCAGTTGGTTTACAAGACTGCATTACATGTGCTGCACAGGCTGTTGCATTAGATTTTGTATGATTAATTTACCGGTCAACCCATTGCGATAAAACTTAGATTTCTGTATTGGATTGTTTCACGTAGCTTATTTATACTGCTTACTGCTGTAAATAACTCTCTTCCTGAAGGATTAACCTTTGATTAAAAAGTGCCTGGTATGACCAACATTGTTTGTCATAACACATGGTGGAATTCCTATGCGCTATCTGCTAACAGTAAAAGGTGCACACTATATCCCAGCTAACTTTGTGCATAAGTCACATTTTTTTTTGCATAGAGCGTAAGATCTTGCCTATGGAATCTTACTTTTTGCATTACTCATGAGAAACAGTATCTGGAGTGAGCCCTGATCATTGCAGCTGCAACTCACCAGCTTGATTCGCCAAATGGCACATGTGGACTTGTGCTCCTCCAAGGAGTTAACACCTGGAACAGGAGAAAATTGGAAGGAAAAGAAAAAAAGTTTAAAAACTCGATTTGTTGAATAGTGCTCACTGTATTATCATTCCTTCGACCTGCACATTCTAATTTTTGAATGTTAACATTTAGTTTCTACCTAGTACTCCTCTGCTTTTGTGGTTTGTTGTATCAAATCCTTTCCACAGCCATTCCTATCAGTGCCTGAATCATATTGTTACAAGGTCACAGACAGCTGACAGAGCTCAGTTATGCAATTAATCAGTGTTAACACATCATTTCATGCTCATATCCATAGTGTTGTGCTGGTATTCATGATTGGACCTGGCCTTAATTTTCCATAGAAAACAATAATCCCTATTGTAGTATATGTGGGTCGAACAAATGAAGGACAGAGACACAATGCGTTGCCAGTCAATGTGCTTGCTTTACTAGGCCAGAGCGAACTGAGCATGCTCGTATCAAACCATGTGATAATACATTACACTGCTTTCCCCTTAAAAAAAAGTGTACATATTCCCCTCTCAAATACAACAAAACTATGGTCCCACTTTTCCCAGCATTACATGTACCACATAACAAAAACTCCTGGCTTTTCTCTTTTGAATGAACTATAAATCCAGTTTAATAACAGGTTTGCGGAGCCTTCCTGATCTCCTTACAGAAGGTTTTGGTGTTGAACCAATTTTTGGGCTATTTTGTTTTGGTTCCGAACTCAAAGAAGTAGGTCCCACCACTCTGTTTCCCCACTTGATACAACCTTGTTCACAAGACAATTCAGTACGACGGTTATGGAATGGTTTCAACTCTGTGTCCAGACACTGATCAGTCCATCCATTCAAGGTGTTTTCATACACTCTTTTCAGTACTGAGTCCTTTTGAGTCTCATCTGCAATCTCCGTTGCATTCACGGGAAAGTCTTTGTCAATTGCACCTAGCGTGAAAATCTCACCCTCACTCCCAACACGAGTCCTCATGCGGCAACCTGGACAAGGCATCTGCGATTGCGTTTTGCTTTGAAGTGCGATATTTAATCGTGCAGTCATATTGTGACGACAGCACTGCCCAATTTTGCATTCTTGATGCGGCCATTGCAGGGATGGCAGATTTGGACCCCAATATTGCTGGGAGCGGTTTGTAATCGGTTATCAGGGTAAACCTTCTGCTGATCAGGAACTGTTGGAATTTCTTGATTCCAAACACTATGGCGAGCACTTCCTTTTCAATTTGCGCATAGTTTCTTTCGCTCTTTGTAATGGCCGTCATCCATTACATGGCTTATGACAGCTCCCACACCGTAGCTAGAAGCATCACACGCTAACCTAAGCTCACGCTCTGTGTCGTTGTGCATAAGTAGAGCATCGCTAGAGAGACTTCTCTTCCAAGTGTCGTAAACTTCCTGTTGCCCTTTTGTCCACTTCCACTGGACATCCTTCTTGAGGAGCTCGTGCATTGGAGCTAACATGGTCGCTAACTCAGGTAAGAAACACGCGTAGTACTGGACCATTCCAACAAAGATCTTAACTCAGACACGTTCTGTGGCTTTGGAGCATTGACGACAGCATCAACCTTTTCCTTAACTGGTTGCAAGCCATTTACATCAACTTTCAGACCAAGGTACACAACCTCGGGCTGCACAAAAGCACATTTGCTCCTTTTCAATTTTACATTGTGGGCATTCAACCTTTGAATCTAACATTTCTAGATTTTCTTCCTCGATGCTTGTTGCGATCAGCACATCGTCTTGATTGCATAAGCAATTTGGAATTCCTTGCAAAATCTTATCCATCGTAGCCTGGAAGATTTTGGGGGAGGACTTTACACCATACGGCAGCCTGGTGTATGAGTACAGTCCCTTGTGTGTGTTGATGGTGAGATACTGTTGACTGTTTTTGTCAACATTTAGCTGAGTGTAAGCATGCGACAGGTCAAGCTTGGAGAAAACCTTTGACCCAGAGAGTGCTGCATACACATCTTGCGATGTAGGTAACGGGTACTGCTTACCGTCAACTGCTTGGTTGATAGTAACTTTGTAGTCACCGCACAAGCGTACAGTTTTGTCTGCTTTGGGCACGACCACAATCGCGATAGCCCATTCACTTTTGTCAGTTTTTACCAGCACTCCGTTCTCTCTGAGCTTTGCTAGCTCTTCCTCCACCTGACTTTTCAATGCATTGGGGACGGGCCTTGCCTTACAACAGACAGGCTTCACGTTGGACTTGATGCGGATATGGGCGTCCTACCCAGTGATGCCCTCATAACTGTCTGTGAACATGCTTTCATACTTGTTCAGCATTGTGTCAAGTCGCTTCTTTGACTGAAGATGTTTTTCCAGTCTAGTTTTATCTTTCTCAACCAGTCTTTGCCCATGAGGGTTGGCCTGTTGTTGTAGCTCACTGCAATAATAGGCAGCTTTACTGACTGGCCATTGTGTTGAACTGTACATTCCATTTGTCCACATGCCTCTAGGACTTCTCCAGAGTAGGTTTTTAACTCTATGGTACTCTTTGTAAGTGGTAGTTGATTAAACTTGCTCTCATATGAGTCCTTACTCATGATAGAGCAGTCTGCCACCGTGTCGATACACATCGATATATTGCTCTGTTGATCAAAAGTTTTATACGGAAGTCTTTCTCACGACTGCTCGTGTTGCCGCTAGTGGCATAGATACTGTAGATGCCTAGTTCTTCAACGTCAGGTGTGTTCACGTCAATATTGTGAATTCCTCCCTTTTGTTGTCGCTGCTTTGCATTGCCACTAGAATGGTTCTTACTTCTGCTTTCGATCTAGCTCTGCAAGCTGGTTAAATATGGCCTTGCTCCTGGCAGTGAAAACACTTCACATTTTTGTATTGGCAGGACTGTGGTGTGTGATTTCCATTGCAACGATAACAATTCACTGAATTGCTCTCACTGACATACTTTTGACTCGGTCTCACAGTTTTAGGTTTGGCGGTGGCTTTCTGACTGCAGACTTCAGCTGCACTAGTCACTTGAGTTGGATGGAGCTCCCTAGCATTCTTAGACGCCATCTCCATAGATAGGGCAATTTTGCACGCTATGTCAAACATTAGGTTTGGAGTATTCATTAATTTGGACTGTGCGCGCTCATCCACCAGTTCACACACAAACTTATCTCAACGCATGATCTAAAAATGTGCCGAAGTTACAATGCAAAGAAAGAGTTTTAAGAGCTACAATGTACTCACTGATGGTTTCACTGTCTTTTTGATTTCTGGTACCAAATTTATAGCTCTCTGCTATTTCTAATGGCTTTGGGTCGAAATGGTCCTCGAGTTTCTCGACAATGTCTTCAAACGACACATCCTTCGCTTTTCCTGGCGCAAGTAGGTTTGTCAATGTTCCGTAGACATCTGGCCCGATCTCCGTTAGAAAAATTGCTTTTTAATGTTCACGAATTACTTTATTTTGAGCTTGAACATTCTCATCTGCACCTTCGGTCTCAATAATGTTATTGGCCCTAAAAAAACATCTCCAGCCGCTCAGTGTAAGAACTGAATGGTTCGCGAGCTCAGTCATACAGCCGAGGCTTCCGATGAATCCCGCAGGCACGGCCATGATTGTCCCGATCCCGTCAGACAGTGACTCGGCACGCTACCTGTGCGAATCAATGCCGCTGCACACGAAGGCGAAGCACAGACGATTCTGCATGAGTATTAACGGTAAAACATTGCAAAAATTCAGTTTTGGTGTCACAAATTCACCTTAAACTTTTCCACTCGAGGGTTGAACACTGTCCTTCCACGATCCCTTAAAATGGCTTTGGGATCCCATTCTCGTCGCCAAAATTGTAGCATATGTGGGTAAAACAAATGAAGGACAGAGACATGATGGATTGCTAGTCAATGTGCTGGCTTTACTAGGCCAAAGAGAACTGAGCATGCTCCTACCAAACCATGTGATAAAACCATGCGATAATACATTGCACCTATGATACAAATGTCTGTTTCTGAGGCAAAGAATGGAGGAGGAAGATGGTTTGTTTACTATTGGGAGAATGTGAGAGCATTTCCCCAAGCTTCATCTGTGGAATGCCATTGAACGCTGCAATTGTCCACCTTTGAGTCTCAGATTGTTGGCTACTAATGTTGCTATTCGCAACAGCTTGTGATGATTTACCCCATCCCACTAAGCACATTGCAATCGAATATACAGCCAGGAAAAGACTAGCTGGTCCATCAAGCCTGTCCCACACTATGATGGCCGGAGCATCATGACTCAAATGACATAGTCGAGCTAAATATGTCCAATATTTAGTTTTTGAGTTATTTCTTGTTTTAGCTCATTTATCCTGCACCCCTCCCAACTTTTGTTGCTTTCAGCTATTTTAAGATTTTGATTTATAACTGGCATAACATTTCTGGGTTCTAATGAAACAAGTGAATAGAATTCTATGTGTTGCCACAAAGTCGAAGTTATTCAATATGCTACAACGTGAAGACCTCCGACACCAAACAAATTTCTATGTTCTTTTCCTAATTTTCATAGAATTTTATCAGGCGAGGGCAGCATTTGCCTTGTCGTGTCCTGTGCTCTGTGAACTAGTTTGACTATAGCTTGAAGTACATGATTTAAAATCGGATTGACCAATTTGTTGTGAATATGCTTGCTCAGATAATGGTCAAAGATGGCAGAAAGCTCAGCCTATGATTGGAAATAAACGCATTTGGCGCGCGATTCCTAAATACACTCATTAGATTTTTTTTAAATAGTAAAAAATGTTCGTGGAAGAGATTTCAAGCAATTTCACAAGGTTTATACTGCAGCAAATATTTATTATTCATTGTTGGGATATGGGTGTCACTAGCAACCCTCATTGCCCCCGAGAAGGTGATGGTGAGCCGCTGCCTTGAACTGCTGCAGTCTTGTGGTGAAGGTGCTCTCACAATGCTGTCGGTAGGGAGTTCGGGATTTTGACCCAGCGACAGTGAAGTATGATGGAAATATGACGGAAGACGCACAATCACTTACAGCTCAGCAAAGTTGCAGGATTAGATAAACAACACAAACCTATATATAAATGTGATGTACAAATGTATGTTTAGAAAGAAAACAAAATGCTGGAAATGCATAACAGCATCTGGAAAGAGAAAAGAGAGGGTAAAAATGAACCGCAAATATTACGTTTTAGAAAATTTTGCTAAAAGCAAAAATAAATGAAACTGACTCACCTTCTGTTGTCCCAGTGACATAATTTATTATATATAATGTATCTATTCATTTAAACTATTACAAAACTAGAAGCGCCTACATCACCTTTAGTGGAGCCACTGACCCGCTCCATGTAAACCCATCAACTGATTCTGGAACCCGCTAAATCTGCGATTCTGGTGCCCTCCGACATTCCGAAGGATGTCAGGAAGTCGCGGCTGATGGGGCTCCGATGCCGCAGCCACATTCCAAGGAGCCAACCAGTGGCAATTGCTGGCGGCCTTGGGGCCCTGATTGTGCTCAGTAAATTGCCACGTTTCATGCCGGTGTGTCCCAAGGAGCATCGGTAGCCTTTCACAGGATTCGCTTGGGGGCCCCGTGCAATTGCACCACCCCTGTCATCAGGCCAAACAATTGCCTGTTTGTCTCCAAGTAATTTAGCTTGTTACCTTTGTTTATTACTGGTCATGATGTGGAGATGCCGGTGTTGGACTGGGGTGGACAAAAATGAGAAGTCGCACAACACCAGGTTATAGTCCAACAGTTTTATTTGAAATTACGAGCTTTCGGAGCGCTGCTCCTTCGTCAGGCCTGACTGTACCTGACGAAGGAGCAGTGCTCCGAAAGCTCGTAATTTCAAATAAAACTGTTGGACTATAACCTGGTGTTGTGCGACTTCTCATTTTTGTTTATTACTGGCATGCTTGTCTTTGATAACAATGACCTCATGTTGGCATTTGCAGTTTGATTGTTCATTGGTGGGATTTGTTGCTAGGCTGAAGTTGCAACCTGCTAAAGTATTAATGGATCTTGTTTTTAAAAAAACACTCAATTTGTGCCTTGGTTTCTATCCCTGACTTTTGAAAGGCTGGTGATGTGATTTATAGTGAATCTGATGCACTTAGAACCTAAGTGGTAATGAGCTGTTAGGTGCTGTTCATTTTCAGAGCTTAATGGAATGAACCTGTGGCCTTTTGCTACTCTCCATTCTTGTTAGTTTGTCTAATTTATCATTGTATTGCTTGGCAAGGTTAAAGGCTTTAGTGGTCAATTCCTAATTTTGCCACTACACATCTCAAAAGGAGTAGTCTCCTTTTATTTTGCCCATTAAGATTGAAGCTAAAGACCAGAGATTAAAAAGAAAACTGCCAATGCTGGAAATCTGAAATAAAAACTGAAAGAATGCAGATCGGCTGGTCAACATCTGAAAGAAAAAGATAAAGATAAATTATCACTTCAGGTAAAAACTTTCACCAGAACTGCAGTGGAGATACCCACCTAAAATGTTAACTTCCCTTTTCTCTTTTGGGTGCTGATCAGCCTGCTGCACATTGTTAGCATTTTCTCTTTCCATAGTTAGTCTTTTTAGCAAAGCAGGTTCCCTATAAACTATGAACACTACAGTATGTTTATCTATATACAGGAAACTTTCGTTTATCCGGCATCGACGGGACCGGCGTGGTGCCGGTTTATCGAAAGTACCGGATAACAGAGAGTTATATCTACCGAGGCTATTTTTAACAAAGAGACTCCAAGCAGCACGGGAGAATCTGCTCATGCTACTGCAATGTTTCGGACTTGCGACAGCGCCAGGAGGCCGAGTAGTGGCACTTTTGAAAAGTACCCCTACTGACTAAATCGGCGTTTGCGGACTCGGACTCGGACTCGGGATCGGCAACATTGCCGGTTATTCGAGAGGATTTTTCGGAGCACTCGGCATTCGTGGAGACTCGACTGCGACTCGGCAACATTGCCGGTTATTTGAGAGGAGTTTTCGGAGGATGATTTTTGCCGGTTAAGCGAGAATTCCGGATATTTGGGTGCCGGATAAACGAAAGTTTCCTGTATTGTGATCTGTTGAAAATGAAAATCCTTACACTGAAGACTTCACACTGAAAAATATATAGAAGAGAGAAAGGAAGCCGGTTGTTTCCTGCAGCTTTTTCTGAACTTGATAATATGGCCTCTCCCATGGGCAGAAACCAGGGATTTACAAGTGGGCAAATTGTGGCTAATTGTTCTGTAAACTGGCCTGCCAAAAACCTTACTTAACTAGCCCGATAGAAAATTAAATAAAAATGCATTTCTTACATTACAGGTTAAGAAGAAAACTCCACACACAATGGCCCAGAAATTGGACTTCGATGGTTGCCGCGGGGGTAAGGATCCCCCGCGATATCACACTCCGCGCCTGCCTTTATGGTTTTGGCCCACACGAACTTCAGTTCCTGGGCCACTCCCTGGTGCCGGCGCGCAGTGTGTGTGTGTCCCAGAGGCGCAGTTAGTGCGATGCGACCTCTGGGATCACGTGGGCCAGTTAGAGCCAATGGCAGCACACCATCTTTCATTCATAGTTTTGACAGGAAGAGCTGTCAAAACTATGAATACAACAAGCCCCCAAAAGAACAGCTAAACCTCAATTAAATTTTTTAAAAAAGCCATCACATTAATAAAATAACTATAGTTAAATAAATTAACCACTTTAAACAAAAATTTAAATTTTTGAAAAAATTTAAATTCTTTTTAAAAGTTCTAAAAATAAACTTACCTTTCTTTAAAGTCTCTAAAAAAGATAAACCTGTTGAAATTTTTTTAAAATAATACTTAATTAACTACTTACCTTGTTAAAAGAGGGTCTTACGCCTGCTTTCTTCATGTGTAAAATCTTCAACACTTACCTGCGCGTTCAAACCTGAAAAAAAAACTAAGTGTGCTGCATGTGCGCAACCTGTAGTGCGCACGCGGTTCACTTAGGAACCGCCCCCTTCGCAATACCCGAAGTGCCGGTTTCCCGCGCATGCGCAGTGCATGCAGGAAACCGACACTTCGGGACCGAATACGCGAGAGTACACAGTGCGTAATCTCCCGTATTAGGTCTAATTTTCGGGCCAATATATACAAGACAGTAAATTCAAAAGCATCGTAGCACCATGTTAGCTGTCAGGTGGATGTCTGCTGATTCTTTAATCGGTGCTCAATGTGTCCAAATGCATGGGCCGATTAATTGGTTTGATTCAGGCTGCTGGATTTGAGCAAGGCGTTTCTGTGCTGGCAATTACGTTTTTTTGGGTATGTGCAACCAAATCCTATGCATGCACGTAGATACATCTTCCAGTGTCATCCTACCCAAATGCTATTTCATAGCTACCAGCTGGACTGAAGCAGACATTATCTTTGGAATCCTGCTGCTGTTCGTGAGAGTGGTGGTTTTGTGACCTTCTGGCAGGTCTCATTGGAATAGAATTTGTCTGGCTGTTTTGAAGATATGTTCTAGTGGAGGTTTTGCTGGCCTCTGCTTTTGTAGGAGAGTTTAAATATATCTTTGTATGTAACAGAACTTAATTCGTAGGATTTGTTCCATGGGTACTGTATCTGTGCAGTCCTGTTTTGCCTTTGAACCGTTACTATATTTTTAATTGTGTGTTTGGCAATTCTGTTTATATGAATTTAACTCTCATACAGGAGTGTGTGACAGGTTTCATTACTGCCAGTTTTCCAGATCTAATGTAAAAGTTTTTCATAAACTCCTGCTCAAACCTTTTGGTGTGCAGGGTTATTGGCTGGACACTTTTTAAATCAGTTGTGCTTCAGGTGTAGAATGTAGTTGTTGAGGTGGTAAACATGCCATGCATTTGACGCACATGTTGGTCTAATTTCAAATGCATTCCCTATTTCATCCTTGTAAGCGGGATCATAGAAGATAGGAGCAGGAGTAGGCCATTCGGCCCCTCTAGCCTGCTCCGCCATTCAATGTGATCATGGCTGATCATAGTATGAAGGCTGTCACCAAGTTTTCTTTTGAAGTTATCCCTTAATTTGTGCTGCTAAATATTTTGGTTATCTGTTTAATTTCCTCTAAATGTATGCAGAAAATTAAGAACAAAGTCAAAATGTTTCTCTTTCCCATGCCCTTGGGCTGTTTTAAAAAAAAAAAAAATTCTCTAATGCTGCAGAAACACATGCAAAGCAGTCTTGCTGCTATTTTTGTTCAATGATGTGCTGGTTAGCATCTTGTTCTGTGCCAAAACGGAGAGGACAAGGTCATCCAAGGCCCAAACCATTTGCAGGTTTTTGCCACAGTTGGCTTTTATTGCTTTGGTCTAAAAGGTCCCCTGCTGGAAGGTGCTTATTTCACACAGTCAGCCTGTGAACCATGGGCAGGGAGTGACCTTCTCTGAGCAGGAATGCTTTTCCTTACAACAAGTAACTTGGTGGATCCCATCCATTATTTGTCATCCGGAGTTCAACACGCACAGAAAAAAGATTCTCAACTGTATGAAATCATAGCCTCGACTTGAAAGGCAAAAACATCTCCATCACTCTTCTGGGTACCCACAAAGGATGCTTGAAAGTGAAGCTGTTCTGCATATCCTATCTTTCATATCTCCAGCCAAAAAAAGCAAGTCCCTCACCTATATTTGTGCCAGATGGTTGAGTGTGATGTAACATCTGTTGTATCAATTACAGTTCTTGTATAGGATAAGTACCCATCGAGCATTGCACATTATCCTTTGCAAAGCTACATAACTATCTGTCTGAACTGATCTCAAAATCTAATTCAGTTTGACTCTGGGGTGCTATTCTGAACCTATTGTGAACCTTTTATCAGTTGTACAAAGATTGAGAATACCATAAGAAGAGGAGAAATTTATATAATACTCCATTTATACCTGCAAATGTACACTGTCTGGTATGTCGTGGTATCAAGCCTGTATCAGTAGAAGTATTATGACCCAGTTAAAGGAAAAGCTTTTTTAATTGTCGTGCTCAGAGAAGGTAGGAACTTCATTTTCAAGAGGGGAAGCAGGCAGAGTATTTTTTAGCGATCTAGTCTTGAATGATCTAAATTGGAATATACTTATGCTGCCTTCCATAATGTGTTCTCTTTCTGTATTGGCAATAATTATTACAATATTTTGTAAAATTTTTATTGATTGCTTTGTATGTTTTAGCATCATCTATTGAGTGTAGAGTGAGTAGAAGTGTAATTGTGACATTGTTGTGATGTGGCCACTTAGTGTGAATTGTGGCCACCTCGATGGGAGTGAGTTTGTCAAAGAGCATGTTGACAATTGAGGGAATGCAGTAGATTTGGGCTAATTTGTCTGGTCTGATTTAAAATGTATACAATTCTGGTGGTGCAGCAGGTTGGAACACCAACATGGCTGCATCGCAGAGCAGCAGGATGTGGGTTGACATCCGGCAATACCCCCCACAGATTGGGAACTCAGAAGGCAGTCCATTCCCAAAGGTAAGGAAGGATGATCGAAGAGAGGGAATTGCTCAGTCTGCTCGTTTCATGCAGCATTGGCAGAGGCGTTGGGGGCGGATCTGCAGCCCTTTCAACCACAAATGCAAGTGTGGGTGCAGGAAGACCAAGAAGGAATAAAAAAGAGTTGGAACCTCAAAAAAAGAAGGCTCATGTATTTGAGATACTGTGTGGTTCAAATCTGGGAAATTGGAGTTTACGTTGTTGATTTGCTTACATCTAGACAGAAGTGGCAGTGAGTAGTGAGTGCGCGCAGCTTACTCTGACTTCGTTTACTTTTTCCCTTTAGTGTGTCATATAAAGTTGTACTGGTAGGCTTGGATTTTTATTGCACTGTCTATAAATGTTACAAATCTCACAGTGAGGTGGAGTGGCCCCTGACACTTTTAATCCCACATGTTACTGTTCCTTCTCTGTGTACAGTGCAGTGAGCTAAGTTTAAATGGCGATTTTAAAATACTCACCTGGCACAACATAATTCCACATTGCACTCCTGAATGAAATATCAGTTTTTCTGTTCTGATACTAATTCAATGTTGGCATCGGTGGAGATGCACAGAGTGAATATGAAGTCTTGCACTATTTTGTCCAGTATAATTGCATGAAATTAAAGTAATCTTTCGCAACTGTGACATGTCTATGTAAATTTGATGTACAATTCAGACAGATTTGCTCGCTCATTAAATGAGATGGTGTCCACTGAAGTAAAGGTAGCAGTATTATTCATTTCATAAATGGTATTCAAATTAAGCTGTGATTGTATTTTCACTAATCTGTGCAGTTAAAAGCAAGCAAAACAGATGGGTAATAGCAAAGGTGAATATTACTTTCTGTGGGGCCAGGTGGTAGTATCTTTACTGAATGACAAAAATCTGTCACAGCAGCCCTTCTGATTTTTTTTTTTAAACGCACTGACCATGAAAATGCTGTGCCACACTGGTGCAAAAATTGCAAGCTTGCAGCTGTGACATCTTTGCCGTCCATCGGGGATGGATGATTATAATTCAGCACAGGTCTGTCATCAATGTCATAAAATGGATGACCTCATTGGTCCATTTTGCTACCTGAAATGAGCTGCCAAAAAGCAGGAAGGGCGTCAGTGAGAGGAAGCAGTGCAAAACCCTCCCTCGACAGGAAGCACACAAAATGCTGAAATGAGTGACTCACAGGCACACCAGCATGTCAAATCACCTTTATCAAACAATGTTTGCAGACCCAGTTGTGATCATCACAAAGCTTTACCTCATCTATCCTGTGTTTTTTGTCGTTTGTATGTTATATATTGCTTTGTTGTTTTCTAAGGATATTATTGGATTGTTTGGACATTTTCACAGGGAGAAGATTCAGTTCATCAGAAGCGAGGGAACTAGTGGATTGGGGCGCTTATCCAGTGATGCAGATCTTGTTATGCTGTTAAGGTAGGTGCATCCCATGTCAGTGATGAATGTCTCATGTGAAAGAGATGTTGTACAATGTATCAAGGTTTAAGTGTTCTGCAGGGCTTTATATTCACTAGCAAAAGAACATGATTGTTGAGTAACATACGCCCATCTAACCGACTTTTAAGCCGTGGTTTAATCGAGATTGGCATATTTAAAAGGATTGTAGGAATGCTATGGATGGTTAGGATGTAAGCTTGCACCCTTGATCCCTGCACATCAAGTTTCTGATCTCAGTCATACAATGAAGAATAAGTGATGAGCAGAAACCAGGTGCTTCAGGATAGAGTTGAAAAAAAAACTATCCTCGGGAAAATAGCCTCAGAAAACCCTTTCTCACATCCCGATAGCTTGCATCGGAGGTGACCTTGCAGCTATTTAGCTGCTTGCCTCCTCAGTTTGGGGTAGTGGATGGCACTGGAAGACCTGAGAAAGGGACAAAATACTTTAAATTGGAGAGTGACTTTCAACAAGTGAATAAAAAGATTGATGATTCAAACAGTTAATTACAGGATTAGATAGTGTGACTTCGAGTGGATCCTGTAATATGTTAATGCCAGCTCTCTGTGTCTCCCCATTGGTGAATTGTTGGAGGAAGTTCAGATGGTTTATTCTGTAATAGTTTAAATGTGTCCATTTGTTTTGAGTAATGAAATCTCCTGTTTTATGCATACTCACCTCCTGCTGCCTTCTTGACATGACTGGAGTTAGATTAAATGAGTGAAAGATTTTTTTATGGGGCGTAGTGGGGGGTTTAAACATATACACAGGCTTGCTTGAACTATTACATTTTCAGAGGTTGAGGATATTCTAAGTTGTCAGGGCAGATGATGATTTTCAGTTGGCAGCAATAAATGTAGGTCCAGTTGGATCGTACTCTCAAAATCCCAGACTGAAAGGAAGGCAATTTACCACTTAACCCTTTTAAATATAGAGAAGTTTTAATACCTTTCAGTATGTTGCAAAGTTATTATCCTATACATTATTCAGTGGCTAACCTTGTATTACAGTTGAAGAAATTACTTTGCCCTATCCCCATTCATGCAGGCTCATGTAAAAATATGTTACATGGCCAATATTTTCTTTGTGCACCTACTTCAATCACTGCAGCAAATATCGATTAGAGCACTGAACATCGGAATATGCAGGACTGGAAAAGAGCATCGTGGTCCAGTTGGACTGTTCCACAGTTCTATAATTCCCCCCCCATACACTTATTTATTAGACCCCTCAGTTAATCCTTTCACCAAAAAGCGAACAAGTTATCAGCTAGCAGCTATGGAAGTAAAGAAATTACTATTTCTCCTTTAAACTAAGACCGTATTGACCAGAGGTTACTATTGTGAATTGTACCAGTATTAGTTTTTATCAGTTTTTAATGGGTATTCCAGGAAGATTCAGGGCCGTTCACTTCCTATCCCAGACCTAATTTTTCTTGTGAAACTATCAGCTATCAAATGGCTGTTTCTCCACTGCTGCACAAACCTAGTTTAAAGTAGATTGTCTGGAGTCCTCCTCATAAGGGCTGAAGAATCCGAAATCTACTTTAAGTTAAAAAGAAATACGTGAATCAGATAAATTTATTTGGGCGAGGTTGCTAGAAGTGGGTGTTAGAGGAAAAGGATGTCTTCGCTTACCTGGCGTTCCCTAGCAATACCTGGGTCCTTCGATTGTGTAACTGCCCTGCAACATGTTCCTAGCTATTTTATAATATTGCTAAATGTACTGTATTTATTCTTAATATTCTCTTTCAGTTAGATGAAGAATGTACAGAATGTTTATTTCTTTTGATTGTTATTCATCTTATCATCTTAAATGGTAGGCTACAGATTTGTCCCCTATAGTTATTTGTTGCTGGAGAGCTTGCGTCAAAAAGGCAGCTCTGATTTTTTTTTTTGGCGAATAATGACCTTGTAATAAAGGTTTCAAAATGAAGAACTGCTTTTGGCAAAATGTAAAATGAAAGTTGTATAAAATATTGCAGAACTCATTTTCGTGCAGTACGCACAGCTTGTTGAAATATTTATTTCCAGCCAAAAGTGAAACAGTTACCTAACAGGGTAACGAATGTTTGTGCAACTGGAACATCCCACAGGTTTGTACCTCCCCATTGTAATCTCCAGTTCACAGCATGGGCTACTGTACAATGTTTATAAGCATACATTTCAATGGGGAACATTTTTTTTGGCAGGGGGAGAGAACAGGAACCACATCTTTCCTCATTAGTGTTTTTAGTTCTGAAACAGTCTACCAATAAAACAAATTCTGTTTTGTTCTTTGCAGCTAAAATAGTGAAAGGAGTACCTCTCTTCTTAAACCCCATTAGTTTGGACCAATGGTACGCATAATATGTCCTGGGCACTGTGGTCGATAAGCACTATCTGGCACACACAGCCACAGCTTGTACCTTGGTTTTCTTCATTTCTGGTACACAGTGGCAATCCCCAGTTATAAATCATTAGTTATTGACTTCCTGTTTTGAGATATTTTATTTCTGCTATTGCAGCTATTGCCTTTTCCACAAAAAGGTGATAAATGTTAAACACATACTCCGGCTCCCTTGCTATAATCTCAGAGCTAAGAGAGTTGTGTTTTCGGAAACCACCACCAGATGTTTCACATTCAGATTGTACGTTTTGCATGAGTCAGTGCAAAGGTGACAATATCTTCAATTTTTAGACCCCTTGCATGTTGAACAGCTTGTTGGTGAATGTTATCTCCAATGCTGACGATAGTTGTCACATTGACCATGAACATTCATTATCAGCAAATAACATTTATTGAACTGTATGAACAATAGAAAGAAAGAACATGCTTTTATGTAGCGCCTTTCATGACCTCAGGATGTCCCAAAGAGCTTCACAGCCAATGAAGTTTTTTTTTAAAATTGTAGTCACTGTAGGAAACGTGACTGTTGATCTGCGCATAGCAAGGTCCCACTAACAGCAATGTGACATAAATGACCAGATCATCTGTTCTTGATGGTATTGGTTGAGGGATAAATGTTGGCCAGGACATCGGGAAAACACCTCTTGCCTTCTTTGAATAGTGCCATGGGATCCTTTACCTGAGAGGGCAGACGGGGTCTCAGTTTAATGTCTTATCCAAAAGTAATATAAACTCTCATTAAATTGAGAGAAAAATGTAGTAACATTACGCCAACTCCAGGCTGACAATTTATGTTTGTGAAATAGTATGATGACCGAAACCATGTAAATAATGAAAAGGAAGTAGATATTTTTGAAATAATGATCTATGCTTTGATTTCTGTCCTGGACAGTTTGTTTGAAGACGAGATTATGTCCTATGTGCCACCACATGCCTTACTTCATCCCAGTTATTGCCAGTCTCCACGTGGTTCCCCTGTATCGTCACCTCAGAACTCCCCAGGTAAATGACAGATAATCTGACCATGTAATGATTAGAATGATGAACTGTGATAATGTAAATAAGGACAGCATATCCATGCAGCACATTGTAATAACACTTGTGCGTCTCGTCTGAAGAGAGATTTGTCACCCATGCTTATTAGCTTGCATATTTGAATTTTTCATTAAGCAGATTCTAAAGAAATTCAGAGGGAGAAACAGTCAAATAAAAGAACAGGGGTGTAAGGATTTGGAGGGAAAGTTCAGAGAGATGGGTTTAAATTACAAACCTATGAATTAAACAATAAGGAATCTTAATTGCTTAGAGACATTAGGCTGTATATATTTTATCATCTGTGCTGGTGACATTACCACTGATATTTTTTCTAGAAGTAAAGTTACTTAAATAGGAGGGGGGGGAATCTGGTAATATTGCAAACTACTTGAAATGTGAGAACTGTCTACATACTGATATGGGGCTTGAAACAGGGTCAGTTCTTCCTGTGCTACAAAACTTTGTCTTGTATTCTTATTCAGAACCAATTAGACAATTCAGAAATAAAGCAGAAAATGCTGGAAATGCACGTAATTTTTCTCAGCATCTGAAAGAGAAAGATAGGTTAACCTTTTACGGCAGGACCATTGATCAGAACCCAATTTAAGTGAATTAGAAGTGATCCACTAGGTTGTTTACAAATTTTACAGTTTTATATAAAATACAATGCGAAGTGCATCACTTCAGTCTGCTGTTAAACCTACTGCTGCATGTTAGTAATGGTTCACATGTCATGACAAAATCCATTTTGTTGGCGTGAGGAGAGTGAGGGTTTTTGCCTAGTTTTAAATACTGCTGCTTGCAGGTACCCAACGTGCCAATGCCCGAGCTCCAGCTCCTTACAAGAGGGACTTCGAAGCTAAGCTCAGAAACTTCTACAGAAAACTTGAAACAAAAGGCTACGGACAAGGACCAGGAAAGTTAAAGTGAGTCATTAATGGGGAATGTTGAGAAGTAATTCCATTGAGGTTTGTGCACAAATGTCTGTAATTTAGTGGAAATTTTCTGCTGTGCACATAAGATGTGGTTTTCACTGATGTCTCTTGTGCATAGTGAATCTTTTTGTGATTTTTTATGACTGAAGAAAACATAAATTGCAGAAAATAAATTTCAATAGCAATGAGTATAAGAAGCCACGTTCTTGTTTTAAATTGGAGTGATTCTACTTTATTTTGAAGCATTTTGTAATCTTCCCTTTGTTTTGCACTCTATTATACTATCCTGAGCGATGGATGGGTGGCTTGCTCCCAAGTTTTCACTTACACCTCTTTGATGTCAGCTGGTAGTATGCCTGGGAGTGTAGCCCAAGGTGGTTGTCCATTCAGTTTTCTATCCCTTCCTCTCTGTGGGGAAACAATTGGGCTCAGATCAACACTTTGCTAATGGCATAGTTGAAATGAATAATTTGGAGCATTGTGGTCATGAACCTGCATCCTGCCCTTTGCAGCAACACTCTGGGCTCCAGAAAATTGGGCCACCACAGGAGACGCTGCATTCTTATTTGAAGTGCGAGATAAAATTATGGTTTGTTCTTGGTTTTTCTCTTTTTCAAAAATAAATGAATATATTTTGATGATCTTGTGTAATGAAGGTTGATCATCAGAAGAGATCACTTGCTTGAAGATGTGTTCAACCAAATTATGGGCTGTTCCAGGAAAGATCTTCAAAGAAATAAGCTCTATGTTACATTTGTTGGGGAGGAAGGGTAAGTACACAGATAAATCAGTAAAATATTATTAGAATCTGAACCATGTTTAATATTGTATAAGTGCAGTAGACAATGGATAAAAGCTTCTCCTTCACTCACAGCTGGTACTGCATAGCTTATATATACTTTTTCATAGGATGATGATGCGACAGGGTAACATCAACAAAGTATATGAGACAGTATCTGAGTTGAGCTCAGGCTCATTGCAGACCAGAAATTCATTCACCAAGTACCTCAGCATCACTAAAATATACACTAACTATATGGTAATGTACAGATGGATTGCTGATTTCTAACGAGTGTGTGCTGTACTCCGCACAGAAATGCATGCCTGACAGACTTGCAGTGCTTAATGTGTCTGTCAAACTGCAAATGAAGATGATGAGATCAGCACAAAATGAATGGTGCATTGGTTTGTAAATAACTCTTAAATTACAGGGCTTTATGCAAAGGCTGAGTTTGGCACCTATCCAACAGACTGGGTTGGTTGGTGAAATGTGAGCTGTCAGGTTGGATTTCTCGTTAATAGATGTAGAACTTTGTCAGATGTGTTATCCTGCCTCATAAATTGTAATTAACTTTTATTAAACTTTGGTGTTTCGGGCAAGATTGAGAGAGAATGGTTGAACAAGAAGACAGAGTAAAACATGGATGGGCATGCTTCAAAATATGTTGGAGTAAATTTATTTCATCATTTCTAACATTGTGCATTCTGTATAACTTTTATGGCCCAGCTGTACAAGGTAGAACTAATGTTTTACGGGTATAAAATGGACTATTAGCTTCCATATGTTAAAATCTGGCTGAAAACAGTTGATTCTAAATTGTATATATTTACAGTAGATAACCAATATCACCACATTCATGGAGATGATTTTTTAATACAAATTAAAATTCACAAATATTTGCGATTTTATTTCAATTTTTGACACAAAATTCAAGGACCACAAACTGAAGGGGTCTTCAGTACTAGTATTTATACGATTGTCAGTGAGCAGGACAATAAGCGTCAATGCTGATGTACAGTCCTACACAACAGAAAGCGCTAGACCGACAAAGTGTATAAGATATATTTTATCCAATGGCTTAATCTAATTGCCTTATTCATCCATGAAACCCCATTACACTTCATTTTTTTCTTACTGAAATATACTTGATTTGTACCCTCGCCATCTCCTATTCAAATATTTCTCATTTCTGATTCATTTTTTTTATTCGTTCCTGGAATGTGGCCCATCCCTAATTGCCCTTGAGAAGGTGGTGGTGAGTCAACTTCTTAAACCGCTGCAGTCTTTGTGGTGAAGGTACTCCCACAGTGCTGTTAGGAAGGGAGTTTCAGGATTTTGACCCAGTGACGATTAAGGAACGGCAATATATTTCCAAGTCAGGATGGTGTGTAACTTGGAGGGGAACTTGCAGGTGATGGTGTTCCCATATGCCTGCTGCCCTTGTCCTTCTAGGTGGTAGAGGTCGCGGGTTTGGGAGGTGCTGCTGAAGAAGCCTTGGCGAGTTGCTGCAGTGCTTCTTGTAGACGGTACATACTGCAGCCACGGTACGCCGGTGGTGGAGGGAGTGAATGTTTAAGGTGGTGGATGGGGTGCCAATCAAGCGGGCTGCTTTGTCCTGAATGGTGTCGAACTTCTTGAGTGTTGTTGGAGCTGCACTCATCCAGGCAAGTGTATTTACTAATTTTTCCTTGCATTCATTCTAGGCAAGGTTCCTTTTCACCTTGCTATAATTTTCTTTGTCCTTTGTCTTCGACTTCTTTTTTCCCCTATCTATTCTTATACTGAACTCAATTATATTGTGGTCACTGTTCCCAAATATTCCCTTAATTTTAGGTTGCATGTTTGCTCCAGTTCATTACTCGGAACCAGGTTAAGTGGTGCTTCCTTCCATGTTGGAGTAGCAACATAATGACTGAGGAAATTTCTCTTCTTAGGCAGTCCCTCGGAACCGAGGATGACTTGCTTCCACACTAAAAATGAGTTCTCAGGTGACTGATGAGTCCAATGCGGAACCTACAGTCTCTGTCACAGGTGGGGCAGACGGTGGTTGAAGGGGCGGGTGGGTGGGGTGCTTGGGTTGACGTGCGCTCCTTCCGCTGTTTGCGCTTGGCTTCCGCTTGCTCCCGGTGAAGAGACTCGAGGTGTTCAGTGCCTTCCCGGATGCTTCTCCTCCACTTTGTGCGGTCTTGGGCCAGGGATTCCCAGGTGTCGGTGGGGATGTTGCACTTTTTCAAGGAGGCTTTGAGGGTGTCCTTGAAGCATTTCCTCTGCCCACCTGGGGCTCTCTTGCCATGTCGGAGCTCCGAGTAGAGCGCTTGTTTTGGGAGTCTCGTATCGGGCATGCGGATGATGTGGCCCGTCCATCGGAGCTGATCGAGCGTGGTCAAAGCTTCGATGCTGGGGATGTTGGCCTGAGCGAGAACACTGACGTTGGTGCGCCTATCCTGCCGATGGATTTGCAGGATCTTGCGGAGGCAGCATTGGTGGTACCTCTCCAGTGCTTTGAGATGCCTGCTGTACATGGTCCATGTCTCTGAAGCATACGGGAGGGCGGGTATCACTACTGCTCTGTAGACCATGAGCTTGGTGCTGGGTTTGAGGTCCTGGTCTTCGAACACTCTCTTCCTCAGGCGACCGAAGGCTGCACTGGCACACTGAAGGCGGTGTCCGACTTCGTCATCAATGTCTGTCCTTGTTGACAGTAGGCTCCCAAGGTATGGAAAGTGGTCCACGTTGTCCAAGGCTTCGTCATGGATTTTGATAATCGGGGAGCAGTACTGTGTGGCAGGGGCAGGTTGGTAGAGGACCTTTGTCTTACGGATGTTTCGTGTAAGGCCTATGCTCTCATACACTTTAGTGAAGGTGTTGACGATGGTTTGGAGTTCGGCCTCAGAGTGTGCGCAGACGCAAGCGTCGTCTGCATACTGTAATTCGATGACAGAGGATGGGATGACCTTGGATCTGGACTGGAGGCGACGGAGGTTGAACAGTTTCCCGTTTGTTCTGTAGATTAGCTCCACTCCAGCGGGGAGTTTACTGAGGGTGAAATGGAGCATTGCAGCCAGGAAGATCGAGAAGAGCGTTGGTGCGATGACACAGCCTTGCTTGACCACGGTCCGTACGTGAATTGGGTCAGTGGATCCGTTGGTCAGGATCACGGCTTGCATGTCGTCGTGAAGCAGACGGAGGATGGTGACAAACTTTTGAGGGCAGCCGAATTTAAGGAGGACACTCCATACTCCCTCACGGTTGACTGTGTCGAAGACCTTTGTGAGGTCAAAGAAGGCCATGTACAGCGGTTGGTGCTGTTCCCTGCATTTCTCTTGTAGTTGACGCGCGGTGAAGATCATGTCCATTGGGCCCCTTAGTGGGCGGAATCTGCATTGTGACTCTGGGAGGAGCTCTTCAGCTACTGGGAGAAGGCGATTGAGGAGGATTCTTGCGATGACTTTCCCTGTGGCAGACAGCAGGGAGACTCCTCTGTAATTACCGCAATCGGACTTGTCATCTTTCTTGAAGATGGTCACGATTACGGCATCTCTGAGATCCCCTGGCATGCTCTCCTCCTTCCAAATAAGAGAAATGAGTTCATGTATTCGCGCCAATAGTGCTTCTCCACCATGTTTTAGCACCTCGGCGGGGATTCCATCTGCTCCTGAGGCCTTGTTGTTCTTCAGTTGTCGGATGGCCTTTTCAACCTCATGCCGGGCTGGGTTTGTGCTGAGGTGGTGGCGGGTAGCATGCTGCGGGATGGAGTTGAGGACACTCGCGTCGAAGACAGAGTCTCGGTTAAGGAGATCTTCAAAGTGCTCCTTCCAGCGGGCACTGACTGCCTCCCTGTCCTTGATAAGTCCCTCTCCGTTGTTGGCCCGCAGTGGGGTAGGACCTTGAGTGCTTGGGCCGTAGGTGGTCTTGACTGCGCTAAAGAATCCACGCATGTCATGGTTGTCGGCTAGCTGCTGGATCTCCTGCGCTTTCTCCACCCACCATCTGTTCTTTAGGTTGCGAGTTTTTTGTTGGACCTCGGCCTTCAGGCGTCTGTAGAGCTGCTTTCTTGCTCTCGAGTTGTGTTGCTGTTTCCAGATCAGGAATGCCTTGCGCTTACGGCTTATTAGCTCCTGGATCTCCTGGTCGTTCTCGTTGAATCAGTCTTGGTGATTCCTGGTCGAGTGACCGAGCGTCTCTTCACAGGTGCTGATTATGGAGGCCTTGAGTGCAGACCAGGCGCTGTGGACACTCTGTGTCTCTGAATCTCTGGGAGTCGTCAGGTTGGTTGTGAGGCGCAGGCTGAATCGGGCTTTCTTAGCAGGGTCTTTGAGTGCTCCAGCGTTGATTTTCCTGCGGCATTGCTTCTGTTGCCGCCGCTGTTTTGGGGCTACGTTGATGGAGATGACAGAGCAGATTAGGCGGTGGTCTGTCCAGCAGTCGTCGGCTCCTGTCATGGCGCGGGTGATGCGGACGACCTTGCGGTCCCTCGCTCGGACATGACGTAGTCCAGCAGATGCTAGTGCTTGGAAGCGAGGGTGTTGCCATGAAGCCTTGTACTTGTCTCTCTGAGGAAATAGTGCTGAACACACTGCAAAAACTCTCACCACAAAAATGTTCTCTATCCAAGTCCATTTTTGGACAATTTAAACAGTATTGTACATGTATCTCTTAAATCTGCCTGCAAATTTCATCCTCAATTTCCTTTTTACTCTTCTATGGTCTATGACATAGTTCCAAGCTGGGTATATAGCCTCCTGACACTGGGTCACCATGGATTAAATGCACACCCTCCTCTTACTGGACTAATGGAAACTGAAATCCTCCAACTAAACAGACAAGGACTAAATGGATACTTTTCCCCTTCACTTGGACCTCTGCACATCTGTGGATCATTAAGAATTGACAAACAATATGCCAAAAATATTTAATTAAAAAAAAAAGTGAACTCTACCCACCACTTTTTATACGATGCAATAACTTCATGATCAATTGTGTTCGCACAGAAAGTTGTTTAACATTTTTTGAGGAGGGTAGATGAGGGTAGTGCGTTTGATGTAGTGTATATGGACTTTAGCAAGGCTTTTGATAAGGTTCCACATGGCAGACTGGTCACGAAGTTAAAAGCCCATGGGATCCAGGGCAAAGTGTCAAGCTGGATTCAAAACTGACTCGGAGGCAGGAAGCAGAGGGTAATGGTTGATGGGTGTTTTTGTGACTGGAAGGCTGTTTCCAGTGGGGTTCCGCAGGGCTCAGTACTTGGTCCCTTGCTTTTTGTGGTATATATCAATGATCTAGACTTGAATATAGGGGGTATGATTAAGAAGTTTGCAGATGATACTAAAATCGGCTGTGTGGTTGATACTGAAGAAGGAAGCTGTAGACTGCAGGAAGATATCAATAAATTGGTCAGGTGGGCAGAACAGTGGCAAATGGAATTCAATCCAGAGAAGTGTGAGGTAATGCATTTGTGGAGGGCTAACAAGGAAAGTGAATACACATTAAATGGTAGGACACTGAGTAGTGTAGAGGAACAAAGGGACCTTGGAGTAGCAGGCCAGGTAGATAAGGTGGTTAAGAAGGCATTAAATTGACAGCAAGACCAATTCTTTTGAAACAATTTGGAATAAGTTTATTAAACACACAAACTCATGCAAGTTTATTAAACACACACACTCATGCACATCAAAACAAATAGCCTATTGGTATTTATGGACTCTACTCGATTACAACTCGTAAGGTAATGGGGTTAGATTTACATAGACTGGTACTCCCCTGAGTTAAGCAATGCACGCGGCCTTTTTCCTTGCTTCTTGGTCTGGTCTGTAGAGGGAGGGCTTCTTGTTCTTCCACGTGGTCGTCCAGAGAGAGAGAGAGGGCCTTTGGGTTCCTTGTTTTATATCTTTTTAAGTCCATTGTTTATTGCTAAGACCCCAGGATTGGGTCTTAGATTCATGGCAGTTCTTGATTGGCTTTCCTTTGAACATGTGTCTGTCTGCAGAGGCTGGTGTCATTTCTTAAGTTAATTGTTTGTTGACACCTTTGAGTGGCTCTTGAGTTTCGATGGTGTCTCTGTGGGGGGTTATCCTGTTATGCAGGTTTCCTTTAAGTTTTGCGCCATTGCCTTACCCAGGGGAGATCCATACACATCAAATTTATCTTTGTTACATACATCTTATATTAATAGTCTCAAGTCCATCACACATACAAAACATATATTTTTATTCTTACAGGAATGCTCGCCTTTATTAGCCATGGCATAGAATACAAGATTGAGAGGTCGCACAACACCAGGTTATAGTCCAACAGTTTTATTTGAAATCACAAGCTTTCGGAGCTATCGATTGCTCCTTCCTCAGGTGAAGTAAATAGATACAGAATCGTCAAAGCATATATAGATAGAGAACAAAGCATATGTACCTTACAATTGCAGACCACTAAATTAAATCATCCTGACTATCTGCCGAGGTGTGATAAAGTTAATCAGGTCAGCCAGAATACAAGAGCAGGGGGGTTATGCTTCAACTGTATAAAACACTAGTTAGGCCTCAGCTAGAGTACTGCGTGCAGTTCTGGTCACCACATTACAGGAAAGATGTGATTGCACTAGAGAGGGTACAGAGAGATTTACAAGGATGTTGCCGGGAGTAGAGAATCTTAGCTATGAGGAAAGACTGGATAGGCTGGGTCTGTTTTCCTTGAAACAGAGGAGGCTGAGGAGAGACCTTATTGAGGTGTATAAAATTATGAGGGGCCTAGATAAAGTGGATAGAAAGGACCTAATTCCCTTAGCAGAGGGGTCAAAAACCAGGGGACACAGATTTAAAGTGATTGGTGGAAGGTTTCGAGGGGATTTGAGGGGAAATTTCTTCACCCAGAGGGTTGTGGGGGTCTGGAACTCACTGCCTGAAAGGGTGGTAGAGGCAGGAACCCTTTTAAAAAGTACTTGGATGTGCACTTGGGATGCTCTAACCTGCGGGCTACGGACCTAGAGCTGGGAAGTGGGATTAGGCTGGATAGCTCTTTGTTGGCCGGCGCGGACACAATGGGCCGAAATGGCCTCCTTCCATGCTGTAACTTTCTATGAAAAAATTAAACACTTGTGCAAAAACTGTATTGCAGTAGTTTGTTCTACAGGAGACCTTGCAACTCTTGAAGTGTAAACATTTTCAGCAGCTAATATGCAGATGTATTTCTTCTAATTGCTGATGTGAGTGAATAAGTCTGGAATTACTGGAAATCTGAAATAAAAACAGAAAATGTTGGAGATGCACAGCACATTAGCCAGTTTTGAAAGAGAAAGATATGGTAACATTCTGGGTAGGACCTTTGTAACTGTTTGAGAGGTGCCAATGGCAAGATTGCCTCTTCAAAATACACTTGACATATGTAGATGCCATGCAAGTATCTTGACTGTTTTTCATTCAATAAATGTTAAAAGGTATTATGGCCCTGAAATTGCAGTCGGTGGCGTCACTAAGGAGTACACTGCTGACCTCCAAAGGAAATCCACACTTACCTGGTGCGAAGCCCCAAACGAAAACTTGCTTTGAAATGCTGCAGAGTTGTGCAGAACATCGTGGCCCACGGATCGCAGCGGAGTTGAGCATAGCTAACCTGACCGCCTCACTATAAATACTGGCTGCCCTTCACTCTTAGAATGCAAAACCCTGTCACCTCAGAATTGTGGCGACTAAACCCTTTTGTCAATGAATGTAAATCGATAGAGTTTTTAAAACTGGCAATACAGTTTTTTGGTTGATATTCAATTTTGAAATGAGAAGATTGACTTTGCAAGATTAAAAAAAAAATTTATACGATCACATCTCTCAAACCGAGCCTTTACAGCTGCCTGGTAATTCTCTTACGTGTTCGTTTTTAATTATTATGGCCCTGAAATTGCAATTTTCTCATCCTCCATTCCCCCCCCCCCCCCGCCCCTTGCACTGTGCAAACAGACACCTGCGCCTGTTTGCACCAACCGTAAAATTTTCCAGCGTAATTGATGCGCAGTTGGTGGGCAATTAGTCCAACTTTTCACCAGCAATGAGGATTTAAAAGTCACAGCGGATCATCTTTCTATTTGGAACTTGACAGATTGCAAGTTCAGGATTTAGCGCAAGTGCATACGGAAATCCCGAACTTGCTGTCAATTTCAAAGGCAGTATGTCGTCGTACTCTGAGAGTGCGCCATCATACCAACTGCAAATTCGGGGCCTATGGGTTAGGCGGTTAATAGTTCCACAGGACTATAGTACAAGTAATTCAGAGGAGAACAAATTAATCTTAGTTTTTCCATATCACCAAGGAAGATTCACATTTGGTAACTCTCCATCATTGGAGGGATACTTACTTGGGGCCTCTGTCTTCAATAGTTACCTCAAATGGACCCACCTAAGCAAGGCTCAAGAAGTGATGTTGCAAGTGCATTAAGACTGGGTTCTATTACTGGATAAATGATGTATCTTACTGGACTATGGCATAGTTCTTTTAAATCCCAAGGTTAGAGGTGCTTTAAGATGCATTTTACAATGGCCCGGATTTTGCGTTGAGAATAACAGTGAGACTAACAAATAAATATTTTACTTTCTCTTTCTGTCTCTTTTATCTCTCTCTCTCTCTCTTAATTCCATCTTTCTTTCTCTCTCTCTTTATTTCGCTTTCTGTACATGATTTTACAATGAAAAATCTAATTTATACTTCCTGGTTTCAACTCTGCGAGTGCAAAATTCGGATCCGTAGCAGCTGTTTTTTGGACGCTACGAGTGCCCTTCGAGGTCCAAAATGGTGTCCGCAGCGGCGCGCACAATTCTGGTGCAAGTCGTGCAGGATGCCATATTGGTGAGGGCGTTACTGCGCACCTCACATTTCCCCACATTATACTCCTGCCACCTTATTGCCCACTCACTTAACCTGTAAATAGTGATCGTCCGGCGGAAGTATGCAGAGTAGGCTGACCATGACCTGATTTGACGCCACGCTGCCATTTTGGAGCTCAACGCTCCAGTTAACTCCCCCTCTCAATCTCGCACAGCTGAACACGCGTTCAGCAGCAGGAAGGACCCCTCACCAGCTATTTAAAGGGATCATCAACTACTTACAGGTTAGTTTGCTGGTTGATTTCTAATGGCTGTTGCTATTATTCTACAAGTGTTTGGTGCTTTCTATAGTTGTTTAAAGTTGCTATAGTCTACAGGGTGTGGTGTGGCAGGTGCTGAAGGACTTTGTCCTGACTTCAAGGCTTCTGCATAAACCACTTGCTGACTGGTATGGGTGCACTAGTAGGTAGTCCCCTTGGAATACAGCATGACTGGGAGAATGAACAGAGGCCATGCAGAACAGGACAACTTGCTGAAAGACGAGGGAGGAGGAGGAGGAGGAGGGGGAGGGGGAGAAGGGCTCTCAGCAAGAGGCCATAATTAGCCCAGGGTGTTCAGGGAGCAATTCTCCTATCTGAACCTCAGCGAGGAACAATGTGTGAGACGTCAGTGCTTCAGAAAGGACGTCCTCACTGAAATCTGCCACCTGCTGCAGCCACAACTGCAACCTCAAAGCAGGGCAAGGACCGCATTGCCAGTGGCTGTGAAGGTGACCGTGGAGATGAACTTTTATGCACTGGCCACTTTCCAGGCTAAAGCAGGAGCTATATGCAACATCCCGCAGTTTGCCGTTCACTGTTGTGTAAGGGAAGTGAGCGAGGCTCTCTATTCCAAGAGAGCTGACTACATTTCATTCTCTCTTGTCAGAGAGCAGCAGGCGGAGCGAGCACGCGGCTTTGTGAGGATTGCAGGCTTCCCCATGGTGCAGGATGCCATTGACTCTACGCACATTGCTTTGCAGACGCCGCATGTTAATTCTGACATGTACCGCAACCGAAAGGGATTCCGCTCCCTCAACGTCCAGCTGGCATGCGACCATATGCAGCGAATCATGAAGGTCAGTGCCCGGTATCCTGGCAGCAGTCATGATGCCTTCACTCTGCAGCAGTCCGCTGTGCCATCAAAGGGTGGCTACTGGGCGACGAGGGCTATCCGCTGACGACGTGGGTCATGACTCCGTGCGCATCAGCACAGTTATAGCTGGCTGCAATCATGTTAATCAGCAGGCAGCACGAAGTTGGTGTGCTGCCTGCATCGGAAGCAATGGGCACAGGTTAATTGCGCATCACGGTCCCCACGCCCGTCTTCAGGGGCTATTGAATTGCCCGATGAACAGCTATCCTGCATGTCTCTGAGAATTCTTCAATCTGCTTGAAGAGCCACGCTGTTTCTTGCTCTGTTCACACACGCCACGGATCCCCTCTAGAGGGCGCCACGCTGGATCAGACGCCCAATGACAGCAAGATGCCACTCAAAATCCCGCAAACCGTCTGTGGGCAGCTGTCAGCGGGATGAACGGCAAGTGTTGTTCCTTTGCCACTGACCGCAAAATCCAGGCCAATATGTTTTTTCCTTTAAAGAAAGAAAAACTTGCATTTCTATTGCTCCTTCAACAACCTCAGGATGTCCCAAAGCACTTTACAGCCAATGAAGTACTTTTATGAAGCGGTCACTTATAAAATGGGGTTAGTGGAGTGCAGAACAATATCTTCAATGTTCTGGTGACCCAGATAATTTTTCTGTTAACATAGAGTTGCTATTATGCTGTTGCCCATAAAAGTCATATTGTTAGTTAGAGGGTTGTCAGATCCTAACTCATTGTATACACATTGGATAATTTAGTAATTGTGGGGGAGATGGCTTTGACATAGTGAATTTGTATTATTGTCACTTCTATCAGTCAAAAAGTGAGAGGAAAATTGACGTGCATTTCACTTGAGGAGGAGGATTTTTTCTCAGAGAAAGCCTCAAAGTTGATGATGTTACAATGAAATTGGTTTCAAATGTCAGTTTTCACAGTTACAGCTGCTACAGTGACATAGAAGTCATTTTGTTCTCTTTGCCAACCTTTATTATGAATCACAACAATTAGAATCCTCACAACAATGAAGTATATTAAACATTGAAGCAAATGACCAGAATACAATTGAACAATATTACAATCCCGGTTGACTCTCTAAAACCATACTCCCAGTTGGATTTCCAGAGTACCCAGCAGTGGGATGGTTTTCTTGCAATTTGATGGTTCTGCATTGTCTCTCAGGCCGAATCAGAGTCTAAGCTCTTGTTTTTAATGTAGCAGGTCAGTGGTGACATCATAGGCAGCATAGCAAGGGAGGGAGACTCGATCACTAAAATACGTGAATCTAGTAAAACAAACAGAGGCACTGGGAATAAAAGCGACAATAAATAAAATACTTCTGTGTATAAGTAAATATATAGTATTTGATCTCCTGTGGCGTCGCACACGGAGAGTCAAAATCAAGTGTAGTCTTCAGGTGAAGTGGGGTTAGAGGGTGGGAAATAATTGGACTGGGGTGCACAGATGTAGGCTTTAAAATAAAATATAGATAATATAAAATATATACATATTTAGTCCCCCTTTTAAAGTCGTACATTCTGTCTGTTTTCTTATATAAAATACTTGGATTTTATATTGCTATTTATAGTTGCATAGCAAAACTGGTAATTTGGGAAGCAGAGTTGGTTGAAGTATTCGAGTTTCTCTGCAGTGCAGGCTGAGAAGCTGGGAGACTCAAAACTGTGGTGCTATAGTGCCACCACTGGTGGAGAGTGTAATTACAACATGACAAGTTTACATGGACACTTTCCATTATAAATATGGACATAGGAATTTATAATAGAAAATGTTGCCACAAGGGTGTGACAACAGAAAGTAAGGTTTCGTAGATAGGAAGTACATGCAGACATAATTATTTTTAATAAGATATCGATATATGCTGTATGTGTATAATATGTAAAGTTACAGAGATAGTGTTCTCACCACCTAAATGGTCAGATTCACTCATGTTAACTTTCATTATCTGAATAGTCTGCTGTTGTAATTCAGCTCGGGTAGCTCAATGCAATGTGCATGTACTTGATTTGTGCAAATTTTCTCAATGTGATTGCTATGCTTACTGAATCCTTTCAGCAGTCGTCTCGTGTCTAGTAACTTAATAGCTTTTCAAAGAGGAAATTAGAAAAATAATTACTCGCATTTATGAGGTGCCTTCTCATGTCATCAAGACTTTTCAAAGCACTTTACACAATGGAATACTTTTTAAATACAGTGACTTGTTATGTAGGCAAATCCAACAGCCATTCTGCACCAGCAATATCCTGCAAATAGCAATGAGATTTTTTTGGTGGTGTTAATTGAAGGAGGATTGTCAGCCAGGACACAAAGCAAAATTTCTGCCCTTCTTTGAATAGTGCCCTGGGATCTTTAATATCCCCCTGAACGGGCAAATGAGACCTCAAGTTTGAAGTCTTGTACAAAGAACGGTAGCTCTGATAATGCAGCACTCCCTCTGCATTGCACTGCAGTGTTTGCCGAGATTATGTGCTCAAGTCTTATGTGGTACTCAAACAAGCTGTAAATGATTGTGATTCCTGATTTTATTGAACGGAATAGGCTGGATTTTCCTCTTTGACAATGTTCCACCAGGGCATGTTTTCTGGCTAGGGGATCATTATCCATGCATGGAGGGCTCCTGATGAGAGTCCCACTGCCAAGAAGCAGCCTGCCAGTGCCACAGAGGAGTATTGGGTAATGCTGCAAGGTTCCCTAAAGGGCAGAGGGTCCCTAAAGGGCAGAGGAGCCCTCAAAATGGCAGGAACTGCAGGTGCCGAGGCCTACAAAGGAGAAGTACTGAAGGCCAGGTTGGAGGGAGATTTGATCTTTACTTGGATCTCTCCCTCCACTTATCATGCTATCCCAGGTCTACCAACATCTTCCACCTCCTTGGGGAATGGCGGAAATGAGGACGGACGGGAGTGACGGGGCAGCTCGCCTCCCCACCCCCTGGGCCAGCATTTACATTCAGTGGGCAGGGAAAGGGTGGCCAGCGGCGGTCCTGGAGGAGGGAAATTTAGTTTGGACAGGAACTCAGCAGTAGAGCTTACTGCCTGATTTTTGACCCCATTGCTGCGGTTATCTGGCCCAAATTTGGGCGGGGTAACACAGGAAAATCCAAACCTCTTTCTCTTACTTGGGATGCAGCACTGCACAGTTGACACCTTGCAAGTCATAAATGTACAGCTTGAATTTGAAGATATGATTCCATTCGAAATGGAAAGTTATTTAGTACGATTGGATTTCAGAGAGGGAAAAAAATCCACCCCTCAATGCCTTGTTAGCTGTAAAGCAGAAAATTTGCATAAATGCTTGCTGTGAATCCCTGTTATCTGTGGGGCAGAATTCAGTCCATGTGTAAGGCTGACAACTTAATATGCGTGGCGAGTGATCTGAATTGGCAAAAGGAAAATGTTGAGACCTTGTAGAAGGTTGTAGTGTGACTTGGGGCTTTGGCGTTAACATTACTTAAGGGTGAGCTTTCAGAGGCTTATTGGTGCAGGAGGATGGGGTCAGTGCTTTGAATTTGTTTCCAATTCATTAGGATCATGTGGATCCATTTACATTTTGAGAAATTTCTTCTCTCTCTAATTTGGCTGGCACTCCTACTGTCTCCATGCAGGTGTAGTGATGGGAATCACCAGAAACTGCCGAGGAATACCAATTGGTTAAGAAATCAAATCTTATCAGACAGACATTCAGAACTCCCAGAAAATAAATTCTTAATTTTGGACTTCAGTTCACTCATTTCTGTTAATCCCTGTTAACTACAAACCACAGGACATGCTGTGCATTAATCTATGCCACCATTTACCTACTATAGTTTGCCATAAATAAGTAATCACAGAGTGCATTGACAAGAGAAATAAGAAACTGCCGATTAACATTCATAATAATGAAAAACAGAGGAAAGCATCTGATTTAATGAAGGCAATTACTTTAAATATTTGTGTAACTAACTAACCAAATAATGAATCTTACTTTTTCTTTTAGGTTGGATTACAGTGGCCCCTCTCGGGAGTTCTTTTTCTTGGTGTCCAGAGAACTCTTCAATCCATATTACGGCTTATTTGAATATTCTGCTAATGACACTTACACAGTGCAGATCAGCCCCATGTCTGCATTTGTAGACAACCACCATGAATGGTAAGCACTTCTCTCTACAGCTCTTCAGGGTTTATGAGCGGTTTCTCAAATTTAAAATGAATCCAAAAGCATTTTGTTGTTACAATTAACACAACATAAAAACAACCTAGAAAAACTATGTCACGTGTGCAATTATTTAGGGGAAGAGAATTATTTGTAAAAACAGAACCATAAAGCTATTGTAAAATGTTATATACATTTGTTGTTTTAAATCTCCAGTAACCTTGTATTCCCTAAAGATTCACTCAGAAATGCACTGTATTCTCAAAATACTTTTCGGATTACATGACCAAGATATAATCTTAAAAAGTAATTGTTAAGAAAAATCTTGGTGGAAGGATTTCCAGATGATGATTTATTGAGAAGTTTGTAGAGCTAAAAAAAATTGTACAGGATAAAGGACAATGAAAATGGGAAATTAGTACCTTGAGGTGGTAGGAACCCAATACATCCAGTACTCTCTAGTGTCATTGACTGCACACACTCTTCCATTTTATGGCAAAAAATCCTTTCCTCAAGTTATCCGTTTGCATAGCAGTGTTGGAAAAAGATGTTAGTTTTGACTGGGAGACACTGTTCCTTTAAAATTCATTCTGACACAAAAATTGCTGTGAAAATGTGTAAACACTCTTTGTAACTGGCACAATCAGCGTGAAAGGGTTAGATCCTTCAATACTGTGGGTGCTTGTTGTGCAACCTCTAGAGATGGTAATGGACTGGATGAAGTTAGTTGTGTTATAGTGGAATGCGGTGGAGGCCTCCAGCACTCCGGTTGAGTGCCTCAAACGTGACCAGAAGTAGTAGATAGAAACCGCTAAATAGAGTAACAGAAAGAAACTGGACCATCTTTGGTTGTCTTTGCCAGGGGCTGGGTGCTGGGCTGCAGCATTACTTGTCTGCAGACTGATGACTGCATCCAGGGATCCCTTTCCCTTCATCTTGGCCTGCTGCTTCTCAATCCCTCGTCCCTCAGCCTTGGCAAAGGCTGCTGATGAGTTGAGATTCTCTTTAAAACTTTCCAGAAGCTGTTCGAATTTTTGTCCCCTCATTTTGTCCCATTTAATTGTTCCTATCCATTTAGTTTCACTTGTATACAAATTTCCTCTCCACAGTGATGCTATCCCTTGAGCTACTTGGAATTGTTAATTATGCAATTGAGCGGAGACCAGAGAATTGGATGTTTGCACTAGAGATTCAGGCAGATTTTAAAGCAAATTAGAACTGAATTAAAACTGAAGACAAAAATTACCATACTAAATCAGAGAAGTGATGGGTATGCCCTAGAAGTTTTGATGAGGTAAATCGATAAAAACTATTTTACTGGTCAGAGAGTCAGTAACGAGAGGGCATAAATGTACATTCCCAAAGGAAAAGGTTGGCAGAACTCTACTTTAACATAGACAGAAGCAGAATCCATAATAGCTTTTAAAGAGGAAGTGGATAAATATTTTTTACAAAGGGGTGTGGGAAAGGACCAGGGCATTGGAATTTAGTAGAAACTTCTTTCAGAGAGCCAGCACATTGCAATAACACAAATGGCCTCCTTATGAGCTGTAAAATTCTGTGATTCTAGAGCTATGGGGTCCGAAAATCTTTGCCTTTGGGGTTAGGTTTAGAAATTTGATGTGTCTCTTTTAGAATTAGTCCATCAACCAAAAAGTTAACCCATCACTGACTGTGGGAAATCTTTATAATGTCAAAGCTAAATATCCTGAACAAGTTAATCAAGTATGTAGTGATTCTGTGCAGTTAGAAAATAACCCCAGGTCTTAAACTGCCAACTTGGCGATGGTGACTTAAACTAAACCTAGAACAAATTCTGTTAAAATATTCCTTGGACTCTGCAGTCAGTCATCGGGGGGGACTCCGCCCCTCAGTCTATCAATCACCATGAGTGACCCCTCCCTCTTCCTCTTCCTGTAAATCACTGGGATGGACCCTTCTCGAGAGCCACCAGCGTCACATTGGAAATGACCTCATCTCCACCTCTTTTAAAGCCCTTGTGTTTTTTTTCCTCAATGTATTTAGAACAGAGAGCAAGGGAAACTTCTTCACACAGTTGTGAGGCTGTGGAATTCACTTCCAGGTCTAATTGAGGCAGAAACTATGTCAACATTCAAGATTAGATTGGATAGGTGGATGAAGGCAAAGAGGATAAAGGGATATGGGAACAGAGTGAATAAATGTGATTCGGACTATTTGCTTATGTGAAGAGCAAACACTGACGCATACTGGTTGGGGCACATGGCCTGTTTCCATGTAACTTCTAAGTAAACATAGAAGAAACATAGAAGATAGGAGCAGGAGTAGGCCATTCGGCCCCTCGAGCCTGTTCTGCCATTTAATGAGATCATGGCTGATCATCCAAATTCAGTACCCTGTCCCTGCTTTCTCCCCATATCCCTTGATCCCATTAGCCTTAAGAAATATGTCTGTCTAAGTATTTCTTAGATACAAGAGGAACATAGAACTTAGAAAGTATTTCTAAGCACACCTGGCAAGGTGATCTGCTGGGCTGTCTAAGTTTCTAAAATTAAAAAGAGAGCTGATTTAGGTGTCTTCTAATACTAAAAAATTCACAAGGGTTGTGAAAGTTGAGTGGATTTTTGTACATGCATGCGTGGCAAGAGCCCTGTTTCTGCTGCTGAGAGTATAAGGCGGGTGCCGTAACTCAGCATTGTTCACCTACGCTGCTTTAAAAGGAGGTTCTCCTGCAACTGCAGTGCTTAAAGAATAGAAACATTATCTGTGGCCACCAGATGGCACCTGAATACTACATTATTGGAAGATTTTTTGATTATGAAAAGATTTTCCAAGAGGAGCAGAAGTCTTATGCAAAATGTAGAAAGGATTCAGTGTCATACTCTCTCATTTTCTGAAATGCTTGTAAGATCAGTCTGAGAATCAGCATTGTTTATTTTCCAAAGAGGAACATCGTCGTCCAGAATCAGAAGCTGGGTTCTTTGAAGGTGAAGCAAAAAGAATTTAAGACCATAGGTTCTTGTGTATGAATGCCCTAAATTAAAAAACTTTAGCAGGAATTTTCTGTTTAAAACTATTTTGAACAGACAAAAACTAAACAAACTTCATGTAAGACTCCTAGTTTGCATCATTTTATAACCTTTGGTGTTTTTTTTTTAATTTTGTTTTCTTTCACACCAATAAAATATTTGAATTGAGGTGGGGGGAAAAATGGGGACATCAAGTTTCAGATTAGTATGCCGGTTATCCTAAGCAAGATCAAAAATGCCCACCAGCAGCCTTCATACTATTGTTCTAGTCGACGGTTTATACAATTACTTCAGACACCATGGCCGGAATTTTCTGGGGTGGTAGTGGGCGCGCGATCAGTGGCGGGTCGGGTGGGAAAGTTGTTATTTTTGATAGCGGGTCGGGAGCCCGCTGTCACCCCGCTCCCACGCGCCTTTCCCCCAGGCACACCGGTCATCGCAGAGCCGACCTGACTGGCTGCGGCGGGCGACCCAGTTGAGATGATTAACAGCTAGTTGTCAGACCCTCAACAGGCTTTTTTAATTTACTTTTTAAATTTAACTGCACGGCCACGGCAACTACGTTGCTTGGGAAGCACGTCTGTCAATCTGAGGCGGGGGTTCTGTGGCCATTGCTCCAGCTGATTACTTGACAGCATCAACTGTACAGTAAAAGCTCCCATCTGACGGATGATCATTTTCCTCAGGCAGAAGCTGTTGCTCAGTCCATTTCCAGCACAGATTCTGCAGGCTGCAAGTCTCTCCAGCAAAGTCTCCATCCAGACTCACCTCGTTGCAAGAAGTCTCTCACCATTGATAGAATGCTTCTGTCATCTGTACTTCACCTGCCATCTATTCCATCAACATGGGTGCTGTTTGTACTCTCTCACCTTGGTCCTCAGAATTGGGCCCCAACCTCCGCACCCGTGCACATTGCTGCCCGGGAGGCCAAGGATGGCCTCATCATGGCCAGATTTAGTTAACTTTACGTTGCACACCCATATGGCTGCCGTATGATGCGCCAGGTTGGGATCCACCCCACACCAACACCATAAAGCACCCCTACAATGCTCAAGCCATTCCTTTCACACTCATCACCATTGCAGGGGGTACCGTTATGTCTCACCATTCACTGCAACTCACTAAGCCACTTCCAAACGTGCACACAAATCTGTTCAAGACTGGAAAGTGTTGAAAATAAAGATTTTTATGTTTGACACCATATTTACATAAACTTTACATAAACATTGGATAAAACACCCAAGTGACTACTCTTGTGTGTTGTTAGTTGGTATGATTGGACTAGGATGTGAGGGTGGACTAGTGAGATGGGGATGTGATAATGTAGATAGAGAGAGAGGGCTGGGTGGAGGTGCAAGGTATGTTGGTGTGAGTAAGGATGTGCAGGAGTAGGGTAGGGAAGGCAGAGTGATGGAGATGTGATGAGAGGCACAGCAGGTTGAAGTTGAGTGTGGCTTTGTACTAACGTTTTGTGATCTACTGAGATCATTGAAACGTTTGCGGCACTGCACCCAGGTCCTCCTGACCACATCCCTGCTTGTGACCTCCTCTGCAATCTGCATGCAGGCTGTTTTAGTCTCCTGGGGAGGTCTCTTCCGCCGATCGAAAGGGATGAGGACCTCCCTGCGTGCTCTGACTCCTTCCATAAGCATATGGAGGGATTCATCAGAGAACCTGGGTGCAGCCCTCTACCTGTCATTGTCAGTGTTTGCAGCATTCCAAAGCTGTAGTGCACTGACAGCACAGTGTTAGATTAAACATCAAATCTAATGTGGCCATGGTCCCTTTAAAGATCCCAGCTGAAAACGCGTCATGAATGACGTCACCAGACCCACTCCATTTAATTGGGCTGGGTAACGCGCTGGGCGGGCTTAATAGGCCCTATTAACGTAAGTTCGTTTTCAGCAGTGGGATGGAGCTGGCAGCGGGGTCACGATCTGCCATAGCCACCGCCTGCACCGGACCTGCCGAGGTAGGCAAAATTCTGGCCTATGTGTTAAATGCTCTGTACTAAATGGAGTCTTTTGACATGAACAGAAGTTGACAAATGTATCTGTGTGAAGAAGCCAATAAAATGCTCATTTGTCCTGTGTTTCTATGGTCTCTGACTGTCAAAACTATTTATAGGAAAATGTTACTTTGGATCTCACCGTAAACAATAAATTTGTCCATTTCCCAGCTCCCTGATGTACTTGCCAGAGATTTCCCCGGTCCTCTTAATTGACAGCCTTGATAGTCTGCAGCATCTGACGCTAAATCAATGATTGCCAGAGTTAATTTGGAGGAGGGTGGGGGGGCGAGGAGTGGGGGGATGTTGGGGGAACTATCCACGTGGGAAAGCATTAATGAAGAGTCCTCTTCCCTCATACAACTTCTAATATTTAGAAAGTTGGTTACGGAGAAAAGAGAGTATTTTTTTGTTCTAAAAGAAAATAAAAACATTAATATTGTTTGCACATTTAACAATAGAACAATATCCATTTGTGAATCTGTGCTGCTTTAATGAAAAGAACTATGTGCCTAGGATCCCATGTTCCTGTACAAGCTACTTAGGTGTTTTTATTGTATAAATTAAATGGACAATAAATCAACTAACTTGCTGGTTAATAAATACCAGGAATGGATATTCAAATTTTGACTTCAGTTTTGGTAGCCTGAAAATAGTTACAAAACTAAAGACCCAGGCTTTATCTGGCAATTCCCAGGCCATCGGACAACAAGAAAAGGCATGGTAGCCTGGTGGTTATGTTACTGGACTAGTAATCCAGAGGCCTGGACTAATAATGTGAGTTCAAATCCCATCATGGCAGTTTGAGAATTTGATACCAGTTTTTTTTTAAATATATAAACTGAAATCAGTAAAAGTGACCATGAATGAAGCTGTCAGATTGTTTTGAAAACACAACAGGTTCACTAATATCCTTGAGGGAAGGAAACTTACTATTCTTACCCGGTCTGGCCAATATGTTACTCCAGTCTCACACCAATGTGGTTGACTTAACTGCCCAGTGAAGTGGCCGAGCCAGCAGGCCCACCACCACCTTCTCAGGACAGCTAGTGATGGGCAATAAATGCCAATCTTGCCAGCGATGGCCACATCTCGAGAATGAAATTAAAAAGTACACACGAGTATTCTTCCCTCCTCCTTCATTCAACAGGCTTCCCCCTTCTCCTCATCTCTTTCAAAACTGAGATGAGGAGAAACTTCTTCACTCAGAGGGTAGTAGGTCTGTGGAATTTGCTGCCCCAGGAAGCTGTGGAAGCTACATCATTAAATAAATTTAAAACAGAAATAGACAGTTTCCTAGAAGTAAAGGGAATTAGGGGTTACGGGGAGCGGGCAGGAAATTGGACATGAGGCTGAGTTCGGATCGGTCGAGGCCCTGTGGGTGGCGTAGCGGGCCCAGGGGCTGAGTGGCCGGGTCCTGCTCCTACTTCTTGTGTTCTTTAGATTTGAGGTGAGGATCAGATCAGCCATGATCTTATTGAATGGCGGAGCAGGCTCGAAGGGCCGATTGGCCTACTCCTGCTCCTATTTCTTATGTTCTTATGTTCCCAATCCGTAATCCTTCTCTTGAAGGCACTGACTTATGCCAGTATACTGTACTATGGAGGCAATAGGCCCTTGGTACTTTGTCCTAATGGCCTTTCTTATTTATAGGCTTTTGAAGCCCAAGTTTGATGTCACCTAATTGATTTACATTAGTGGGCCAAATATCTGAAGGCAAGAAGCAGCTTCATCCTCTTAAAGGGTGGAAACTCCACCCATTACGTTGCTACCATCAGGATCTTGCTGCTATCCACAATCTCAGAACATGTTGTCTCTGCAGTGATACTGCCACCATCATGGTTACCTACCGAATTTGCATTACTTAATAATGCCTTGAGGATACTGCTGCCCTAACTTTTCTGCCATCTATAGAAATGTTGGCAAATTCTAACAGCAAGCCAACAATCTTCATGAAACCCACCACCTGCCTCTATGAGGATGTGATCACTGTTTTTTAGAGGCAATGTCGTTATTCTTGAAGCTACTGCCACCAACAGTGGCCCATCTCCACAGTCAATGCAGGACCGCCAGCCTCCATTTATTTCTGGTCTTCAACATGTTTACCATTGTTAAAAATAGCTTGTAAGAAAAGCCAAAGGAGTTATTGTACAATGTTTAATACTGCTGTGATTTTGAAAAAGAGAGATTTTCTAGCTACATTCAGTGTGGTGACTAATAACCCACTTCTTTATCATAAGATACGCTATCTTCACATAACATCTGTTTACATTACAGGGACTGAAAGTGGTGTTGCTCATGGAAACGTCTAAGTTGTGCACGGTTTGATGTTACCAGAACTGACCTTAGGTGGATCCACTGTAATACAAATCCTTCAGAGTTCAACATTTGTTCTGAAGGATTCTATTGTAATTGAACCATAAATTTGTTAGATAAAAGTCAGTTGGAGTTGTCAAAACGATACCCTTCAAAATATTTTAACAAAGTTTCAGTAATTTACACTAATACAAAATGTGATCAGTTGAGTGCAGCATCTTAAGAGGAGGACAGAGAGGTTTAGGGAGGGAATTCCAGAGTTTAGGGCCTAGGCACGGCCTCTATATAAAGGCAAGTTGTTGTTGTTGTTGGTGTAGCCAGTACAACAGACTGTATATTGCTAGTCTATGAGTAAGCAGTCTCAAACCTGTGAAAAGGCATTTTAACAAAACAAAATTGTGATGTATAATTTGCCACTATCTAAAAGCAACTTAAACTCTGTACCTGCTCCTGTTTTAGGTTCAGGTTCAGTGGCCGAATCCTTGGCCTTGCTCTTATCCATCAGTATCTGCTTGATGCCTTTTTCACCAGACCATTTTACAAAGGCCTCCTTAGAATGTAAGTATTTCTGCTATGAGGAGGAAATGTTAATTGATGCGAGCATTATATTAAAATGTAAAACTGTTACACTGTTTAAGCACCATCTTCATTGTCCCATGTGTATCATCTAAACATAGTGCTGCCACAAATACTCTACAAGCCACAAAGGATGCCCCGAAGTATATACCTATTGCAAGATTTAATTTTTTGCTTCATAACTTGTTTGTCTTAGAACCAAGAAAATGTTGATGTTATAGTTACTACTGAGGGCAGGCTGCCACACATTTCTTCATTGAGCATGTCCTCCTTTTGATGAGATTTTCGGGTTAGCAGTATTTGAGACAAAACGAGGATTATTATAGTAATGATACCGATGAAATTTACATCAGTGAGTAGTGACGCAGACTTAACTGATTGGAATTGTTTTGTACCGTGTCATACTTGTGAATGAGCTATAGAAATGCTGCCATGGACCTTACAGAAGCAAGAAAAGAAAAGTGATTCTGAGCAGACCAGACTCTGGCATCTCCCTTGCCACATTTTGTGCCTTCACTCACTGGCTCCTATTTTATTTTTTCCTCACCCACCTGACTCTGCTACTCTGTCTTAAAACTGGCAGTTAGGTTTAATGAATTCATCAATCATACAACTTAATTATGAAATTGTACAATCAGGGCTGTTTTTAATGGTTTCCTTTTCTCCCATGATCTCACCATATTATTATTTTCAGTATCATGTTTGTAACTTAAAAAATCTTCAATGAATTTACATCAAAATCTGTGTGTAAATTTAGCTCTTAATCATGCATCTTCAAGGACAGATAGGATTATTTCAATCACATTCGTCAAAGAATACCGCCTCATTTTCGAGTAGTTATTTAACAATCATTTTGATAACTATGGGCCCCAAAATTCCTCCATTCATCTACTGATGGTGCATTCAGGGATTTTCAGTGTCTCAGAATTATTCTTTTAACTGTAACAAGCAAAGTTATAAGTGGAATCCATTCCTCCTTATGTTTGGATGAAAGTATTTCTAAATGCCCTGGAAGCACCATTCGGAAGAGACAGCCAAGTATTTTGGATAAGGTCCTCTATGTTTGACTAGTACAGTTCTAGAATACATGCAGTAATGTTCCTGATTCTGTCTCACATCACTACCAATATGCATCCTTTCATAGGTTAGTCTTATGTATACATGGAAGGGAAGGCCCACTTACTAAATGGTGAATTATTTTTTATTCCATAAGTCTTTGAAACCTTTAGTACTTATCCAAAAGCTCCTAAGAGCACATCTTTCATAAGAATTCTTGGCATTGGAGTCCAGAGGAGAACTATTCAGATCCATTGATTTGCCTCGAGGCATATTAAAGATTGTATTCCTCCCAAGAATTTCCTCCAAGGTGAACATGGGTTCATCATTAGCTTCAAGCTCTAGAGAATTCAAATAAATAGATCTATGGTGGGGGTTCATGGGTAGTGTTTCAACAAATTCAGTTTTGTATTGAAAGAAGCAAAAACTGCATTTATTTCTGCTGGGTCAGGGTAAAAGATTGCTTATTTATTTCAGTATTGATGAGCGCTTTAGCCTTACTTTTCTGAAGTAAATTTACTTGGAGTTAGTCTGCTGTATCAGCACCTTTGTCTTCAGCAGAATGAGGCAAGTTCTGTTGCATTAGATAAGAGTGCATGGTCCCTTCCTAACTTAGTGAGGTGATTTTAGAGTTAGGAGGTCGTTATTAGAGGCAAATTGTTTCTCAGGAGCTTTAGTTTCATCTTAATCGTTTCTATTTGTTTTATACTTTGTTTTTTTTTCATTTTAGAAGCAAAATACAGCTTGAAGTATGTTTTCCAGGTGTCCCAAAGCAAGACGTTATTTGTACTGGAACACATTTTTTTAAAGATAGACTTTTATGTTTCTTGCTTTACAAAGTGAGAGAAAATTGTGTTTGTGAAGTTTTAACTTCATCTACTTCTATATGATTGAATGGCACCTGGGCTAATAGTAGACAATACTTTCATTAGCTACTGATTGTTATGCGTTTGGGTTTGCCGTGGATATCTTGTGTTCATGTTGTCAGTGCCCCCTTGAAGGTCTGAGTGCCTGCTTTTTATGGAAGTTGAGTCCCACTGTCCTACGTTTACTGGTGCGGTAGCGGGATCCAGGACTGTAACAATTAATCTCCCTCGTGTTCTGTACTGGATGACTACGTCTTAAACAGGTATATTTCAATCTCTCTGAAGGCAGACCGAGGTAACACCAGACGATGTTCACCTATGATTTTTAAGCTGCTTTACTTCACAGTAGACAAAGCCTACAGGTCTGACAAGAGAGACTTGGAATGATCAGAATAATTTCTGTTCACTTACTATTACAAAAGTAAAGACCCACACTATGGTAGCCCACTTCGGTGGCCACATAACTTAATGTAAAAGCACCAACTCCCTGACCAGGGCAGAGATTCCCCCCTTACAGTCTGCTGCTGCTTGACTAATTTTCTAGTGTGTTTTTCAAAATACACGTTATAAACTGCTCAAGTTCAAGTCTTTTTGGTGGAAAAATAGCCAAAGAATCCTAAACCATGACACTGATTGCATCAGTGATCAGGACACAAGGATGTAAACAGCCCAGAAATACACACCAAGAGCTTCAGAGAATGTTTTAGTTCCATAGAACATAGAACATAGAACAGTACAGCACAGTACAGGCCCTTCGGCCCTCGATGTTGTGCCGAGCATTGTCCGAGACCAAGATCAAGCTATCACACTCCCTATCACTCTGGTGTGCTCCATGTGCTTATCCAATAACCGCTTGAAAGTTCCTAAAGTGTCCGACTCCACTATCACAGCAGGCAGTCCATTCCACACCCCAACCACTCTCTGAGTAAAGAATCTACCTCGGACATCCCTTCTATATCTCCCCCCATGCACCTTATAGTTATGCCCCCTTGTAACAGCTGCCTCTACCCGAGGAAATAGTCTCTGAACATCCACTCTATCTATCCCCCTCATCATCTTATAAACCTCTATTAAGTCGCCTCTCATCCTCCTCCGCTCTAAAGAGAAAAGCCCCAACTCCCTCAATCTTTCCTCATAAGACCTCCCCCCCCAAACCAGGCAGCATCCTGGTAAATCTCCTTTGCACTCTTTCCAATGCTTCCACGTCCTTCCTATAGTGAGGTGACCAGAACTGCACACAATATTCCAAATGTGGTCTCACCAAGGTCCTGTACAGTTGCAGCATAACCTCACGGTTCTTAAACTCAAACCCTCTGTTAATAAACGCCAACACACCATAGGCCTTCTTTACTGCTCTATCCACTTGAGTGGCAACCTTCAGAGATCTGTGGATATGAACCTTCAGAGATCTGTGGATATGAACCTTCAGAGATCTGTGGATATGAACCTTCAGAGATCTGTGGATATGAACCTTCAGAGATGTGTGGATATGAACCTTCAGAGATCTGTGGATATGAACCTTCAGAGATGTGTGGATATGAACCTTCAGAGATCTGTGGATATGAACCTTCAGAGATGTGTGGATATGAACCTTCAGAGATGTGTGGCTATGAACCCCCAGAGATCTGTGGATATGAACCTTCAGAGATCTGTGGATATGAACCTTCAGAGATCTGTGGATATGAACCTTCAGAGATGTGTGGATATGAACCTTCAGAGATGTGTGGCTATGAACCTTCAGAGATCTGTGGATATGAACCTTCAGAGATCTGTGGATGTGAACCTTCAGAGATCTGTGGATGTGAACCTTCAGAGATGTGTGGCTATGAACCTTCAGAGATCTGTGAATATGAACCTTCAGAGATGTGTGGATATGAACCTTCAGAGATCTGTGGCTATGAACCTTCAGAGATCTGTGGATATGAACCTTCAGAGATCTGTGGATGTGAACCTTCAGAGATCTGTGGATATGAACCTTCAGAGATGTGTGGCTATGAACCTTCAGAGATCTGTGGATATGAACCTTCAGAGATGTGTGGCTATGAACCTTCAGAGATCTGTGGATATGAACCTTCAGAGATGTGTGGCTATGAACCTTCAGAGATCTGTGGATATGAACCTTCAGAGATGTGTGGCTATGAACCTTCAGAGATCTGTGGCTATGAACCTTCAGAGATCTGTGGCTATGAACCTTCAGAGATCTGTGGATATGAACCTTCAGAGATCTGTGGCTATGAACCTTCAGAGATGTGGGGATGTGAACCTTCAGAGATCTGTGGATGTGAACCTTCAGAGATGTGTGGATATGAACCTTCAGAGATGTGTGGCTATGAACCTTCAGAGATGTGTGGCTATGATCCCCCAGATCATATATTAGGAAGACCAAGCTTCTTGTTGATCTGAAAATGTGACTCTCCCTGATTTCGACGGGTTTTCCCTAATCCCAGAGCATCGACTGAAGAAATAACCTTGAACCTAATTAAATTTTTCTCCTTATTTCATTGAAGCTTCTCTCATTGTGAATCGTTGGATCACCTGTGATTGGAACATAAATATTATGGAAATCTCCAGGATTTGATTATTTTTCCTGGGGAGTTACAAATGGATGCTTGCAATTTTCATGCACGTTTTCCCGATCCCCTGCCATAACTTCAGCAGGAGATCGCTGGAAACCCAGAGAAACAACGACAATGGCCATTTGCACTGATTCTGAAGGTTTTCTGCCGAAGTCACAGCGGGAGAACGCTGAAGAAATCGCCATCATTTACATCATCTTCCCTTATAGAATTCTAGCGTGCAACGCCAACCTTTCAATTTTTTGATGAAAATGTTAGAACAAGCCCCTTCCTTATATCGGGTCCCTCTTGAGATGTCTCTTCTGATTTGATTTATTGGGTCATTTATCCTGCTCACTTTCCATGATACTATTTTGGTAGATTACATAGACATCCTGTGAGGCAGTTTAACATGGAGCTCATGCAGGCTCCAGGGATGTTTTCTAATAGCATAGTGATCAGAAATAATCATAGTCCATTTAAAAGCTGCTGTGAAGTAGCTTTTGATCAGAGTCTGTTGTTAGAATTATTAACTGTGAACAATTTAATGCCCACTTTACATTACAGAGTTGTCTAAGACAAGCAAGAGACATCTCTCAGACATAAATGATCCATTGACATTGGTTTTTTGAAGGCACTGAAACCCTCTTCGGGAGGCATTTTCTTAGGGTGCCTCCGACAGCAAAGATAAGAAGGGTTCACCACGTTCAAGTTCCATTATTGTCAAATCCACTCCGCAGTATAAACAGGGCAGATTTGGCAAGATGCACACTAGTACGAATACAGAAATAGTTCCACAATATAAAGAAAGCATTTGAGAATAATGAACAGTTGTCTTCAACTGGCCTCCTTAATCTTGCCTGTAAGTAAGGAGAATCTTCAAGAATCTAGGTCCTAAATTTAAAAATCCCTTATTCCAATAGTTAGACTAATTTAACACATTCCACAATCGAGTGGAATCCCTTCGAATCCAGGGTCTACGGTAAAATCACCAAAGGTTAACGGTGGTCGCTATGAGATTTTTCCCTACTCTCTTAATAATCGGTTAAATAACTATTTTAGAATTAACTTCTAGTCACATGTTCTAATCTGTGAGCAAGTCACAGTAAAGGAGGAAGTAGTAGAGAAATTGTATAGGATAAAAATGGATAAAGAGGATAAATAGATAAAAGGTTGGCAGTGCTCAAAGTAGAAGTGTCACCTGGTTCAGATGGGATGCATCCTAGGTTGTTAAGGGAAGTAAGGGTGGAAATTGCAGAGGCTCTGGCCATAATCTTCCAATCCTGCTTAGATTTGGGAGTGGTGCCAGAGGACTGGAGGATTGCAAATGCTACACCCCTGTTCAAAAATGGGGTGAGGGATAAACCCGGTAACTACAGGCCAGTCAGCCTTTCCTTTGATTCGTTCCAGGGATGTGGGCGTCGCTGGCAAGGCCAGCTTAATGTCGGTGATGCGGAAACTTTGAGACATTAATCTGGGACAAAATTAATTGGAAATTGGAAGTATATGGGTTAATAAATGAAAGTCAGCACGGATTTGTTAAAGGCATATCGCGTTTGACTAACTTGATTGAGTTCTTTGAAGTAACGGAGAGGGTTGATGAGGGTAGTGCGGTTGATGTTGTGTATATGGACTTTCAAAAGGCATTTGGTAAAGTTCCACATAATAGAGTTATTAGCAAAATTGAAGCCTATGGGATTAAAGGAGCAGTGGCTGCATGGATACAAAATTGGCTAAGGGGCAGAAAGCAGAGAGTAGTGGTGAAAGGTTGTTTTTCAGACTGGAGGGGCGTATACAGTGGTGTTCCCCCGGGTGTTGGTATTAGGACCACTGCTCTTTTTGATATATTTTAATGACCTGGACTTGAGTTTAGGTGGCATAATTTAGAAGTTTGTAGATGACACGAAACTCGGAAATGTAGTAAAAAATGAGTAGGATAGTAACAGACATCAGAAGGACATAGACTGGTGAAATAGGCAGAGATGCGGAGATGCCGGTGTTGGACTGGGGTGGACAAAATTGAGAGGTCGCACAACACCAGGTTATAGTCCAACAGTTTTATTTGAAATCACAAGCTTTCGGCAGGCAGACACATGGCAGATGACATGTCACACAGAGGTGTGTGAAGTGATGCATTTTGGTAGGAAGAATGAGGAGAGGCAATACGAACTAAATGGTGTTATTTTAAAGGAGGTGCAGAACAGAGAGACCTGGGGATGTACGTACATAAACCTTTGAAGGTGATAGGATAAGTCGAGAATGCCGTTTAAAAAAAAAAAATAAAGCATATGGAATCCTTCGCTTCATAAACAGAGGCATAGAGTACAAAAGCAAGGAAGTTATATAAAATCTTTTTAAATCACTGGTTAGGCCCAGCTGGAGTATTGTGTTCAATTCTGGGCACCACATTTTAGGAAGGATAGCAAGGCCTTCGAAATGGTGCAGAGGCGATTTACTAGAATGGCACCAGGGATGCAGGGGCTTCGGTTAGTGGAGACCAGAGAAGTTGGGGTTGTTCTCTTTAGAGCAGAGAAAGTTAAGGGAAGATCTAATAGAGGAGCTCAAAATCATGAAGCGTTTTGATAGAGTAAATACGGAGAAGTTATTTCCAGTGGAAGCAGGGTCGGGAACCAGAGGACACAGATTTAAGGTAATTGGCAAAAGAACCAGAGGTGACATGAGGGAAAAAATGTTTATGCAGCGAGTTATGATGATCTGGAATGCACTGCCTGAAAGGGTGGTGGAAGGAGCTTCAGTAATAACTTTCAAAAGGGAATTGGATAAATATTTGAAGTATTTCCAAATACATTTTCTAATTTCACAAAATAGTGTGTTTAATTTTAACCTCCCATGAAAGGAAAAGCTTGGCAGTGTATACGAGTAGATATCTGATACCTCGATACCTAACCATGTTATAAAGTATCAAATTTCATCTGTTTATAATCCATCTCGTGAAAAATCAGGAAATACTGAGATGCATGAGCATCCCAGCAGATTCTCTCTCTTTATGGGAACTGCAAGACATTGCCTGGTTAACTTTATAAAAAAAAAAAAAAATTGGGTTGAACTATGGGGCTCGATTTTAATAGTCCTGAGGAGGCGGGTCTGGAGGTGGGTCAGCTGCGAAAATCGGAAAAAATGGCTTAAGACACCATCCCGCCCCCGCGCGATTTTCGTGAGTGTCTGTTCAGCTGCTCCCAAACTGACCCGACTCCAACCTTTGGGACAGATAGTTAAGGCAGTAAGGGCCTGTTAACTGCCTTGATAATCCTATTTTGTTAGAGGTTTCCCATTTTCGTGCTCTGGCTCCTGTTTCCCGTCTTGTCAGAAACAGTCCCGCTGCAAGGAGACGAGTTGGTGGAGGACATGATCTGTAGTCATTATTGGTGCAGAACTTTAAAAGCGCTCCTGTAACATGGCTGGCATTCAAATGCAACAACTTTGTTGTTGGAGGTTTGGGATAAGATTTTGCAAATCTACTGACCTTGTGACTGGTCAAGCTGACACACATCTGCTGTTTGAACGGATTGGAATAAATCAGGCCACTTTGTGCGCTTGCAAGCTTCTTGCCTCAACTGAAATCTATAATAACGGGCTGGGAACCATTTACATCCTCTCATCCTGGTCGTCAGATTCGGAGGAAGAGCAGCGCAGCTTAGTGCTGCCGGATGAACAAGTGGCTCAGCACACAGCCTCCTTGGATGAGAGGATGAGGAGGAGGACGAGGATGAGTAGGAGGACGGGGAGTGACGCCTTGCGGGGCCGGATGTGGCCAATCCAGCAGCAGGTGATCACATTGCTGGCCATCAGGCAAGGGATGCACTCATCCATGGCAGATTCGCGTAAGCTAACACTTCAACCACAGGTGGTTGGCACATGGAGATGAATATAAGTCTGACAGTCTCAAACCCCAGGCATCATCTGTCCAATAAACGGTGGTTTGTGCTCAGTGTCACCACCATCATTCTACATGGAAATCGTCCTGAGCCCTCACTCTTGAACTTCCATGTCCCAGAACACAGAGGCCACACTTTAAGTGATCTCAGCAGATCATTAAACCTTTTTCGACACTAAACCCATGTGCGTCTGCACACAGACCTCGAGCTCACCTCCTCAGCAACTTGCAGCCAAGCTGCCTTGTTTTACTGAGAGGCCTCCTCCTTCCGCTTCCAGGGAAGAGCAGCTCCTGACGTCCTCTAACTCCCTCAACAAGAGCATGGAGAGAGGCCTCATTGAACCTGGATGCAGCCTTAGTTTTTGGGGCTGCCATTCCTGCAGCTCCAGCACTTTTAAGAGAAAAAAGCATTAATATTACTAAGCAAATGATTGGAACACATCTGCCATCTTTTTCATTTCATAGTCAGATAATAAAGTCATATATCATGAATCTCTTTCTGGAATAATATGACCAGCAATATCATTCATTAAATTTTGCTCAGAACAGACGCTGTCAACTCCCCTTTCAAGATAATAAAGCACCAAGCCATCCCAGTGACATTTGTATGCAAAGGGGACATGGCCCCTTTAAATTTTCAAACAGACACTGAGGTCGTGCTGCACTATCCGAGGTGCTGTCTTTCAGATGAGACATTAGCGTAGGCCCCGTTTGTTTTCTCATATAGACATAAAAGATTCCAAGGCACTATTTGAAGAAGAGTTGGGGAGTTCTCCTGATACATTTCAAAAGTAGTTCATTGCTGCGAAGCAGTTTGCGATGTCCTGTGATCGTGAAAGGCACAATATGTGTACAAGTTTATTTTATTGTGGTGACATCCATTTTCAAGATCATTCAGCCATCTTACCTATTTTATCTTGCCTGTCAGCTCTCCTCTAATTTACCCAGCTGAGACTCTGTTGCAGCGTCGATGAGTCGCAGCTCCAATGTCAGGCACTGCAACAGCTGACAAATTAGTTTGAAAGTTGATAGATTGAGCTTAAGCTCCTACAAAGCTTCATTTGCACCTTTTACTATTGTTTGCAGGAGACACCAATATACGATGCTGTTTCAGCATATTACTACACTGGTCATTTTCCAAAGAAAGGCACGATGATAGTTTAACCTTTCTGGCTGTGTCAATTTCAGCCCTGCTAGAGTCTCCACAGTAAATTTTTTTTTTTTTTTTAAAGAGGACATCTTTGTGCTACTCTAATGTATGCATTTAAAATATTTAACCATGTTTTTCAAGTCAACATAAAATAATATGTTGATTTTGGCAGAAAATATTCAATAAGCTCCAAAATTGCTGACATGTATTTTCTAAAGTTTTGTGGGGGTTTTTTTTTTTAAGGACTGCAGTATAAAATGAAAAACATTATTCTCGGCATATTACAAGTACAAGATAAAGCAGTTTGCCCATCCAAAAAAAGTCTTTCTAAAATCAATCCATTTAATTCAAGATAAGAGTCAACATAGATTATGGGCTGAATTTTGCCGCACTCAGAGTGTGGGTTTGGAGTGGGGTCCGCTATCAAAATCGAAAAGATTGACCGGGTTGGGAACCCACTCCGAACCCGCTTCCAAAGTGTCGGGTCTGCGATTTCAGAACAGTCCCGACACCAAGCGGCGGGGGAGGCATTTAAGATACTTAAATGCTTGTTAACGGTTGTTAATTACTATTTTGCCAGCCTATTTCTATTTTCCCACTTTTTTTTTAACGGGGTTCACATCGTTCGGAGATCACATCAGGTAAGTAGGTCGGGTTCTCTATGTCTCCCCATTGCGGTGAATAGGTGACAGCTGCAAAAGTGGTATGAAAGCTACCATTTCACAGCTGGTCACTTTCCAATGTCAGAAGCTTGAGCCTTCTGGAGTTGGAAGACATTTTTGAGCTTTATGCAGTTTGGAAGTGTTTGGAGTAAACTCTCTATCCACTGTCACCTCCTTGGAGCAAGCTCTCTCACCATTGACAGATCGCTTCTGTCATCTCAGCTTCAGCTGCCATCTATTCCAGCAACATCGGTACCCTTGAAAAAATCTCACCTTGGTCCTCTGAATCCCTCCACGATCAGCCCTGACACCAACATCACCAACAACAGTAATACCAACCCTCTCCGCAATCACCTGATGCTGCAGAGGACATCAGCACCTGACAACATTGCTGCCCGGGAGGCCAGCGATGGCATCACTATGGCCAGATTTACTTCACTTGACGCTGTACACCCTGGCTGCCACATGATGTGCCAGGTTGACATCACCCCACACCAGCACCATAAAGCATCCCTACAATGTCCAAACCATTTCTTTCACACTCATCACGGGTGGGGGGATGGGGAGTTATGTCTCAGCATTCACTGGAACTCACTAAGACACTTCCAAAGGTGAGCACAGATAAGGTATAGTCTTGAAAATATAGATTTCAATGTTTGACAACACATTAACAGAAACTTCGCATGAACATTGGCTAAACCACTCAAGTGCCTACCCTTGTGTGTTGTTAGTTGGTATGCTTGCAGTAGGTTGAGGGTGAGTGTGAGGGGTGGCTTGTGAGATGGGGAAGTGATAATGTAGATAGAGAAGTATGGGTGGAGGTGCAAGGTAAGTTGGTGTGAGTAAAGATGTGCAGGAGTTGGGTAGGGAAGGTAGAGTGATGGGGATGTGACGAGTGGCACAGCAGGATGAGGTTGAGTGTGGCTTGGCAGTAACGTTTCGTGATCTGCTCAGATCATTGAAAGATTTGCGCCACTGCAGCCTGATCCTCCTCACGACATCCCTGCTTGTGCCCTCCTGTGCAATGTTGCAACCAGGCTGCGTTGATCTCCTCGGGGGGCGGGGGTCTCTTCCGCCCATGGGAAGGGAAGAGAACCTCCCTGCGTGCTGTGACTTCCTCCATAAGCATATGGAGGGAGTCATGGGAGAGCCTGGGTGCAGCCCTGTACCTCTGTGCAGTGATTGTCAGTGTTTGCAGCACCTCAATGCCGTAGAATACTGACAGCACAAATGTCCAGATCAATTTGGACATGGCCCTTTTAAGGAAACCGGCTGATGACGCGTCATCAGACCCGCTTCCTTTTAATTGGCTGGGAACCTCGCAGGGCGGGCTTAACAAGCCCAATCAGGGGAAAATCCTTTTCACAGAGCGGCTGGAGGCGGGAGCGGGACCGGGACCCGCCAACGACTTCTCCTGCTGCAATCCTGCCTCCGATGGCGTAATCGCGGCCGATGTCTTTGGAGTTCGGCTTGAACCTATGGCCTTCTGACTCGGAGTCAAGAGTGAGCAAAGGTTGATGCCTTAATTTATATTCTACTATCTCCAATCTGATTCTTACATAAAACTTCACATCTCTGGAGTGGGTTTACTTGAAACAGAAACTGATTTTGGAGTGCGGAACTGTGAAGTTTAAGTTGGAAAATGGAAGTCAGATATTGGCTCTAAGCTGACCTTCCATTACTAATATAAAAAGGGATATAATAATTTACTTTTCTCACAGGAGAGGTAATTTTACCCCCTCCCACTGCCCCCACACCAAAAAAAAACAACATGGAATGTACCCTCTCTGGTCCTTGGTATAGAGAGGGTACATTCCAACCCTGAGAGGAAGCAGCTGCCCACAGTTTCATGGTCCTGGCACACTTCAGGCACAGCACGGCCGCTGGCTGGGAAATTGCTCCGGAGAGCAGCTGTCAGAAGGGCCCCCCCCCCCCCCCCCCAATGGCCTTTAGATCATTTTGACGGGGGGTGGGGGGGGAATGGTACAAAAATTAATGACTTGGCTGCACGTTCTTCAGCCTGCCCCTGGTACTGCTGCAGACCCACGAGTCCGCGAGTGTCTGGGGACAGGTCGCTGCGTCAGAGCTATTCAGACACCACTCCGCTGGGGTGCTAAACGAGTGTACCTGGAAGTAGATAGATAGATTTCCAGACACAGAAGGCATCAAGGGGTATGGGGAGAGAGCGGGAATATGGTATTGAGACAGAGGATCAGCCATGATCATATTGAATGGCGGAGCAGGCTCGAAGGGCCGAATGGCCGACTCCTGCTCTGATTTTTCAATGTTTTTTTATGTGTTCAAAACAAAAGTTGCAATGGACTGTACTCGAAGATCCTTTCTCACACCTTTTAGAGGCATCATGCTTTGAATGTTTGTGTGTTTTTCTACACTGCGTATTTTATTATTTTGTTGGTCAAAATAAGTCTTTTCATATGGCTGCTCCACGCTGATTCCATTCTCAATCAGGAGTGGAAGACGATTTTTCATTGCTGCGAATGCTATTACCTGATTAAATCAAATGGGAAAGGACTCTATGGGCTGCTTTCATAGAAACAGGAGTAGGACATTCACCCCTTGAGCCTGTTCCCCATTCAGTCAGATCACGGCTGATCTGCATCTCAACTCCATTTACTCACCTTTGCTCCATGTCCTTTGATACCCTTACCCAACAAAAAAAAATCTGATGATCTCAGTCTTAAAAATTTCAATTGACCCAGCATTCACAGTCTTGTGGAGGAAGAGTTCCAAATTTCCACTACCCGTTTATGAAAAAGTATGTCATGATTTCACTCCTAAATGACCTAGCTCTAATTTTAAGATTGTGCCCCCCTGTTCCTGATTCCTATATTTATTGTCCTCTTAATAACCCAGGCTTTCGGAGCGCTGCTCCTTCGTCAGGTGAAGTGAAGAAATACATATGGGCACAGCATATATTGTCAGAGAACAATGCCATGATTAAATCAAATTGTTCTCTGACTATATATGCTGTGCCCATTTGTATTTCTTCACTTCACCTGACGAAGGAGCAGCGCTCCGAAAGCTTGTGATTTCAAATAAAGCTGTTGGACTCTAACCTGGTGTTGTGCGACTTCTCACTTTTGTCCACCCCAGTCCAACACCGGCATCTCCGCATCACAATAACCCAGAGAAGAGGTGTCTAAAATGTACTGGAATTACAGTTGCAGAAGCAAAATACTGTGGGTGCTGGAAATTTGAAATAAAAACAGAAAATGCTGGAAATACTCAGGTCAGGCAGCATCTGTGGAGAAAGAAAAACAGAGTTAACGTTTCATTATTACAGTTGTCAGATTACAGTGGTATTTGTAAGAAAAGTAAATTCCTAGTTTCTGCTATTTCGTCTTCCAACAGGATATGGCTCCCCTTTTCGGGGCTAATTTCCTTTTCTGTTAGAGCGAACACATGTGATAAGTGTATATTTAAGGTGTAGTAGGTTGGTGCATTCGTGTTAATGGAGTCAGAACTAACTTTCGCCCACTGCCCTGCATTAATGGTGCCGCCTTGTTAAGCAAGTGAAACATTTCTCACTAAGTTCCCACGGCTGGACTTTTTAAACAGAAAAGCTGATGTTGATGCCTGTTTGGAGATGGCATTGCAGCAGTGGAAGGAATGGGAAGGTGCAAAAAAATGACCTCGCTGACAAAACCAGCATGTGGGACAGTGGGAAAGGTGAGACCAATGCATGCAGTGGCAAGTAAAATGCATAGGACCCCAGACTATCTTGATGGGAAAGTACTTAACCTTCATTAAAGTACCTAGAGCATATATTTCCACTAATGTCAAGACCATCAGTTATGGTGCTGTGATAAAGTAAAACTGTACTTGAGAAGACAGCTGAAGAGCAACAGCACAAAATGTTAAAATATAAATGACACATTATGTACTTAGAACCAGCACATTATTAGTAAGACTACTAAAATTTACTGCACTGCTGACATTTAATATGTTGTTGGCTTGACATGATTGAATTGACTTTTCCATACAAGCCAGGTTGCAAATTGGGGACCTAAAAAGGATGGCTGGTCTTTCGGATGTATTTACAGATCATGTGTCGAAAGGACTCTCTCTCTGATTCCTCAGTTGTGCATTAGTTGCAAAATATCCAACCTCTCAGCACACTGTGTGGGGGACAACAATCGTGCAATTCAAGTAGCTGATCAATTAGTGCTGGATGTTATTATCTTTTCAATTGACAGTTATCACTGGCTCTAAGTGGAAGTGAATTTCAAGATGAACACATTTCATTTTTTAAATGATAAACCCTAATCATCGATTAAATCTGAAATTTGCTTGCCAGACTCTGCTACTCCCTAGATTTACACTCTTTTCCTCATCATCTCTCTCCATTCTGTCATTTGGGCCCTGCTGTCGATCTTTGGTCTTTGCTCTGCACCACCTTATTCTTCCTTATCTCTGCAATTTCTTCTATAATTGTTCATTACTTCCACTTTTCATTTCCCTTCAGATTTACTTTTATTTCTAATTATTTTGGTACCTTGTTGTGAATTTTATGTCCACTAACCTGAAAAAAAATATCACTTAATCAATTCAAAAGCTAGTAGTTGCTGGTCTGTATTAAATTTGATCAGCGGTGATGCTTTGACCGGTAAATTTTAAATATACCAATAACTTTAGGATAAAATAACGTGTGTTATTGTAGAACTGAGCAGTTTCTCACAGAAAATTCATACATCCATACCCAGTGGATGTGTCAATAAAAATTCAGATATACTTTTTCCAAAACAAATCTTAAAAAAAAAAGCTTGTTTGTATTTTAAGCAATTGGAATTTCTATTACTTTCAGATGATTGACACACCAGATAACATTTTGTCCTATCTCTACATCAAATCTGTTTCATTCTTTTGGTTAACTCAGGTGAAATAATGATTAAATCATTTTGAGAAGTTTTTGACACTTCATTTTCAGCAGCAATAGTTGGTGAGGTCAGAAGAATATTACAAATGTGTTTAATAAGAGAGATTTCAGCAAATGGCATTTTGAGAAGATGAGATTTTTCAAGATGCTAGTGTGAAGATATGCATTAAATTTGTGGAAATTTATTCTGGAACAATGAACTGGTTCTGTCAATATCTATATCACTCTTCACCCTGTTTCATTCAGTCCCAGAGAATGAAAAATGGTAGTAAGGTGGCAATCAAACTGGAATATCATTATAACCAACTGCTTCATCAAATAACACTTAAAGCTGCTTCAATAATCTTGAATCTAATTATAGTAGTCTAAAATATATTTTAATTAGTTCAGTTCAAATGACTTGAGGCCCATTTCTCCAAATTATGCTCAGATTGGCTCATGATGACCTAAACTTAATGTGGTCTCACAGGTTTTATAATGAGGGCTGCTCTAAGTCACTTCATTTACAAAGAATTATTAAATAGAGAATAATAAATACCTGTGAATACAAAAATATAACTGGTTCAGACAGCATAAACCATGCAAGTAAAATTTGACTGGTTTATAACCATCAAAACAGGATTCGATTACGGTCTTGGTATTGCTCACAACCTGCTATTTATAATATATGCTGTTTAATATTTATGTGTGGTCACCTTGTCCACCCTGTCCTTTTTGCTCCTTCCCAAACACAAAATAATTAAAATATATATAAATAGAAAGTATCCTAGGTTTAATCCCAAGTCTGTGCTGAGTTAGCGGATCTCTGACGGGGCAGTGCTGGAGTGCTTTATTGGCCTAAGTGCTTCTGTGTCTTGAGAGGTGAAAATTGGTATGGGTTACTACTCCTGATCGCTACCCAGTGGCCTCTTCTGGAAGTGCAAGTACGTAGATGTCAGCAGAGGACAGGATCAGACTTGTCTTGGTGAATACCCTATCAAGGTTCGCTTGTGAATAATGGCTACTTGGGTGAGGTACTTAGGCCATTTGGCACCAATAAGGAGTCTATACCTTCAGAAGGGGAGGAGATAAAACTGGCAAGGAGAAAAGGAAAAAAAAAACAAATGCGTTTTCAGTATGACTAGAAGATGCCTGTTTTAATGAGACAGCTTTTGCCTCCAATGATATCATTAACTCAGACTACTGACAGTCAAAACGTAGTGTTCTTGGTAATTTATTCTGTTAGAATTTATCACATCTTAATTCACAGATCATGTTATGAAGTCATACCTCCATTATAGCTGTTTGAGACATCGTAACCAAATTAGAAGCCATTTGATTGAATCTAAAATTTTCCTGCTGCTCAAAGTTGGCAAATGTGCTCAAAAATTAATTTCTAATAACAGGATATAATCAGCTGCAAAATAAAAGTTATTTTTAGCAGATGCACCATAGATCCAGCTAGAAATATTGAGCACCGTGAGGGAAATTTTAATTCCTAGTCAACAAGCAAAATGCTTTCCATGACAATCACCTAAACCTAGGTGGAAGTGTCAAATTGATCTCACTGCTACGTTTTGGGGTTTCTTTTACTTTTTTTAAACAATATTTTTGACTTCTGTGTTTCAGACTACTTGCACAATTGAGCCCTAGCTCCCTACATCCCAGAAAGTATTTCCACTTGCCCTGTTATCTAGATAAAATTCCTAGTGTGCCCAAGTAACAACAAGAAAACCCTTTTCAGATTATTTCAGCTACTGGGTCTATCCTGTTCTTTCTCACAATTCCCCTTTTCTTCAGACCGTGGTAGAATAACACTACACTCGGCCTTGTTTTAGACTTCAATTACTTTAGATAAAGTTTAGTGTAAGCAGTAACAGAATAAGTCAGTATATTCTTTACAATAGTTAGCTTTGCTAGCTCCTCATGTATTAGAAAATAAATAAGTTGCAACTCCTGTGCTAAATTAAGACACAAGTAATTTTCTTGCATAGTGGTTCTTTTTTCTTTCATCACCAATGATAGAAGCTATCTGGTTTGACTATCTCCCTTTGGAGGTTCCAGAAAGACCATCTTTGAAAGCTACAGATCGATTCACGAATTTGAAAAAGACAGGTGACTTGGACCAAGCAGAATTTCAATAACTCTTCATTCAATTCAAAAAGTGCTGTCAATCTAACATATATTTGATTGAATCACACAGTATACCTATACTTGAACTGAATGGCTTAGCCTCTCCCTCAATCAATTACCTAACAACAACAAATAAAGTTTGCAACAAAATGAGCTGGAATATTCTTCTGAGAGTGAAGCTAGTTGTTAACCCATTATATACGATGACATACAGTAGCCGAGTGGTTATAGTACTGGATTAGCAACCCAGAGGCTGCAAGATCAAATCCACCATTGCAAATTGTGAAATTTAATTTATTATATCTGGTAATTTGAGAGAGAGCTTCCGATTGTCTTAAAAGTCTAACTGATTCACAAATGTCCTTTAGGGAAGGGAGCCTGTCATCTCTACCCGGTTGTGACTCCAGTCCCACACTATGCGGTTGACTGTTAATGCTCTTAAGTGGCCTAGTTGTTAACAATGACTACATTTTTCAACAAGAAGAAAAAAATTGACCTTTTGCTAACAACACAGGCATCCTCTCAGATTAAGATCACAGCAATCTCAGCCCAGTCGATGCTGCAAAGTTATCCTCACTAACCTCTGGGGGTTGATTCCCAAGTAGGGAGAACTGTCCAACAAAGTAGTCAAGCAACAGCCTGACATAGTTGTACTCAGATTCATATCTAGCAGGTAACCTCCCAGGCACCTTCATCACCCTCCCTGTCCCATCGGCAGGATAGACCCACCAAAAGATGCACTGCAGCAACTCGCCAAGGCTTCTACGGCAGCACCTCCCAAACCCGCGACCTCTTCCACCTAGAAGGACAAGGGCAGAATGCATGGGAACACCACCACCTCCAAATCACACACCATCCTGACTTAGAAGTATATCGCCGATCCTTCATCGTCGCTGGGTCAAAATCCTGGAACTCCCTCCCTAACAGCACTGTGGGAGTACCTTCACCACACGAACTGCAGCGGTTCAAGAAGGTGGCTCACCACCACCTTCTCGAGGGGCAACTAGGGATGGGCAATAAATGCTGGCCTTGCCAGCGACGCCCTGATCCCATAAGCGAATTTTTAAAAAAGAGCGGGGCGGGGGGTACAGCGGGGCACACAGTGATACACAGTCAGGTGAGAGTGACCCTGGGAGTCCTCAGCATTGGCTCTGAACCCCATAACATCTCATAGCCGATCACTACCTACCATCCCTCCCTCGACTGCACTCCTTCATGTTGCACATCACTTGGAGGAAACTCTGAGGGGAGCAAAAAGCACAGATACCTGTTACAAACATGTCTGACCACAATAGAATTGATGGAAGTGACCACCACACAATCCTTGTGAGAATAGTCTCCACCAGGAAGATATCTGCTATCATGTAGTGTGGCACTACCACTGTGCTAAGTGGGACAGCCTGAAGACCCATTGAGCTACCCAAAACTGGGCCTGCATGAGGTGCTGTGGGCCATCAGCAGCAACAACATTGGCCCAGAAATTGATCTCGCTCTGTTCCCGCGGGGGTAAGCCTTCCCCGCGATGTCTCACCTCGCTTATGCTTTTTCAGATCCAGCTCGCACGAACTTGATGTTCCAGACATCAGCTGTGCTGGGCTTGCGTATCCCAGCGGCGTAGTGAATTCGTGCGAGCTGTGGGATCACGTGACTCAGTTAGAGCCAATGGCAGCACACCATCTTCCATTCATAAGTCTCACAGCACAGCTGTGAAATCTATGAATCTTACACCCCCCCAAAATAACAGCTAAACCTCAATTAAATTAAAAAAAAAAAACCATCACATTAATAAAATAAGTATAGTTAATTAAATTAACCATTTTAAATAAAAAATTAAATTTTTGAAAAAATTTAAAATCTTTTAAAAAGTTATAAAAATAAACTTACCTGTCTTTAAAGTCTATAAAAAAGATATACCTGTAAAAAAAAATTCAAAAAAATACTTAATTCACTACTTACCTTCTTAAAAGCGGGTCTTACTCCTCCTTTTTACATTTCCAAAATCTTCCCTACTTACCTGCGCGTCCACAGCATGAAGTGCACAGCGTGCGCGCAGCCTGTAGCGCGCACGCGATGCACCCAGGCCCCGCCCCCTTTTCAGAAGAGCAATTGCCGGTTTTCAGCGCATGCGCAGGGCATGCAGAAAACCGGCAATTGGAGTGGGAATACGCGAGAGTACGCAGTGCGTACTCTCGCGTCCCGGGATCAATTTTCGGCCCATTGTATTCTACCAAAAGCTGTAACTTCATGCCCGGTCACATCCTACACGCCTTGATCACCATCAAGCCGGGAGACCAAACCTGGTGTTCCAGGAGCAACACCAGGCATATCTTAGAATGAGGTACGAGCTTAGTGAAGTTACTTCACAGGACTACCTGCATGCTAAACACTAACAAATGCAGACTATAGACAGAACTAAGTGATCCCACAACCAATGGATAAGAGCAAAGGATTATAGTCCTACCAGATTCAGTCGAGAATGGTAGTGTACAACCAGGCAACTAACAGGAGATGGAGGCTCCATGAATATCCTCTTCCTGAACCATGGTGGAGCCCAGCACGTGAGTGCAAGAGACTAGGCTGAAGTGTTTGAAAGTCTCTTCAACCAAAATTACTGACTGATCAATTCTACTGCACCTCCTCCTGAGGTCCCCACCAACATAGGTACCAGTATCCAGACAATTTGGTGCACTCCATGTGACATTAAGAAGCAGCTGAGTACACGGGACACAGCGAAGGCTATGGGGCCAGACAAAATCCCAGCTGTAATGCTGAAGACCTGTGTACAAGAGCTAGCTGCTCCCCTAGCCAAGCCATACTACAGCTCTGGCATTGGCATCTACCCAACAATGTGGAATAATGTCCATGTAAGCCCCATCCACAAAAAGCAGGATAAAACTAACATTTACTGCCCTATTAGCCTCCTCCTCGTTATCAGCAAAGTGGTGGAAGGAGTCATCAACAGTGCAATCAAGTGACATCTACTCACCAATAACCTGCTCAGTAATGCTCATTAAGTTCAGCTGGAACAAGTCAGCTCTAGATCTCATCAAAGTCTTGATCCAAACATGGATGCTAAACTGAACGCCAAAGGAGAGGTAAGAGTAGCTGCCCTTGACATCAAGGCAGAATTCCACCGGGTATGACACCAAGGAGTTCTAGAAAAACTGAAGTCAATGGAGCTCAAAGGGAAACCCTTCCATGGCTGGAATCATACCTGACACAAAGGAAGATGATTGTGGTCATCAGAGGCCAGTCATCACAGCCCCAGAACATAACTGCAGGAGTTCCTCAGGGAAGCATCCTTGGCCCAAACATTTTCAACTGCATCATCAATGACCTTCCCCGTGTCATAAGGTCAAGAGGGAATGTTTACAGTGTTCCTCGCCATTCGCAACTCCAATAATTAAGCAGCCCATGCCAGCATCCTGTAGGACCTGGCTAACATTGCAGGCTTGGGTGACAAGTGACAGGTAGCATTTGCAGCACATAAGTACTGCATAATTACAATCTTCAGCATGAGAAAGCTCCGCCATCTCCTCTTGACCTTCAATGGCACCACTATCACTGAATTCCCCACCATAAATATCTTGGGGATCACCATTAACAGAAGCTGAACTTAACCAGCTGTATCAACACCATGGCTATAAGAACAGGGTAGAGGTTGGGTACTCTGTGATTAGTGCCTCATCTCCTGACCTCTGAAAGCCCATCCACCATCTACAAGGCTCAAGTCAGGAGCGTGATGGAATAGTTACCACTCGCCTGGAATGGGTACAGCCATAACAATACTTGAAGATAATAGTTTATTGATCAAGGTCAACTTTGCCTGCAAATAATTCCACCTAAAAGAGCTTTTACATTCATGGAAGCCTTATTGTTAACAGTGTCCCCATCTATGCAGCACACAAATAACAGGGATAAAAGCAATTGTTGGGTCACTGCTGCTCCAGCATTTGAATGAGATTTCATGACATCAAAACTGGAAAGCAAAGAAACAAATACAACTATTTACCAGTGGAGCTGGAAAGCTGAATTGTTGCTCAATGCGTAGTGAAATGATTAAGCTGAATCTCATTCAAGACATTACATTTCTCAATCTGTTTTTTGTTTCCATACTGGGTACTCTGATAGCTGGTAAGAACAACCGCTGTCAAATTATTGATCCACCAGTAACTTAAATTATTCACAGGCTATGTAGCAGATTCTTTTCAGTTACAGCTGTACATGGAAAACAATTGACCTTTTCATTGGTTTGGCCTGTTGGTGAGCACAGCTGAGAGACTCACTGAACTGCTAGATCTATGGACCAACCAAAAACAGATTTTTCAGTAAAACATGATAGGTGTGTTTATCAAAAAATCAAATCAAAAGGCCACACTTGATAAATCTATTTGTTAGTGTTTCAGTGCATGAGTGGCTTAACCAAATTGGATTATTATACTTACTGATACTCTGAAAAATAAATCTGTTTCATCAAAGAACGGCAACATAAATCATGTTCATTATAGCTTAATGAGTAAAGACAGCATGTAATTGAACCATAGAAACCAGATGATCCTAGGTTTGATCAAAGCCTGGTAGTAACAGGGATGCTAAAATTAACTTCAGCACCCCTGGGGTAGGGATGGAAAAATCAGCCAGGGTTCTCATTCCTGACTGATATCTAGCAAATCTTGCTGGCAAGTGTGAATATGGAATGAGGACAGAATCAAGCTTCAAAGTGATGCGTCCCATGGTGGGTGAGGTATCAGGCTGGCACCTCTGGAAGCATACCTCACCATGGTTTCAGGAGAGAAAATGGGTCAAAGAAATTGTGGCGTTTCCCATTCAGCAAAGCCTTGCATTTATTTATAGTTTATTTTTGGATGCACCCTGGAGGGAAGGTAAACCAAAATGGTAATAAATTTTTGCTTTATATTTTAGGGCCTGGAGTTTTCTCCATATTTGTGCCCAGATACACTCGTAATCTGGGCGCAAACAAATTACATGGCTTTAAAAAATTGCAGATTTTTGGAAGTAAGTGAGTTACGCACCTAACTACAATACGCCCAAGTCTCCTTGATCTTTTACGTCTGTCCATTAACCCCTTCATCCAAACGAATCTCTGACCAACTGGCCACATCTCCAACTCTCAAATACGAGTATCTTCCAATTGCACTTGTTCGGCGGTGTCTCAGCATTGCGACCAGATTTTTTAGGAAATAAATAATTTTTCTGTTTTTTATTGCAATTTTTTGAGTTTTTTTAAAATTATCCTCAGAGACCTTTTCTGTATTTTCTGTTTTTTAAATGCATCTTTATGGCATACGTATGTTACATTAAAGATTGAAAAGCTTCTCCGATTGCAGGTTGTTAAGCATGCTGTGCCTGATGTGCATGAATGATGGTTAAATGAGGCGAAACTTAAATTTTCAGACTCAAAGAAGAAATATACTGGTGTGGTGTGGGTCCTGGGGTCCCGATTGTTTACGCTGATTTCCGCCCATTTTAAATTTGGGCTTATTCTATTGAAATCGTTATTTGATATTGGGAAAATGGGCCCGACATTGGGCACATTTTTGAGTCTAACTTCAAGGTTGCGCCCATAGAGGAAGCGCCATGCCACAATGTTTATTTCAGGAGTTTTCTCTTCTCAATTGGAAGGAGGAACTTATAGTGCCAACATTAAAAATAGGAGCAGGAGTAGGCCATTTGGCCCTTCGAACCTGCTCCGCCATTCAATAAGATCATGGCTGATCGTCTCCTTCAAATCCACTTTCCTGCACTATCCCCATATCCCTTGATTTCCTTAGTGTCCAAAAATCTATCGATCCCTGTCTTGAATATACTCAATGACTGAGCCTCCACAGCCCTCTGGGGAAGAGAATTCCAAAGATTCACAACTCTTTGAGTGAAGAAATTTCTCCTCATCTCGGTTCTAAATGGCCGACCCCTTATTCTGAGACTGTGACCCCTAGTTCTAGACTCCCCAGCCAGGGGAAACATCCTCCCTGCATCTACCCTGTCAAGCCCCTTAAGAATCTTATGCGTTTCAATGAGATCACCTCTAAACTCTTGTGCATATAGGCCTAGTCTACTCAATCTCTCCTCATAGGACAATCCCCCCATCCCAAGAATCAGTCTAGTGAATCTTTGTTGCATTCCCTCGAACGCAAGTATATCCTTCCTTAGGTAAGGAGACCAAAACTGTACACAATACTCCAGGTGTGGTCTCACCAAGGCCCTATATAATTGCAGTAAGATGTCTTTACTCTTCTCTCCAATCCCTTTGTAATGAAGGCCAACATACCATTTGCTTTCCTAATTGCTTGCTGTACCTGCATGTTAACTTTCAGTGATTCGTGTACAAGGACACCCAGGTCCCTCTGAATACCAATATTTCCCGGTTTCTCACCATTTAAAAAATATTCTGCTTTTCTATTTTTTCTACCAAAGTGGATAACTTCACGTTTCTCACATTATATTCCATCTGCCATGTTCTTGCCCACTCACTTAACCTGTCTAAGATTGAAAGCCTTAAGATGTACATTAAAGCACGCGGGCGGGCGGGGCGGGGGGGGTAATCGTTAGCGACCATTCACTAACATCGCCTGGGCGCTAAATTTAGTTCCCGGTGAAAAATAGCACCTGCGATCGCTAACTTCAGTTTTAGCGCCCCAAGAGGGAGGTGGAGCGCTAATTCAAGCACTCCAGTTCCCTCTTAGAGCGCTAACCCTGAATATCAGGGCGGTGCGTTCTGCAGCGCTACGCACTGGGCCACATGGCGCTGCCGCATGGAAGGGCTCCTCCCCTCATTAAAGGGGAGGGCCCAAGCCCACAACTCTGCGGGACCCGACCTGGACCCCCGGGGAGCGGGGTGCCGTGCCAGCAGCCGGCACTCATGGACCCCGCATTCAAAGACGCAACAGGCTGCAACAAGTAAGTTGGACGATTTCCCCCCCCCCCCCCCCCCACCCGCCACCTCCCCTTTACTTACCGCCCCGCGAGCTTCCTACCGCTCCGTTCCCGCCCCCTGAATCGGTCGCTGTCGTCGCCCGCCGCAGATTCAGGGGGCGTGAGCCAATTTTGCAGTTGGTGCGAAAACGGGGCGCTGCGCACGGTGATGACGTCGTCATCACCTGTGCAGCGGGGCCGGGCGCTACCGGTTACCGCCGCCGCTAAACTCCCACTGAATTTAGCAGGAGTCGTTAGCGGCGCTGCGCCCAGGCAAAAAGTCATTTGCGCCCCATTAGCGCCCCCCGGAGGCTCTAATGGGAGGTGCAAATGCATCGAATTTCTAGCCCTCTGTCAGCTCAGCTAATTTTTAAAGAGATATTCCAGAAATATGAAAATCTAGTATGACTGGCATTTGATCAAGTTTAACTGGTGAGATATATGGAGAAACTAATGGGATGTATGAGTTACTTCCTTCAGGAAAATAAGGATAGTTTTGTGCTACTGTGCTACTTTTGGAGTGACTACTGAGATAAGAAAAAAAATCAGTGAAATGTTTAAAATAGCTCAACAATGGGGAATACTCAGTTCTGTCAGTGACACAGACTTGGTAATGTTTTATATGCTGTTATCCGATTTAAGATTGTGATGCTTAGAATTTGTTTTTGAACAAAACAAATACATGGCAGAAAATGCGCTGAGCAGGGCCTCTGCGGGGGCGGGGGGGGGGGAGAGTTCCGCGTTTTGGAGACCCTCTGCCCGCAGAAAACCCTTACAATTCTTACGCCTGGTAAAAGCAGGCATAAGGCCTGTTTTTACTAGGATAAGAGTTGAAAAAAGTAAAAAAAATAAAATAATGTTTTTCACTGATTTATCATTTAAAAATACTTTAAAAAAGGTAAGTTTATTTTTAGCCCCGTAAAAAACTTTAATTCTTTTTTTAAAAAATTTAAAGTTTTGTTTAAAATAGTTAACTTATTTGTACTTTCAAGTCATTTTAAAAATGTGATTTTAAAAAAAAATTATTTAAAGTTTTACTATGTTTTTGGGGGTGATCTCCATTCATATATTTGATAGGTCTTCCTGTCAAATGTATGAAGGGAGATTCCCTTCTTTGATTGGCTCCCCATGGCCCACGTGATCCCAGGGACGCTGCGAACTACCTGCGCCTCTGGGATACGTGGGCCCTGCGCACCAGCAGTTTGGAGAGGCCCAGTATCGGAAGTGTGCATGTCCCGGGAGCCCTCGGGTAAGGGCGCAGATTTTTCCAGATCGCAGTCCTCCGCCCGCGGGAGGCCTGCGATCGGAATATCTGGGCCATTGTCATTCCTTGGTCTTCAAAATTATAGCTTTAATTTAAAAGTGACCATGAAGATCTGCCAATGCTACTTGTCCACCTCAACTCGCTTTGAATGTTTTGCCCACTCCTGCCTTTCACTAATTATACTTTTTCATATGCACAAACTTCAATTCCCATAACTCCTTGTATACTTTCACACAACAGATGGTGGAAAACAGATCAAGTACACCCATTTGCAAGTCCCCAAATAAGGAAATGTGGCAATGAAAGTTATTTTACTGAGGTGCATGACATAGCTGAAAAAAATATGGTTATTCCTTTCCATCATATATTTAGTCAGTCCATTCAGAATGACCAATTAACTTGTAGGAAAGCCTAAAATTTAATTACAAGCATAATTCACCTTTTTATCATCCCGCTAAACATTTTGTTTTGTTAGAAAATTGAAAGATAGATTTTAGGAGGAGAGTAATATGAAAAAGTATTGGTGATGTGAGAGGAAGTGAAATACAATGACATTTTAATTAAAGAAGGGATGTTGTACTGAGAATTGCGTTGCCCTGATTTGACAGTGGTATAAATGGTCATCTTTGTCAGTTATTTACAATAAGGTTATTTTGTTGAGAAACAATGGGTAGATTAAAAGAAAGCAATCCAATTGCGTGCCAGCAAACGCTGTTTCTTCATGGACGCCATGTTGTTAGAGGCTAGCGTAAATATTGTGCATTCTTCCAAAGAATGTGTGCTCTGGGATTCTGAAGTAACTGCTAACAGCTATAGTGAGAAGCATTCATGTTCCACATCAATCATTTTTGGGTACCAATGATATTATGGCAACAGCATGAAATGCTAGCTTTTTTTCAGCACAAAATATTTAGGATTATGTTTTAATCAGGTCTCAGTCTCCAATTCTAAGATAAACCGACACTATAGCCATAATAATTTGAAGGATACAATTTAGACAAGGTGACTCCCCCCCAACCTCGGATAAAGCACTGGATTCTGAATTAAAACAATTCAATTCTCTGTTTCACTTGATATTCCTATGGATTTCCTTTAGGAATAAAATATGCTTTTTCTCCAATGGTTTTTATGGAGGGAAGAGTGAAAACCTTTCAAGCGCTCTTCTTGCTGGTTTAACAAAAGAACTATATTGACATCTATGAAAAGTCCAAAGGCTGAACAGCCTTGTCTTTTAAACCAGAAGGCTAGAGTGCATGTAAGGAGCTGACTGCAAAGGGAAAATTCACAAAAATAAATGTTTTGCTTAAATTATTGGAAAAAAAAGTAACCTACGTGTTTGCATCTGCATGATGATCACCATTTTGCTTTTGAAGTCCATGGCAGCATTGTGGTCCAACACTAATGAGAGTTTAAGGCGCAGCTTTGTTCCATTATATTCACATGATTGAGATCTCAAAGTTCTGATGCATTTTGACAGAGTCCTTGTCCTTTTGGATTATTTTGCCTTGGAAAAGTTTTCTTCCTGGTGATTGTGGAAGCTTTTGGGTTTTAATAACTTTCCTCAGTTTTGCATAAAAGTTGGAAGGTTTCTGATTTTTAAAAGTTGTCTGATTGAGATGGGAATCTTTGCCTTTTCACTGATGTGAGAAGTTTATGTGAATCCCATTGTATGGCAAGAACGGTGAGATGTTCTAGAAATTCAAACCTAAACATAGGTCAGTTTTTAAGTTTGAATTTCCTGCTGTAAAACACTCTGATATGTTCTTCTATGTGAGAGATGCAATAAAAATGGAAGTAGTTGTAGCTGTTGTTTCACTTTGTAATGGATGCCCTGGAAAGGTTCAGTCAGGAATAATTCCCTTACGATCGGATGATTTTTCTTCCTTAATATTGACTGTGAGTAAAATGAGACCACGTCTCCTCACTGGTGTCCACTCCTGTCACCTGATCCTCCACCTCTCTATTTGGAGGGTACTTGTTCAAATCTATACAGTTATGCCACATTATTACAAGATCTTGGAGAACAGAAAAATTGTCCTTGTATTTTTCAGGTTTGTAGTAATTTGTACTGTTTCTGCTGAGACTAGGGTCATAGCTTTATGTTTTGGTTGGTTAGTGTATATGGGTTTATTTTAGTGAAAGTAGTTTTATCTTAAGATTGATTGACAGGCAGAAATTTGCTTTAGCTTCGGAGAGACAGTTTGTCCTTGCAAATACCATTTGAAACACTTTGAAAGTCAACACTTGAATTGATCAAAGTATTCTCAACAATAGCAATAAGTCTAGAGGATAGTTATAACGAACAAAACATTTTCCAAATATTTAAAAGAGCCACAGGTTTTTAAAGAAATCCTAACATGAAAGTTCCATGTAGAAGCTTTCAATGTTCAGAAGGTTATATCTGCGTGAAAGGTATTCATATTTACAATTCTACTTAATCATATAATTTTGTTCTTTTAAATATTCTTGAAATGAAAAATCCTTTAGAATCCCCGGTACACATTTGGGAAAATATTAGTATGTTAGTATTTGGATGCTTTAGGATATTATAACATTTTTGCTTGAATAATTCCTCAGAATATGCATAAATGTGACTGAGCTAATTAATAGATTGTTAATATTATGGTGATACTGTTTGTAATTAACCTATTGAGTACATTGGACATTCCCTACATGTTTGCCTGTTCTTGCCAGATCCTGTGATCTGAGTGACCTGGAATATTTGGATGAGGAATTTCACCAGAGTCTGCAGTGGATGAAAGACAATGACATCAATGATATTTTAGACCTAACATTTACTGTGAATGAAGAGGTCTTTGGTCAGGTGGGCTAACTGGGTGAAGCTTCTAAATGATCAATCATTTTTGGGTATCAATGATATTGAAATGTATTATGCCTTCTTTGCTATGTAGGTAAAATTAATATCTCATTAAGAGAAAGAAGAAAGTGTTACTATATGAGCCATACGTAAGGTGAACTCAATGGTGGATCACTGATTTTTCAAATTTTTTTGCACACCTGATTTATTTTCTTTTATAGCTGCAGTTTCTTGTATAATTCTATCATGAGAATCCTATCACAGCCAACCCCTCCACTGGCCTTTCCTGGCAACCTATTCTACAATGCTATTAACCTTCTTATCCCTAACTTTCTAATATTAACACACATCCTCTGGTACTTAAACCCTTCACCACATAGTGAATGCTTAGCCTGGAACAATTTTGCCAATTTCTTCATAATTTTGATAATTTCAATTAGATCATGATGCAACAAATCCAACTTCTTTAGCCTTTTCTTATAAATTAGATTCTTCACACTCAGAATCATATTTGTCATTCCTTTTGTATCCTCTCCAGGGCAATAACTAGGTGACTGGAGATCCAGAGTCGATATGAACAATATCTTACCCAGCAACAATACAAGCTCTTTAGAGTTGTATTGTGCTAATGCAACCCAGTACCACTTATACAAGAAATAGTGTACCTAAGTTGGACCTGTATATGTAAATAAACACGTTCAGTGTTTAATATCTATACTTAAAAATGAAGCACCCAGAACAACTATTAAAAGTGGGTTTGACAGATGGAAAGAATGCCAACTCAATTGAACCAATTTCACATCACTTATGCTAATAAAATTGAATTAGGAAAACATGGCAGTATTAAATTTAAGCAAAACTATTCTGCCAATGTTTTCCAATAACAAATCCGTGCAATTCTCACTTCTACCTCGTCAGTTTTGAGATTTAACATTCTGTGTGGACTACTACACATTTTTGTGGACAACCAAATCTGATGGGCTGGTTGCTGGTGTGAAAATGAAAAAAAAATAATTCTGCCTCTATTTGAAGCAAACTGAGCTGCTCTGCCCCAGTTTCACATGTTTCAGAAATGCCAGCACAGGTTTCTTTCTTGCAAATTTAGCGAGGATGGAATAACACCCTATTATAGCTTCTTATACCCAGTCCAGATACTCGGCTTGTCAGTGACTCTGGAGGAACAGAGTCCGCCAGTTACACATGAACCATCTCTAGCTTGATTCCTAACCAGAACAGGTCTTGAAGGTATTATCACTAAGGCATTAGGTAGGTTTGGTTAATAGATGAAACATTTATTTCGGAAAGGTGTGATAATATACCAATTATAGGGGTGATTCCACCATCCTGTACTCCCAGCAGGGAAGAGGCAGTTTCAGGGAGCATGGTTCAGAGACAGGGCAACAACAATTTAGCCCCAATTCTTTGACCCACAATCCTAGTGATCCCTGCTGGAACCATAGGATCATGGACTCGCCCCTTTTATTTCTTTGGTGCAAATCACAGCAGGAATGTATGTTTATTTTTTCTTTGATCAAACTACAAATTTTGCAAATCATAGGAGAGATGTAGAAAATAAAAGTCATATCTTTTTCAATCTATTGAGTAATTGCTCCGTTTCATTTCTTCTCCCTCCATTTTTAATTTAGCTGTTTTGTCTATTTTGCCCTCCCCTTATGGAATGTCATATTCATGAGGCAAATACTTTGAAACATTAACCACCTTACAGTGTAGGCGTGGGAATCTTGTAGACAGTATATGAAAAGTGTGAGAATATATGAGAAGGTGCGACAAATGTTATAATTTCATTTACACTGGGAATTGAGATGATTTTTGTCGAAATAAATGATGTATCAATTTAAAACTGGGTCACTACCGCCAGTGGTTACTAGGTTTCCGCCCGCCCGCCCCCCCCCCCCTGCCCCCGCACCACCCCCCACTCCTCAAACCTGGCCCACATTTTAAAAATGGCTCAGTTGAATACAAAGTAGTACAAAATATTAGTGTAATATAAGGCACCAGTAAAACTAAAATTCAATCAATCACATGCATTATAAATGTAATGTTTAATCCAGGAAAGGATATATGGAGTAGATTCTTCTAACTCTCAGTTATGGAAAAAGTGGTTGTATTAAATCTTTTCAGATGTTAAAATTCCCTTTCACCTCCGAATTAAAGTGAGGCTGATCGCTTCATATGCCAGTTTTCTTTTTGTTACATATATACAAAATGGCTTACTGTATGTAGCAATAATATATCAGCATAAGAATTCTTGGTGAAATGATTTTAAATTTGGTGTTGCCTTTTATGGAAAATTTTGGGATGCACCACAGTAGTTTGACTGTATTTGGAAATAAGTGGTTTCATCTTTAAAAAAAAAAAAATCCCTGATGTATGTTTGTTATAAATAAGTCAACTTAATAATTGATCTATTTTGGCAGTAAGATGATTCTTTAATTTTATAGTGAACCAAAGGAGCATCTGTACAATTATGCAAACAGCTTGGTAGTTTCCAAAGGGGGTGGTAGTAATCTGGCTCATTTATATCAATTTCATTTCTTCTGTCAAACATTCTAACCAGTATATAATGTCCACTTAATGGCTCCACGTCTGTAGTATTTGTTTATTCCAGTGAGGATTTTTTTTTAACTAGTAGCAGAGATTTAGGGAATTTTATAAGTCTACACGATGCACAATTCACAATCCCCACTGACACAGGAGTGAGAAAATGCATGAACTGGTTGCTGGTTATGAGAGCCTCGATTTATTCAATTAGTGTGTAGCCCCTGCCAAAAATTAAGATAAATCTTTAAATGCAATCTGACTGCTAACTGTTTTGAACATTCGCACTTGTGAATAATTTTTGATTTAATATACCACTCCAGTGCCCAGAGAATATAAATACAGTACACATTGTTATGCTAAACTGCAGAGTACACTATCTAACCCACTCATAGGCTAGGTCGTCCTTGCTGTCAGAATAAATTCTATCCTCTGTACCTCACCTTCAGTTTCTCCTTGTTTCTTCATGTAATTAATATACACGGTTCTGTAATATTTTAAAATAAAATTTGTAGCCTGCAAAATGCCTCTTTACTTACCATTGTGGTGCAGTTCGTACTCTTATTTAAGAATTATTACAAACTTTTAAGCTTAACATTTGTTGTTTGCTATGTCAAAAAAACAATATACCCACAATCACAGGCAATAACTCAATCTCACTAGTTGAAACATAAAAAAACTAATTAGCCAAACGCAGTCTTCTTGACCAAGTGTGAACAGCGTCACCTAGATTGTTTTTTGGGGTATCACTAAACAAATGACAATACCTTAACCCTTGATAATTATTTACTTGCAAAATATTCACTGGGGAATGCCCATAATTCCTGGCAATAGTAATCTGAATAATATTTAGTTGTTATACTTTATTGGTCAGATTATCATTCAATGGACACAACTTCACAATTGCTTATATTGCTATATCACAATCGAGTGTGATATTGAAGATACCTATTTTTACAGTTGTGAGAAGTCACACAACACCAGGTTATAGTCCAACAGCTTTATTTGAAATCACAAGCTTTCGGAGCGCTGCTCCTTCGTCAGGTGTTCGTCAGACTTCACCTGACGAAGGAGCAGCCGCTCCGAAAGCTTGTGATTTCAAATAAAGCTGTTGGACTACAAACCTGGTGTTGTGCGACTTCTCACATTTGTCCACCCCAGTCCAACACCGGCATCTCCGCATCATATTTTTACAGTGTTATAGGTTTACAGTGAATCGAGATTCAATTGCTTCAAGGGTAGAAATGATTGCTCAATTTTTTTTTGGAATAGATTACAGAGAGAGAGCTGAAGCCAGGTGGAGCAAACATCCCTGTTGCAGAAAAAAACAAGAAAGAATACATTGAAAAGATGGTAAAATGGCGCATTGAGAGGGGTGTTGTGCAACAAACGGAAAGCTTAGTACGAGGCTTCTATGAGGTAAGGATAGCAGATGCACAATACATACAATCTAAAGGGAACTGTTGCTAATTTGACAATTCTTTGTAGGTCCTTGTACAGCATGTTTTTGCGAAATCAGATCACACCGCCCCACCAAGATATTTCATTTTATACAAGTAATTGTTGGGATAGATCCAAATTTCACTATAGCTTTTTTAAATGATTGTTTATTGTCACAGGGGGACACCTCGCCTAAAATTTGCCAGTGTCCTTTTTTTCTTCAAAAGAGCAAATAAATCTGTACATCCCTAAATATGAGAGGAACAGGGAAAGTGCAGGAAGCAGGGCTGCAAAGAAAGTTAGGATTGCTGTCTCTCTTCTATGTGAGGATTTGATCAGATGAAGGACACATGCCTCTTGCAAACCAGAATCATCTTTGATATGAAATCTAAAGACTAATGGCCCAGAAATTCCGATCGCAGGCCTCCCACGGGCGGAGGGCTGCGATCTGGAAAAATCTGCGCCAAGACCGGAGGGCTCCCGGGAGGCGCAGAGTTCCGCTGCTGGGCCTCTCCAAACTGCCGGTGCGCAGGGCCCACGTATCCCAGAGGCGCAGGCGGTTCGCAGCGTCCCTGGCATCACGTGGGCCATGGGGAGCCAATCAGAGAAGGGAATCTCCCTTCATACATTTGACAGGAAGACCTGTCAAATATATGAATAGAGATCACCCCCAAAACATAGTAAAACTTTAAAAATAAATTTTAAAAAAAAATCATATTTTTAAAATGACTTTAAATTAGAATAAATTAAGTACAGGAAACTCTTTGTTAATCAAAAAGTCCAGATAATGGAGAGTTATATCTCCCAACGTACGAGAGCCCCGTACACATTGACATGCGCCTGCATTCGGAGCTCCGTCTCCCCGGGGACCGCCAGCTGACCATCTGTCGTGTCCGCTGCCTACCCGGGCTGCACATTCCCCTCCCAATCTACACGCTCCGATACAAGGCAAACGCCTCGGGGTTTTTTTTAAAGTTAATTTTAAACGAGAGATGAAGGAAAACCCCGGTTACCTACTCAAGAATTTTGCCGGTTAAGAGAGATTTCCGGATATTTGGGTGCCGGTTAAAAAAGAGTTTCCTGTATTTCAAACAAAAATGTTATTTTTTGAAAAAAAGAATTAAAGTTTTTAACAGGGCTAAAAATAAACTTACCTTTGTTTATTGTATTTTTAAATGATAAATCCGTGGAAATTTTTTAAAAACTTTTTTTCAAATCTTATCCTGGTAAAAGCAGGCCTTATGCCTGCTTTTACCAGGCGCAAGAATTGTAAGTGTTTTCTGTGGGCGGAGGGTCTCCAAAAAATGGAACTCTCCACCCGCAGAGGCCCTGCTCCAGGGCAGCCGGAGGATCTGTCGAGCTTTCTTGACGGATCGGAAATGCCGGTTTTCAGTGCATGCCTGAAACCGGCATTTCCAATGTCCCTACGGGTGAGTACACAGCGCGTACACACCCGTAGGGATCGGAATTTCTGCACCCTTATGTGAGGGGATCAGGTGATAGTTATCATCACTAATCAAAATATGCTGAATGGAGACAATGAAGGTATCCTAAATATCCTGTTTTATATTCACTCTATCTGGTCAAATTGAACTAATTGACTCCAAGTATATAAAAGTAAGTTCTAACTAAATCCGAGGTAACTTTCAGATGTTATTTAAATTGGTGTTACTCTGTTATTTAATGGCAATTACTTGTTCTAGGTGGTAGATGCTCGGCTTGTATCTGTGTTTGATGCACGGGAATTAGAATTAGTGATTGCTGGCACAGCAGAGATTGATTTAACTGATTGGAGAAACAACACAGAGTACAGAGGAGGTGAGATAATCTGATTTATTTTAATCACAATATTAGCTTAATGCTTGGGATCCGCAGCATCTTATAAATCTTCATTTATTTTTCCAAAGGGTACCATGACAACCACATAGTGATCAGGTGGTTTTGGGCTGCAGTGGAAAGGTTTAACAATGAGCAGAGACTAAGATTGTTACAGGTACAGTAAAACCAATTACCTTAGTGAGATACTGTACTAAGCATCTGTGTTACCCACTAATGTTACCTAATACTGTGTTTCTTTGTTAGTTTGTCACGGGTACGTCAAGTATACCCTATGAAGGTTTTGCATCGCTACGTGGCAGCAATGGACCCCGAAGATTTTGTATTGAGAAATGGGGCAAAATCACCTCACTTCCAAGGTATGGGCAACATAATGTAGTAAACATTTCCTATTTCATTACAGTGTTGGCATTCACAGCCATATAGCACCAGTTATATGAATTAGTTTGTTTTTGCTGTAATGTTTTACCTGTTGTTTCTGAGTCCTATAATCATACCACAGAATTTATTTAGACTCTCTGGACTGCAGTGCTTGTTTACATATTAAGAGCGATCTAATATAATTAAGGATTACCTCTTATGGTAAATTCAGTGCTCCTGTATTCCCAGTGTTAAGCTGCACTTGAAGGGAGGACAGATCAGAGAATTATACAGCAGTCAAATTAGGGCCACAGTGTTGCAGGTTCCTTTGGGCACAGCTCAATATTGAAAGAAAGGATTGCTGAATGGATCTACTTATGCAAAGCTTCTTTGCTATGATTTAATTTCCATTCAGACATCAAAAATGATTACCTCATGCTGAAAAATGAAGTGCAGTGTTGTAGACCGAATCCTATAAAAATAGTTTTATTATTTGAAAAATGTACACAAATGCTCAGAGTTTTCCACCTTATACTGGTGTGCAAAGTTGAAATTGCTCATCCTTCTTATTCATTTAATGTTTCATTTATGGTATCTATTTATAACAAAACCTTTCTATAGTATGTGTATCGTGCACTTGTAGGAATAACACTTAATTACTTCCTCCTGTTCGGTTATTTATGTCACAGCTAGCTATCTATACTTTGTATGTAAATTTACCTTTGATTGAATCTTCCGGCCCCCATCTCCGGTTCAGTGGTGCTGTGCTCACAGCGTCACCCAACTGAGGTCCATTCAACTGCGGCCTCTTGGCTGTTTTGGCCCTGGTGCTGGATTCCCACCGAGAGTCGCAACCAGCTTTAAGTTTCTTAAGCATTGTTTAAATGTAATTAATATTTTTACAGCACTTAAAGTTCCAGCTGCTTCCGATTCACTGCAGGAATCCACTCTTTTGGAATTGCGGGGACAGGACTCCCTGTAGGGGCTTCCCGCACTTTTACGGAAACCCTGCTACAGCTGTCCACACCCCCACCAGGAACCCAGAGCACTCCAGCCATTGTTCTGCTGTGACCCGAGCCCCTATCCCATTGCTACCAAAAGTTAGGTTCCTGCTGTGAGAAGGAACTGGGTTTGTTTTTAAAAGCATAGTAGTGTAATAAACTTAAAGCGATGCCTGCTCACACTGGATTCTTCTGTTAGTATGGCAACAGGATTCTGTACAAGGATTTACCACACTATGTGAGAAAGCCCTGCATTACTTAAACAGCATTGTTTGCCATTCAAATAAAATGGAGTTTTCCAATATAGCATGGGAACGCCTGTAGATTTTAAATCTTCTGGAAGAGGGAGGGGAAGTGTTCTTCTTTACTTTCCTCCTTTTCCCTCACCATTCTCTCCTTGTTCACCACCCTAACTCCTTTCAGCTCACGCCTCACCCCACCAGTCTCTTTTGTGCACATCACCAAACTCTGCAACCATTAACCTTCCTCCTTCATACCTTCACCTTTCACTGTCCCTTTCACTAAAACCAAAACTCCCACTTGCTAATACCTGTTTTCCACCACCAACTTCTCCGCAGCCTCATTTTCTGTCCCTGCTGCTTCCTCCCCGTATATTTTACATCCCTCCACCCCTCATACTCCCAATTCCTCATAACAAACTCCAAAATGGCCCCACTTAAACACTATCCCTTCAAATTCCTGCCTCCTGACACATCTGTCAGCTAATTATCAACATAAAAAACTTTCACCAGCAGAAAAACTGGCATTCACAGGAATATAAAATTCTGTAACTCTTTATTATATTCATATACAAAGTATTACTCCATACAAATTGTATTGAATACAAATAATAAAAATAATTCCACACACATACACTGTATCAACATTGCAATATATAAAAATGCATTTTGTATCTTGTATATTTTACATTTATTTTAATGCCCTTTCCCATTACTTATAAACCTTTACAATTATATCAAAAACTTCCAATAGACAATTTCATATTTTTTTATTAAATTAGTTTAATTTTAATTTACCGATGACATCGGTAGTGGAGAAAATGCTAGAGTCCATTATAAAAGATGTAATAGCAGAGCACTTGGAAAACAGTGACAGGATCGGACAAAGTCAACATGGATTTACAAAAGGTAAATCATGCTTGACTAATCTACTGGAATTTTTTGAGGATGTAACTGGTAGAATAGATAAGGGAGAACCAGTAGATGTGGTGTATTTGGACTTTCAGAAGGCTTTCGATAAGGTCCCGCATAAGAGATTAACGTGCAAAGTTAAAGCACATGGGATTGGGGGCAAGGTACTGACTTGGATAGAGAACTGGTTGGCAGACAGGAAGCAAAGAGTTGGAATAAACGGGTCTTTTTCCGAGTGGCAGACAGTGACTAGTGGGGTACCGCAGGGATCGGTCCTAGGACCCCAGTTATTCACAATATATATTAATGATCTAGACGAGGGAACTAGATGTAATATCTCCAAGTTTGCAGACGACACAAAGCTGGGTGGGCGTGTGTGCTGTGAGGAGCATGCAGAGAAACTCCAGTATGATTTGGACAGGTTGGGTGATTGGGCAGATGCATGGCAGATGCAGTATAATGTGGATAAATGCGAGGTTATCCACTTTGGTGGCAAAAACAGGAAGGCAGATTATTATCTGAACGGCAATAGATTGGGAAAAGGGGAAGTGCAACGAGACCTGGGTGTCCTTGTGCACCAGTCGCTGAAGGTAAGCATGCAAATGCAGCAGGCGGTTAAGAAGGCAAATGGTATGTTGGCCTTCATAGCGAGAGGATTCGAGTACAGGAGCAAGGGTGTCTTGCTGCAGTTGTACAGGGCCTTGGTGAGACCACACCTTGAGTATTGTGTGCAGTTTTGGTCGCCTTATCTGAGGAAGGATGTTCTTCCCATGGAGGAAGTGCAGCGAAGATTCACCAGACTGATACCTGGGATGGCAGGAATGACGTATAAGAACATAAGAAATAGGAGCAGGAGTAGGCCAATCGGCCCCTCGAGCCTGCTCCGCCATTCAATAAGATCATGGCTGATCTGATCCTAACCGCCAATCTACTATCTATCACAGAACCATCTCCTGCATCTAACAGAATTGCACACACGAAATAGGAGCAGAATCAGGCTACACAGTCCCTGGGCCCGCTCCACTACCCACAGGGCCATGACCGATCCGAACCTAGACTCATGTCCAAATTCCTGCCCGCTCCCCGTAACCCTTAATGCCCTTTACTTCCAGGAAACTGTCTATTTCTGTTTTAAATTTAATTAATGTTGTAGCTTCTACAGCTTTTTGTGGCAGCATATTCCATGGACCTACCACCCTCTGAGTGAAGTAGTTCCTCCTCATCTCAGTTTTGAAAGAGCAGCCCCTTATTCTAAGACTATGTCCCCTAGTTCTCGTCTCGTATGAAGAGAGATTGGGTCGATTAGGATTATATTCGCTAGAGTTTAAAAGAATGAGCGGGGATCTCATTGAAACTTATAAAATTCTAACAGGACTAGACAGACTAGATGCAGGAAGGCTGTTCCCGATGGCGGGGGAGTCCAGAACCAGGGGTCACAGTCTAAGGATAAGGGGTAAGCCATTTAGGACTGAGATGAGGAGGAATTTCTTCACCCAGAGAGTGGTGAACCTGTGGAATTCTCTACCACAGAAGGCAGTTGAGGCCAATTCATTAAATATATTCAAGAAGGAGTTAGATATATTTCTTAAGGCTAAGGGGATCAAGGGATATGGGGAGAAAGCAGGGACAGGGTACTGAGTTTGGATGATCAGCCATGATCTCATTGAATGGCGGAGCAGGCTCGAGGGGCCAAATGGCCTACTCCTTCTCCTATCTTCTATGTTTCTATCTTTCACTTGCTCTATTTTACAGAAATGTCTTTATTTTGGTCAACGTTCCTTTTATTCCCAACACTTAACAATCCAGCACAATAGTCCATTTTCCATTTCTGCATAACACGATCTAATTCTCCTCTATGGCCTAAAAAGAGGGTGCTAACGGGGCACAAAGCAACTAGCGCCTGGGCGCGGTGCCGCCAACACCACCCGCGAAATTCAGCAGAAGGTTAGCAGTGGCGGTAACCGTTAGCGCCCTACGGCACTGCGCCGCCGGTGATGATGTCTTCGTCGTGCGCAGCGTCCCGGCCGCGATCTTCGGTAGCGCCCCCTGACTTACTGCCGGACGCTATGTCTGATGGGGTCAGGGGGGCCTACCTGCGGCGGGGCAGTGCGAATTAAAGGGGAGGTGCCGGGCGGCCATTTTTGTTGCTGGCTGCCTGCCAGCACCTGCCCCCTCTGCCGTCCCCGGCCTCCTGTGAAGCCCCCCCCCCGCGGGGTGCCGCCTCCTGTGAAGCCCCCCCCCCCCCTTGCGGGGTGCCGGCTGCGCTCCGTGAGCCTGGCACTCAAGGAGTGCCGGGCTCTTTTGTTGGCACTCCGATCTCTGGTGGCCCAGCTGGGCCCTGGGTCGCGCTGCGCTAGGCCCCTCCCCTTTAATAAGGGGAGGAAGGCCTGCAGTACCACGGCGTGACGTGCCGCAGAGCATGGCACTGCGGCACGTAGCGCCGCGATATTCACTCGCAGCGCCCAAGAGGGAGGCGGGACACTTCCAGTAGCGCCCCGCCTCCCTCTTGGGGCGCTACCGGTGAATTTTGGCCGCGGGGGCGCTAATTTTTCGGGGCGCTAAAAGTAGCGCCTCGGCTAAGTTAGTGCTCCAAAGGGGGCACGACCCAATTTTTCCCCCATAGAATAGTACAGCACAGAAGGAGGCTATTCGGCCCATCGAGTCTGTGCCGGCTCTTTCAAAGAGCAATCCAGTTAGTCCCACTCCCTCGCACTTTCCCCATATCCCTGCAATTTTTTCTCCTCTAGTATTTATCCAATTCCCTTTTGAAGGTTACTATTGAATCTGTGTCCACCACCCTATCAGGCAGTGCATTCCAAATCCTAACCACTCGTTGCATAAAAAAGTTTTTCTTCATGTCACCTCTGGTTCTTTTGCCAATCATCTTAAATCTGTGCCCTCTGGTTATCGACCCTTCAGCCATTGGAAACAGTTTCCCTTTATTTACTCTATCTAAACCCTTCATGATTTATCAAACACATAATGTGTAAGTATGCACACAATCAATACAAGCCTGAAAATACCAACAGCACTCCCACGCTACTCAGTAATAAGAATATAATTTGCCATTCAATCACCATAAATCAGTGAATCTAATGGGCTGGAGTTTAGCAATGGAGACGTGCCGGAGGCGGGACTTCTGGTTTCCGGGTTTCAGTCCCGCCCCCAGCAACGTATGACCAACCCATGCTATTTTTCCTTTATTGGCATTGTTAAGCCCGCCCTTACTGGCCAATTAAGGGAAAGCCGGTGACAGATGATGTCTGTCGAAAATTTTTTGACAGATGAATTGTCAGCGTTTGACAGCTTTGAGAAGCTGTCAAACACTGGCAATCTCTGTTCTAAGGTGAGCCCTTGCACAGAAGGCTCACCAAGACATCTCTCCTCAGCAGAAGCAGATGGCTGCTGCATCTGAGAATGTAGCAGTCATTCTGTCATCTCTGCCGTTGAGATGAGGCACCTCCGGATCCTCAAAGGTTGAAGCCTGCAGAAAGAAACTAAGGTAAGGAAACTTTTTCCAACACTTTACACTCACCTCTCATACTTACCTGTCCACGCTTGCACCCATCACTCACCTCTGCAGCTGACATTTCGATCCCTCTCACCCCCGCAGACCCACTGTTTGCCTCGCTGACCATGGCGCGGTTCGCAGCCGTCGGGAAGCCCGCAATTGCAGGTGTAAAATGGGGAAAAACCTCAAAACTGCCTGTTAACAGGCAGTTAATTGGCTCTAACCCCCTTCCCGCCATGAGGAGACGGGTCCCTGCGCGACTCGGGGACCTGCATCCCGGGAAGATGGCATCGAGGCGACCCGCTCCCAGTTTCTGCCATTTTCCCAGCAGTCCCGCCTCCATACCCGCCTCCCCAGGGCTGGGAAAATTCCCCCCAATGATATTGTGTATTACATGTGATAAAATAATGTATCCTCTGAGTCACTGTGAGCAACACCGCTGGACATCAGCTTGTATTTTTAAAGACTGTTTAGTTCTTTGTTGATTGTAATAAAAAGCCTGTGATTGAAGGGAAAACTCGGGAAAGAAAATGTTTCTTATTTAAAGTATTGTTTAAGCATGTTTCAAAAAGCAAAACCCCATGCAAAACAATTGTCCTTTTAGACCAATATTGAAGTTTTTCGTAAGGTTGTAAGAATTATCTTAGTTTGTAACTATTTCCATAAAAGATAGTTATCCTTTCAATGAAAGGTGAACCTGCAGTTATTGAGATTCTATTTGTGTGAAAAGTGACAAATAATAAGGGGGTTAATTTAAAGACTCTCCTGATTCAGACATTTCGATGGATGTTTCCAGAATTATATGTTCTGTCTCCGTAAAATCTGAAATTGCACTTCGAAGAGAATTTTTTGAGGCAGTTAGTAATTCTCAGTTCTGCAGTGTTTACTGAAGGACTCGCAGGTCATTGATCAAGTAATTAATAGTCTTGATGAGAAGTAGACACTATGAAGTGTCTGGAATAGCTTGGGACCAAATTCAACAGGCAGCATTGCAGGTATTAAATCTCACATGCTGATGACAATGGAGTCTAGATTGAGTCTTTGTATTGGGACAAAATATTGATTTTTTTTTAAATATGGGAAATTTTACTTTATGTTGTCACACTCTGAAACAGAACACTGTTGAATGGAACAAACACGTTTATAGAAATGGCACCCTGAAAACTGACCTGCAATTTTTTCTGACATGTTCAAACAGCACTAACAATAATGATCTGCTGCATACTCTCCAGGCAGGATAAGGATGATGACATCATATAATGAGACGGGTATGTAAAAACAGTAAGATTGTAGTAATGGGTGACTTCAATCGACCGAATATAGACTGGGAAATCTTTAATGGAATGGAGACAGCAGAATCAGAACTCGTGAACATGGTACAGATAATTTTGATTGAATGTGTCGAGGTCCCCACAGAGGATGACTCCATCTAGACCTGCTCTTAGACATGATCAGAATAGCATATGTACAAAAGTCGAGCCTCTCAGAACTATTGAATAAATTTAGAATTATCTGCCAGTCTGAACCAGTAAGGACCAGGACAAAAATATATCGTTAAAAATGCAAACATCAAAGCAATGAGGATGAACTGCAAGAAATTAACTGGAAAATGGAATACACTTAAAACTAGCATGTTGAGCATACAAGATTAGCACTTACCCAAGAAGAACAAATATAACTTAGCTAGTCTTCAGAATGGATGAATAGATAAATTAAAATGGATAAATATAAACAAGCTATACAAGCCTATAGCAGAAGAGGTGGAGGAGAAGTCTGGTAGGAGTATTAAAATTTGCTGAAACAGATTAAGAGGTTTTTTAAGGTGCAAAGAGGAACCGAGAAATGAGCATAGCTAAAGATGTTAAGCAGAATATTAAAAAGTCTTTTCAGTAACCAGCAGTATTTAGGTGTTAGCCTTGGTTCAGTTGTGGCACTCTCGCCTCTGAGTCAGAAGGTCGTGGGTTCAAGCCCCATTCCAGCCATTTGAGCACATAATCTAGGTTGGCACTTCAGTACAGTACGGAGGGAGTGCTGCACTATCGGAGGTGCAGTCTTTTAGATGAGACATTAACCCAAGGCCCCATCTGCCCTCTCAGGTGGACGTATAAAATCCCACTGCACTATTCGAAGAAGAGCAAGCGAGTTCTTCCCGGTATCCTGGCCATCGTTTATCCCTCAATCAACACCTAAAACAGATGATCTGGTCATTTAATTTATTGCTGTTTGTGAGACCTGGTTGTGTTGTTGCAGACCTTGCATCTCCTTAAATCTGACCTTTGATTGCTGGTGTAAATATGCTAAATTTTTGTGTTTCAAGTTGGTCCTGGTACAAAGTAAATCTCCTTTACAGGTAGATTTAATTGAAGGACCAATTTAGGGGATGGTATTCTGCAAGCAGTTACCCAATTTGTGACTACAGCCACTCATCCTAGGCTTTTGAAGGAAATCACTTTGAGTTCTGCTAATTTTGTCAGAACCAATTTATTTTCTACAATTATAATTACTTCACATCCTTCTCTGTTATACACGCATTCTCACCATTATTTGTAAAAACTGACGCAAAACATTTAATAACGCCACCAAAAATTCATCTTTCACAACTCAAACCTGAGTGGTCTTAACCCTCTCGAGGTAATGTCCATTTTGAACAAGGGAATGCACAGCCATCTACCCCTGACCTTCACTGGCCCAACCATCACTGATTTCCCTGGTATCAACATCTTGGGGGCATCACCATTGAACAGAGACTTAGCCATATCAATGCTGTGCCTACAAGAGCAGGGCAGAGAGACTGGGTATTCTGTGACAAGTGGCTCACCTCCTGATCCCTCAGTGCCTCTTCACAGTCTACAAGGCTTAAGTCAGGAGTGTGATGAATACTCATTTGCCTGGATGCTTGCAGACACAACAACACTCGAGAACCTCAACAGCATCAAGAACAGAACAATTCACTTCAATGACCCTGCCACTGAACTCAACATACACCTCCACCAACGCCGGTGAACTGTGGCTGCAGCATGTACTATCTATAGGATTCATTACAGTAATTCACGAATTTTCTTTGGCAGTGCCTCCCTCCCCTGAGTCGACTTCTCCGGACTAGGACAAAAGTAGAAATGCCATCACCTCCAAGCTCTATTCCAAGTAACACATCAATCTTACTTGGGTATATATCACTGTTCCTTCATTGTTGCTGGGCCAGTATTCTGGAAATCACTACTGAACATCATTGTGGGAGCACCATCACTATAAGGTCTACAATGGTTCAAGGAGAAGGCCCACTACCACCTTCTCAGGGCAACTAGGGATGGGCAATAAATATGGTCTTGCCAGTAACGTCCACATCCCGATAACAAGTAAAACCTCAACCCTGAGTGGTCTTATCTGCTCGAACTATTTTCTTACTCTTTATATGCTTAAAAAAGTCCTTACTATTTCCATTTATTTTATCTGCTAGGCCTTCTAATCCCACTTTTCACTTTCCTACTGTACTAATCCTAGGATCTTGTCTGTTGAAACCAGCTTCTTAAAGGCAGGTGGTAGGTTTTATGGATTTGGTATAGACTTTGGTATAAGGAACAAGATTTCAAAGCACAAGTAGGCAGTTTGGCAAACATTGAATGGGTTGTTAAAGACTACAGGAAGACACAGACGGATTAGTGGAATGGGCAGATAGGTGGCAGGCACATTTTAATGTGGAGAAGTGTGAGATAATACAGTTTGGGAGGGAAAAACAAGGAATGAGAGGATAAACTCAATGCAAAGACACTGAATGGTGTGGATGAACAAAGATATTTATGAGTTCAAATGTATAACTCCTTGAAAGTCCCAGTGCAGGTAGATAAAGCCATTAAAAAAAAAGGCCAACAGCATTTTGGGTTTTATAAATAGGGGCATGGAGTATGAGTAAAGAAGTAATACATTTGTTAGGTCACAGTTAGAGTGTTGCAGTTTTGTGTGCCCCATTATAGAAAGGGCATTAAATCTATCGAGAGTGTACAGTATAGATTCTTCAGGATGATGCCAGGGATGGAAAACTATAATTATGAGGAGAGACTAGAGATACTAGGACTATTTCTGCTGGAGTTAATAGGAAAAAACTATTTCCTCAGGTTGAGCAAGTCAATGATAAGGGTCCAGAAATGTATAATTGTCACTAAGAGCGTGAAGAGAGAGGTCAAGAGATTGTTTTTCCCACAGTGGAGCAGAGACTGCTTTGCCACAGGGAGTAGCTGAGACAGAGACCATTGCATCTGTTAAGGATAAAAAAATGGAATAAGTATTTGAAGCAGCGAACGATACAGGGATAGTATGGGGCAGGTGGATTGCTTTTGGATTGCTCTACCAAAGAGCTGGCATAGACTTGATGGGTTGAATGGCCGTCTTCTTTGCTGTGAACTTCTATGGTTCTAAAAGCGCACTGGTTGTGTGCAGTGTTTGAAATCATACCTGCTCCTCCCCTGATAGACAGGTGTGTGAGTTCACAAATTGGGTTTGTATAAGATTTAATGGACCCCACAAGAAATGTGTGCAAAAATGAGGCACTTTGCTCCTGTAGCTAGAGCATTTCTTCCTTAGTGGCACTATGCAGAAGTTGGGTGACTACATTCACTGACTTGGTTAGCGACCTTCCTTCATGCAGTTGGCACCTTTTCTTTCACTGGAGGGTGGCCTTCCGTCCCACAGAGCCACCACCAGCAGCAGGAACTCCAACTCTTCAGCATTAAGAGGAGCAACGTTGCTCACGTCTCCTTTGTTCCACAGTGAACCATTAGTCCCACTATTTTTCTCACCTTCACAAATTCCCCTTTTATGGTGAGCTGCAGCCCTTTAAGAGACAGATCTTGTGTTCTCCACCTATGTGTGCTGCAGACCAAGCTCTCTGGGGATGCTTTGTTTGTGTTTCTATCCTAGCCAAATTAAGGGGTGTACTTTGAATTTAAAAATTGAGCACACCTACCCCCTGTGCTCTGGTGCAGTATTGCCTATCTCTCATAATTGGGGCTTAAGTTTTGGTATTTTTAACCAAGCTTTTATCTACCAATCCACAATTATTAGGTGACATTTTTTTCTTTGGCTAAATGTAAACACTTGAGGAATGTTTGGTAAAATAAACTGATGTATTTACACCAGACAGTTATCTTTAGAACTGTGCTACAATCAGAGAGCTGAAAGTGAGGCTATTTTTATTTTTGTTTTCACACTTTCTCCCCTCTTTCGGTCCCCACTTATGCCCCCAGCTGCTGCACACATTTCTCTGGCCAGCAAAAGATCTGCTGATGCCATTCTTTTGTGACTCCTTGGAAACACGCATGACTTACCTGGCGACTTTCCCCTCCAAGTCTGACTGAGAGACCATGTGGGACGCTGTTCCCCAGCAGCTCAGTAGCTCAACGCACCATATGGTGTGGTACTGACTACTGATGGCCCTAGGTTTGTTCGTTCGTCTGTGATGAATCAGCTGGTCTCAGTCAGATAGCAGTAGGGCACGACACTTGGCCTGAATACCTTAGTTATTTTGCAAGTTCAATATTCTTGATACTTTTTAATTTAATTCAGTGAAAATAATAAAATTTTAATTTAACCTGTAATTTGACTTTTTCTCATTTGTGTAAATGGAATGAATATGCTAATGTTTGTATCTTTTTCTGCACTGCTCCTGCCAATTTCTCCATTGGAGAATGAGTGCTGTCAACATTGTTGAATATGTTTACTGGCTTTTCTGGATAGAAAGATTTTATGGCTCATCTGGTTAGTAAGATTTCTAAAGTGCATTTGGCTGTGTTTGGTTGCAGATTGATTTGATCAGGGATGAGATTCTTTTGTTATTTTTTAAATCATAATGTGTTGACATCATGCAGTGACAATAGCACTAAACACATGGGGGGGGGGGAAATTCAGTAGGTTAACACCTGCAGAGGGCGGTAACGGGGCGCTGATGCAGTAGCGCCAGGGCGAGTTGAATCCAGCGCCACACAGTAAATCTGCCCCCTCCCCCCCTCTCGTTGCGCCGCCGGTACGAGGTAGCACTGGGGACTTCAACGCTCGGCAGATCGTGACGTCCGTGACACCGGCCGCCCGATCTGCAAAATCCATTGTCGCCACTTACCTTTGCACCTTGACCAGACAGCGACAGGGAGAGCAGGTGCACAGCTGACGGAAGCTGGCTCCAGCGATGTTATTTAAAGGCATCAGCATTAATCACTCGCAGCTGTCAGGATAGGTTAGTCTCAGTAGCTTCTTGTCAGTTTCAGCCAGTGGAGCAGTTTGTATGAGTAATTTCAAGCTTTTTTATCAGCAGTCTTCTGGCAAGTGCAAAGTGGCTACATTTATTGTTCAAAGATTCAAACTGCTACACTTGGCAACATTTAATGGGGGCTGTACTGACATGCCACCTCGCCCTCTAGGATCTATGACAATGATGAGTTGAGATTAGACTGCACCAGATATTGGTCCATCCTTCGAGTGTAACGCCACTGAGCTAGGCCTTTAAGACTTGATTTAGTGCCCCAATCATTTCTTTGCCAAGTGAGAATGAATTTTGTGTGCAGTCTAAAGCATTCGCGCCTGGCGCTAATTCTCAAACTTTTCTAAAGATACCACCCATTCCTGGGCTATAATGGGCCGAAAATTGATCCCGGGACGCGAGAGTACGCACTGCATACTCTCGCGTATTCCCACTCCAATTGCCGGTTTTCTGCATGCCCTGCGCATGCGCTGAAAACCGGCAATTGCTCTTCCGAAAAGGGGGCGGGGCCTGGGTGCATCGCGTGCGCGCTACAGGCTGCGCGCACGCTGTGCACTTCATGCTTTGGACGCGCAGGTAAGTAGGGAAGATTTTGGAAATGTAAAAAGGAGGAGTAAGACCCGCTTTTAAGAAGGTAAGTAGTGAATTAAGTATTTTTTTGAATTTTTTTTTACAGGTATATCTTTTTTATAGACTTTAAAGACAGGTAAGTTTATTTTTATAACTTTTTAAAAGATTTTAAATTTTTTCAAAAATTTAATTTTTTATTTAAAATGGTTAATTTAATTAACTATACTTATTTTATTAATGTGATGGTTTTTTTTTTAAATTTAATTGAGGTTTAGCTGTTATTTTGGGGGGGTGTAAGATTCATAAGTCTCACAGCCATGCTGTGAGACTTATGAATGGAAGATGGTGTGCTGCCATTGGCTCTAACTGAGTCACGTGATCCCACAGCTCGCACGAATTCACTACGCCGCTGGGATATGCAAGCCCAGCACAGCTGATGTCTGGAACATCAAGTTCGTGCGAGCTGGATCAGAAAAAGCATAAGCGAGGTGAGACATCGCGGGGAAGGCTTACCCCCGCGGGAACAGAGCGAGATCAATTTCTGGGCCAATGAATTTCTAGCCCCTGATGCCTAAAGTGCATCTGGAAAAAGCAGGTTGCGGGGCGGGGGGGTGGAGGGAATTAAATCTGAAACACAAATGTATCTATAAAGTTCAACCATCTTCAGCTGCTTCATCAATGACCTTCCCTCCAACATAAGGTCCGAAATGGAGATGTTCGTTGATGACTGCACAGTGTTCAGTGCCATTCACAACTCCTCAGATAATGAAGCAGTCCATGCAACAAGACCTGGACGACGTACAGGCTTGGGCTGATAAGTGGCAGGTAACATTCGCGCCACACAAGTGCCAGGCAATGACTATTTCCAACAAGCGAGAGTCTAACCACCGGCCTTTGACATTCAACGGCATTACCATCGCCAAATCCCCCACCATCAACATCCTGGGGGTCACCATTAACCAGAAACTTAACTGGACCAGCCACATAAATACTGTGGCTACAAGAGCAGGTCAGAGGCTAGGTATTCTGCGGCGAGTGTCTCAACTCCTGACTCCCCAAAGCCTTTCCACCATCTACAAGGCACAAGTAAGGAGTGTGATGCAATACTCTCCATTTGCCTGGATGAGTGCAGCTCCAACAACACTCAAGAAGCTCGACACTATCCAGGACAAAGTAGCCCGCTTGATTGGCACCCCATCCACCACCTTAAACATTCACTCCCCCTACCACTGGCGTACCGTGGCTGCAGTGTGTACCATCTACAAGATGCACTGCAGCAACTCGCCAAGGCTTCTTCGGTAGCACCTCCCATACCCGCGACCTCTTCTACCTAGAAGGACAAGGGCAGCAGGGGCATGGGAACACCACCACCTACAAGTTTCCCTGCAAGTCACATACCATTCTGACTTAGAAGTATATCGCCGATCCTTCATCGTCGCTGGGTCAAAATCCTGGAACTCCCTCCCTAACAGCACTGTGGGAGTACCTTCACCACACGGACTGCAGCGGTTCAAGAAGGCGGCTGACCACCACCTTCTCAAGGGTAACTAGGGATGGGCAGTAAATGCTGGCCTTGCCAGCGACGCCCACATCCCATAAACAAATTAAAAAAAAATAAGACTATTTTATTTCAATATGGATATTTCTAATTACTGCAAAATCAAAAAATCTAATCTTTACTTAATTGGTCACAGACTACACCACAGACTAAAGTCCTGTTTAAGACTTCAGTTATACTGCATATACCAAACTGAGACTGTTTTGCGTTTGAGTGGATAGCTGTCACATAGACCAGAGTCAGGTTGTTTGGATTTTTCAGCAACTCTGAAGCTAGTTGTAGGCCCCAGGACATGGACACATGATGACCCACACATGTTCATGTACACATCATGCCAAATGCAAATATTGAAAGTGAATATTTAGGAAGAAACCTTTGCTGAACATATTATTGGGCTTTAGATACAAAATAAAGCATTTTCAATATCCATTGTTTGTGAACTCCAATATTAGGTTCCCACGAACTTAGAAGGAAATAAAGAATGTACCTTTTATATAGCACCTTTCAAATCCTTGGGACATCCCAAAGCGCTTCACAGCCAATGAAGTACTTTTGAAGTGTATTCACTCTTGTAACGTGGGCAAGCAAAGCAGCCAGTATGTGCATAGCAAAGTCTCATAAACAGCAATGAGATAGATGACCAGTTAATCTGTTTTAGTTGTATTAAGTGAGTGGGCAATAAGGTGGCAGCTGGAGTATAATGTGGGGAAATGCGAGGCTATTCACTTTGGTAGGAAGAATAGAAAAACAGAATATTTTTTTAAATGGTGAGAAACTATTAAATGTTGGTGTTCAGAGAGATTTGGGTGTCCTCGTACAGGAAATACGGAAAGTTAGCATGCAGGTACAGCAAGCAATTAGGAAGGCAAATGGCATGTTACCCTGTGCCATTTGAGTATGCACCAGAAAAACTATGGGATGTCACCGTATACTTTAGATTTTTTTGAATTGGCAGAAAAACGCCACCCTGAAAGTCTATATAGTTCAGGCTAAACTACATAGAATTATATAGAATTTACAGGACAGAAATCAGCCATTCGGCCCAACTGGTGTTTATGCTCCACACAACCGTCCCATCCGACTTCATCCAACCCTATCTGCATATCCTTCTATTCCTTTCTTCCTCAAGTACTTATATATGCCTTTAAGGGGAAGCTAGATGTTATTCGCCTACTCCTTGTGGTCGGAAGTTCCACATTCTAACGACTCTCTCAGTAAAGAAGTTTATCCTGAAATCTTTATTGGATTTTTTTTGTATCTATCTTGTATTTAAGGCCCCTAGTTTTGGACTCCCCCACTAAGTGGAAACATCTTCTCTCTCTAATTTATTGTAAGAATTAAGATTACATAGGAGCAAGAATAAGTGGACAGCAGATGAGACCATAATAAAGCACTTAAATTTCATACTTACTATAATCTGTTTTTGGAATCTAACAATGAATTATTTCAAGATTCTTGGAATCTTTTTATCATAATTCTTTAACTGACATTATATACCATATGTGAGCTCTAAGCATCCCACTGTTATCTTTTCAAAGTCTAGTTGAATCTTAACTGGCTAAAGGCTATGGTACATATATGTCAGGAGGTCTCGGAGTGTAGAACTGTCAATCAAACAAAACTTTGAAGAGATAACAGCTGCCTTTCGTACCTGATTTTAAGCAGATTTTTAAACCTCCCAGACAGTACAATCTTGTTACACCCTTCTTTCCCCCCCCCCCCCCCCCCCACCCAAAAAAAAGTGGGACAGCTATTATAGACCATGTACCTGACTCTTACATTGGCAAGTCCCACATGCATTGCCTGAGGAAACAAATTAAATAATTTTGTCCTGACGGAGGATTTCCTGCACGGAATTAATATAAACTGAAGTGAGTCAGCTCCCTTTGGAGCTCCAGGCAGGGTTTGTGTATTCTTCACTTCCTTTACAGGCACAGACAACAAAGAATTTGCTACTAACAGAAGCCCAGTTTTAAATTTACTACACTACTTAACTTAGGTACAAATTCATATTAAAAAAATAAAATGTAGAATTTCTTATAAATTGAAACAGGACTGATGCTAGATTGTCACAGCTACTTTACAGTAATGGAAAGTTGGAGGTATCCTATGTGTATATTCCTGAAAAAATAATTATGAACAGAATTGAAAGGCAAACATGCAGATTTATTTTTATTTGAAGATATTCAATGAATCCGATGAATTCCATTACTATTGATGTGATATGGTAGGATTTCTTTGAAAGAGCATTAATTCAAAATTATCTTGGCCATTCTGCATGTTTATATGCTGAAAATTTCAGGCATAATCTATGTCAGATATAACATTCAACAAATGAATCCAGGGTTTTAAAGGAAGTAGGTGAGCACATTGCAGATGCCCTAACTATAATATTTCAAAGTTCTCTCGATTCAGGAACCGTTCCTTTAGATTGGAAAATTGTGCCTGTCACTCCGCTATTTAAAAATGGTGAGAGGGGGAAACCAGGGAATTATAGACCAGTTAGCCTAACATCTGTTGTCGGGAAATTGCTGGAGTCTATAATTAAGGATAGAGTGACTGAACACCTCAAATTTTCAGTTGATCAGAGAGAGCCAGCATGGATTTGTAAAAGGTAGGTCATGTCTGACAATCCTGATTGAATTTTTTGAAGCGGTGACTGAAGTAGTGGTCAGAGGAATGTCTAATGACTTCCAGAAGGCATTTGATAAAGTCCCTCATAAGAGATTGTTAACTAAGGTATTGAGGGCAAATTATTGACCTGGTTAGGAAATGGGTTGAGCGGCAGGAGGCAGGCAGTAGGGATAATGGCTCGGTCCTCCAATTGGCAGGAGGAGACTAAGTGGTGTCCCGCACCACAGGGATCTGTGTTGGGGGTCTCAACTATTCACAGTATTTATTAACGACTCAGATGATGGCATACAAAGTTATATATCCAAATTTGCCGATGACACAAAGATCGGTGGAATTGTAGGCAGTGTAGATGGAAGCATAAAATTACAGAGGGATATCGACAGATTTAGTGAATGGGCAAAACTGTGGCAAATGGATTTCAGTGTAGGCAAATATGAGGTCATCCACTTTGGACCGAACCATGATAGAACAGGGTACTTTCTCAATGGTGAAAGGCTAAAAACAGTGGAGGTCCAAAGAGACTTGGGGTCCAGGTACGTAGATCATTAAAATGTCATGGTCAGGTACAGAAAATAATCAAAAAGGCTAATGGAATGCTGACCTTTATATCTAGAGGACTAGAATACAAGAGTCATAGAGTCACAGAGTTATACAGCACAGAAAAAGGCCCATCGTGTCCGCGCCGGCCATCAAGCCCTGTCTATTCTAATCCCATTTTCTAGCACTTGGTCCGTAGCCTTGTATGCTATGGCGTTTCAAGTGCTCATCTAAATGCTTCTTGAATGTTGTGAGGGTTCCTGCCTCTACCATCCTTTCAGGCAGTGAGTTCCAGATTCCAACCACCCTCTGGGTGAAAAAGTTTTTCCTCAAATCCCCTCTAAACCTCCTGCCCCTTACCTTGAAACTATGCCCCCTGGTTATTGACCCCTCTACTAAGGGGAAAAGTTCCTTTCTATCTACCCCCCTCATAATTTTGTACACCTCAATCAGGTCCCCCCTCAGCCTTCTCTGCTCTAAGGAAAACAACCCCAGCCTGTCCAGTCTCTCTTCATAGCTGAAGCGCTCCAGCCCAGGTAACATCCTGGTGAATCTCCTCTGCACCCTCTCCAATGCAATCACATCCTTCCTATAGTGTGGCGACCAGTACTGCACACAGTATTCCAGCTGTGGCCTAACTAGCGTTTTGTACAGCTCCATCATAACCTCCCTGCTCTTATATTCTATGCCTCGGCTAATGAAGGCAAGTATCCCATGTGCCTTTTTAACCACCTTATCTACCTATCCTGCTGCCTTCAGGGATCTATGTACATGCACACCGAGGTCCCTCTGATCCTCTGTCCTTCCTAGGGTCTTACCATTCATTGTGTATTCCCTTGCCTTGTTAGTCCTCCCAAAATGCATCACCTCACACTTTTCAGGGTTAAATTCCATTTGCCACTGTTCTGCCTATCTGACCAACCCGTCTATATCGTCCTGTAGCCTGAGGCTTCCCTCCTCGCTACTTATCACTCCACCAATTTTCGTGTCATCTGCGAACTTACTGATCATACCTCCTACATTCATATCTAAATCATTAATGTACACTACAAACAGCAAGGGATCCAGCACCGATCCCTGCGGTACACCACTGGACACAGGCTTCCAGTCACAAAAACAACCTTCGACCATCACCCTCTGCCTCCTGCCACTAAGCCAATTTTGGATCCAATGTGCCAAATTGCCCTGGATCCCATGGGCTCTTACCTTCTTGACCAGTCTCCCATGCGGGACTTTGTCAAAAGCCTTACTGAAGTCCATGTAGACTACATCAACTGCACTACCCTCATCCACACACCTAGTCACCCCCTCAAAAAATTCAATCAAATTGGTTAGATATGACCTCCCCCTGACAAAGCCATGCTGACTATCCTTGATTAATCCTTGCCTCTCCAAGTGGAGACTAATTCTGTCCCTCAGAATGTTTTCCAATAATTTCCCTACCACTGATGTTAGGCTCACTGGCCTGTAATTCCCTGGTTTATCCCTACTACCCTTCTTGAATAATGGTACTACGTTAGCTGTCCTCTGGCATCTCCCCTGTGGCCAGAGAGGTTCTGAAAATTTGTTTCAGAGCCCCTACAATCTCCTCCCTTGCCTCACACAGCAGCCTGGGATACATCTCATCTGGGCCTGGGGATTTATCCACTTTTAAGCCTGCTAAAACCGCTAGTACCTCCTCCCTCTCAATGCTAATTTGTTCAAGTATATCACAATCGCCCTGCCTGATTTCTATGCCTACATCGTCCTTCTCCATTGTGAACACAGATGTAACAAGGGGGTAGAAGTTATTTTGCAGCAGTGTGGTTAGACCACACCTGGAGTACTGTGAGCAGTTCTGGGCATCACACCTTAGAAAGGATATATTGGCCTTGGAGGGAGTGCAGCGTATGTTTACCAGAATGATACCCGGACTTCAAGGGTTAAGTTACGAGGAGAGATTATACAAATTAGGGTTGTATTCCCTGGAATTTAGAAGGTTAAGGGGTGATCTCATCGAAGTTTTCAAGATATTAAGGGGAACAGATAGGGTAGATAGAAGAAACTATTTCCACTGGTTGAGGATTCTAGGACTAGGGGGCATAGTCTAAAAATTAGAGCCAGACCTTTCAGGAGTGAAATTAGGAAACACTTCTACACACAAAGGGTGGTAGAAGTTTGGAACTCTCTTCTGCAAACGGCAGTTGATGCTAGATCAATTGTTAATTTTAAATCGGAGATTGATTGCTTTCTGTTAACCAAAGGTATTAAGGGATATGGGGCAAAGGCAGGTATATGGAGTTAGGTCACAGATCAGCCATGATCTCATTGAATGGCAGAGCAGGCTCGAGGGGCTGAATGGCCTACTCCTGTTCCTATATTCCTAATCAATTTGTGTTAGAGTACTTAAAGTATATTTTTAACTAAACTTTCAAACATTGGTCTTAAACAGACACCAGTCTCCTCTTCTTCTTCTTAGGCAGTCCCTCGGAACTGAGGATGACTTGCTTCCACATTAAAAATGAGTTCTCAGGTGACTGATGAGTCCAATGCGGGACCTAGTCGCTGTCACAGGTGGGGCAGATGGTGTTTGAAGGGGCGGGTGGGTGGGGTGCTTGGGTTGATTTGCGCTGCCTGCGCTTGGCTTCTGCTTGCTCCCGGCGAAGAGACTCGAGGTGTTCGGCGCCTTCCCGAAGGCTTCTCCTCCACTTTGTGCGGTCTTGGGCCAGGGATTCCCAGGTGTCGGTGGGGATGTTGCACTTTTTCAAGGAGGCTTTGAGGGTGTCCTTGAAGCGTTTCCTCTGCCCACCTGGGACTCTCTTGCCGTGCCAGAGCTCAGAGTAGAGCGCTTGTTTTGGAAGTCTCGTATCGGGCATGCGGACAATGTGACCCGTCCATCGGAGCTGATCGAGCGTGGTCAAAGCTTCGATGCTGGGGATGTTGGCCTGAGCGAGGACACTGACGTTGGTGTGCCTATCCTGCCAGTGGATTTGCAGGATCTTGCGGAGGCAGCGTTGGTGGTACCTCTCCAGTGCTTTGAGGTGCCTGCTGTACATGGTCCATGTCTCAGGCATACAGCAGGGCGGATATCACTGCTGCTCTGTAACCATGAGCTTAGTGCCGGGTTTGAGGTCCTGGTCTTCAAACACTCTCTCCCTCAGGCGACCGAAGGCTGCACTGGCACACTGAATGCGGTGTTGGACTTAGTCATCGACGTCTGCCCTTGTTGACAGTAGGCTCTCGAGGTATGGAAAGTGGTCCACATTGTCCAAGGCCTTGTCGTGGATTTTGATAATCGGGGGGCAGTACTGTGTGGCGGGGGCAGGTTGGTAGAGGACCTTTGTCTTACGGATGTTTAGTGTAAGGCCCATGCTCTCGTACGCTTCGGTGAAGGTGTTGACGATGGTCTAGCTAAAAGCTGTGATCATATCATCATTAAAATAACAATGCTAGTAGGCCATCTTTTTAATAGTTTAAGCTGATCCTAATTACATGTATTAAATGACTTCCACAAAGAACTTTGTGAATTTAGGGTTTTTAAATTAAACTGGCAAACAAAAGGTGCCAACTGCTTTAACTTGTTTCATATAATTCAACTGTCAGAGAAAGCAGAGCCTGACTTTTAATTAGTTTGTGGCCAGAGCTGTTTGTTTGGCTCACATCTTTGTGACCATTGAGAGAGAATTTTCAACTTTAATATTTCCTGCCCTAAACAAGTATTTTGCCAAAATGTTGTCATGTTATAAATAATGCACTTATCAAGTTATCCTCTCTCTGCACAGCAACAGTAAAGTATCCTAATGAGGAAATTAAAACATTGCTGATGAATGTATAGTAACATTATTTAAACAAACAATTTGTTGCACAGCATTTTGAATTCTTAAAAAGATCCAAGAGAAAACATTGATGGAGTGTCGGTTAATCAATGCAACTTAAAATAGTTATTGGTGAGTACACGAGAAGCCTTAATGTTCTCTGTCCATACCAGATAGATCATGATATAAAGATCATAAGCCGAAATCCAGAAAGTTACTTTCCATTAGAGTTATGTACTACTGAATATGCTTTGTACACAATGTTTAAAAGAACATTGGGATTTCTGGACCTTCTTGTCGGTAACATTCGGCTTAGGCGATGATAATGGCAATTTGCAGAGAATCTGAAATAAAGTTAAGATACAAATCAGCCATGATCTGACTGACTGGTGGAACAGGCTCGAGGGGCTGAATGGCCTACTCCTGTTCTTATGTTCCTGAATATAGTGCGATGTCAATGATGAGCATAAAAGCCCAATTAATGTTGTTCGCTGCCAAACCCACAGTCTGGTCCAATATGAACAGGGCATAAAGTTTCAGTGGTATTGCCTATTCACTAAAACACAACAGCAGTCTTAGCCATACAGTACTACAGGTACCTTTTTACTGAATCTACAGTTTTGTCAGCCGAGGTTAAAGGAGCTATATGCATCATTTCATATTTTCTTAATTGCAAAAATAACATACCTCTTATGGAGAGTTTTTTTTTATTTATTTAAAATAAATTGGGAATTGGTTCCTTTTATCTAGCTCGTCCCATCTGCCTCCATATCAGCTGGAGTGATGCATGGATTAGTGATGTTTGCCACATCCATCGCCATCAGTCCTTGGGAAATGTGGGATTGTGCTGCATATGAACACAATTCCCAGCTATAGTCTATTTAACTTTTTACCATGTACAAAATGGCAGTTCTGGAATGAAAAGGATCCTGATCCATGTGTTATCAGTACAGACCCTCACTGAATGTGACTGGCTTACTGAATGAATATGTATTTAGTGTCGGCCATGGCTGGATATATTTGGAGGTGTGGCGTGGTAATCTAATGCAATATTTAGCATAACGGGTAGAAGATGTTTTTGAAGCTACATATGTGGAAGCCTCACAAAGGGTAAGTAGTTTATATTGAAAGTGACTCCACTATGCTGTAAATCATGGCTTTGTAATTTCCTTTTGCTTTTTCTCACTGGAATTGAAAGAAAGTGGAAATAATACAATGGATGTTGGGTATTCCAGGTTTCATAGTGGTAATAATAGCCATTTATTAAATCTATAGAGTATGATTTCGCTGTCGCTATAGATGCTGGGATAGCCCCACTTCCACAATGTTCTTTTGCTTTCGGTATCCAGCAAGAGAAAGCAAAAGAAAACTACTGAAATGGTACTTAACATCTGCAGTCAGGTAGCACACGAAGGTAGAAGTAGGAAAAAAACTAGGAAGTAACAGGACAGAGGGCCAATACGGTACATCAATGTAAATGTGCAGCAGCTATATTTGCAGGATTAAAATATGCCACATACATTCTGAATTGAAGAATACAGTATTTGCTCTATTTTCACAGAAGTGAATAGGATCCACATTTTCACTTCTTGCATCATTGTGAAGTTGGGGAAGGCTGGGTTCCACACAGGACACTCAAATACACGCAAAGAGCACTGCTCACTAGCCTCCCAACATCGGTATGATTTTTAATGATCAAAAATAGCTAAGATAATCATTTCTATTTGATTATTAAATATGAATGATGTTACAGCAGGGTAACAGATTTTGCTTTTATTTTAAAAGCTTACTTTATCTTGCAGAGCTGCATTAATGCTCCAGCCAATGTCTGTCCTTTCCTATGTGAGATTGTCGTTTTCAGATAATTTCCATGTGATGGACACAATTTGCTTTAGCTATGTTTAAGTTTTGGTACAAGTTGATGCTTTCAGTACGTGGTGGAAGTGCAACTAAACATTTGGGATTTGCACAATGCGGACAACTCTGGATGTGGGTCTTACAACAGTGACTACACTTTAAAAGTATTTCATTGGCTTTAAAGTGCTTTGGGACATCCTGAGGTCATGAAAGGAGCTAAATAACTGCAAGTCTTTGTTTCTTTCTTATTAACAAAATACATCAAATGTTCAGTCTTACTTTATTTATGAACATTTGATGGGTATTGTTTATCTCGATTTTATGTTACAATCCATGGAAATTAGATTGGGAAGTAACAAGTCCACACCATTATGAAATCAGTTTGTGTGAACCAGTTCAAATAATCCCTTTTCATAATCTTTGTTCCCTGAACTGCTATTATTATCAAGCTTACTATTGTGATGCTTAAGATTGTGGGACGTAGTAACAGCAATATTTTTCTTGGTTTTGCAGGGCTCATACCTGTTTCAACAGGCTAGATCTCCCTCCATACCCATCCTTTTCTATGTTGTATGAGAAGATGTTGACTGCTGTGGAAGAGACGAGCACTTTTGGACTGGAGTAACAAGATGTGCTGAAATGTAAGCATATTTCTTCTACTGGATCTTTTCTCATGGACCTCCTGGAAGTGGAGGATGTGATGGCAGATGCAGACTCACTTTGGTGAACTCCTTGCGGGATTTGGATTAACAAAGAATTGTTCTTCATAGACTTACAGGACCTACTGGTGAGTTAGTATGCATGCAGAAGATGAAGCAAGGTTACTGAGTACAGACAATCACTGCACACATTCTGCTGAATTATTGTGTGTCTGATATTAGAAATGAAGGGAAGAAACCGAAACCTTGCACAGTGGTCACCTCATACACAGTATTTGGCTACTTCTGTCGAGTATAAAAATACTAAATATGCTTTTGTAAAGAAAAGCAGTTCAAAAACCACCAAGGCTTGCACAGAGACAGGTCAATGCTCCTTCGGAATGACTGTGAAAATACTATGAAAATGGATGATATTTTTTTTCATGGGGTATACTTCAACACCTGAAGAGCTAGGTTTATGTTTTTTTTAAACTCAGTGGTATACCAATAGCTTCTAAAGCTCCAAGCAGAAAACAGATGTACTTGTTAATGAAATAATGGTCTTTATATACCTGTTATTGCATGGTATACAATCACAAAGTATGGAAATGTCTAGAATTACAGCTCCATTGTTACTTTGGCACATTAAAAATGTCAACAGTTGTGCAATTCAGTTTTATTTAATCTTTTTAATAGATTCTGTACAAGTCCTATATAATCTTTAAACTATCCAAACCTTGTTGGATTTGAGGGAGATGTCTAAGCAGTTCACTCTTTGTGCTTGTTCTAATCAAATTTGTTTAGGTTACCTGCTCCAGGGCATCAAAAAGATTGATGCCTTTTTTTATTTTATACGAAGTTTTCAGAAACAGGAAAAAAGAACTTTTTTAAAAATTGCACTGAATGTACCAAAGTAAAAAGGGATAAAATTGCACCGTTCATATAAAGTAGGTACGATGGTATAATCATACGCAGAATTATAGAAACTATTTTTCAGATCTCTTATTATGCCTTGAGCAATAGGACTGCATACAAAAAATATGTCTTAGCTTGTTTTAAAAAATTACCTCCCTCACAAACAAGGCAGAATAACTTTGCAGCAGCAGATCAGACATATCTGCTCTATGCAAACTTAAATCTTGTTAACAGCATTTTCCTTGATAAAGAAATGGGGTTCAAATGACTATAAAACAGAGTATTTTCACAGTCCTTGAGTGAGGGCAGTTGAAGACTTTTTTAACCAAGGAAATTTAATTTCACATATTGAATGGTACGCTATTAACAGTGGCAATTTACATGAAAAAAACATTGACTTTGGGGCTATAAGTAAAAATTTACTGATGTAAAAATACTCTGTTTTCTAGTACTTATTGTCCATGTAAAATTCCAGCAGTTTCTGTTCTTTTATATTACTGCTAACATTTGAAAACAGAACATACTCCGTTAATGTGTGTTACTTCAGATCAACAGTGCTCAAGTGCATTCAAAAATAAAATGAACGCACACTCTCTGGTTAATCTTCTACAGCTCAAAGTCTACACTTTAAGCATTGCAATGATTTGAAGAAAAATGGATTCTAGTCTAAAAGATTAAAATTTGTTTTTAAATTTATATTGTTTTAACCATTCTGTAATTGCAAACTTGGCTAGATCCATACCTTAGCCCTTCTGGGTACAAAGTTTGAACTCCTGTATCTCTATTACCCAACCACACCTTAGCACATATTGATGCAATGGACCATGTGGACAATAGTGTTCAATTTTTTGATTTGGATGTTGCATCATTTTTTAAGAATTTCTTGCCAATATACAAAACTCATAGTAACATTTTTTTCTTATCCACTGATGTACGAGCTGTCCATTGACTTATTGTTTTATATAGGATAGGGTTGGTGCTGAAATAGCCATACACATGACTGAATAATGTAAAAGACGTTGCATGGATGTCAATTTTCTTTACATGAAAAGAAAATATTTAGCGCTGGTCACGGCATAAACACTGACATTTCTGGTACAATTCAATTTTGTTTGACACTTAAGTTCATATTATAAATGAATATATAACACACATGGCTAATACGACACAAACCAATGGAAATGTGTCGTAGCCATATTTGCAAGTTAGTGTTCTGCTTCATGTTTGAATCAGTCTATTGGGATTATGCAGAAATTTGTACACGGTTGCTATTGACTACACTTAAGATTATTGTTAAGTTTTTGTCAACTATGATTTAATGGAAAGAAAATGTTTTTAATGTACCAAAATATGAATTACTTTGTTTTATTTTCATAATGTATATATTTTATTTAAAATCATGCTGCATCATTTAAAAATCATTAATTGGAAATAAAGATTCATAGAAACAACAGTGAATATGAAAAAGATTTTATTTATTGCAAAACAGAATTTTTACATTAAATATTAACTTCTGCCCACTACTTTGTTCAGGTTGTATACTGGATTACTCATTGGTAAGTTGGTCTGTTTGGATAAAATTTATAGAATTTGATGTTATTTTCCTGTTCTGATAATTCGCTGCAGTAAAATTAAAGAGCATCTAATTCAGTGCATTGACTCACCCACTCCACAAACTGTGTTCTTAAGAGCTGCTTAGAAACAATCAACAATGTCTCCAGAAAAACAACAACCACCATACTAATTTGTGAAGGAAGACCTTCATAACTTGCTTGTGCCCAAAGCACCAGTGAGTTATTTGACTGATACCTGCTGCCATTATAAAAACAGACCTTAAACTCTCCCTCCCTCTTCCCCAGCCCCACCCAACCCACACGTTGAACACAATTTTACAGAGTATATTTATTAGTGTATATTGATCAAAACCCAGAATGTTTTTGGATTTCTTTTATTACCCTTATTTACTCTAGATATTTTTGGCATGTGTGTTTCAGGGCTCTTATTCATGAGCCCTAAGTGCTGACATCCTAGGGACTTTACTTGCCCTGATATCTAGGTAACTTTCATGGCATGTTCGGAATAACAAAGCGAGAACCCTTTTATAGAATCCTCTAGCAACTGATAGCTGTGGATTAGCCACCTGTTTTGCAATTGACTTTAATGGAAAGGAATAGAGTGGGGCGCATAACCTGCACCCAAAGTGAAAATTACACCCTAGATAGAGCTTTAAACTAAATAGTGGCAGGGGGGGGGGGGCATTCAGGTGAGGGGGAACTTAGAAAGTTAAAGAGAAAGGACAAGGCAATAGTGCAGGGTAGCGATAGGGGTAATGATAACCAGAATGTGACAGGAAGGAACAGAGCGTACAAGCATAAGAGTGCTCCAGCAAATAGGGTCAGAGTAGGGAAAAATGGTAAAAAGACAAAATTAAAGGCTCTTTATTTGAATACACGCAGCATTTGTAACAAAATAGATGAATTGACAGCACAAATAGAAATCAATGGGTATGATCTGATAGCCATTACAGAGACGTGGCTGCAAGGTGACCAAGGCTGGGAACTGAATATTCAGGGGTATTTGACATTTCGGAAGGATGGGCAGAAAGGAAAAGGAGGTGGGGTACCTCTGTTAATAAAGGATGAGATCAGTACAGTAGTGAGAAATGATCTTGCCTCAGAAGATCAAGATGTAGAATCAGTTTGGGTGGAGATAAGAACATAAGAAATAAGAGCAGGAGTAGGCCATACGGCCCCTCGAGCTTGCTCCGCCATTCAATAAGATCATGGCTGATCATCGACCTCAACTCCACTTTCCTGCCCGATCTCCATATCCCTTGATTCCCCTAGAGTCCAAAAATCTATCTGTCTATCTAAGAAATAATAAGTGAAAGAAGTCCCTGGTGGGAGTAGTCCACAGGCCCCCTAACTATAGCTACATTGTGGAACAGAGTATAAATCAAGAAATAATGGGGGCTTGTAAGAAAGGTACTGCAATAGTTGTGGGCGATTTTAATCTTCATATAGATTGGACAAATCAAATTGGCAAAGGTAGCCTTGAGGACAAGTTCATAGAGTGTATTCAGGACAGATTCTTAGAACAATACGTTGTGGAACCAACCAGGGAACAGGCTATTTTAGATCTGGTAATGTGTAATGAGACGAGATTAATTAATGATCTCATAGTGAAGGATCCTCATAACATGATAGAATTTCACATTCAGTTTTGAGGGTGAGAAACTTGGGTCTGAAACTAGTGTCTAAAACTTAAATAAAGGCAATTACAAGGGTATGAAGACAGAGTTGGCTGAAGTAGACTGGGAAAATAGATTAAAAGGTAAAACGGTAGATAAGCACTGGTAGACTTTTAAGGAGATATTTCATAACTCTCAACAAAGATCTATTCCAGTGAGAAAGAAAGACACTACGAGAAGGATGAACCATCTGTGAAGTTAAGGAGGATATCAAATTGAAAGAAAAGGCATACATACAATGTCGCAAAGGTTACTGGTAGGCCAGAAGATTGGGAATTTTTTTGAAACTTGCAAAGGATGACTGAAAAATAATAGAGTAAACTAGCAAGAAATAGAAAAACAGACAGTAAGAGCTTCTACAAGTATATACAAAGTTAGAGAGTAGCTAAAGTAAACATTGGTTCCTTCGAGGATGAGACTGGGGAATTAATAATGGGAAACAAGGAAATGGCAGAGGCTTTGAACAAATATTTTGTATCTGTCTTCACGGTTGGGGTAATATATTAGCATGGATAGAGGATTGGCTAACAAACAGAAAACAGAGAGTCGGGATAAATGGGTCATTTTCAGGTTGGCAAACTGTAACTAGTGGGGTGCCACAGGGATCAGTGCTAGGGCCTCAACTATTTACAATCTATATTAATGACTTGGATGAAGGGACCGAGTGTACTGTAGCCAAATTTGCTCACTATACAAAGATAGCTGGGAAAGCAAGTTGTGAGGAGGACACAAAGAGTCTGCAAAGGGATATAGATAGGTTAAGTGAGTGGGCAAAAATTTGGCAGATGGAGTATAATGTGGGAAAATGTGAGGTTATCCACTTTGGTAGGAAGAATAGAAAAGCAAAATATTATTTAAATGGAGAGAGACTACAGAATGTTGTGGTACAGAGGGATCTGGGTGTCCTCGTACATGAAACACAAAAAGTTAGCATGCAGGTACAGCAAGTAATTAGAAAGGCAAATGGAATGTTGGCCTTTATTGTAAGGATTAATGTGAGAAGTCGCACAACACCAGGTTATAGTCCAACAGCTTTATTTGAAATCACAAGCTTTCGGAGCGCTGCTCCTTCGTCAGGTGAAGTGAAGAGATGCATATAGGCACAGCATATATAGTCAGAGAACACTGCCAGATGATTACAGTTAATCTTTCTAACTGCCCTTTATCACACCTCGGCAGAGAGATAATCACGGCAATCAAAGGTGTGGATAGTGTCCAAACAGGTCAGTCAGGAAAACATTACATCAAAGACAATGAGGTGGGGTCACAAGGGGTCAAACGTGGCAGATGCTGGGGTCTGTATGGAAAACAAAAAACTTTTTTGCTGGAAATCACAGCAGGTCCGGCCGCATCTGTGTAGAGAGAACAAGCCAACGACGACTCGAGTCTTCCTCCTAACCTTCTCTGCTCCAAAGAGAACCACTCCAGCTTCTCTAGTCTCTTCACATAACCGAAGTCCCGCATCCCTGGTTCCAATCTAGTAAATCTCCTCTGCACCCTCTCTAAGGCCTTGACATCCTTCCTAAAGTGTGGTGCCCCGAATTGGACACAATACTCCAGCTAGGGCCTAACCAGTGATTTATAAAGGTTTTGCATAACTTCCTTGCTCTTGTACTCCATGCATCTGGTAATCAAGCCAAGGAACCCATATGTTTTTTTTAAACAGCATTCTCAACTTGTCCTGCCACCTTCAAAGATTTGTGTACATACACCCCCAGGTGTCTCAGTTTTGCACCCCCTTTAAAATTGTACTATTTCGCTTATATTGCCTCTCCTCATTCTTCCAACCAAAATGCATCACTTCACACTTCTCCGCATTAAATTTCATCTGCCATGTGTCTGTTCATTTCACCAGTCTGTCTATGTCCTCCTGAAGTCTGTTACTATCCTTCTCACTGTTTACTACATTTCCAAATTTTGTGTCATCTGCAAACTTTGAAATTATGTCCCTTTATACCCAAGTCCAGGTCATTAATATTTATCAAAAAGAGCAGTGGTCCGAATACTGATCCCTGGGGACACTACTGTCTACTTACCTCCAGTCTGAGAAACAACTGTTCACCACTACTCTCTGCTTTCTGTCCCTTAGTCAATTTCGTATCCACACTGCCACTGCCCCTTTACTCCCATGGGCTTTTGATAACAAGTCTATTATGTGGTACTTTATCAGACACCTTTTGAAAGTCCGTATACACATCATCAACCGCACTACCTTCAGGAACAACTTTGGTTACTTCATCAAAGAACTCAATCAAGTTAGTCAAACATGGCAATATGATGTTGTGGCAATAACGGAAACGTGGCTTAAAAACGGTGAGGGCTGGGCATTTAATATTCAAGGGTACAAGGTGTTCGGAAAAGATAGGGAAGGAAAAAAGGGAGGTGGGGTGGCAGTGCTGATTAAGGAAGACATTGTAGTGTTGGAAAGGGAGGATGTTCTTGAGGGGACAAGGACAGAATCCATTTGGTTAGAGTTGAGGAGCAAAAAGGGTCTGATCACGCTATTGGGGGTATTCTATAGGCCTCCAAATAGAGGAAGTTAGAGGAGCAAATCTGCAGAGAAATCGCAGAGATATGCAAGAGCGATAGAGTGGTGATATTGGGGAACTTTAATTACCCAAATATCGATTGGGATAATGCTAGGGGAAAGGAGGGGGAGGAATTTCTTAAATGTGTTCTGGAGAATTTCCTTGACCAATATGTTCTTGGCCCAACTTGGAAGGAGGCATTGTTGGATCTGGTGCTGGGGAATGAGGTGGGCCAAGTCGACCAAGTGTCTGTGGGAGAACACTTGGGTACAAGTGATCATCGTATCATAAGATTTAGATTAGCAATGGAGAGGAACAAGGAACAATCTAGAGTGGAACTTCTAAATTAGAATTGGGCTAACTTCAATAGGATGCGAAAGGATCTAGCCAGGGTAAAATGGAACCAAAGACTGACAGGAAAAACTGTAACGGAACAATGGGTGATCTTTAAGGAGGAGATGTTCCAAGTACAGGCTCGGTACATTCCAACAAGAGGGATGGGTAAGGGAACCAAAGCAAGGGCTCCTTGGATGACGAGGGCGATAGAGAAGATGATGAAACAAAAAAAGAGGGTGTATGATGCATGTCAGGTGAATTCTTCAAGGGAGAACCAGACCAAATACAATAAGTTGAGAGGGGATGTGAAGATGAAAATAAGATTGGCAAAGAGAGAATATGAGAGTAGAATGGCGGTTAACATAAAAGGGAACCCAAAAATCTTTTATCGGCATGTAAACAGTAAGCGGGTAGTAAGAGGTGGGGTGAGGCCTATTAGAGACAAAGAAGGTGATATATGCTTAGAGACGCAGGGCAAGGCTAGACTACTCAATGAGTACTTTGTATCGGTGTTTACTAAGGAGGTGGATGCTGACAAAATATCGGTAGAAGTGGAAAAGGTAGAAGCAATGGAAGGGGTGAAAATTGATAGACAGGATGTAATAGAAAGGCTGGGTATGCTTAGAGTGGACAAGTTGCCTGGTCCAGATGGCTTGCATCCCAGGTTGCGAAGGGAATTGGAAGAGGAGATAGCAGAAGGGCTTGCCATAATTTTCCAATCTTCCCTAGATGCGTGGGAGGTGCCTGAGGATTGGAAAGTGGCAAATGTGACACCATTGTTCAAGAAAGGGTGTAAGGACAATCCTGGTAACAACAGTTTAACTTGCATTGGAAGCAGTTCAGAGAAGGTTCACTAGGTTGATTCCTGAGATGAAGGGGTTGTCTTATGAAGAAAGGTTGAGCCAGTTGGGCCTATACTCATTGGAGTTTAGAAGAATGAGGTGATCTTATTGAAATATATTAGATTCTGAGGGGGCTTGACAGGGTAGATGCAGAAGAGGATGTTTCCCTTGTGGAGGAATCTAGAACTATGGGGCATAGTTTCAGAATAAGGGGTCGCCCATTTAAAATGGAGATGAGGAGGAATTTCTTCTCTGAGGGTCGTAAATCTTTGGAATTCTCTATCCCAGAGAGCTGTGAAGGCTGGGTCATTGAATATATTTAAGGTGGTGATAGACAGATTTTTGAACGATAAGGGAGTCAAGGGTTATGGGGAGCGGGCAGGAAAGTGGAGTTGAGGCCAAGACCAGATCAGCCATGATCTTATCGAATGGTGGAGCAGGCTCGAGGGGCCAAATGGCCTACTCCTGCTCCTATTTCTTATGTTCTTATGGTAATTTGGTGCAGTTTGATTAATGCAACTGAAAATGGGTTTACCACAAAAAATAAGCATTTTTTAATCAGTGTCTAGTCCATCACCTGTGAGTAACCCGATTTTAAATAACTGAAAAGGACTCAAAAAAACTATACAGAACCATTTGTTAATTATATTGGTGTACAGTAGTCAGTTTATTTTAAAAATTATATTCAAAAGCTTTTAAAATGTGCCTATTAGTGTCCTTGCGCCCAAAAGAACCAGCTTAATTTTAAGAGCCTCCTTGAAGGGCGCAATTGGTGGAAACATGCAATGGTGATTAATTCATTTTGGGGGCATGGCCAGTTTCTAGCAATGTTTTTTAAACCAGCGCAAAAATTGCGGAAATTCAATTTGCGTTGGATGTCATTTGCGCCTGAAATGCTGCAATCTTTTGCACTGGTTTGGCCAATTTCGGGTGAATTGCGCTTGGAAAAAAAAGTGCACCCTAGCGGAAACTCCAGGCCATGATCTTTACATATGCGCCCACTTCATGTTCGTCGCACTTCAAATATCACAACTGTCTCATGCAAATGTTTGTGCCACATTTGAAATAAAGTATTTAGGACAAAGGCACTCATTTGGAACCTGCAGCTAAATTCTCCAGCCACAGAACCTACCAAAGCCACATAATATCTCTAGCTTCTGAATTGACTGGTGCATAAATTCACTTGGTGATATTTTGTAGCTATAAAGACCTACACTTCAGCCACAGAATAGTGTCTTACACTGTATAAATATATATAGTAAAAAGTTACCATTTTGGGATTGCTGTCTCCACATCATTTGAGGCTGGAGCACTGAATGAGGATATTTCTTTGCTTAAACTGGGCAAATGGTTTCCCTCACCCTCCACTGATTTCATTTGAAATTAAATATATGAAATTGTATTTTTATTTTAATACAAATACTTATTTTGTTTAAGACTATTGTAGGATCTTATCCTGAAATGCAATTTCAATCTCAGCCCCAAATACGTCACTTCAGCAATGAGTCATGGAGCTAATATGAACTTTGAGCTCAATGGAAAGCACCCTCTGTTATTGCTTCAGCTCTATATAGCATACCAGTAAGTGTGGGTTTCATTTTTATTTAGCTGCCGCCACTAAATCTGAAGAAGCAGTTTTCATCTTTGTTGAATCACTGTGGTAAAAATAGAAACAATACTAACTTTTTGACTAAAGCCTAAAGTTAAGTTTGGTGAAGGAGCATTTCCCATAATGTGCCACATAGTGGTGGGATGCAGTTTTTTTGCCGTGAAGGGGGAAACGGTGAGCAGAGGATTGTCACTTCCCCCACAGGGACAGCGAAAAAATTGGAGACTCGTCACCAGAACTTCTGATTTTTGCCTTCCTTTTTTGGTTTCTCTTAGCTATAACCCAGAAATACTAAACACAAAATACTGATACAAATATATTGCAATAAATTGAATGCTTAAAATAAAGGTGCAAAAATTACTGCATATGTTCCTGAAATGTGCAAATTTAGATTCTGTTTATGATCTACAGTTAAAATAATGTTGCTAAAGCGAGATCAAGAAGTGAGGAAAAGAGATTTTAGATAGTGATTGAAGGATGAGTAGAATGAAAGAAGGTAAGAACTTGCTTTTATATTGCACCTTTCACAACCTCAGGATGTCCCAAAGCCCTTCACAGCCAATTAAGTAGTTTTGAAGTGTAGTCACTGTTGTAATGTAAGAAATGAGGAAAGTACAGAAATACTTCCAGTCTCCATAGTGGAATGAATTTTGGCTGCAATGTATGATCTATATTCCCATAATTTTAGCCACCATGTTTGATTAAAAACAGGCATAAATGGAGAGAAAGGCAAAATACAATGAAAGAATAACTTAGCCACTCATGTTTTATTCGCAGTATCCCTTTCATGAGCCTATATTGACATTTAAGAAAATAAGACTTCATTTTGCTTCTGTTGGTGATTTTTACACCAACTTTGTGTTAATTTAAAATAGCAGATTTTAGGAGAAACTGTGTGGTAGATAGGATTAAATATTGGCATATCTCCGCTGGTACCGGCGTATGAAATCCGACCGATGGATGGGACAGATGTATCATGTTTGATTGTAAGGTTGGGATGTGAAATAAATCTTCACCATCTCATTCTGGTTCCTATTGGGTATTGACCTATAGTGGTAAACTGCCCCTAATTTGGCACCAGAGGAATAGTGCAAATTTTAGAACTGGGTATACTGTACATCACGCATGAGATTTCTTTCTAGAGTAGATTTTTCATCTATGTGTGTATACTATTTCATGATAGGCAAAAACACAACACACAATTAAAGTACACAAAATAGTGTCCCATTTTGGCTGTGAGTTTTACCCAGTGAATAGCTGAGGTGTCCAGATCAGGTTGGCCAGACAACCCATCAGGCTAAAGTCAACCACCCAGCAGCTATAGCCAGCCATTACTTGCAACCAGCTACCATTTATAACCGGTAGCCAGTCTCTACAAGCCAACCTATAGCCAGCAGAAGCCACCCACTAGAAGCCAGCCAAGCACCACCAGCTACTATAAGCCACCCAACCACAACCAGCTGCTCGAAGCTGTCTATTCATAGCCAGCAGCCACCCAAAACACAGCCAGTCGTCAGTCTGCAGCTCGCAGCAGGAAAGCACAGGGGGCTCGGGGGAGTTGGGAGGAAGACAGAGGTCTAAGTTCCTCAGGTTACAGGAGCAGTGGGGTTAGAATTGGGGAGGGTGTAAGGCAGCTGCTAGAATTGGAAGAGGCAGCAGTGCTTGTACAGATATTTCCTCCTCGCTTCTCCCCCCTCCTGTATCCTCTCCAACCCCTCCGATCTCGTCTCTCCTCCCCCTCCAGTATCCTCTCTCCAACCCCTCCCGTATGCTCTTCTCCCCCTTCGATCTCATCTCTCCACCCTCTCCAGTATCCCCTCTCCACCTCCTCCCGTATCCTCTCCTCCCCCTCCGATCTCATCTCCCCTCCCCCTCCAGTATCCTCTCTCCATCCCCTCCCATCTCATCGCTCCTCCCCATCCCGTCTCCTCGCTGGTTCCCCTCACTCCTCCCCTTCCATCTCCTCTTTTCCCCCACCCCTCGCTCTTCCCCCTCCCGTCTCCTCGCCCCTCCCAGCTCCTCGCTACTACCCCTCCCGACTCCTCTCTTACGCCCCCACCCCCGTCTCCTCGCTCTCCGGTCTCCGCTCTTACCCCCCGCAGTCCTCCTCCCCCCCACCCCCCTGTCTCCACTCTCTTCCCCCACCCCCTTCTCCACTCTCTTCCCCCACCCCCTTCTCCACTCTCTTCCCCATCCCACTTCTCCACTCTCTTCCCCCACCCCCATCCCGTCTCCTCACTCTTTCCCCCCGACCCTTCCGGTCTCCTTGCTACTCCCCCAGCTCCACTCTCCTCCCCCTCCTGAATTAATTACTTAGATGAAGGAATCAAGAGCTGTATATCTAAGTTTGCTGACACCACAAAGTTAAGTGGCACAGTAAGTAACGTAGATGGGAGCAGAAAGTTGCAAAGGGACATTGATGGATTAAGTGAGTGGGCAAAACTATGGCAGATGAAATTCAATGTGGGGAAGTGTGAGGTCAGCCACTTTGGACCTAAGAAAGATAGATCAGAGTATTTTCTAAATGACGAGAAGCTAGGAACTGTGGAGGCACAGAGTGATTTAGGAGTCCATGTCAATGTTCCCTCTTTTTTTTCCTGCGCGGGCCCTGTAAATTTGCTGTGTGGCCGTGCATGCGCAGTATCTCTTGCAGCGGCAGCAGCTGGTGAGCGTCCTGCGCGGGACCCGTGCACCTTAGGGGGAACATTGGTCCATGTACAGAAATCACTAAAAGCTACTGGACTAGTACAACATTTTTTTTTTTTTTTAAAAAGGCTAATGGAATGTTAGCCTTTATCACAAGGGGGCTGGAATACAAAGGGGTGGAAGTTGTATAAAGCTTTGGTTAGACCCCATCTGGAGTACTACGCTAAATTCTGGACACCACACCTCAGGAATGGGGTGCAGCGCAGATTCACCAGAATGATACTGGGAATGAAAGGGTGAAGTTATGAGGACCGTTTGGACTAGGCTTGTATTCCCTTGTGTATAGAAGATTAAAGGGTGAAGATGATTAAAGGATTTGACAGGGAAGATGGAGAGAAACTATTTCCACTGGTGGAGGAGTCCAGAACAAGGGTGCATAACTTTAAAATTAGAGCTCAGGCATTCAGGGGTGATGTCAGGAAGCACTTTGTCACACAAGGGGTAGTGGAAATCTGGATTTCTCTCCCCAAAAAGCTATTGAGGCTAGGTCAATTGAAAATTTCAAAATTGAGATTGATTTTTTGTTAAGTTAAGGGATATGGAACCCTCCTCCCAAATCCTCCCTCCTCCCCCTCAACCTTCCCGGATCCTCCCTCCTCCTGAATCCTCCACCCTCCCAGATCCTTACCCCTCCCGAATTCTTCACCTCCCTCTTCCCAGATCCTCCCCCCTCCCGGATTCTCAGCCTCCCGAATCGCTGCAGGGCATACGGGAGGCTGAGAATTTCCTGGAGCACATGTTCCAGGCGGTGTTCACCCCGCAGCTACAGAGGCAGGCAGTGCAGGAATCCTCCAGGAGTGTGGCACTTTCAAACAAGTTTTCAGCACTGAAAAGCAGTGAGGGTTGATGACACCTTGGGGGACTGCAGTCTAGAGCACATCCACGGCACTGTGGGGCAAATTACTGAACAGGGGAACAGCAAAGTGTAGAAATGCAGTGGTCATAGGGGATTCAATAGTCGGGGATAAACAGGCGTTTCTGCAACCGCCAACAAGATATGTTGTCCTTTACCCTGGCACTGGGGAGGCATCACTGAGAAGGTGTAGAACATTTTGAGGAGGGGTGGGAAGGGGAACAGCCAGAAGTTGTGGTCCATCTGGGAACCAATGACAAAGGAAGGAAAAGGACTGAGGTCCTGCCATTGGAGTTTCAGGAGCTTGGGAGGAAGTTAAAAAGCAGGACTTCCAAGGTAGTAATCTCTGGATTACTCCCAGTGCCATGCTCTAGTGAGTATAGGAATAGTCGGATAAAACAGGTTAACGTGGCGGGAGAAACGGTGCAGGAGGGAGTGCTTCAGATTCCTGGGGCATTGGGATCAGTTCTGGAGCAGGAGGGACCTGTTCAAGGTGGACGGGTTGCACCTCGCGGGAGGGTTAACTCGTATTGTGGGGGAGGGTTTAAACTAATTTGGCAGGGGGATGGAACATTAGAGAGGGTATACAAGGTGCATAGAGGACTGGGAGAGGCAAATAGCACTAGAGTAAAGAATAGTTCAGAAATAGGAGATCAGATGGGGCAAATGCAAAGCAGTCTAAGATGGGTTTGGAGTGCATGTACGTAAATGCATGGAGCGTGGTAATTAAGGTTGGTGAGCTGCAGGCACAAGCTGCCACATGGGAATATATTGTGGCAATAACAGAGACCTGGCTCAAAGAAGGGAAGGATTGGGAACTTAATATTCCTGGCTAGAAAGTATTCAGAAAAGATAGGGAAGGAAAAAAAGGGGTGTATTGGCAGTATTGATCAAATAAACTATTATAGCACTGGAGAGGGATGATGTAGTTAAGGGGCCAAAGACAGAGTCTATTTGGTTTGAATTAAGGAACAATAGAGGAGCTGTTATGCTACCGGGTGTATAATACACGCCACCAAATAGTGGGAAGGAGATAGAGGAGCAAATTTGCAGGCAAATTACAAAAAGATGCAAGAACTACAGAGTAGTGATAATGGGGGACTTCAATTATCCTAATATAGACTGGGACAGTAACAGCATAAAGGGCAAAGAGGGGTAGGAATTCCTGAAATGTGTACAAGAGAACTTTCTTGATCAGTATTGTTCCAGCCCAATGAGGAAGGAAGCAGTGCTGGATCTAGTTCTGGGAATGAAGTGGGGCATGTTTCAGTGAGAGAGCATTTGGGGAACAGTGATCATAATATCATCAGGTTTAGAATAGTTAGGGAAAAGGACAAGGTACAATCAAGCGTAAAAATACTTAACTCGAGGAGGGCTAACTTCAGTGAGCTGAAAAGAGATCTGGCCCAGGTGGATTGGAATCAAAAATTGGTAGGCAAAACAGTAATTGAACAATGGGAGGCCTTCAAAGGGGAGGTGGTTCGGGTACAGATTAGATACATTCCCACGAGGGGGAAAGGAAGGGCATCAAAAGATAGAGCTCCCTGGATACAGTGTCAGCCGTGGCTCAGTTGGTAGCAGCCTGGCCTCTGAGTCAGAAGGTTGTGGTTTCAAGTCCCATTCCAGAGACTTGAGCACAAAAATCTAGGCTGACACTCCAGTGATGAAGTGCTGCACTGTCGGAGTTGGCGTCTTTCGATGAGATGTTAAACCAAGGCCCTGTCTGCTCTCTCAGGTGGAAGTAAAAGATCCTGTGGCACTATTTCAAAGATGAGCAGGCGAGTTATCCCCGTTGTCCTGGCCAATATTTATCTCTCATTCAACATCACTAAAACAGATTATCTAGTCATTAACATTGCTGTTTGTGGGAGCTTGCTGTGCGTAAATTGACTGCCGCGTTTCCTACATTACAATAGTGACTACACTTCAAAAAGTACTTCATTGGCTATAAAGCGCTTTGTGACATCCGGTGGTCGTGAAAGGCGCTATATAAATGCAAGCCTTTCTTTCTTAAAGATATAGGGGGAAAAATTGGGTTGTCTTGCACCTCCCGTTAGCGCCCCGGGGGGCCGCTAACGGGGCGCAAAGCCCCTAGCGCCTAGGCGCGGCACCGCTAACGCCTCCCGCAAAATTCAGCGGGAGGTTAGCGGCGGTGGTAGCTGATAGCGCCCCGCGGCGCTGCGCCTCCGGCGATGACATAATCGGCGTGCGCAGTGCCCCACTTGCGCCCCGGCCGCAAACTTCAGTTGCACCCCCGGACCTACCGCCAGACGATATGTCCGACAGGGTCAGTGTGGTGTTGTTGCGGCCGCGGTGGCGCAAATTAAAGGGCAGGTGCCGGGCGGCCTTTTTTTTGGGCTGCCTGCCAGCACCTGCCCCCTTTCGCTTCCTCATGCGGGGTGCCGGCCGCGATCGGTCAGCCCGGTACTCCTCGAGTGCTAGGCTGTTTTCCTGGTACCACACACCCGTGGGGTCCAGCAGGACCCCGGTGTGCACTGCGCTAGGCCCCTCCCCTTTAATCAGGGGAGGGAGGCCTGTAATACTGCGGCACTATGTGCCGATGCGCGTGGCGCTGTTGCACAAAGCACCGCGATATTGAATGGTAGCGCCCCAGGAAGAAGGGGGAACGCTTCCAGTAGCGCCCCGCCTCCTGCTTGGGGCGCTACCACTCAATTTACGGCGCAGGGGCGCTAACTTTTTCGGGGCGAAGTTAGTGTCCCAAAGGGGGCTCAACCGAATTTTTCCCCCATAGAGGTTAAAATGAGACTGAAAAAGGAGGCTTATGACGATTAGAAGGTTCATAATACAGTAGAGAACCAAACTGAATATAGAAAGTACCATGGAGATCTAAAAAAAGGGAATAAGGGCAAAGAGAGAGTATGAGAATAAATTAGCAGCTAACATAAAAGGGAACCCAAAAGTCTTCGAAACACATAAATAGTAAAAGGGTAGTAAAAGGAAGGGTGGGGCCAGTTAAAGACCAAAAAGGAGATCTTAATTGGAGGCAGAGGGCATGGCTGAGTTATTAAATGAGTACTTTGCATCTGTCTTCATTATAAAGAGAATGCTGCCAACATAGCAGTAAAGGAGGAGGCAGTAGCGATATTGGATAGGATAAAATAGATATAGAGGATGTACTTAAAAGGTTGGCAGATCTCAAAGTAGAAAAGTCACCCGGTCCGGATGGGATGCATGCTAGGTTACTGAGGGAAGCTGGGTGGAAATTGAGGCGGCTCTGGCCACAATCCTCCAATCCTTCTTCGGATCCTTCAGAGGACGAGAGGATTGTAAATGTTATACCCTTTTTCAAAAAACAGGGAGAGGGATAAACCCAGCAACTGCAGGCCAATTAACCTAATGTTGGTGGGAGGGAAACTTTTAGAGACAATAATCCTGGACAAAATTAATTGGCATTTGGAAAAGTATGGGCTAATAAATGAAAGTCAGTACGGATTTGTTAAAGGCAAATCATGTTTGACTAACTTGATTGAGTTTTTTGATGAAGTAATGGAGAGCGTTGATGAGGATAGTGCGGTTGATGTTGTGCATATGGACTTTCAAAAGGCGTTTGACAAAGTACGACATAATAGACTTGTTTGCAAAATTGAAGCCTATGGGATTAAAGGGACAGTGACAGCATGGATATAAAATTGGCTAAGGGGCGAAAGCAGAGAGTAGTGGTGAATGGTTGTTTTTCAGACTGGAGTGAAGTATACAGTGGTGTTTCCCAGGGGTCGATATTAGGACCACTGCTCCTTTTGATATATATTAATAACCTGAACTTGGGTATACAGGGCATAATTTCAAAGTTTGCAGATGATACAAAACTCGGAAATGTAGTAAACAATGAGGAGGATACGGATCCTTGGCTTTCTTAATAGAGGAATAGAATACAAAAGCAAGGAAGTCATGCTAAACCTTTATAAAACACTGGTTAGGCCTCAGCTGGAGTATTGTGTTCAATTCTGGGCACCACACTTTAGGAAGGATGTGAAGGCCTTGGAGAGGGTGAAGAAATTTACTAGAATGGTACCAGGGTTGCGGGACTTCAGTTATGTGGAGAAACTGGGGTTCTTCTCCTTCGAGCAGAGAAGGTTACGAGGAGATTTGATAGAGGTGTTCAAAATTATGCAGTTTTGATAGAGTAAATAAGGAGAAACTATTTCCAGTGGCAGAAGGGTCGGTAACCAGAAGACAGAGATTTAAGGTGATTGGCAAAAGAACCAGAGGCGACATGCGGAAACAATGTTTTACACACCGAGTTGTTGTGATCTGAAATGCGCTGCCTGAAAGGGTGGTGGAGGCAGATTCAATAATAACATTCAAAAGAGAATTGGATAAATACTTGAAGGCAAAAAAATTAGAGCTTTGGGGGAAAGAGCCGGCACAGGCACGATGGACTGAATGGCCTCCTCCATCTGTGCTGTATGATCTCAAAAATGAGAAGTCGCACAACACCAGGTTATAGTCCAACAGTTTTATTTGAAATCACGAGCTTTCGGAGCGGTGCTCCTTCGTCAGGTAAAGTGGAGGAATACAAATCAGCAAAGCATATATAGACAGAGAACAATGTGTAGCGTACAATGTCAGACGACTACAGTAAATCCTTCTGACTGCCCTCCATCACACCTCGGCAGAGATACAATCAGGCCAGTCAGGAAGGCATTACATCAAAGACACAGCAAAATACAGCTAAGACAATGAGGTGGGGTCACAGGGGGTCCAACGTGTCAAATGCTGCAGTCTGTATGGTTAAGCTTTTACTTTTTTTAAAAACTGGAAATCACATCTGTGAACAAGCCAACGACGACTCGAGTCTGGATGACTCTACGTCATGTAGCGTGACATGAAACCGAGATCCCGGTTGAGGCCGTCCTCATGGGTGCGGAACTTGGCTATCAGTTTCTGCTTGATGATTTTGCGTTGTCGTGTGTCTCGAAAGCCGCCTTGGAGAACGCTTACCCGCAGATCCGAGGCTGAATGTCCTTGACTGCTGAAGTGTTCCCCGACTGGGAGGTAACAATCCTGCCTGGCGATTGTTGCGCGGTGTCCGTTCATACGTTGTCGCAGTGTCTGCATGGTCTTGCCGATGTACCATGCTGCGATGCATCCTTTCCTGCAACGCAGGAGGTAGACAACGTTGGCCGAGTCACATGAGTATGTACCATGTACCTGGTGGGTGGTGTCCTCACGTGTGATGATGGTATCGGTGTATGATCTCAGGCTGTTCTCGGATCCAATCAATAATTCAGTAAAGCTTGACTACTAAGTGTAATAAATCTTTGCATCCACATTCTTGAAGTAGAAGCAGTAAGTGTCCAATCTTTCGATTGCCACCTCCACCCTGATTTGAATAGACCTGCACCTCGTCCCCGTAATGAGTTTAAGAAGCTGTACATACCAGTCATTCCCCTTTCCTGCACCTTTGAACTTGAATAAAACCTCAGCGGGAGCAGCAGCCAGGTTCCGGGGAAAGGGCGCTGGTTTGATCAGTTAAGCGGGTCTATTTTTAAATCCAGTGACGTTCTCTTCCCTCCCATTGGCTGGCCGGCCGGCTGGTGGTTGGGAAAGTTTAAAAAAGATAGATCGGTTGGCAGCTCGCGCACGGCGGTTGGAGGGGCGGGGCCTTTAGGGTGGGGGCGGGAAGAGAAGTGGCTGCAGGGCGCGCTCCGGGGATGAGAGCGAGCGTGCGCGTACACACAACAGTCGCTGGTCGCGCGTCAGCAGCGCGGGGGAGGTGAGCGCGCACGAGCACGCGCTTGAGCTTCTGCCCAGAGTGACCGGCGGAGTCGGAGAGGGACGGCGGGCGCCAGTGTTTGAAGCAAGGAGAGACGGGCCTGCCTGCCGGCCGCCGGTTGTAAGGAGAAACGGCGGTCACTTATTATATTAAATCCGTCAGGCGGCGAAGGCAGTGGTTGTTTCCTTTAATCCTCGTTTTAAAGTTGTAGGAGCCGGGTGTCCCAGCGGTGGAAGTTGTAGAGCGGACCAGGTGTGGGAGTAGCGGCAGCGACAGCGGCAATAAAAATGTGTGAGAGCCGTTGTAGGAGGATGGCGGACAGGGACAAGCGGCCCGTCTTGCTGGCTGACATCCAGACCTCTTTCAAGACAGACAACTTCTACAGCAGCTACACGGTGGCACCGAAGGAACTGGGCAGGTGAGCGAGCACCACCTTTTTAACTCAAATTTTTTTTAAAAAAAAACAACACACGCACGCAACGAAATAAACTCGTTACTTTGCGAATCCTTTTCGGGTAATTCGCTCACCTGAAGGGCCGTTAACGGGGTAGGAGGATTGCACGGTCGGGTTGAAGTTTATGGGAAGGGGGGTCTGGGTGTGATCCGACTTTCCGACCCTTTTGTGACACTTTTTTTTAAAGTCTACGTTAGTTGCCTTTGATCTCTGTACTCCTGACCTACTGATGATAACTTCGGAGCTTTGATAGTCGAGAGGTAGTGCTTCATGGTTGTCAGAAAATTGATTTTTTTAAATATCAGTGTGAAGCTGGATGGTGGTGGTGCCATATCACAGTGGTGTACTCTATTTACACCTCCAGTAAGTGCCTTCTTTACATCATCTGGCTGGCACTCGCCAGCCCACCAACTGGGCACTGTGTTTTTCAACTCTCTCCCAGCAGTGAAAATTTCAATACTTTTCAGTACAAGCATCTGCATCCTCTAAATATTTAAATTAATTGCAGGTGGGTTTAAACCGTGGGACCTTGGGTTTGATACTGTACAGGAGCTGCATCCCCTCCAGGAATTTTCTCATTGCTTCGTTCTGGTGTCACTTCCAGGTTTTCAGTGTAAATACACCCATGCAATATCAACAACAACAACTTGCATTGATATAGCGCCTTTAACATAGTAAAACGTCCCTTGGTGGTGCACGAGCGTAATCAGACCCAAAAAAACATTGACAAAGAAGGAGACATTAGGACAGGTGTCCAAAAGCTTGGTAAAAGAGGTAGGTTTAAAGAGTGTCTTGAAGGAGGAGCGATGGAGAGCTTTAGCGAGGGAATTCCAGAGCTTAAGGCCGAGACAGCTGATGGCACGGCCGCCAATGGTGGGGCAAAGGAAGTTGGAGATGCTCAAGAGGTCAGAAATCGAGGAACGCAAAATTCCCAGGTGGTTGTGTGGCTGGAGGAAGTTGCAGAGATGGGGAGGGGTGAGGTCATGGAGGGATTTGAACATGAGGATGAGAAGTTTAAATTTGAAGCGTTGGTGGACTGGGATCCAATGCAGGCCAGCGTACACAGGGGTGATGGGTAAACAGCACTTGGTGCAAGTTAGGCTACGGGCAGCAGAGTTTTGGATAAGCTCAAGTTCATCGGTTTACATCCACATTTCATTTTTTTACTTTAGTGGTGTAGTTATGTAATTTTGCCAAATGGAAATGAGCTTTTTCTGAACGAAAAATCTCGGTTACAATCATTCTGTGCTCTTGTTATTCATATTTTGCTTTGATTTGGGGAGAACAACTTTGTCTGCTCTCATTTAGATTTGTTATCACGTCAATCTTTGTAGGCTTGTTGAGCTCTGCTATGTAATGTGGCCCAATTGTAAGGAGTGCAGCCATGCTGGACTGACTCTCCTTGTGTAGCTTGCCTACGAAGAGGCTGTTGATACGGTAGATCCCGAGATCCACAATTATTTGCTCTAAGATGTTGTCAGTTCGTTGCATGTCAAGTTGTTTATTTATCAACTTTAATATTTCAAGATTTTTTTTTATATAACAAATGTTCCGTTTTCATGGTTTTTAGACCCAAGATAATTTTTTGGGGGTCTGTGAAGAGTAAGACAAATGTGGGTTATATGTAGAAATGTTTGAATTTTGTCAACATTTTTCTGTCTAATTGTTTGGTTCTAATGGAAAGATCAGTTATAGTAGGTCACTGTCTTACAACTGCACTTACGAAATCCCAACTGTCCAGCCTTTGGCCCTCCATTCACCATGACATTTCTGCAGCTACCGATCTGCTCAACCACACCCTCACCATCACCTTTGATGCCCTAGTCCTTATTAAAACAATTACTCTCTCTCTCACCCTGCCCCTTCCCCCGGTACGGCCCTCATCTTCGCTCCCTTAAGTCCAAGGGACGTAGACTTGAACGGATATGGCGGACAACTGGTTTAGCCATTCACCGCCAGATCTGGCTGGACCACATAAAGCATTATCGAGTCCTGCTCTCTTCTGCCAAAATTGTTCACTATTCCAGAATCATTCTGGAATGCATAGATAAACCCCAGCTTCTATTCTACGCTGCTAACCGTCTTCCTAAACCCTCTCCCCTGTCTCCTCCACCCTCACCTCTGACAGCAAGTGTGAGGAGCTCATGGACTTCTTTGTCTCTAAGATTGAGACCATCTGTTCAGCTGCCTCTGCCACTTCCCTTCCTTCCCCCTAGCCCACTGGGCCAAACTTCCTCTAAGGTTCCACTCCTGCCCTAGCCCTGAACTCTCATCTTTCTCCAGTTTCTCTCCGATCTCCCCTCATGACCTCTCTGCACTCATCTTGTCCATGAGACCCACTTCCTGCTCCCTCGACCCTATTCCCACCAAACCGCTGACCACCCAACTTCCTTTTCTGGCTCCCATGTTGGCTGACATTGTTAACAGTTCGCTCTCCTCGGGTATTGACCCCCTCCCTCAAATCTGCTGTCATCACACCTCTCCTCAAAAAACCAATCCCTCCGACCTTGCAAACTACCACCCCATCTTCAACCTCCCTTTCCTCTCAAGTCCTTGAACATGTTGGCGCCTCTCAAATTCGTGCCCATTTTTCCCGCGACTCCATGTTTGAATCCCTCCAGTCAGGTTTCTGCCCTGCTACAGTACCGAAATGGCTATCATCAAAGTCACAAATAACATCCTTTGTGACTGTGACAAAGGTAAACTATCCCTCCTCGTCCTTCTTGACTTTTCTGCAGCCTTTGACACGGCTAACCACTCCATCCTTCTCTAATGCCTCTCCACCGTCGTCCAGTTGGGTGGGACTGCCCTCGCCTGGTTCCATTCTTATCTATCTAATCGTAGCCAGACAATCACCTGCAATGGCTTCTCTTCCCACTCCCGCATAGTTACCTCTAGTGTCCCACAAGGATCTATCCTTGGGCCCCCCCTCCTATTTCTCATCTACATGCTGCCCCTTGGCAACATCATCCAAAGACACAGCATCAGTTTCCACATGTACGCTGACGACACCCAGCTCTACCTCACCACCACTTCTCTCGACCCCCCTCCACGGTCTCTAAATTGTCAGACTGCTTGTCCGACATCCAGTTCTGGATGAGCAGAAATTTTCTCCAATTAAATATTGGGAAGACCGAAGCCATTGTTTTCGGTCCCCGCCACAAACTCCATTCCCTAGGCACTGACTCCATCCCTCTCCCTAACATCTGTCTGAGGCTGAACCACACTGTTCGCAACCTTGGTATCACATTTGACCCTGAAATGAGCTTCCGACTACACGTCCTCAGCATAACTAAGACCGCCTATTTCCACCTCCGTAACATCGGCCATCTCCGCCCTTGCCTCAGTTCATCCGCTGCTGAAACCCTCATCCAAGCCTTTGTTACCACTAGACCTGACTATTCCAACGCACTCCTGGCTGGCTTCCCATATTCTACCCTACGTAAACTTGAGGTCATCCAAAACTCGGCTGCCCGTGTCCTAACTCGCACCAAGTCCCGTTCACACATCACTCCTGTGCTCGCTGACCTACATTGGCTCCCAGTTAAGCAATGCCTCGATTTCAAAATTCTCATCCTTGTTTTCAAATCCCTCCATGGCCTCGCCCCTCCCTATCTCTGTAATCTCCACCAACCCCAAACTCTTCCTCTTCCCCCCCCCCCCCCCCCATCCGAAATATCTGTGCTCCTCTAATTCTGCCCTCTTGAGCATCCCTGATTATAATCACTCAATTGAGAGGTCGCACAACACCAGGTCTCTCAATTTTGTCCACCCCAGTCCAACACCGGCATCTCCGCATTATAATCACTCAACCATTGGTGGCTGTGCTTTCTGTTCCCTGGGCCCTAAGCTCTGGAATTCCCTGCCTAAACTTCTCTGCCTCTCTACCTCTCTTTCCTCCTTTAAGACACTCCTTAAAACCTACCTCTTTGACCACGCTTTTGGCCACCTGCCCTAATTTATCCTTATGTGGCTTGGTGTCAAATTTTTTGTCTTATAATACTCCTGTGAAATGCTTTGGGATGTTTTTAAAGTTGTTGTTGTTGAATATAGGGACACTGGAGTCCTTGCTGTGCAGACATTACCTGCATTAATTTAAAAATTTTACTAAAGTATGTCTACATTGGGTGTAACTAGAAAGAAATTGGACTGGTACATTATTGGTACTGTGTAAGTTTGAAATAGTGAACTTAAACATGGGAACTGAACAGTTCAGCATTTAACATTTGAAGTTCTACTGTAGTAGGAAGTGGACATGTGGTTATCCTGCTGGTGTCTTTCAGATTGAATCAGAGGATCTGCAGTGACTTCATCATATCCTTTTAGAGATCACTTTACTGCATTTGAGTTTACTAAGTTTTTTAATTAAAGTAATTGCTGTTGCTGTAATGCAGGGTTTGAAATTATGGCTGCAGAATCCTTGGTGAAGGGAACTACTTGCATTTAAATAGTACTCCTCAAGTCAATGAAAGCTTGAGAGTGCCTTACAAGGGGGAGAGGTTGACATTGAGAAGGAAATGAAGGAATTTGAGGCGAGGATGCTGAAAGCTTGGTCGAAGAGGCAGGTTTTTAAAGAGGCTTAATAAGGTGGGTAGAAAGGTGAAGTGGTTTAGTTGACAAATTCCAGAGGATAGGGATATAATGCATGAAAAAGTGGACTCTCGAGTAATTTGAAAACCAGGAAGAGAATTCGCTGGGATGGAGAGCCAGTGGAGCAGTACGGGAACGAGGGTGATCGAGGTATATAACTGTGTGTGGCAGAGAACTCGGGCTGCAGAGTTTTGGATTAGCTGAAGCTTATGAACAATGGAGACAGGGAGGCTGGTAAAGAGAGCATTTACAAAATTAGATGATGGGTGTGGTTGAGAATTTCCGCAGTGAAGGCAGGAATGTAAGTGGGCAATGTTCTGAATGTGGAAGAAGGTGGCCTTAGCAATAAATTGAGGATTCATGGATTGTGTAGTCTGATCACGTTCCATCATGTGTTCCGGTCCCGGAGAGACCTTCAAAAAACTCCAAATTAAAGGGCTGTCAAACATGGGAATCACATTACCAAAGTTTGTGTTGAACAAAGTACTTTTTAAAATTCATTTGTAGCTTCTTCAGAAAGGACAGGTGTGGCACTGTTTAAGCAATTGGGTACTGTCTCGTGTAAAATTTTCCCTTTTCCTCAACATTTTTACCCTTGTTTCTCTACTTCTTTGCTATATACAAGTTCTGTGCCGTTTTGAAGTTTTAAAAAAGCATATTTTTGGCAAGCTTTTCATTTTGTTTAGTTGTGCTGGTGCATCTTACTTTGGAAATATAATCTTGATTGAATTGCCCTCAACATGAGTCAGTAGCAGCATTTGGCTTCAAGATCTGAGCTGAATACTATGGAATCCAGCTATCAATACTCTGTTTCTCTCATCCACTAACATCGTATGTTGCACTATTCAGCATACTGAACTATAGTATTCAGCAAAAGAGTTGTCTAGCCTTTGGCCCTCCATTCACCACGGCATTTCTGCTCAACCACGCCCTCACCTCCACCTTTGATGCCCTAGTTCCCATTAAAGCTATTACACACTCTCACCCTGGTCGTTCCCCCAGTATGGCCCTCATCTCCGTTCCCTTAAGTCCAAGGGACGCAGACTTAAACCAACTAAATATTGGGATGACCGAAGCCATTGACTTTGGTCCTAGCCACCGACTCCATCCCTCTCCCTGGCCTAGGGCAACACGGTGGCATAGTGGTTAGCACTGGTGCCTCACAGCGCCAGGGACCCGGGTTCGAATCTGACCTCGGGTGACTGTCTGTGTGGAGTTTGCACATTCTCCCCGTGTCTGCGTGGGTTTCCTCCGGGTGCTCCGGTTTCCTCCCACAGTCCAAAAATGTGCGGGTTAGGTTGATTTGGCTATGATAAATTGACCCTTAGTGTTAGGGGGGGATTAAATATGTGGGGTTATGGGGATAGGATGGGATATGTTAGGGGGAATTAAATACGTGGGGTTACGGGGGTAGGGTGGGATATGTGTACTGTGGGGATTAAAGCAGGGACAGGGTACTGGATTTGGATGATCAGCCATGATCGTATTGAATGGTGGACCAGGCTCGACGGGCCGAATGGCCTACTCCTGCTCCTAGATTCTATGTTTCTATGTCTGAGGCTGAACCAGACTGTTCGTAACATTGGTGCCGTATTTGACCCTGAGATTAGTTTCTGACCACATCCGCCCCATCACTAAGACTGCCTATTTCCACCTCCATAACATCGCCCGACTCCACCCCTGCATCAGCTCATCTGCTGCTGAACCCCTCATCTGTGCCTTTGTTATCTCTAGACTTGACTATTCCAACACACTCCTGGCCGGCCTCCTATCTTCCACTATCCATAAGCTTGAGGTCATCCAAAACTCTGCTGCCCATGTCCTAACTTGCACCAAGTCCCGTTCACCCATCACCAATGTTCCCACTAATTTTTTTTTGGGTGCACGGCAACTTTAAGGGGCTGCGCAGCCCATTCACAGTTTTGCGCATGAGCGAAACTTAACATTGGAAAAGCCAGTCCCGGGCTGCGCGGGACTGGCAGAGAGCTGCGTGGCCACACAGCTTAGAGGGAACATTGCCCATCATCCCTGTGCTCACTGACCTACATTGGCTCCCGGTTAAGCAACAACTTGATTTAAAATTCTCATCCTTATTTTCAAATTACCCCTCCATATCTATGTAATCTCCTCCAGCCCTACAACCCTCTGAGATATTTGCGCTCCTCCAATTCTGGCCTCTTGCGCATCCCCAATTTTAATCGCTCCACCATTGGTGGCCGTGCTTTCAGCTGCCGAAGGCCTAAGCTCTGGAATTCCCTCCCTAAACCTCTCCGCCTCTCTTTCCTCTTAAGACATTCTTTAAAACCTACCTCTTTGACCATCTGCCCTAATATCTCCTTATGTGGTTCAGTGTCAAATTTTGTTTGCTAACGCTTCTGCAAAGCGCCCTGGGGCGTTTTACTACATTAAAGGCGCTATATAAATACAAGTTGTTGTTGTTATTGTCTCACTGCTGAAAGGCCTTGTTCTCAGTAAGAATCACAAAAACTTAACATTTTGCAATGAAAAGACAGTAAGTGCTGATTCAAGAAGCACTCTTTCAGGTCTGCATTAGGAACAGAATCAGGTTTAAGTCATGATCAATGTTGGGAGCTCTCTGAATGTTCTGTATTAGTCTAAAGTTAAGTGAAAAGGCATTGAGGGCTCATTGAACTTGCACAGAGAATATTTAATGATCATAGCTGTTCACAAGATCTGGATCAAGGGGTCACTTGACCCCTTTATTAGCTAAGGAAAACTTATTTTGGACGTTTAGTTCGTACCTTTTTGAATATTGACTCTTTCAATTTTCGTGTAACTCATTGTTTTTCAATAGCCTTACTGAGTAGAAGGTTACCTAATGCAATAGCTGCTGGAGAATACATAGGATGGTGTATATATAGATGCAATTCATTTCCATCAACTCTTCTGAATTTAGTTTGGATCATTCTGTAACAAGTTGGTTTTGATGTTTTTTACCTTTAGCTCTGCAGTAAGAGTTCTTGATCTTGAATAGTAACAAAAAAAAAAGTACAGTATTAAAAAAATTCAAAATGTGTAAAAGTGAATATTTTGCAATGGCATGGGAGGTAGGGAGAAGGCTCTAGTAATGTTTAATTTTGGTTCCTCTCTTGTTGCTGCAGCACTACCTTTTCATTTTTGTTTCTAAGGTGAGGAAAGAGAACTGGAAGTAATAGTTATGGAAGTGAAAGACAAAAGGCCTAACCTCCTTCACCCCTCTAAGAATTTTGAGATGGATAGGTAGCTTCATCTGACAGCTTGGCTGAGATTGAGAAGTCCATTTGCCAGCCCTCTTTCTACCACTTTATGATGCAGTTTGTTGAGACACCAGTGTGGGTTTGCAAATACAATCTTTCATGGTTTTGTACGTGCATAGAACCTCTCTGATGTGATCCATATTTCAAAGGTTTTGCCTTAGATCCAAGTGCTGCACACCAGTTTAAAGCAAGTTTGATATTTACTGGGGGTATATGTTGCACATGAAGCTTAAAAAGTGCAAACGTAGCACTGATTTATAAGTCGGGGAAATTTTAAAGCTCAATGTACAAGACAAATTGCATGGTTACAGTTCATTCTATTACGTTAACCCTCTTTTTCTGTTGCAGAGGCAAATTTGCTGTAGTTAAAAAATGTATAGAAAAAGCTACTGGGAAAGAATATGCAGCTAAGTTTCTGAAGAAGAGGCGTCGGGGTCTGGATTGTAAAGCTGATATCATACATGAAATTGCTGTACTTGAAATGGCAAAATCAAATCCACGTGTGGTAGACCTGTACGAGGTGTATGAAACAACTAATGAAATCATCCTCATATTAGAATAGTAAGTATTCTTTCCTCTGTTGCTGAAACACATACAATATTAGAGTTAACAAAGCTATACAAATGTTAAGATTAGCTTTGCTACTGGAATATTGATGGCATATACATAAAGTAAACTATTAGAACTGTTGATCATTAAATTTAAACATTTAGTGTTCTGTGTTCCACCATTCACTTTCCTATTCTCTTTTTTTTAAATGACATTCTTTCCATTTTTTTTCTAATTCATTCTTTTCCTGGTAATTTTTTTTTCTTTGTCAATTTTCTCCCCTCATCTCCAAAGTGCTGACTCCTTTTGGGGTAGTTTCACAGGTGCTGGTCATGTATATTGACTTTCAAAAGATGTTTGATAAAGTGCAACACAACAGACTTGTTAGCAAAATTGAAGCACATCGGATTAAAGCGGCAGTGGCAACCTGGTTACGAAATTGGCTGCAAGACAGAAAGCAGAGAATAGTGGTGAATGGTTGTTTTTCAGACTAGATGGAAGTATACGGTACTGTCCCCCAGGGCTCGGTATTCGGACCACTGCTCTTTTTGATATATATTAATGACCTGGACTTTGGTGTAGGGGATATAATTTCAAAGTTTGCAGATGAGACAAAGTTTGAAAATGTAGTAAACCGTGAGGAGGATAGTAGCAGACTTCAGGAGGGCATAGACTGCTGAAATGGGCAGACACATGGCAGATTAAATTTAATACAGAGAAGTGTGAAGTGATGGATTTTGAAGGGAGAGGCAATATAAACAAAGTTGTACAATTTTAAAGGGGGTGCAGGAACAGAGACACTTGGTTCAGGTACACAATTCTTTGAAGGTGGCAGGGCAAGTTGAGAAGGCTGTTAAGGCATATGGAATCCTAGGCTTTATAAATAGAGGCATATAGTACAAAAGCAAGGAAGTTATGATGAACCTTTATGAATCAGACCTCAACTAGAGTATTGTGTTCATTTCTGGGCACCACACTTTAGCAAGGATGTCAAGGCCTTTGAGAGGTTGCAGAGGAGATGTACCAAGGATGAGGGACTTCGGTTATGTGGAGAGACTGGAGAAGCTGGGATTGTTCTCCTTGGAGCAGAGAATTTTAAGGAGATATTTAAGAGAAAAGATCAAAATTATGAGGGTTTTGATAGAGTAAATAGGGAGAAACTGCTTCCATTGACAGGAGGATTAGTAACCAGAGGACACAGATTTAACATAATTAGCTAAAAAAAAAGCCAGGGGGAGATGACAATTAGAATTAATTTTGTTTTTTTATATTTAAATTCCCTTTTCTAGTGCTGCTGGAGGAGAAGTCTTTAATCTTTGTGTAGCTGACAGAGATGAAGCTCTCACAGAAAAGGATGTGATCAGACTTCTTCGACAGACTCTTGAAGGAGTACTTTTCCTACACCAAAACAATATTGTACACCTGGATTTAAAGGTAAGCTTTAGTTTTTTTTGGTGCAAGATCTTATTCTGAGAAAGTTGCTTCACGAGTGAGGCATTGACAAACCAGTTTGAAAGTAAAAGCTTATTAAAAAATAGTTTTAAATGTTTTGAGGCTTTTGAAGACGTTTAACAGCCTTCTCAACTTGCCCTGTATTTTCTTTACTGTATTTCTATCAAAAGCAGTATATTACTAAACTGGTGTTAAAATGGCTCATAATTTTGTATCCTATCTGGAATTTGTGTCCATTCTTAGCATATTTTAATAGATCCAGTTTATGCCACAGTAAGGTTACGCAAGTTTGTGGCCTTTTTTTTAATTTATTGTGGCTAGAGCTAATTTATAGCTAAGGATAGATATTCCTCCTCAAATAGGTAAAACTCTCAATCTTTTTTGGCCATTTTGAGAACTGACAAAGCTTGTCTAAATGAGCAGTGTTGGAAATTGAATTAATGATCACATGCTTGGGAATTAAATACTCGACATTACTTGAATTGCTGGACTTCCCCAACATTTCAGGTAGTGTGATTTTTTTTAAATTGGGAAACATGGCTAAAGAGCCAGGGACCATAGAGCAGGACTTCACCAAGATTGACGAGTTGAACAGCAGATCAATTAAATGCAGAAGTGAGTAGGTGATGCCAGGCTTGAGTTCTAAAATCTTGTAGTTTGCAAGAGAGCTGAAGACCGAGTTCCACAGTTTTGGGTCCTGGAAAAGAATGATTTAGGGTAGAGTTTCCAATCTGGGCGTAAATTGCGCTAGTTTTCTGAATTGAATTTTTTGCTCAAGTTTCCGATCAAACTCATTTGCATATCGCCGAACGTAAAATCTTCCATGAACCAGCGCAATTGGGCAGTGTTTTAGAACACAATTGTTTTTTTTCCCTTCCATTAAAAAATATTCCTTGATATCATAGACTAGTACCCATGATGTGGAGATGCCGGTGTTGGACTGGGGTGGACAAATGTGAGAAGTCGCACAACACCGGGTTATAGTCCAACAGCTTTATTTGAAATCTCAAGCTTTCGGAGCGCTGACCTGACGCTTCACCTGACGAAGGAGCAGCACTCCGAAAGCTTGTGATTTCAAATAAAACTGTTGGACTATAACCTGGTGTTGTGCGACTTCTCACAATAGACTAGTACAGCACAGAAGGAGGCCATTCGGCCCATCAAGTCTACACCTGTGAGTAACCTGATTTTAAAATAACTGAAAATGACTCTAAAAAACTATACAGAGCCAGTTACTAGTTTCATTGGTGTACAATAGTCAGTTTCTTAGTAAATTAAATATTTTTTAATATATAAAAGCTTTTAGAAGCTGCCTATTAGTGTCCTTGCGCCTAAAAAAAAAAAAAAAGCTTAATTTTAAAAGCCTTCTCGAAGACCTGGAAACGGGCACAATTAGTGGAAACTTGCCATGGTGATTAATTCGATCCGGGAGCAAGGCGGCTTCCAGCGTTTTTTAAGCCAGCACAAAAGATCGCGGAAACTCGATTTGCGCTGGACATAATTTGAACTTGAAATTCCTCGATCTTTTCTGCTGGTTTGGCCGATTTCAGGTGAATTGTGTTGAAAAAACCAGCGTAACCTAGTAGAAACTCCAGGCTGGTATGTTTGAATCTTGAATTCAGTATAGTGAGGATGCAGGGAGATGCTGTTGTGTGTTTCCCTATTGGGAATAAACTGCTTGCGTTGATGCACACGGCACAATGTGGATAGTGTTCATTTGTGTTTCTGGTTTTTCTATATCCCAGAAATTGCTGCAGGCCAATTAGATGAAGCAGAATATTGCTTATTCCTTTCAATCTGAATACACTTTATAAAAAAAAAAAATCTCTAAATCTCCAACTATTTAGCTAAATCCTGATTGAAAAATAAATGCCAAGAAAGCTTGGGTGTGAAATCATCATTTAGCATGAAATTCTAAAAATGAAAGCCACTGTTTAAGCTTTACATGTTGGAAGCATTTGCTGTTTAAGTGCAAAACAAAATGGAATGGTACAATTTTTATAGCATTGTATTGCAGTAATCTGCTACAGCCCCACCACTTAAACCACGTTTAAATCGGGCAAATAGCGCTAACCAATTTACATAATCATTATTGTCAATTGCAAAGTCGCCTCTTGCAGTGTGTTAAGCGTACCTGCTATTTTCGGCAGAAAAAGGTGTTCAGTAAGTAATTTACACCTCGTTGAGGTGTACTTCTAAGTATTATATGACAACACAACCAAGCAGTTCAGGTACAGCTAATCCATCGCCTTTTTTAGAATAATTTTTATCTGCTACCTCTGCCAAGCTTCATTAGATTTTACGTTCCTTCTCTGCTGTTCTTATATAGGCAATCATTGTAAGAGAAGAGAGTTACGGCAAACAAGGAATACAGATTAAATCTCTGCTAAGTACCAATAGCATTATGCATGGGTTCTTTTGAAGGAATTGTTTTAGTCCATTTCGAGGTTTAATTAGTGTCTGAACTTACTGATCACGTTTAGCGGGCAAATCATGCCAGCACTAACGCAACCGCTATAAGCAGTGGAGATATGATGAACAAAGATGGTGAAAAGCTAATCTTAGCGATCCAAATGTTTGTTGTGAAAAGTTGGGGTTTTTTTAACAAGGGGGAACTTTATGACTTATCAGGGCATTTTTCTTGAATCAAGAGTGGGGAAATTCAAAAGGAATGAGTAAATTGTTTAAACAAGAGGAGCGAATAGCCAGCTAAATTTTGCACAGCTCTAAGGACTGCAGTTGCAGCTCTGTACGAGTGACACTTTTTGCTGTGTGCATCAAATAGTTTGGTTAGGTAGCTTTATTTTCAAATGTTTAATTTATATTTATAGAAAATATTTTCAGAAGTGACAAAACAAATTTGATTAAATTTGCAATGTACATTACATTCAGACTTTTAAGAGAGAAGGTGGATTTGAGTGCATTTTATAATGGACTGAAACTGAGTAATTTCATGGAGTATTTTATGTACTCCAAGGACCTTGGTACTATGTAGCATACAGCAGGAGCATATTGCCCGCCTGCATTGTTGGCAATGATTGTATTGTGATGGCAGGAAAATGAGGGAAATGTTGTCTGTAAATAAACAAAACTTATCAGGATTTGGTTAGCTGCGATTTGAAATCCGTTCCATCTTCATTGGTATCCTGACGTATTGTACGTAATATCAAACAAGAAACAAAATGAGTACTGCCCTCACTCATCTCCGCTTTCAATCTTTTCTACACACTTGTCCGTCATAGAACCCATTGGAAGGAAAAGAGGGTCTGAACATAAAATCAAAAATAGCTTTAGATGTGAGCTATTGGCAACATAGCATCTATTTTAAAATAGTTGCCACGTATTGACACTGAATATTTTCAAGAATAGAACTTTTTTTATGCAAGATATTCCAGCTAAAATGTCTTTGCAGTGGCCAGCAACTTCTTTAGCTGTTGATGCCTTCTTAAAGATTACCTCTAATGTGGCTTCATACCAATAAACTGAGTTAAAGCTCTCGTATGCCCCATTAGAGCTAATTCTGGAAATTAGCTCTAGCTGGGAACGTGCAAAATGCTTGTGCTGCCAAATTGTAGTGCTGGTTTTGGCAAGTACAACTGCTGATGCTCTGCATTCAAGGTAGCAGGCCATTGCAGTATTTTCTAATCTTTATGAAATATTCTTTTTATTCAATAAATAAGGAGGTCACATATTACTTGGAAAATAAGAATCTAAATGGTTTGGAGGACCAAAGGGATCTGGAAGTACAAATACTCATATAAAAGTAGCAATGCAGGTTAATAAGGCCAGTAAAAACAAACCAAGCACGAGGGTTTATTTCTGGAGGGATGGAATTGAGAAGTTACACTAAACGTGTATCAAACCTTGATTAGCCCACACTTGGCGTACTGTGTACAGTTCTGGTCGCCATATTATAAAAATGATATGGAGGCACTGGAAAGGGTGCAGAAAAGATTTACAAGGATGATGCCAGAACTGCGAAGTAATACCTATCCAGAAAGGATGAAAAGAGAAGGCTGAGGGGTGACCTAATAGAGGTCTTTAAAATTATGAAAGATTTTGAGAGAGTGTTTCCACTTGTGGGGAAGAGCAAAACTAGAGGCCATCAATATAAGATGGTCACCAAGAAATCAAATGGAGAATTCAGAAGAAACTTCTTTACCCGGAGAGTGGTGAGAATGTGGAACTTGCTATTACAGGGTGTAATTAAGGCAATTAGTATAGATGCATTTAAGGGGAAGCTAGATAAGCACATGAGAGAGAAGGGCTTGAGGGTTATGCTGATGGTTAGATAAGGATGGGAGGAGGCTCAAGTGGAGTGTAAACACCAACATAGACTGGTTGGGTCAAATGGCCTGTTTTTGTGCTGTGTATTCTAGTAATTTTCAATGTGTTGCATTCAAGATTTTAATAGCTTAAAATTCTTCTGACAATCAGCTAACTTTTATTTGTGGGGAAGTTTTTTTAAAAACAAAAAGGAACACGGCAAAACCACTGATACTTAAAATGCTTTAAGTTTGGTAGATTTAACTTGCTGTGCAATGATCAAAAGTAAAGTAAGTTAAGTCATTTAACTGTTATCAGTAAGTGAGTACACAGACAAATGCCTAATGACGTCTTGTGTTCCCTTGTTCCTGATAACCACAAAAGATAGCTTAATGTAGTTGAGAGATTTGGAAAGGATTTACTTCAAATTTTCACTTCTTACAGATTCATATAGGAATCCATAAAAGCAAATGCAACAATATGTGGATATATATTAAAAATGTGGTCCTTTTGCTTACATTCTTGGTGCTGATATTTGGCAGATTATAATAAACCTTTAGTGCAGGTGTGCTCAAGATTTATGGTATATAATTGGGGTAGGAATTCACTTAGTTTGGGACAGGAGACCATGTATATGGAAACTCCCTTCTGATGGTTGACTAATTTGCAAGGCATGTTATCAATTTATATTTTATTTGCCTAATTAATGGTACTATTGCTTAAATGTATGTACAGTGTACAAACTGCACAATAATTGTAAATCCAAATGAGTAACTAGTGAGACATTTTGGAATGACTCATGAAATTTCGAACATGGTTGTTCACTGAGGTGCTGTGGACAAGTTAGAACATTTTGTAATAACATAAACCATTGCTGCAGGTTAAACGTGAATCATTTTTTGGTAACTTACTTAAACGTCTTGTTGAGAATCGATTATTATGCCATATACTGCAGAAAATGTTATAACCTGTTTGGATTGTTTGAGGTTTTGTAGCAAGTCAATTATACAAGTCTTTTTTTTTGGCTGCAGTTCTTTTATGATGTCATATAAATGATAAAGTTCACACTGCTTTGCATTTTTTACATGTAATTTAAGAAAACTTGCCAGTGTTAGTTAATTGAATGTATTTTCAGTCAACAGCCAGCCTGTAGAACTAAAAGGTATCCAAGAGATAATAGCCCATGTAAACCTACTTGCTAGTTGTTGTATATTTTTCCTCCTCTTGTGTGAGGTAACAATTGGCCTCTAATTAACCTTCATGGAAGTGTTGAAATCAAGAATACTTATGATTGGAAATTGTGGCAGTTTATATCTTGGCTTTTCTAAAAAAAAAATTATAAAAAATGGTTTGGAGCAGGAGGAGAAAAGAGGTTGTTATTTATCTAAATCATTCTTCAAGTGGCCAGAACTTAGGCCTTGATATTCTAGAGGTTTGTACCTGTTACATTGCCGTGGTAAATTTAAGTTCTAGAATAGATTTATGCATGTGCCCCATTTTCAAAACCTTTTTTTGAATTACTAAGTTTAGCACAAGTGATATTTTTCAAACAGTGCTGCTGGAACATCAAGCTCCATTTTCTGAAGACTAGTCTAAAATACTGCATTGGGGAGAGGGGAGGAAATGAAAAGATCAAGCTACAAAAACTTGCATGGAATTAGTGCTCTGTGCAAGTTTGCAGTATTCTTAAGATCCTCCTTTTGAAATGGACAGCAATGTGACAGTTGAGGAGAATAACACTATTGATTCTTATTTCACTACTGTTGTGTTTCTCTAGGGCATAGGTTTTTTTATTTTGCCATTTAATGTTTCTCTTCTGGACTTAACAAGCCTATACAGCTCCTGCAGCTGAGGATAGGCAGGTGACTTCCCAAGCCTTGGGCTATGTAGCTCATGAACGAGTTATTGAGAGGCTTATGAGTGTGGCCCAGTGATGCCATGGCAGTGTTACTCAGCTCATTTAAATATTGCTATAGGACATTTCAGTCTAAAAGATTCCACAAATATATGCTGAAAATACCAAATGTGTACAGTGTGGCTAAATCTCTTTTTATAAATTGGACTTTTGGGTTGATGATGTTGTCGGGCACAGATCCATAATAAATTAATCTTCGCTAACATTTTATATGTTTGCTAACTTTTTTGCTTTATTTTTGTGTGGTTTTCTTTTTAGCCTCAGAATATCTTATTAACCAACTCATCACCATTGGGTGATATAAAGATAGTTGATTTTGGCTTGTCCAGGAGAGTTGGCAACGTTGGTGAATTAAGAGAAATCACAGGAACGCCAGAGTACATTGGTAAGATTATGAGATTAATTTATTTTTTTAAAGGACATTATGGAATTTAGGTGTGCTTTTTAAAATGTTACCAATTCTGTGCTTCCAGTGGAGAGCCACATTTCAAGGGAGTGCAAGTGGCCAATTTGGCGCTGCAGCCTTGTAGCCCGATCTCCAATCTGCACTCCCTTCGAGCATGGCTCCCCACTGGATGTGTGGGAATCGGTGAATTTACCCTAAGATGCAAATTAAATGAAATATTTGTGTCTCTTCCACAAATCTTGAATTTTTGCTTGATGCAAGTTGTAATTTGCTTAATGGAATAGATAGACTTCTGAAATTGTTAAGTCTACAGTTTGAAATGCATTCTGCAAATGTCACAAGTTAATATTCAAGGAAACTGAAAAATGGATAACCTTTTTAATAAACTATATACCAAACTGGTTTGTTGAAAAACTTTGTGTGGGAAATATAAATGAGCTTTAGTATATACCAAACGGTTGGACCGTTTTTATTTTTCAAATATGTTGGTTAAATTTGTCTTTTTTTTGCTGGTTTTCACCATCCAACCTTTTTTTATCTCCCTCCCTTCATCTGGAGCAGAGAAGGCTAAGATGAGACTTAAGAGGTTTTTAAAATTAGAAAGGATTTTGGTAGTGAATAGGGAAAAAGACTCTCTCCTCTCGCTTGAGAGTCAGTGGCAAGGTATCGTCAAGTTAAAGAGATTGGGAAAAATTTCCTTTTTTAAATCAGGTTGGAACAAGGAATGCTTTTCCACAAGGAGTAATTGAGGCAGAGATCATTGCATTTTTTGAGGGAAAAGTGGATAAACATTTGAAGCAGATGGAAGAAGGCCATGGGAGAGAGCAGGACAGTGCCTAATTTTGGATTGCTTTAGCAACAAGCTAGCATGGACATCATGTGCTGAATAGCCTCCTTTAGTACACTTTTTTTCTGAAGTGGTGACTCCTTGCTGGGACCCAAGAGTCCTCTTGTTTTGCTTCAGCGATTATTCAAGTGAGTTTTGGTGGTTGATGTCAGCAGGCTTGTTGACTGCAGGAGTGTTGAGCCTCTTTTTTTCTTCTCTCCCTAAACCCCTCTGCCTCTCCCCCTTAAGACCCTCCTTAAAACCCACCTCTTTGATCAACCTTTGGTCACCCTTCTTAATATCTCCTTTTATTTAAAAAGCTTAGCATGAGTACACATCTGTGTGAAGTGCTTTGGGTGTTTTTCTGTGTTAAAGGCAAGTTGTTTTCCTTACCTGACATCCGCAAGTGTATTTTCCAGCGGGGAGGTGGTGGCAATCGGGTGTGGTTTCCTTTTTGCTTTGTTTTCCTCCTTCACCCAATGCCACCAAAAACAGATTAGTTGGTTATTCATCTAATTGCTGTTTATGTGGTCTTGCTGTGCACAAAATGGCTGTTATTGTTGCCTGCATAACAGTGACTGTGCTTTCAAAGTATTTAATTGTACATTAATTTTTTCTCTCTCTCCCCGAGTGCCTTGACTAACATTTTTCTCTCGACCATTGCCACCTAAACATTCCCCTTTGATCTCATGCCCGTTTGTCTGGCATTGCTGGTTCACAGTGGCTGCTGCTAAGAACAGTCACTGCATTTCAAAAATAATTATTTGTGTGAGGTGCCTTGAGACATGTTATGTTAAGCTGCTAAATAAATACAAATGTTATTTTAATGGGGAGAGTATTATAACAGACTTGAGTTAGCAGGATAGGTTGTTTTCACAAAGGCCAGACTCCTTCTCACTTTAGGCTTTATATTCTGAATGGGCAGTGCTCAACTGATTGTATGACTTGTTCATATTAATATTTCAACTTAATGTATTTTTTCTTTCTCTTGCAGCCCCTGAAATCTTGAACTATGAACCAATCTCCACAGAAACAGACATGTGGTATGTTAATAGTTGTGTAATAATAGTAGCGTGTCCCTTGTACCTGAGGATGATGGTGCCAGCAATGAAGTGAGCAAAATTTCATGGTAGATGGGTGCATTGATGATTATGTAGGCCAATATATGGCAGGCATTGTATACCAAAAGCCCCTCATAACCACACTCATGGGCGGGTTCTCCTGTTGATCCCTCTGACATTGCTGATCCTTCCGTCTCTTGCATCTTACCTCCATACTGGCATGGCATTGTAGCTCAAAAACCTTTGCTCCTCTCAGTTCAGCATGCAATACTGTCTGTTAATGGCCAGGTTTTCTCGAGTTAATGACTATGTTGCACTGCTTCAAGTGAATCTTCAGTATATATTTGTAGTGCCTTAGTTGTCCGCCCTGCTTTCTTCTGCCATCCAACAGTTCACCATAAGCAACTGCTTTGGTAATGGTACAGCATCCATCCTAACAAAATGTCCACCCCAATGGAGCTAAGCATTGATGATCATTACCTCAATGCTGATACTGTCAGCACGTTCCAGTTTTTGTTGTTGGTCTTCTCCTGCCACCTAATCAAGTAAGGTGCGAAGATGGCTTTAGTGAAACCTTTCCAGCTGTTGCGCGTGCATTCTATAGTGTTCATATTTTACATCCAAACAGGAGATTGGTCAAGACAGCCACCTTATAAACCTTCAGTTTAGTGGCAACCTTGATAGCTCACAGATTCCAAACGTGCTTGGACAGTCTTACAGGTCACACTTGCTCTCTTTATACGAGCCATCACTTCCTTATTGATCCTTGCATTATCAGATAATACACTACCAGGATAGGTGAATTCTGACTGTATTCAATTCCGTTTTGCCAATAGTGATGGATGGTCTAACGTGGCTTCCCAGGAGCTGGTTGATACATTACTTAAGTCTTCAGACTAATAGTAAGCCTGTAGCTACTTGCAGAAGCTGCAAATCTAGCCATCATCAGCTGATGGTCCTCTTCGGAATGCGCCACAAGGGTGCAGTCATTAGCATACAAAAGTTCTTGTATAATTTATTTGGAGACTTCAGTCGATGCTCGCAATCTTGATCGAACAATTTCCTCATTGTGTGGATTTGTATCACAATTCCTATCTTAAGATCCCTTGTATCATCCAGCATAGCCACGTAAAAGAGGGCGAATAGAGTAGGACCTGGTACATGTCCTTGCTTCACACTATTTTTGAAACTGTTAGTTATTAGGACAGAGTACACTCTTGTCACCTTGACATTCTTGTAGTTGCACACGTGGCATTTTATAGAGATAGCTGTGCCAGCAACTATCCACCATGCTCTGTTAAACAATACCATAGTTGTGTAATGATACATATAACTGGAATTCTTTGCATTAAAATAGAGCAAAACAATTACAGATTCTGCTTCACAGCTTTGTCTTTCTGCCTTTTGTTATTTACAGGAGCATCGGAGTGTTGGTGTATATGATGCTGACAGGAGAGTCTCCATTTCAGGGTGAAGATAAACAAGAGACTTTCCTTAATATCTCACAAGTTAATGTTGATTATTCAGAAGAAACATTTGAAGGCATCTCTAAAACTGCTGTTGAATTTATTCAGCAGCTTCTAGTAAAAAAACCTGAGTGAGTATACATTTGATAGGAAAATAAAGTCACATACCCATGAAAAAGCATCCTAAAATGGTTCACAGATTCTGCAATAAGTTCAGTGTCTTTTACTCTAACTACACAAATTTGTTGAATTAATCACATGTTTTTGACAGTCGTAAAGTTTTCTGGGATTGTCACCAAACTACAGTTGTCATTTTGAGTTTTCTCATTAAAAATTAGCATTGGTAAAATGAATCAATTTTAATTTGGATTTGAGTGTTGGACCATGTTAAATGTCTGAATCATGATGGGAAGCATAGTACTGCGTGTGTGTGTGTGTTCTACTAATGCACAGTCCCCTGCTGTCCTTGATGTTTTATCATTTTGTTCCCATTACTTCAGTTACCAGTGGCATTTTAAATCAGCGCAGCAGGTTTCGAAATTGCAACTCAATGACCTGCTTTCCACTCAGCTGTGATCTTCAAAATAACTGCTCATTTTAAAATGGCTGGGGTAGCAGAAGCAATTGGGCAGAATGGCAAAGGCAACAGAAGAAATGGGAAAGTGGGACAATAGCCCATATAAGTGAATGACAAAGTAAATGGTCTGTTTGCTTAAACTGGCTCCAGTGTGCTTAAGCTACATTGGCATGTTGTATCCATCAGTTCAACCAATGGTGGCCACTCAAAGCCAATGCGGTTGAGTGTTCAAGTTGTACATCTATTGGGTTTCCCAACTTTAGGACTAGAAATCAGATAAATTGGCACGGAACTGTCTGTGGAACTATAACCAGTCAAGTTCTTTAACCATCTTTTCAGCTGCCTTTTCTGGGTTTCTTGCTGCTTTACAATCATAAGTGAAGTTGGCAGATAATGAAATAATACAATTAATATCTGGGTTACTCACCGGTTGTGGAAGACCATCAACAAATTAGTTTTCAAATTGTGCAGTTGCTGAAAGTTGACATGCATGAACTGGAGCTTGAAAAACATGCAGAAGGCCATAGGAACATAAGAACTAGGAGCAGGAGTAGGCCAATCGGCCCCTCGAGCCTGCTCCGCCATTCAATAAGATCATGGCTGATCTGATCCTAACCTCAAATCTAAAGAACACAAGAAGTAGGAGCAGGACCCGGCCACTCAGCCCCTGGGCCCGCTCTGCCACCCACAGGGCCCTGACTGATCCGAACTCAGCCTCATGTCCAGTTTCCTGCCCACTCACTGTAACCCCTAATTCCCTTTACCTCTAGGAAACTGTCTATTTCTGTTTTAAATTCCACAGACCTACTACCCTCTGAGTGATGAAGTTTCTCCTCATCTCAGTTTTGAAAGAGCAGCCCCTTATTCTAAGATTATGCCCCCTAGTTCTAGTTTCACCCATCCTTGGGAACATCCTTACCGCATCCACCCAATCAAGTCCCTTCACAATCTTATATGTTTCAATAAGATCACCTCTCATTCTTCTGAACTCCAATGAGTAGAGTCCCAATCTGCTCAACCTCTCCTCATATGTCCACCCCCTCATCCCCGGGATTAACTGAGTGAACCTTCTTTGTACTGCCTCGAGAGCAAGTATGTCTTTTCTTAAGTATGGACACCAAAACTGTATGCAGTATTCCAGGTGCGGTCTCACCAATACCTTATATAACTGCAGCAATACCTCCCTGTTTTTATAATCTATCCCCCTAGCAATAAAAGCCAACATTCCGTTGGCCTTCTTGATCACCTGCTGCACCTGCATACTAACTTTTTGATTTTCCTGCACTAGGACTCCCAGATCCCTTTGTACTGCAGTACTTTCCAGTTTCTCGCCATTAAGATAATAACTTGCTCTCTGATTTTTCCTGCCAAAGTGCATAACCTCACATTTTCCAATATTGTATTGCATCTGCCAAATCTCCGCCCACTCACCCAGCCTGTCTATATCCCTGTGTAGGTTTTTTATGTCCTCCTCACTTTCTACTTTCCCTCCCATCTTTGTATCATCTGCAGACTTTGATATGTTACACTCGGTCCCCTCCTCCAAATCGTTAATATAGATTGTAAAGAGTTGGGGACCCAGCACCGACCCCTGCGGAGCACCACTGGCTACTGGTTGCCAGTCCGAGAATGAACCATTTATCCCAACTCTCTGCTTCCTGTTAGATAACCAATCCTCCACCCATGCCAGAATATTACCCCCAATCCAGTGATTTTTTATCTTGAGCAATAATCTTTTATGTGGCACGTTGTCGAATGCCTTCTGGAAGTCTAAATACACTACGTCCACTGGTTCCCCTTTATCCACCCTGTACGTTATGTCCTCAAAGAACTCAAGCAAATTTGTCAGACATGACTTCCCCTTCATAAAGCCATGCTGACTTTGTCCTATTAAATTATGTTTATCTAAATGTTCCGTTACTGTTTCCTTAATAATAGACTCCAAAATTTTACCCACCACAGATGTTAGGCTAACTGGTCTATAATTTCCAGCCTTCTGCCTACTACCCTTTTTAAATAAGGGTGTTACATTAGCAGTTTTCCAATCTGCCGGGACCTTTGCTGAGTCCAGGGAATTTTGGAAAATTATTACCAAAGCATCCACAATCCCTACTGCCACTTCCCTCAAGACCCTAGGATGTAAGCTATCAGGTCCAGGGGATTTATCCGCCTTGAGTCCCATTATTTTACTGAGTACCAATTCCTTAGTGATTTTAATCGTATTTAGCTCCTCCCCCCCCCCCCCCCCCTAGAGCCCCCTGTTTGTCCAGTGTTGGGATATTCTTAGTGTCCTCTACCGTAAAGACTGAAACAAAATATTTGTTCAGCATTTTTGCCATCTCCATGTTTCCCACCATTAATTTCCCGGTCTCATCCTCTAAGGGACCTATGTCTGCCTTAGCCACCCTTTTTCTTTTTATATAACTATAGAAACTCTTGCTATCTGTTTTTATATTTTTTGCTAATTTATTTTCATAATCTATCTTCCCTTTCTTAATCAATCCTTTAGTTACTTTTTGCTGTCTTTTGAAGACTTCCCAATCTTCTATCCTCCCACTAAGTTTGGCTACCTTATATGTCCTTGTTTTTAGTCGGATACTATCCTTAATTTCTTTACTTAGCCACGGATGGCTGTCATTTCTTTCACACCCTTTTCTCCTCAGTGGAATATATATTTTTTGAAAGTTGTAAAATAACTCCTTAAATGAACACCACTGCTCATGTACCGTCTTACCCTTTAATCTATTTTCCCAGTCCACTTTAATCAATTCCGCTCTCATACCATCATAGTCTCCTTTATTCAAGTTCAGTACGCTTGTTTGAGAACCAACCTTCTCGCCCTCTAATTGGATATGGAATTCAACCATGTTATGGTCACTCATTCCAAGGGATCCTTAACTAGGACATTATTAATTAATCCTGACTCATTACACACGACCAGGTCCAAGGTTGCTTGCCCCCTTGTAGGATCAGTTACATACTGCTCAAGAAATCCATCCCTAATACACTCAATAAACTCTTCCTCAAGGCTGCCATGCCCAATTTGATTTGTCCAGTATGATAGTTAAAATCCCCCATAATTATAGCTGTTCCCTTATTACATGCCCCAACTATTTCCTGATTAATACTACTTCCAGCAGAGTTGCAACTATTAGGAGGCCTATATACTACTCGCACTAGTGTTTTTTTCCCCTTATTATTCCTTATCTCCACCCAAACTGTTTCATTATCCTGATCCTTTGACCCAATATCATTTCTCTGTATTACAGTGATTCCTCCCTTTATTAACATAGCCACCCCACCTCCCCTTCCTTCCTGCCTGTCCTTCCTGATTGTTAAATACCCTGGCATATTTAGCTCCCAGTCGTTGTCACCCTGCAGCCATGTTTCTGTAATGGCCACAAGATCAGGAAGCCTGATTGGCAATCTTTTTACATCCTAGACTTGTGGATGGCAGATATGTTTCGGCCCAGGAGCAGATCTATCTGGATGTCCTCCGACCTGCTTAGCACAGTGGATGGGTGCCCTTTAGCAAAAGTAATAATGGGGGGGGCGGGGGAGGAAGGTTTGGTTTGTGAATCTTGACCAAATCAAGTTTTAAATTTGAAGAATAGTCTTAGAGAATAGAATCCAGTCCATTTAAGACCATGGGGATATCATCTGTGGAGTGCAACTGATCAAGGTTGAATAATTTACATTGTTAATCTGATCCTGGAGTTTATGGGTGAACCTTGGATATGTCAATTATTCAGGTCCCACAGGATAATAAACAACCCGGGCATCGTGATTTGTAGAGGTTTGTTGAAAGTAATGGGGTTGATGAGGTCAATGGTCTTTTCTTATTTCATACATATGATCTTATCAGTGTCAGAAGGAAATTGTTAATTAGAAATTGAGATGAAAGTGCAAATTCCAGAGCATGTAATATGTACTGTAAAAGTAATAAAACTCTGATACTGATCTTATTCTGGATAGTGCTCTTGCGTTTCATGCATGGCTCCCATTATGTTGTAATGGAATAGAAATTTCCAATCCATAAATTTTGACCATCAATTGACTTTTTTTGGCACAGAAGGGAGGGAGGAAGAATTGGCTAGCAGATTATCAAATATTCAGTTATAATTTGTTCAGTGACCAAAGTATTGGAGGCAAACTTGAAATGTGTTAATGGGTAGCTGATCACATTGTTTACACTGCAGAACCACTTAATTACTGTTGCAACTGCCTCTTCAATGCCACATTAAAGTATTGTTCTTCGGGTCTTATATTGGAGTAGTGCATAACACTTGTGTTTTAATGTAAAATTTGGAGTATAGCTAGGAAAAATTATTTAATTTTGTATTTGCTACTTTTGAGCTCTGAAATTAAAAAAAAAAATAAGCTGATGAAGGAATTAGAATACATAAGCAACACCTTGAATGCAGCAACCTACATTATATTTTATAGTTAGCCAAGGGAAAACTGAAGAGTTCATGCTTTACATTATTTTGGTGTTTATATGAAAAATACTTTCACTGTTCCTAGAAATGGTTTCCATGGTTTTTTTTTTATCCTCAGTAATTTTCCATTGATGCATTGCAATGAAGGAGGAGCAGGGCTGAAACAAGAAGTCCTGGGAAATTCTGTGAAGGGCTAGGGTTTAGTAGCAGTAGAGCTTCCTGGGGTATGGCAACACTGGGGGAGAAGTCCCAGGCTCTGGAAGCACCCAGAGGTTTGACAGGGTAGATGCTGGGAAGATGCTTCCCCTGGCTGGAGAGTCCAGAACTAGGGGTCACAGTCTCAGAATAAGGGGTCGGCCATTTAGGACTGAGATGAGAATTTTCTTCACTCAAAGGGTTGTGAATCTTTAGAATTCTTTATCCCAGAGGACTGTGGATGCTCAGTCGTTTGGTATATTCAAGACCGGGATCGATAGATTTTTGGATACTAAGGGAATCGAGGGATATGGGGATAGGGCAGGAAAGTGGAGTTGAGGTGGAAGATCAGCCATGATCTTATTGAATGGCAGAGCATGCTCGAAGGGCCGAATGGCCTACTGCTCCTATTTCTTATGTTCACTGAGACAGTTTCCCAACACTGGGTAGGATGCTATGCCCTGGAACATGAGCAGGGTTGGGGAGGTGGGGGCAGGGGTCCTAAAATATTTCAGAACTGGGGGAATCCAAGAGTGTGGCAGAACTGGGGTGGGGGTAGTGAGGTATGGTATCACTGGGAAGGGGATAAGCATCTGCCAGTGAAAGGGGAGGTGTTCGGCTCTGGGAGCACTTGGGAGTGAGCTCCTGCTGTCTTGGAGCAGCACATAAGAACATAAGAAATAGGAGTAGGGCAATTGGCCCCTCGAGCCTGCTCCGCCATTCAATAAGATCATGGCTGATCTGATCCTAACCGCCAATCTACTATCACAACCATCTCCTGAACCTAACAGAATTGGACACACGAAATAGGAGCAGGATCAGGCTACACGTCCCCTGGGCCCGCTACGCTACCCACAGGGCCATGACCGATCCGAACCTAGACTCATGTCCAAATTCCTGCCCGCTCCCCGTAACCCTTAATTCCCTTTACTTCTAGGAAACTGTCTATTTCTGTTTTAAATTTATGCAATGATGTAGCTTCTACAGCTTTTTGTGGCAGCATATTCCATGGACCTACCACCCTCTGAGTGAAGTAGTTCCTTCTCATCTCAGTTTTGAAAGAGCAGCCCCTTATTCTAAGACTATGTCCCCTAGTTCTCGTCTCACCCGTCATCGGGAACATCCTCCCCGCATCCACCCGATCCAACCCCTTCACAATCTTATATGTTTCAATAAGATTGCCTCTCATTCTTCTGAACTCCAATGAGTAGAGTCCCAATCTACCCAACCTCTCCTCATATGTCCATCCCCTCATCCCCAGGATTAACCGAGTGAACCTTCTTTGTACTGACTCGAGAGCAAGTATGTCTTTTCTTAAGTATGGACACCAAAACTGTATGCAGTATTCCAGGTGCGGTCTCACCAATACCTTGTACAACTGAAGCAATACCTCCCTAGTTTTATATTCTATCCCCCTAGCAATGAAAGCCAACATTCCATTGGCCTTCTTAATCACTTGCTGCACCTGCATACTAACCTTTTGAGTTTCGTGCACCAGGACCCCCAGATCCCTTTGTACTTCAGTACTTTCCAGTTTCTTGCCATTAAGATAATAACTTGCTCTACTATTTTTCCTGCCAAAGTGCATAACCTCACACTTTCCAGTATTGTATTCCATCTGCCAAATCTCTGCCCACTTACTTAGCCTGTCTATGTCCCCTTGCAGATTTTTTATGTCCTCCTCACTCACTACTTTCCCTCCCATCTTAGTATCATCTGCAAACTTTGATATGTTACACTCGGTCCCCTCCTCCAAATCGTTAATATAGGTTGTAAAGAGTTGGGGACACAGCACTGACCCCTGCGGAACACCACTAGTTACTGATTGCCAGTCTGAGAATGAACCATTTATCCCAACTCTCTGCCTTCTGTGAGATAGCCAATCCTCTATCCATGCCAGAATATTACCCCCAATCCCGTGATTTTTTACCTTAAGCAATAATCTTTTGTGTGGCACCTTGTCAAATGCCTTTTGGAAGACTAAATACACCACATCCACTGGTTCCCCTTTATCCACCCTGTATGTTACTTCCTCAAAGAACTCCAGCAAATTTGTCAAACATGACTTCCCCTTCATAAAACCATGCTGACTTTGTCCTATTAAATTATGATTATCCAAATGTCCCGTTACTGTCTCCTTAATAATGGACTCCAAAATTTTACCTACCACAGATGTTAGGCTAACTGTTCTATAGTTTCTAGCCTTCTGTCTACTGCCCTTTTTAAATAAGGGTGTTACATTAGCAGTTTTCCAGTCTGCCGGGATCTTTGCTGAGTCCAGGGAGTTTTGGAAAATTATTACCAATGCATCCACAATCCCTACTGCCACTTCCCTCAAGACCCTAGGATGTAAGCCATCAGGTCCAGGTGATTTATCTGCCTTGAGTCCCATTATTTTACCGAGTACCACTTCCTTAGTGATTTTGATTGTGTTTAGCTCCTCCCCCCCTATAGCCCCCTGTTTGTCCAGTGTTGGGATATTCTTGGTGTCCTCTACTGAAAAGACTAATACAAAATATCCATTCAGTGTATTTGTCATCTCCATATATCCCACCATTAATTTCCCGGTCTCATCCTCTAAGGGACCAACATTTACTTTAGCCACCCTTTTTCTTTTTATATAACTATAAAAACTCTTACTATCTGTTTTTATATTTTTTGCTAATTTACTTTCATAATCTATCTTCCCTTTCTTAATCAATCTTTTTGTTATTTTTTGCTGTCTTTTAAAGTTTTCCCAATCCTCTATCCTCCCACTAGATTTCGCTACCTTATAAGCCCTTGTTTTTAGTCGAATACTATCCTTAATTTCTTTACTTAGCCACGGATGACTGTCTTTTCTTTTACACCCTTTTCTCCTCAGTGGAATATATATTTTTTGGAAGTTGTAAAATAACTCCTAAATGTACACCACTGATCATGTATCGTCTTACCCTTTTAATCTATTTTCCCAATCCACTCTACTCAATTCCGCTCGCATACCTTCATAATCTCCTTTATTCAAGCTTAGCACGCTTGTTTGAGATCCAGCCTTCTCACCCTCTAATTGAATATGGAATTCAACCATGTTATGGTCACTCATTCCAAGGGGATCCTTTACTAGGACATTGTTAATTAATCCTGTCTCGTTACACAGGACCAGATCTAAGGTTGCTTGCCCCCTGGTCGGTTCAGTTACATACTGCTCAAGAAACCCATCCCTAATACACTCAATGAACTCATCCTCAAGGCAGCCCTGCCCAATTTGATTTGTCCAATTAATAAGATAGTTAAAATCCCCCATAATTATAGCTGTTCCCTTATTACAAGCCTCAACTATTTCCTGATTGATACTCCGTCCAACAGAGTTGCAACTGTTCGGAGGCCTATAGACTACGCCCACTAGTGTTTTTTTCCCCTTATTATTCCTTATCTCCACCCAAACTGTTTCATTATCCTGATCTTTTGACCCAATATCATTTCTCTGTATTACAGTGATTCCTTCTTTTATTAACATAGCCACCCCACCTCCCCTTCCTTCCTGCCTGTCCTTCCTGATTGTTAAATAACCTGGTATGTTTAATTCCCAGGCATTGTCACCCTGCAGCCATGTTTCTGTAATGGCCACAAGATCATACCCATATGTAGTTGTCTATTTTGTTACGAATGCTACGTGCATTCAGATAGAGAACTTTCAAATATGTTTTGTGACACTTAGTTCCTGCTTTTGCCCTTTTTATTACTTTACCTTTTACTCTGTACCTTCTGCCCCTTCCTGACACACTCTGGTTTTTAATTTCCCCACTGCTGCCTAAGTCTATGACCTTCTCTGTTGTCATTTTTATTATTTGCTCTCTAGGAACCTCCATCCCCACTAGTTAGTTTAAAGCCCTCTCTACAGCCCTAGTTATATGATCCGCCAGGACTCTAGTCCCAGCACTGGCCAAGTGAAGCCCGTCCCAATGGAACAGCTCCCTCCTGCCCCAGTACTGGTGCCAGTGTCCCAGGAAGCAAAACCCATTTCTCCCACACCAGTCTGAGCCACTCATTTAACTCTCTAATTTTATTTGTCCTAATTCGCTCGTGGCTCAGGTAATAATCCAGAGATTATTACCCTTGAGGTTCTGTTTTTTAATTTGACCCCTAGCTGCTCATACTCCTTTAACAGAACCGGCTTCCTTGTCCTATCTACGTCGTTTGTACCAACATGGACCACGACAACTGGATCCACCCCCTCCCACTGCAAGTTTCTTTCCAGCACAGAGGAGATGTCCTTAACCCTGGCACAGAGAGGTTTGCCAATGCTTGGGAAGGGTGAAGAGAGCTCTGGGTATGAGAGCATTGTGGACAGGTTCCAGGGTCCATCAGTTGTGGGGATGTGTGATCCTGGAATATGATACCACAGGGATGGCATCCTGGGATGAGAGTACTGGAAGAGAGTCCTGGGAGCATTGCTGAGAGGTACTGGATTCTATCAGTACTGGGAGAGGTGGGTCCCAGGATGTGGCAACACTGATTGGGTTGATGGGATCAGGAGAGCTGGGGAGAGGGCATGGGGCATTGGATGTGTTAGATGTTGGAGACTCCTAGGGTGCTTGTACTGTGGGGGGAGGGTAGTAATAGATTGGGATAGTAATGGGAGGGTATTGGATGGGGAGTTCTGGGATGTAGGAAGGGTTATCAGACACCTCCAACTTCTTAAGGTGGTTTTACAATTCCATTCATAAGCAATTTGCCGTTTCTTCATTCTGCCTACCTCTGCATCATTTGGAATTGGAGTGTAGATTGCATTTTGCAGATGCTTGTGCAGCTTTTTCCTATCTACATAAGGCCAGAGTGAGTCTGGAAAGATCAAAACCTATGTATTCTGTAGCTCACACTCCTCAAGTGAGGACATTTCCAAACAGATGAATTCTGTTGTCGTCTATCAGGTTGTAAACTTTGATTCAGTTGAGGGATATTCAAATAGGTCAACTTTGCCTGCTTGAGCTAACCTTCAGAAGATATTGGTTGTGAGCATTTGCCATGCAGTTTCCTAGATTTAGTAACCATGCCTTTCCTAAGTATTGTCATTTGGAGTTGGTGCCAAAAGTTGATCATGATCCAGTTTGCCAGATCTGTTCTGTCTGTCCTCAACCGAGTGGAGCCTGGATCATTGTTGGGTTATCTTCCCGTGGTATGTGGAGGATACAAAAAGCAAGATTGATTACCTACCTTCTAAGGAGTCATCCACATTTTTCCCACCAGTCCATCCATTTAGTCCTCCTTAGAGTTGTTCCTTTACGTTTGGCTGTCCATTTCATATAGGTACTTGTCCATGAAGATAAATCAATGGTTCTGGCTTAGGGAGATTCATTTGTATGACGCAGGAAGGGAAAATCATATAAAGAAAGAAAGACTTGCATTTATATAGAGCCTTTCACGACCACCGGACGTTTCAAAGTGCTTGACATGGACAGCATCCTATTGTCATTGGCTTAAAACTTGTTAACAGAAAACAGCACAAAAGATGTTCCTTTGAGTTAGGCTCAGTCCTGCAGTATTTAGCGAATAATTCAATTTGAAGAAGGGAAAATACCCTAACTACTAGATTAGGTATTCTTCTGCATATCAATCTTGACTCCGAGATTTTTGTATTCAGTGTTTAAAGTAATTTAAAGATTGCATTAACAGGTTGCTGTATGTTATTTTGCTATTGTTCTTTGTTTATATAGGTTACCAAATAAATTAGTGCTGGTTTATTAGACTGCCATGGATTTGGTCTTTAGCTGTTCTAAGTCACTGTGACAGATGCATAATAGTTTGGTTTAATGTGACTGAAAAACTATTTCAATTATTCTCACCGAAGATGCATTCATCCTTTCTTCGTACTGAAAAAAGATATTAAAGTTATTTAACAAATTATAACTTCTTCCTTTTATCTTTGAAGGGAACGATCAAATGCTGAAGCATGTCTTTTTCATCCTTGGCTGCAAGCAGAAGAGTTGATGAATGATCCTGAAATTATGCCATGTGTTTCACAGTCAGGAGAGCAGTGCATTAAGCCTTTAGAAGAGAAGAATCCCATCCGATCCCTCACATTTGGGGTATGCAGACATTTGGATAAAGAAAGTATGTCTGAAGAGTCGACCATCGTTCCCAAACGATTCAGATTTGATGATTCGTACAAAAGTTGCCATGAGGTTACAGGGGAATTGGTATTCTGAAACTGGAGTATAGTTAATTACAAATAAAAGGCACTTTGGGAAAACCTACCCTTTTTATATTGGGCTTGATCACTTTATAAAAGTGATCCAGACGTATGTGACACGTAGGTGTGTAAATGCCGCCTTGGTAAATTTAAGCAGCGGCTCTCAGTGGAGCACTGACTTGTTGGCACTTTCAAACTTTTTTAAAAGTTACATGGAGACAGGCACATCAGCTTTTTTGCACTTATCTCAATAGTGGCTCAGAAATAGGAAATGCTCTTTTTTGAAATGGGCTAGAATTATGGTTATATATTATGCTTGGGATAATGAGGAGCAAATTGAAAGTGATGTCTTAAATGTCAACTTGATTCATTGCATGTCGAATGATTCAGATAGTACCCAGGTATGAACCTCCTTTTAGGGCAGCTTGCATATACTGGAGAGCTGTTACTGGGGTCAGTGACTGCAGATCATAATTTTTCTATAATATGAATAGTTATTCAAAATCTTTCACAGTTGCAGCAGCACCATGAAAAGGTTAACTTGTTTGAGTATATTGTGATTATCTGAGAGCCTGATGGTGGTTCAGTCTGTAAGCAGGTTGTTCAAAACTTGTTTAAATGGTGTGGTGCAATTGTAGTTGCAGGTTGAAAATTAAGTTCTTCAAAACAATAAAATTCAGTGCAAAATACAATGATTCCCTGCAGTGCAAATTGCTTTGTGTTGCATACTGTTTAAAAAAAAAAAATGCATTCCTTTTAGTTGTACCAGGATTCATTGTTGGTTGTTAGCCTGGCAAAATATCTGATTCTTTCCAGTTCTTACTATAAATGTGCATAAACCTCAATAGAAATAAATTCTGAAAAAAACCACTAAAAGTCCTTAAATGCTTCCATGTAACATTCCGGCTGGGGTTTTTCCACTTCTGTGCTCGCCTACTCAAGATTTTCTGTCCATTATAGTGAATCGGAGAAAAATTATGGGCTGACAAGCGCAGAGGTGGAAAACCCTGGCCTCCATATCTATTTATTTATATTCTGAATTTTATGCAAACAATTGGTATTCATTGTTCTCCACTATTTCAGAACAAAATCTTGAAATTCAAGTAAAGGATTGTAACTGTTTTCCTGATGTGTATTGCATGTGATGATTCTGCACATTAAACTGAAGGAATAGGTGTGGTAGTTGAAAATATTTGGAGCAAATATTTTTTTACACTGATTTTTTTCTTTGTACAAGTGACAGTTGCCTTATTTTGGAATCATAAGGCAAAACATTTCATTTTTTGAAGAGGTGATGGACATTTTGAAGTGGTCTGTCACAAATGAGAATATAAGGTATTCGGGAATATATTATTTGCATACATATATGTATGTAGAGAGAGATTTTAATAGCTTTATAGAGATTAATGTTTTATGCTTTTAGATACTCAAATCCAAACTTAATATAACCATCCAGGAAGCCTGAATCATGGCTTCAAATGTCGAATGCCTGGGCAGAGGAGAACCCTGTTTCTTGGTTTATGGCTACTGTGGAAGCCATGGAACCTCTGTTACCCAATGAAGATGTTTTTTTTTCGCCTGTGAAAATTTAAAACTGTAGTACCTATTGCAGGTCACGTATCTAATTTTGTAAAGTTCACACTAATGTTTTGTAACCTGAAAATTAAATCTGATGTTGAAGTATAGCTTTCCATGCTTGGAAACCGTTCTATTTTATTTTATTATGACATGTTGCAAATTATAATAAATTTAATTTCTCAGGAAGCATTTGTCAGTTTATTTATATTTAAGTTCTCAAGCAAAGATCTTTGCAGTTTGAAATATGTTTTTATATTTTTTCCAAAAAAAATGTAATCAAAGCTTCAGATAGCTTTGCACAGCAATTTCCAGAATTAAGTCCTGCCTGCCTTTTTATATTTTTTTCAGAAAAGCAAAATCATTGCGTATTTCTGGGTAGAAGGAGATAAAAAAGCATTTGAGTGTATTTTAAACCTCTTCTGCAAAAGCAGATGTAATGAGAACAGAATTTATGTTGGGAGATTGAGCCAAGAAATTCCTACAGCTATGTTTCAGCATTTGTGCTTAAAGGATCAGATGTCAACTTTGTTAATTCAGAAAATCAGAATCTGAAATTCAGGCTTCAAAGAAACGTCATGTCTTACAAATTTGAGAAGTCACCAAGATGGTGGATGAGGGAAGCCCAAAAGACATTGTCTACTTAGACTTCCAATAAGCTTTTGACAGAGTACTGCATAAAAGGCTTCTCTACAAGATCGAAGCCTCTGTTATTAGTGGTAATATATTGAACTGGATTGTGAACTGGCTGAAAGGCTGTAGGCAGAAAGTAGTCCCTCTTAAGCTGTCTTCAGGCCTGTGGTCTTGATGGATTGTTTTCTATCACTGTTAAGGAATGTTTTGGTTATATAAACCTTCATGGTTTAATTAGCATTATCCCTTTCCTAGTATTCAATCTGACTACATTTTGAGGGCACATTTTAGAGTGGTCCAAAATGGCGAGTGCAAGTAGCAGATGACCCTCATCTGAATAAATTATTTCTCATTTTAAATGCTGCCAATGTTACCGCTACCTCCTGTACCAGAATGGTAGGCAGCACACTTCCAGCCAGAAGTGTGAACAGATTTTAGTTGTTTTTTCTTTCATGTGTATGTAATATTTTTTTCATTAAAATTTTGTCATGGTAAGTGAACTTGTTTAAATAAAGAAGTTTTAATTCCACTGTATACTATATTGTATGATGTAAGTGGAGTTACTGTGAGCTAACTTTCTCATTTATTCATGGTTAAGGCTTTAGCTCTGCTTTACTCTTTAGGAATCTAGAGATTGAAGGCAAGGCTGTTTTGAAATCATGATCTCATACTGTCTGGTATGTGTGAAACCAATCATGTTATTTTACTGCTATTATGCTACACCTACTAGTTTAGTACCAATAGCAGTTGTGAAGTGACATGAGTGAGGAGTTGTGGTTACACTGTCTGAATACTTACATTGCTGATGAGTTCCAAGCATGTGCACTCAAATGTGCATGCAGATTGGTCCTTACTGGCTGCAGTCAGTTTCTATATATTCAGGCAGTAGAAATTAAAAGGTAGCATGTTGTAATGCCACAGCTTTGTGAAAGGCTGTGGAAATAAAGTGAGTAATAAGTAGGCTTCACACCAATAGCAGTTGTACTCCTGCCAGCAAAAATGAGCTTTTGGAGTTTGCACCCAGACTGTTAAGTTTATATTGCATTTCTGGTATAAATCCACTGAAAATCTCTGCAGTATTAAGGCAGTATAAGTTGTCAAATATATGATCCTGAAGAAGGAAACTTTACAAAGCAGCTTTCCATTATTTAGAAATTATAGAAGTGAGCATTCAGCAAATCAAGTTTTAAAATTAGTTGATCTTTTGAAATATCTTGTAATAACACCTAGCAGTTAAATGACATTCAGCCAAGAATGGTATTGCCTGTAACTTATATTCACCATTTAAGATGAGTCTCATCAGTTCACGGTAAGAATTAAGGACACCCGGTAATAACTGAGTATTTTATCTTGAAACAATGAAAAAGTAGTATTACACATCTCATTGCTGCAAGAGCATATATTGTCAGCCGATTATTCATCATTAATTATAGTATTTTTAAGATAAATAATGGGCCTGAATTTGCGGTCTGAGGCTTCCCGCGGGCGAATGCCTCCGAACCGCAAGAAAAGTACGAACCTACCTGATGGTCCAGGAGGTTTGAACACTTGCGCTCCTGGGTCTCTTACACGTAAAGGCCCACGTATCCCAGGTGCGCACATGGGTCACGAGCCCCTGGGATCACGTGGGTCAGGCCAACCAATCAAAAATTGTATTTTTAATTAATTTTGAACATGTAATTTATTTTTATTTAACTGGTGTGTAATTGTGTTTTTTAGGGGATTGCTATTCATGCTTATGGGGATTCTGTACACAAATGGAATCCCCATAAGCATAATGGGAATCCCCTAAAAAAAAAACCACACAATTACACACCAGTTAAATAAAAATAAATCATTACATGTTCAAAATTAATTAAAATACGATTTAAACAGTTAAAACAAAAACATTTGAAAAATAAATTTAAATATTTTAAAGGGGCTAAAAATAAACTAATTTTAAAGGTTTTTTATGTTAAAATAATTTTTTTAAATTATTTAAATATTTATTTAAACTCTTATGCTGGTAAAAGAAGGCCTTATGCCTGCTTTTACCAGGACATAAGAGTTTCACGGGCATTCTCTGGGCAGTGGTTGGGCAAATAGCCCAACTCTCTGCCAGCAAATGTCCATTTCCCGGGGATGCAGTGGATCTGTTGAGCTGAAACTTTACAGATCGCACGTTCTGCGTTTTTGCGCATGCGCATTGTACGAGGAAACCCGGAACTTGTGGGGCATACGCGGTCATTGGCCCTGGAAAATCCGGGCCAATATGGGGTTTGTACCAGACTGGAAAATTCCAGGAGGGACTTTCTGTTCAACATTGATGATCTGAAAAACAAAGTAACTCACCAGCTTGCCAGTTGATGGGTTCAGTAGCTTGTCGTAGCTCTTCCTATCTGATTTGCTATCCGAGAGGAACACGTCTGGTTTCCCCTCTTTAATACAAGAGTAGAGGCTAATTACAGTACCCCCTGCTGCCACCCCAATTGAGACCAGAAAGCAAGAATTGAACCTGGGAGCTTCTGTACGATTCAGCTGCATGCTGCCTTTTATTAATTGCTTGTGTTCAAATCCCACTAGTCTACTCAATTTAGGCTGATATTCTAGTGCAATACTGAGGGAGTGCTGTCTTTTGGATGAGGTGGATGTGACGGATTCCTCATTTATTATTATGGGATCTTGCGGTGTGGAAATTGGCTATGGCCATGTTTGCTTACATAACAGTGACTGCACTTCAAAAGTAATCCCATTTGGTGGAAATCACCTTGGGACATCCTGAGGACATGAAAAGGTGCTATATAAATACATGTTCTTTCTTTACTTGAGCCCTTGAGACAGCCATTTACAGAATTGCTCCAAAAAATTTTATAGACAAAACTGCAGACTTTAGCAGATCTGAAATTTTTTGTTGCTTGTGAGACATTTAGTAATAAATCTACAAATGCTGATGGATTCATGAGCACCCTACAGATTTGGCAATTGTTGATGTCCTTTCCAAGTCTATGAAGTTAAGTTGGTGGGGAAACGATGGTCACAAGTCCAAACATACCACAGTTGATTTAGATCCTTGGGTGGTGTTTCTGTACACTTCCTGAGAAAAGGATTATTATTACTAACCTAACCCACAAATTTCTGTTCACATACATCAGCCTCATGACAAATTTCCTCATTTCAGTCTAGGGTGACTCATTAACATTTACTGTAAGTGATGACGTGTTCTGTTAAGTTCTTTTTGAAGGGTTTTCTTGGTTCTTTTTAAAATGTCTCCAGCAGCACAGGCTAACCAGCTCTAAAAAGGGTTCCTGGAACTCCACCCGACATAGGAGAGGGCCGAACACTTGCCGCCTTCTCTTTCCCCCCCCCCCCCCACACCCCTCGAATTTCACTGGCTTTTTTTTTACATGGAGTGGAATACCAATGGACCAGGTTGTCACAAATTCCAGTCCCATTCAACAGATCTGCTCTCATTCTACCACTACGCTGACCACAATTTCAAGCCATATGTTTTTAATTTTCAAGTCTATATCAATGGCAATGCTAAACTGGCTGCTAGGCGATGCACGAGAAAAGTTTCCACTCCACCCCCCCCCCCCCCCCCCCCCCCAAACATACACACGTCTCTCCCAATGTTCTCCTTATGGCACTGCTAAAATTGCAAACTTGCTGTGTGTGGAATCTCACAATGAACCATGTGCCCCATTCTATGAAACGTAACATCATAGCACCAATGCACCTTCTGCACCAATGAATTTTGTTTGAGAAAATTAAACAAAGCTTATGAATTCAATTTAAAGCCAACTTTTTTTCTTCAATGCCATTCAGTGTGTTCAATATGTTGCCATTGTACTTTGTATTAGGAAATTAGAACCAGCATCACGTTATTTATTTATACAAAAAAACTGATCAATTGCTGGTTACATATTCCAGGTTTTTGAGAAACCTTCCCCCAGCAAAACATTATCATTAAAAAAAATTATATTTTTGATATTTTGTGTATCTCAGAATGAGCATTGTTCTGCTTTAGGTTCCATGGGTCTATTCCAAGCACTCTTAGGTGAGGCATTGCATAAACTGTGCTTAAGGTAAAGCTCTGTCTTCTCTATTTCATCAATGTACCTTATCTCTACCCTTAGAAAAGCATTCTCACTGCACCAGTCTGCATATTTCGATTTTTCAAACCACCTTTTTGTATGGCATAGCTAAGTGAGATTGGCAATTTATGACCAGCAGGAACTGGATTGAGGCTGCTGAACTGCTCAGTCCCCAACAATGTTTTCTCCTGATTTTGCTAATACCACACCATGGAGTTAGTAGAATACAAGTTATTTCCAAGAATTCCCTACTCAATAGGCAAGATTTTCCTTCTATTACTGGTTGGATGACCGCATGCAGGAAATTGGTAAAACCACGCCCTGCTAGAAATATGTTTGTCCTGATTAAAAAAAGATTTGCTTTAGGATATCCCAAAGTGATTTACAACCAATGAAGTACTTTCAAAGTGTTGTCATTGTGACGTAGGAAATGTGCCAGCCAATTTGCATACAGCAAGCTCCCACAAACAGCAATTAAATAAATGGATCATCTGTTTTAGGTGTTGGTTGAGCGATAAATATTGGCCAGGACACGGAAGAATTCTACGAATCGTGCCTTCCACCTGCGAGGACAGACGGGGCCTCGGTTTAATGTCTCATCCGAAAGACGACACCTCCAAGAGTGCATTTTCTGGTGGGCAGAATCAATAGCATTAGAAACGCCTGCATCAGACACTCCATTTTAAAATTAATTTGGGAATATGTCAGGCATGCACTTCAGTTTCCATACTAAAGGCATGCAGTTGCCTGGCATTAAAAGCATCAGTTTTAAATGGGTTCCAGGGTTGTTGGCAGCAGTAAGTGTATTTTTGACGTTTTCATTTTTTCCCCTCTTGATACTTACATTCTCATGAACCTTTATGTCAACTGATATTGATTATCTATTCCCGCCCCCCCCCCCCCCCCCCCCACCCCCCAACCCAGTGCCACCATTGGCACCAATGGGTTTCTCAGTGGGAATACAACTATCTGACATGTCTGGAAGAAGAGGAGGTTATAGAGAGATGCCAGACAGGTTGGTTGTGCGAGAGACGCTCTATACCCATTCAGTATGCATGCACCTGCAGCTGCAGACAGAGGTGAAATAATCTCACTTTGGCAGACATATAAGCACCTAATCACAGTATGCCATGTTTTCAGTGACAGTGCATGAAAGAAAGCATACCACGGTTATCAAGAGCCAGTATTACATGATTGATCACACCTGCTGAAATGCCCTCAACCATTGTTGCAGGCCCTGGTACATATGATTGGCTAAGCCTGCACAGATTCAGAGCTGTAAGGACATCTCCAACTGTTGGAGGGAAATGGAAGAGGAAATCTGTAGATATATCAAGGAGATGAGCAGGAATTTAAAAAATATTTTCTAGGAAATTTTAATTACCCACTCATTGATTGGAACAGGGAGAGAGTAACCAGAGAAAGACATGGAATTCCTAAAATATGTGTAGGACTTCTTCCTCAAGCAGTATGCCTGCAAGGGGAGAGGAATGTGGGTGAGCACCTCAGGGGTAGTAACCAAAGTATGATAAGGTTTAATGTCCAAATAGAAGGGAAAAGGCAATACAAACACAAAGGCACCAGATTGGAATAGGACAGATTTTAGAAAGATAAGCAATGAGCTAGCTGAGGTGACATGGAAAGAAAAATTGGCACACAGGCCTGCAGATCAACAATGGGATTTTTGAAAAAAAGATTGCAGAATGGATCTATATCACCAAAAAAAGGAGACTACCTTCATAGTTTTGACATACTGTGGATAAATAAAAAGGTTGAAACAGACTAAAATCTAAGAAGGGGCATATTGGGCCTTTATATATATAAGAATGATAAAATAAGGAAAGACGTTAAGAACGGCCAAAGAAAAGCAAGGAGGGAGTATAGGGAGAGAATCTCAAAAAATATTAAAAAGAATAGTAAAGTAATCTCAAAATATATCAATAAAAAGAGAATTGTTAAAAACGAGGTGAGACTCCTGAGGGGACAGACTAGTAAGTTAGAGGATAAGCAGAAATTTGGATACTTAAGAAATACTTTGCTTCAGTGTTTACAAAAGAAAAGGATATTGGGGAGGTAAATCCTAAATTGGTTAAAAGCAAGATGAGAGATATAACAAATAATATTATAATAAATGAGGGGAAAGTATTAGAGAAGTTAGTTAAACTAAAAGAGGACAAAGTGCCAGGACCTAATGGGGTACATCCAAAGATCCTGAGGGAAATGGGAGAAGAAATAGCAGAAGCCCCAGAAATTATATTCCAGGGTTTTATTGAGTGTGGATGTATGTCAAAGGACTGAGAGTGGCCAAATTTTGAATCTTTAATTAAGGATGGAATTACTATACAGTGTGTGTATATATTGAAGATTATGAGGGGGGTTAATGTTGGGGTGGGAAATTGGATTAGCAACTGGCTAGAAGGAAGGAAACTGAGTAGGAGTTAAGGGCAGTGAGGTGTTATGTTTTGGTTAAAAAAAAGTATTAATTATACTTTGGGAAAAGCTGGGTGAGTAAGGCCATACAAAAATGTTAATGGAGTACTTGGTTTATGGCAAGAAGTATAGAATATAAAAGTCAACATGTAATGGTGATTCACAATCAAACCTTAGTATGAATACTGTTGAAATATTGTGTGCAGTTTTGGTCTCCACACTATAAGATGGATGTTTAGTCAATAGCAAGGGTACAGCACAGATTCACTAGGCTGCTGTCTGGTATGAGGAAATACAAAGAAAGATTTAGAAAATTGCGACTTTTTTTTTTAGAACAGAGTGAATTACACAGTGATTTGATAAAGTTGTTTAAAATTATGATGGGACAAAATAGATAGAAGGGCTTGACAGGTTAGATGCAGGGAGGATGTTTCCCCTGGCTGGGGAGTCTAGAACCAGGGGTCACAGTCTCAGAATAAGGGGTTGGCCATTTAGGACTGAGATGAGGAGAAATTTTTTTACTCAGAGGGTGGTGAATCTTTGGAATTCTCTACCTCAGAGGGCTGTGGAGGCTCAGTTGTTGAGTATATTCAAGACAGGGATCGATAGATTTTTGGATATTAAGGGAACCAAGGGATATGGGGATAGTGCAGGAAAGTGGAGTTGAGGTAGAAGATCAGCCATGATCTTATTGAATGGTGGAGCAGGCTTGAGGGGCCAAATGGCCTACTCCTGCTCCTATTTCTTATGTTCTTATGACATACTGTTTTCATAGTGTTCTACTGCAGCTCTTTGACTTGCTTTAGACAGTGAAAAGTTATAGCATTGTTTATAAGGAAAACTTCCTCTTGGGCAATGGCATGAGTCATATTTGCTTTGTGATACAGTATTCAAAGCTGCAGTAACACGTACAAGGTTTTAGCTGTTCAACGTTATTGACATTTTTATGGTTTATATAAATAAGTGACATTGAGCACATGGAATTCAAAGGACTTGCACAGAACTCTTGTTTTGGAGCACAGGTAAATAATGGCCCAGATATTCCGATCCCTACGGGTGTGTACGCGCTGTGTACCCACCCATAGGGACATCGGAAACGCCGGTTTCAGGCATGCACAGCGCATGCGCTGAAAAGCGGCATTTCCGATCTGTCAAGAATGGTCTTGACAGATCCTCCGGCTGCCCTGGAGCAGGGCCTCTGCGGGCGGATAGTTCCGCCTTTTGGAGACCCTCCGCCCATAGAAAACCCTTACAATTCTTACGCCTGGTAAGGCCTGCTTTTATCAGGATAAGAGTTGAATAAAGTTAAAAAAAAATGTTTTTCACTGATTTATCATTTAAAAATACTTTAAGAAAAGGTAAGTTTATTTTTAGCACCGTAAAAAACTTTAATTATTTTTTTCAAAAAATTAAATTTTTGTTTAAAATACTTAATTTATTGTAATTTCAAGTCTTTTTAAAAATGTGATTTTTTAAAAAATGTATTTAAAGTTTTACTATGTTTTTGGGGTGATCTCCATTCATATATTTGATAGGTCTTCCTGTCAAGTGTATGAAGGGAGATTCCCTTCTTTGATTGGCTCTCCATGGCCCACGTGATCCCAGGGCCGCTGCAAACTACCTGCGCCTCTGGGATACGTGGGCCCTGCGCACTTGGAGTTTGGAGAGGCCCAGGAGCGGAAGCGTGTGCGTCCCGGGAGCCCTCAGGTAAGGGCGTAGATTTTTCCAGATCGCAGGCCTCCGCCCGTGGGAGGCCTGCGATCGGAAAATACGGGCCATTATCAACAGGAAACGAGTAACCTTTTAACATTATTGATAACTAATATTAAAGGCTGGTTTATAAATTAAGTCTCAGGGGAATTTGGACTATAGAATCCATAACACTCTGATTGTTAGAACTGAAAGTTAGTTAAAATATAATAGTATGTAGGGTGGGATGAGAAAAAGGGAAAATTATAAGAACAGGAGTAGACCATTCAGCTCCTCGAGCTTGTTCCGCCATTCAATGAGATCATGGCTGATCTGTATCTTAACTCCATCCACTTGTATTGGCTCCATATCCTTTTATACCCTTGTCTAGCAAATATCTATCGATCTCATTTTTAAAATTATTAATTGAGATAGCATCTACTGGTTTTTGTGGGACAGAGTGCCACACATCTACCACCCTTTGTGTGAAAAGGTGTTTCCTATCTTCTCTCCTGAATGGCCTGGCTCTGATTTTAAGGTTATGTCACCTTGCCCTAGACTCCCCCACCAGCAGAAAAAGTTTCTCTCTATCTACCTTATAAATTCCTTTCAAAATCCTAAAATCCGCAATCAAATCACCCTTTAACCTTCTATATTCCAGGGAATACAATCCTCATTTATGTAATCTCTCCACATAATCTAACCCTTGGAGCCCTGGTAACATTCTCGTGAATCTGCGCTGCACTGCTTCCAAGGCCAATATATGTTCTTTCTAAGGTGCGATGCCCAGAACTGTACACAGTTCTCCCGATGTGGTCTAACCAGGGCTTTGTACAGCTGTAGCAAAATTTCCTCCCCTTTATATTCTAGCCCTGTGGTTATGAAGGCGAACATTTCATTAGCCTTTTTGATTTTTTTTACCTGACCACTACATTGTTAGTGATCTGTGTACATGGACCCCTATCTCTGAACTGCTCGGAAAATTAGCTGAATAATCCCACTAAACCATCAAGTGAAAAGCCCATTGACAGAAAGCTCCTTGACCATCATAGAAACAGACACATTAGAGGCATAGGTCCAATACCACCATGGAAACTAAACAGAATTAGTGTATAGTGCTGAGGTGGTTTGGATTCAGCTCATCGCCAGGTTGGAGCAGATTTCCGAATGAGTAGGTTAAAAACTATGTAACTTTGCATATTGTTGCACACCAATACAGGATATTCATGCAGAATAACTATGACAAACTCATCCTGTTAGTGTTAGTTACACAACATGATTGCTCAACCCCACACTGACTGTATCTTGAACAATACCTGCTTAAATTTACCTATTTGCATGCCAAGAAAATGGTTATGGAAAATACCCTGTGCAGTCTTTTTTTCCAAGTAATTTCAAAACAAGCTGGACCATAAATTTTAGAACCTTTTATGAGCTATCTATTTTCAATTGATATTTTTAATTTCAGAGGGAGAGAGACTGCTGAGAGAAATAAACAGTTGGTAGAGGAGACAGATAGAGAGAGAGACATGTGATCTGAGCAAATATGCTTTATTTTATTTATATTCAAAAATAATAATTGTTTATGTAAAGTTTTATTTATTTTTCTGAGTGCAACTGAACTAAAAACATTATTTTTCATTTTGTTTTTCCAAATGATTTGAAAAAGTGCTGAAAGATAAATTTTAGAAGCTTTTTCATGTGACATTTCAAAGGAAAGCTATTATCAACTGCTTATTTTTTACTTCTGAATGACAGAAAAAGAGAGACAGACTATTCTAATTTGTCAATATCTTCACTTCACTTTCGGTTGTTTTTCAGACTAGATGGAAGTATAGAGTAGTGTCTCCCAGGGGTCGGTATTAGGACCACTGCTCTTTTTGATATATATTAATGATGTGGATGCATGCTCAGTTTGCTCTGGCCTTATAAACAAGCACATGGACTAGCAATTCATTGTGTCTCTGTCCCTCATTTGTTCTACCCAAATATATTACATTTTGGCGATGAGGATGGGATCCCAAAGTCATTTTTAGGGATCATGGAAGGACACAGTGTTCAACCTTCGAGTGAACAAGTTTAAGGTGAATTTGTGACACCTAAGCTGGATTTTTGTGATGTTTTACTGTTAATGCTTGTGCAGAATTGTCTGTGCTCCGTTTTTGTGTATGTATACACAGCAACAGCAGCGTTGATTCTCACAGGTACACAGGTAGCGTGCTGAGTCACTGTTCGACGGGATCGGGACAATCATGGCCACGCCTACGGGATTCATCGGAAGCCTCGGCTGTATGACTGAGCTCGCAAACCATTCAGTTCTTACACTGAGCGGATGGAGCTGTTTTTTAGGGCCAATAACATTAGTGAGACTGAAGGTGCAGATGAGAATGTTCAAGCTCAAAATAAAGTAATTTGTGAACAGAAAAAAGCAATTTTTCGAACGGTGATTGGGCCAGATGTCTATGGAACGTTGACAAACCTATTCACACCAGGGAAAGTGAAGGATGCATCGTTTGAAGACATTGTCGCGAAACTCGAGGACCCAAAGCAGTTAGAAATAGTAGAGAGCTATAAGTTTGGTACCAGAAACCAAAAACAAAGTGAAACCATCAGAGTACATCGTAGCTCTTAAGAACCTTTCTTTGCATTGTAACTTCAGGACATTTTTGGATCGTACGTTGCACGATAAGTTTGTGTGTGGACCAGTGGATGAGTTCACACAGTCCAAGTTACTGAACACGCCGAACCTAACATTTGACATAGCATGCAAAATTGCCCTATCTATGGAGATGGTGTCTAAGAATGCTAGGGAACTTCGTCCAGCTCAAGTGACTAGTGTAGCTGAGGTCTACAGTCACAAAGTTACTATCACAAAGCCACCGCCAAACCTAAAGCTGTGAGACCGAGTCAAAAGCATGTTGGTGAGAGCAGTTCAGTTAATTTCACTGCCAGCAACAAGGCCATATTTCAAAAGCCTGCAGAGCTAGATCTAAAGCAGGAAGTAAGAACCATTCCAGTGGCAATGCAAGGCAGCGATAACAAAAGGGAGGAATTCACAATCTTGAAGTGAACACATCTGACGTTGAAGAACTAGGCATCTGCAGTATCTATGCCACTAGCAGCAACATGAGCAGTCGTGAGAAAGACTTCCGTACAGAACTTTTGATCAACAAGCAATATATTGATATGTGTATTGACACAGCGGCGGACTGCTCTATCATGAGTAAGGACACATATGAGAGTAAGTTTAATCAAGTACCATTTACAAAGAGTACCGTAGAGTTAAAAACTTACTTTGGAGAAATCCTAGAGACATGTGGACAAATGGAATGTACAGTTCAACACAATGGCCAGTCAGTAAAGCTGCCTGTTATTGTAGTGAGCTACAACAACAGGCCAACTCTCATGGGCAAAGACTGGTTGAGAAAGTTAAAACTAGACTGGAAAAACGTCTTCAGTGTAGATGCTTCAAGTGACTCGATACAATGCTGAACAAGTATAAAAGTATAAAAGCATGTTCACAGACAGTTATGAGGACATCATTGGGTATGACGCCCATATCTGTATCAAGTCCAAAGCGAAGCCTGTCTATTGTAAAGGCAAGGCCCGTCCCCTATGCATTGAAAAGTCAGGTGGAGGAAGAGCTAGCAAAGCTCAGAGAGAACTGAGTGCTAGTAAAAACTGACAAAAGTGAATGGGCTACCCCGATTGTGGTAGTGCACAAAGCAGACAAAACTGTACGGTTGTGCAGTGACTACAAAGTTACTATCAACCAAGCAGCTGATAATGAGCAGTACCCGTTACCTACATCGCAAGATTTGTATGCAGCACTCTAGGGGTCAAAGGTCTTCTCCAAGCTTGACCAGTCGCACGCTTACGCTCAGCTGAATGTTGACAAAGAGAGTCAACAGTATCATTAGCATACACAAGGGACTGTACTCATACACCAAGCTGCCGTATGGTGTAAAGTCCTCCCCAAAATCTTCCAGGCTACGATGGATAAGATTTTGAAAGGAGTTCCACATTGCTTATGCAATCAAGACGATGTGCTGATTGCAACAAGCATCGAGGAAGAAAATCTAGAAGTGCTAGATATAGTGCTTCAAAGGTTGAATGCCCACAATGTCAAATTGAAAAGGAGCAAATGTGCTTTTGTGCAGTCTGAGGTTGTGTACCTTGGTCTGAAAGTTGATGTAAATGGCTTGCAACCAGTGAAGGAAAAGGTTGATGTTGTCATCAATGCTCCAAAGCCACAGAACGTGTCTGAGTTAAATCTTTCCTTGGAATGGTCCAGTACTACGCGTGTTTCTTACCTGAGTTAGCGACCATGTTAACTCCATTGCACTAGCTCCTCAAGAAAGATGTCCAGTGGAAGTGGACGAAAGCGCAACAGGAAGCTTGCAAAGCTTGTAGGAGAAGTCTCTCTAGTGATGCTCTACTTGTGCACTACGACACAGAGCGTGCACTTAAGTTAGCATGTGATGCTTCCAGCTACAGTGTGGGAGCTGTCATAAGCCACGTAATGGATGACGGCCAAGAGAAACCAATCACGTTTGTATCGCGAACCCTCACAAAGAGCGAAAGAAACTACATGCAAATTGAAAAGGAAGCACCTGCCATAGTGTTTGGAATCAACAAATTCCAACAGTTCCTGATTGGCAGAAAGTTTACCCTGATAACCGATCATAAACCGCTCCTAGCAATATTGGGGCCCAAATCTACATCCTTGCAATGGCCGCATTGAAAATGCAACATTGGGCAGTGTTGTTGTCACAATATGACTACACGATTGAATATCGCACTCCAAAGCAAAATGCAATCGCAGATGTCTTGTCCAGGTTGCCACATGAGGATTCATGTGTTGGGAGTGAATGTGCGATCTTCACGATGGGTGCAGTTGACAAAGACTTTCCTGGGACTGCAACTGAGATTGCAGATGAGACTCAAAAGGACTCAATACTAAAAAGAGTGTATGAAAACACCTTGAATGGATGGACTGATCAGTGTATGAATATAGAATTGAAACCATTCCATAACCGTTGTACTGAATTTCTTGTGAGCAAGTGGGAAAACAGAATGGTGGTACCTATTTCCTTGAGTGATAGAATTCTGGCCAAACTTCATACTGAGCATCCACTGGCCTGGATTTGACAGTGATCTTGAATCACTTGTCGGCAAATGCAGCGTTTGCCAAAATTACAGAAACAAACCACCCAAAACTCCACTACAACCCTGGTCATGGTCAAGTAGACCTTTTCAGAGAGTACATGTAGATTTCTGTGAGAAAGCAAATGATTATTTCCTTGTACTTGTAGATAGTCACTCAAAGTGGATTGAAGTGAAACACATGGGTTCAAATAGTACAACTGAACATACCATAGATGAATTGAGGTCTATCTTTGCATGTCATGGCTTACCTGTTTCTGACAATGGCCCTCAGTTCCGTTCTGCTCTGGTCTAAGAGTTCATGAAACGGAACGGTATCAAACACACTCTCGTTCCACCATATCATCCAGCTACAAACGGAACAGCCGAAAGTTCAGTTAGAATAGTGAAAGAAGCTCTCAAAAAGCAAGTGTTGCAGGGTTGTTCGGGACTCAGCATGAAGCAAAGTTTGGCAAATTTCTTGCTGAAGTACAGAACTACTCCGCACATTACAACTGGACATACTCCAGCAGAACTTTTGATGAAGAGAGATTGAGAACGCGATTGAGTCCTGTACAACCGAATTTGTTCTCAAGAGTTGAACAGAAACAGTTGAGTCAGAAACTTCATTATGACACCAATCAGAAAGAACGCAGTTTCAAACAAAACAAGTGCATTCGTGTTCTCAGTCCCCCTGGCAAGTCGAGTTCACACAAGTGGGATGTAGGAACCATAGTAGAGATTGGTGGAACCAAGAGACATTTGGTTGAAATTGGTGACAAAATCTGAAGTGTTCATGTAGATCAAATGATTTCTGCTAGAGATGAACCAAGACATGATTGTGAACCACTTGATCATGAACACATACATGAGTTTGACTCCGTTCAGACCTCAGTAACTGAAGTACCAGGTTCAAACAAGTCTGAGATGGAAACAGGATCATCTTTGAGTTCGGAACCAAAACAAAACAAAACAGCCCGAAAATTGGTTCAACACCAAAACCTTCTGTAAGGAGATCAGGAAGGCTCCGCAAACCTGTTATTAAACTGGATTTGTAGTTCATTTAAAAGTAAAAAGCCAGGAGTCTTTGTTATGTGGTACATGTAATACTGAGAAAAATAATAGCATAGTTTTGTTATATTTGAGAAAAGAATACATACACTTTTTTTAAGGGGGAAAGCAGTGTAATGTATTATCACGTCGTTTTGTATGAGCATGCTCAGTTCGCTCTGGACTAATAAACAAGCACATGAACTAGCAACTCATCACGTCTCTCCCTCGTTTGTTATACCCAAGTACATTACAGTGGGCTTGCATATAGGTGGCATAATTTCAAAGTTTGCAGATGACACAAAACTTGGAAATGTAGTAATCAGTGAGGAGGATAGTAACAAACTTCAGGAGGACATAGACTAGTGAAATGGGCAGACATATGGCAAATTAAATTTAATGTGCAGAGAAGTGTAAAGTGATGCATTTTGGGAGGAAGAATAAGGAGAGGCAATATAAACTAAATGGTACAATTTTAAAGGGGGTGCAGGACCAGAGAGACCTGGGAGCTCATGAAGGTGGCAGGACAAGTTGACAAAGCTATTACAAAGTATACAGGATCCTTAGCTGTATAAATAGAAGCATAGAGTGCAAAAGCAAGGAAGTAATGCTAAACCTTTATAAAACACTAGTTAGGCCTCAACTGGAGTGTTGCGTCCATTTCTGGGCACCACACTTTAGGAAGGATGTCAAGGCCTTGGAGAGGGTACAGGGGAGACGTACCAGAATGATATCAAGGGTGAGGGACCTCCGTTATGTGGAGAGACTAGAGAAACTGGGTTTGTTCTCCTTACAGCAGAGAATGTTAAGGAGAGATTTAATAGAGGTGTTCCAAATTATGAGGGTTTTGATAGAATAAATAAGGAGAAACTGTTTCCACTGGCAGGAAGGTCAGTAACTAAAGGACACAGATTTAATATGATTGGCAAAAGAACCAGAGGAGAGATGAGAAGAATTTTTTTACACAGCGAATGCAAGGGTAAGGGTGCTGGAAGCAGATCAATAGTCAATTTCAAAAGGGAATTGAATATATACTTGAAAATGAAAAAATTCCAGATCTATGGGGATAGAGCAGGGCACTGGGACTAATTGGATAACTCTTTCAAAGAGCCGGCACAGGCACAATGGGCCGAATGGCCTCTTTCCGTGCTGTATCATTCTATAAAGAATACTACACTGTTTTGTTTCTTACTCCAAATGTGTAGACTCAGGTTTCTGTGTTAGAAATGGCCTCTCATATTGTTTTCTAGAAACGTTTATGATCGGCAGTAAGACTGGCCATTCATAGAACATGCCAAGACTTGCTGTTTGTTCTGAGTGCTTCCTACCTCACCCATGTACACGCTTGCCAACTGATGTTTCGTCCTATTACTTACTTGCCCATCCCAAATAATTGCTGGCCCAAATATTCCCTTAGCACCTAAGTGCTGCAACCCCACTTAGAGTTCTGAGAGTTTAACATTACCACATTCTGTTCCCATGATTACTCCCAGCATTACCCTAAGGCCATGTCCCCTCCAACACTTCAACTGCAATCACAACCTCTCGCTACCTCCTAGCTGCAGCCATGCACCCCCTTCCCCCGGGGGCCCCCTCAGTACCTGTTAGCTAACACTCAGTCCCACCTTCTGTCTCATATTGCAGCACCTTGCCAGCAGCCTCTCCCCACCTCCACCTTCAACTCAGTATCTATTGTCTCCCATTTTCCTGCTTATCCCAGGCCTTAGATAGATATTGAGTACATTTATGAGAGCTATTGAAGCTGTAAAGAGCGAAGAAACAGAGGGAGAAAAACTTACAGATAGAGCGGAATAATGAGTAAAAGAGAGCCATGTAGAGTGATACCACAATGAGAAAAATGTGTCAGAGCTGTAGAGAGAGAAGGGGAAGACATTTGAAAGCAAAGTAAAAAGAGAGCAATACAAAAAGAATTAAGAGTGTGGGAAAGAAGCAGGAACTGGAAGAAAGGTACCACTTTTTGTTCAACAGCAATGCCACAGATCAGCAGTTTCATACATTGTGCATTACAAGGTCTAACATTCTGTTTATGAAATAGGTTATCCTCTGATACACTATGAGCAATGCCACGAGAGATCTGCTAATATATATGTATATGAAAGTCTCACATTGAATGCATGTCTATTACATTTCTAAAGTGTCACACCTGAAAAGCAACACACCTTCATCTTATCCTTGAAAGTGTAAGTTAGACTTCCACCTGATTTGTTCAAATGTCACATTCATAAAACAGCAACAAATCACAAGTGAAGAGGTAGGGAACCTACTAATGAACAAGAAGCATCTTTAAAAAAACTATTATAATGGGAAAAAAAGCACCAATAGCAATTAGTATCCTAATGGCCTCAAGATGTGCCTGTTTACAATAATTAGACTTTGTGGGGGAGAAATTCGGTATCGCCCCATTTGGGGCGTAATTATCGGCCAGGCGCAAAGTTTAGCACCTGGAGCTAATTATCGCCTCCGACTGCAAACTTGGCTTCTATCGCCCCTGGAGGTGATTTGAGCACTAAATCAGGCGCTACACACCTCTCTTAAGGCACTAACGCCGAGGAGCGAGGCGCTACCTCAGAGCGCTGGCGAAACTCATGTGATGTCAGTCAGCAATGGAACACAGACACACTGGCGCCAGCCAGTTCTTAAAGGGAAGGGTTGATCTTGCTCTCCAGCCACACCCTGCTCATTGCAACCTTGAATCTTGGCCTGGAGAGATCTGTACATCAATTCTGCTGGAAAGAACAATGGAGAGGCCCAGGGAAAGAGCTCAGAGTGCAGCCCCCATAGTCTCTTCTAAATCGATGCAAGAAGGTCAAATCAAAATGAACCTCCAAAGTGATGCTCAGTACCCAAAACTCCTTCACACAGCGTTGAATCTCTCCAGATGTCTCTCTGTCTCTCTCAGAATGCGTGGTGCAAAAATGTCGCCGACAAAAAAAGGTAGGAAGATATGCCTTTAAATAGCGCTCCCCCAGTCCCTTCCTGACTGCAAAACGTTCCCCTCTACCTGTCGTTGCTAGTGGCAGGCGGAAAGGCAGGGGGCGCCACTCAATATCTGGTCCGGGGCGCTACTGGGGTGTTGTACACTTGACTGACGTCACGATCTGAGGGCGCAGGAGATCGTGGCGGTAGTGTTTAGCGCCGTCGCAAAATGTCTGGTCAATTTCGCGAGTGGCGCAAACATCGCCACACCCGGACGCTAGTTGCTTGGCGCTAACAGGAGCTACTAATCAACCAAATTTTTCCCCCTGTGTCTTTAAAGGGACAATAAGCTACACCTTAGCAGCAGAATAATAGATTGTGTATTACATGGTATAATACTCCTGTCCTTATAAAACTATGTCTCCTCCGACTAGCAAAGTAATAATTTAAATTTAGAATTTATGTAATATTGATATCGGAAAGTGATTAAAAATTGAAAATCCACAATTTTATTGTCTCTTCCATAATGATCATACTCTGTCTCTTTGGTAGTAAAACACTACTGTCAGTGTAAATTACAGCAGGAAAATAGTTTTACCTTGCGGTCACTATTACCATTTATCTATTATCTATCCCTTATTAAAAAAATTTACATCTTCACACATTTCTTTTCTACAAACTTTACTTCCTCTTATTATGTTTCTCCCCTCGCACCTTAAACTTCACACTCTCATAATAAACTCCAACATGGCCCCAACAACAACAGCTTGTATTTATATAGCGCCTTTAATGTAGTAAAATGCCCCAAGGCGCTTCACAGGAGTGTTATAAAACAAAATTTGACACCGAGCCACAGAAGGAGATATTAGGGCAGATGAACAAAAGTTTGGTCAAAGAGGTAGGTTTTAAGGAGCGTCTTAAAGGAGGAAAGAGAGGTAGCGAGGCAGAGAGGTTTAGGGAGGAAATTCCAGGGCTCAGGGCCTCGGCAGCTGAAGGCGCGGCCACCGATGGTGGACCAATTAAAATCAGGGATGCTCAAGAGGCCAGAATTAGAGGAGCGCAGAGATCTCAGAGGGTTGTGGGGCTGAGGAGATTACAGAGATAGGGAGGGGCAAGGCCATGGAGGGATTTGAAAACAAGGATGAGAATTTCAAAATCGAGCTAATGTAGGTCAGTGAGCACAGGGGTGATGGGTGAAGGGAACTTGGTGCGAGTAAGGACACGGGCAGCAGAGTTTTGGATGACCTCAAGTTTACGTAGGGTAGAATGTGGGAGGCCAGCCAGGAATGCGTTGGAATAGTCAAGCCTAGAGGTAACAAAGGCATGGTGAAGGTTTCAGCAGCAGATGAGCTGAAGCAGGGGCAGAGCTGGGTGATGTTACCGAGGTGGAAATAGGCGGTCTTAGTTATGGCGCAGATATGTGGTCGGAAGCTCAGTTTAGAGTCAATGGCTTCGGTCTTCCCAATATTTAGTTGGAGGAAATTTCCGTTCATCCAGTACTGGATGTTGGACAAGCAGTCTAACAATTTAGTCATCTGAGATTGTACGCTACACAGGCATTGTTCTCTGTCTATATATGCTTTGCCGATTCGTATTCCTTCACTTCACCTGACGAAGGGGCAGCAGCTCCGAAAGCTTGTGATTTCAAATAAAACTGTTGGACTATAACCTGGTGTTGTGCGACTTCTCACTTTTAACAATTTAGAGACAGTGGAGTAGTCGAGAGAAGTAGTGGTGAGGTACAGCTGGGTGTCGTCAGCGTACATGTGAAAACTGACGCTGCGCCCCAATATGGGGCACATTTTATAAAGTGATGCTCCAATGCAGAGATTCAGATGACAAGAGTGCGAATCAAAACATGGGCCCAATCAAGAATCTATTCTTGGCCTCCTCCTCTTCCTCATTTACAGACTATCACTTGGTGATATTAACCTGCAGACGTGGGGTCAGTTTGCACCTGTAAACTCTTCCTCACCACCACCTCTCTTGACCCTGCCACTGCATCTGTGTAGTCAGAGTGCTTGCCCAACATCCAGTCTTGGATGAGCTTCAATTTCCTCCAGTTGAACATTAGGAAGACCGAAGTCATCATCTTCGGTTCCCACCACAAACTCTGCATTCTTGTTATTAACTACATCCTCTTCCCTAGCCAGTCTCTCAGCCAGATTATTCACAATCTCGGTATCCTATTTGAACCCAAGCTGAGTTTACAACCCCATACCCCCTCTTCATCACACAGACTGCCCACTCCCACCTTCATAGCAATGACTGCCTCTGTCCCTACATTAGTCCATCTGCTGCTGAAACCCTCATCTATGCCTTTGTCACCTCCAGACTTGACTATTCCGATGCTTTCCTGGATGGCCTCCCATCTTACCAGCCTCTATAAACTTCAGCTCATCCAAAACTCTGCTGCACGTATCCTATCCTGCATCAAGTCCAGCATACCCATCATCTCTATCCATGCTGACCTACATTGGCTTCTGGTCCCTCAATACCTCAAATTTAAGATTCTTATCCTTGTGTTTAAATCCTTTCATGGCAACACTCCTCCCTATTTCTCTAACCTTGAGTACTACAACCCTCCACCCCGAACTCTTTGGCCGGGATTTTGCTCACCTCGGCGGGTCCGGTGACGCCGCTGTTGCTGGCGGGTCGCAGCCCCGCTGCTGGCTCCATCCCACTGATGAAAATTAATTTACGTTGATAGGGCTTGTTAAGCCCGCCCAGCGAGCTTCCCGGCCCAATTAGAGGAAACAGGTCTGGTGATGTCATTCATGATGCGTCAACAGCCAGTTTCCTTAAAGGGACCATGGCCACCTTAATTTTGACGTTTGTGCTGTCAGTGTTCTACAGCATTGAGGTGCTGCAAACACTGACAATCACTGCACAGAGGCAGAGGGCTGCACCCAGGTTCTCCCATGAGGGAGTCAGAGCATGCAGGGAGGTCCTCTTCCCTTTCCATGGGCGGAAGAGACCTCCCCAGGAGACCAACACAGTCTGGTTGCACATTGCAGAGGAGGTCACAAGCAGGGATGTCATCAGGAGGACCTGGGTGCAGTGGCGCAAAAGTTTCAATTATCTCATTAGATCACGAAACATTAATACAAAGCCACACTCACCTTCATCCTGCTGTGCCTCTCATCACATCCCCATCACTCTGCCTTCCCTACCCTACTCCTGCACATCCTTCCTCTCACCAACTTACCTTGCACCTCCACCCATCCCTCTCTCTCTATCTACATTATCACATCCCCATCTCACTAGCCACCCCTCACACTCACCCTCATCCTAGTGCAATCATACCAACTAACAACACAAAAGGGTAGTCACTTGGGTGTTTTATCCAATGTTCATGTAAAGTTTCTGTTAATGTGGTGTCAAACATTGAAACCTTTATTTTCAACACTTTCCGTTCTTGGACGGATTTGTGTGCATCTTTGGAAGTGGCTTAGTGAGTTGCAGTGAATGGTGAGACATAACGGTATCCCCCGCAATGGGGATGAGTGTGAAAGGAATGGCTTGGACATTGTAGGGATGCTTTATGGTGTGGGTGTGGGCTGGTGCCAACCTGGCGCATCATGTGGCAGCCAGGGTGTACAGCGTCAAGTGAAGTAAATCTGGCCATGGTGAGGCCATCCCTGGCCTCCTGGGCAGCAATGTGGTCGGGTGCTGATGCCCTTTGTCCTGTGCAGCATCAGGTGATTTCGGAGAAGGTTGGTGTTGTTGTTGGTGCTGCTGGTGTGGCTGGTGCTGCTGGTGTTGGGGCTGATCGTGGTCTGATTCTGAGGACCAAGGTGAGAGAGTATAAAGGGCACCCATGTTGATAGAATAGATGGCAGGTGCAGTAGAGATGACAGAAGCATTCTGTCAATGGTGAGAGAGTTCTTCCAATGAGGTGAGAGTGGATGGAGAGTGGAAAGTGGAAAGCCTGCAGAATCTGTGCTGGAAATGGACTGAGAAACAGCTTGTGGCTGAGGAAAGTGATGATCTGTCAGGTGGGAGCTTTTACTGTACATCTGAAGCTGTCAAGTAATCAGCTGGAGCAATGGCCACTGAACTCCCACCTCAGGTTGACAGCCGTGGTCCCCGAACAGTGTGGTTCCCGTGGTCATGCAGTTAAAATCAAAAGTTAAGTTAAAAAAGCCTGTTAAGCATCTGTCAACTAGATGCTAATGATTTTAATTGGGTCACCCGCCGCTACCTGTCGGGTCTGCTCAGTGTTGACAGACCCGACATTGAGAAAGGCGCATTGTAGCGGGTTCCCAACCCACTGTCAAAAAAACCATTCTCCCACCCAGCCCGCCACCGATCCCACCCGCTAACCCCCCGCAAAATCTCGGCCTTTGTTCCTCTGAATTCCGGACTCATGCATCCCCCCTCCCTTTACCCCACTATTAGCGGCGGTGCCTTCAGACGCCTAGAAGACATACTCTGAATTCACTCCCCAAATCCCTCTACCTCTCCACCTCCCTCTTCTCCTTTAAGGCCCTCCTTAATACCAACCTCTTTTAGTCACCCATCCGATATCTTGTTCTTTAAAATGGAGTCCATCTTTTTCCTTGTGTCTTTATGAAGCAACGTGGGACATTTTTCATGGGAATTCAAAACAAGAGGGCTGTTCTTCTTGCTTCTGTGTATTATTTTTGCTTACCAGGTAGATTTACCCTGTATGTATTCGTCTGGCAAGCTGTTATTTTCTGCCTATGGAGGTGACAGGAGAATGTGGTGGACATCCCATTGGTTACCATTACAGGTTAATTGTTATACTTGGGCATGCCAACTGGTACACAATGGCAGAGAGGGGCACAGGTGTTGGTTCTGGGGAGACTCTATCTGCACATGGAAATTGCTGTCTAACTGTACGTGGAAGAAACAGTGTTGAGGAGTTAATGCTATGGAGGTGAATTTCCACTGGCATGCTCCCTCTTGTCCGCTGTAACTTCAGTGGAGGAACCACAGAGACCCAGGAAAAATAGGGTTTACCCCGTTTTCCTGAGGTTTCCGTGACTTTTCTAAAAGAAAAAAGAAAGACTTGCATTTATATAGCGCCTTTCACGACCACCGGACGTCCTAAAGCGCTTTACAGCCAATGAAGTACTTTTTGAAGTGTAGTCACTGTTGTAATGTAGGAAATGCGGCAGCCAATTTACGCACAGCAAGCTCCCACAAACAACAATGTGATAATGACCAGATAATCTGTTTTAGTGATGTTGGTTGAGGGATAAATTTTGGCCCCAGGACACCAGGGAAAACTCCCTGCTCTTCGAAATAGTGCCGCGGGATCTTTTACATCCACCTGAGAGAGCAGACGGGACCTCAGTTTAACGTCTCTTCCGAAAGACGGTACCTCTGACAGTGCAGCACTCCCTCAGTATTGCACTGGGAGTGTCAGCCTAGATTTTTGCACTCAAGTGTCTGGAGTGGGACTTGAACCCACAACCTTCTGACTCAGAGGCGAGGGTGCTACCAACTGAGTCACTGGCTTACACTACAGAAATGTCACATTTTTTGCAGAAGTTCCAGTGGACCAGCAGGAAACCCCCCACAGAAAGCCACTTCCTTGGTCATCTGGTGGAGCATTTCAGAAATGTGTCGTCAGTTCAGTTTAATTGTCCGTAACACTGCACTTTCAAACTTACTAAGTGGATTCTATTTTTAATATTTAAATAGAATCAGCAGTAATGTATGCAAGTGCAACAAAAGAAATTGAATTATGTTGCCAAAAATCCTTGATTGCACTATCATATCTACAAAGCAATTGCCAAAGAGATAGGCATGGAATTTCCGCATGCCCCCGCCCAGATATCAACATAATCTGGGAGGAACCAAATAAAATAGTGCTAAAGATCGCTGAATGTTAAACGTAAGTGAGTTGTGCCCATAACCACTTTACGCTGTGAAGTATCCATGATCTTTTACGCTGGTTTAACAGTTCCCACCCACAAAACTGGTCATGCCTCTAGGTCAGAATGGCGAGTTTCCACCGATTGTGCCCATTCAGGGGCGTTCATCACATTGCGCCCAGGTTCTCGGGCGCACAGGCACCCATGGTCAGATGACTCCAGCGTTAATCACCTGTCCCTGCAGTGACCAGTAGTCACCTGACCCATGTCTGTTTCTCCTGCTGTTGCTGCAATTACTTTAAATTCAGTTTAAATTAGATTCAGTCAATTACAGCAGAGCAGGACACACCTGTGTGTTTTTAATTGCCTGCTGGTCACAGGTCTTATGTATCAAGGGCAGAGCAATTAATTGAAGCCAATTAAAACTCAGGACCAAGAGCATTAAATCAGTCAGTTGAAGAAAGACTCATCTCCTGCAAACTCACTCCACCTGTTCCAGTCATGAATCGATTACAACAACAACAACTTGCATTTATATAGCACCTTTAACGTAGTAAAATGTCCCAAGGTGCTTCACAGGGTTATCGAACAAAATTTGACACCGAATCACATAAGGAGAAATTAGGGCAGATGACCAAATGCTTAGTCAAAGAGGTAGGTTTTAAGCAGCATCTTAAAGGAGGTAAGAGAGGTAGCAAGGCAGAGAGCTTTAGGCAGGGAATTCCAGAGCTTAGGGCCTCGGCAGCTGAAGGCACGGCCACCGATGGTGGACCGATTAAAATCTGGGATGCGCAAGAGGCCAGAATTGGAGGAGCGCAGATATCTCGGATGGTTGTAGGGCTGGTGGAGGTTACAGAGATGGGGAGGGGTGAGGTCATGGAGGGATTTGAAAACAAGGATGAGAATTTTAAAATTGAGGTGCTGCTTAACCAGGAGCCAATGTAGGTCAGCGAGCACAGGGGTGATGGGTGAGCGGGACGTGAACGATTACGCTGCTTGATTGTGCTAATTAATGGCAGGTTTGCTGTTTGGGCTTAGGCTAATGAGTTTGCGCAGAAACTTGAGCGTAACTTCACCTCGGCAAAACTGGTGCAGCCGATTGGAACCCAAGTGGAAACTCCACGCCACAATGCTTATTCTGTGCACTGAATCTTTTTTCAGGAACTAGCGGATTAAATGTATCGGAGATGTTTCTATGTTTACACCGGTGTAACAACTGTTAATGAAGCATTAATTAAACTTCAAAATTTGATTAGGTTGTAATAGAGTATATGTAAATAATATGCAAATATATGCAAATTTATGCTGCATATTGAGTCTTGCTTTCTTCCTACATATTTTATTCATAGATGCAACTACAGTATTGGTGTGGTTTTCGCTTCTACTTTAAGATGGATTTCTGAAACACAATGTAGTGGGGTTCATATTCTATTTATTTGCTGAAAATTTTTTAGGGCATTGTTTTAAATGGAGAATATACACAGTGAACTGTGGAATAAAGAATTCATTTGGCTGTTGAGGAAGACCTAAAGAACTCACTGCTGGACTAATTCCACACAATCTTTTGAGTATTTCAATTAAACCACATTTTTTGAGTAAAATTAAAGCTTATGTTTCGATTTATCTCTTAGATGGAGTACCGCAAGCCCTGAAGCTCGTTTAGTGCATCTCATTAAATCATAGAACTGGCATGTTAGAAATCCCCTTGGCACTGAGTCATGGAATTTGGAAAAAGTTTTGGCTCTGTGACACAATATAAAGAGACAGAATTGGTTTCATAGTCTGAGTTTGGCTGCCATGCTGATTTGAATCAATATATTTCAGTATGGTTTAATTGTGCAGAACTGATTTCAAAACCGCTTGACATTTTCATCGAGTGAGGTGACAGTCTGGTTCTGATTTTGGAAATAGAAGACAGACTCTCATTAAAAAAAAATAGGCCGTTGTTCCCCCATGGTTCACTAAATAAATTTATTGCACAGTGTATTAATTAGCCATATAGGCCCCAAAGCTGTTGTGTTTGATTTCTGGTCTGTGCTGAGTTGATTGATTTTATCCAGGACAGTTGGCCTCAGTGTGCCAGCTATGGATGGAACAAAATAGCCAGGGTTCTGAGGATAGGGATCAGCCTCCGGTGTCATGCCCTGCATGGTTGAATAGTCTACGTAATATCTAGATTGCATTTGAAGACTGGTCACTTGAATTGAGGTACTGAAGGATTGCAGGCCCCTGGGGAAATTTTCTTCAGCATAAGCTACCTCTTTCAGGGAAGGTGAAAAGGTGGGGGGACTTTTTTCTCAGGAAGTAGTTTTCATTAAGAAAGTTATTGCTTATTTTTTTTTAAATTTGTTTATGGGATCAGGGCGTCGCTGGCAAGGCCAGCATTTATTGCCCATCCCTAGTTGCCCTTGAGAAGGTGGTGGTGAGCTGCCTTCTTGAACCGCTGCAGTCCGTGTGGTGAAGGTACTCCCACAGTGCTGTTAGGTAGGGAGTTCCAGGATTTTGACCCAGCGACGATGAAGGATCGGCGATATACTTCTAAGTCAGGATGGTGTGTGACTTGGAGGGGAACTTGGAGGTGGTGGTGTTCCCATGCGCCTGTTGCCCTTGTCCTTCTAGGTGGAAGAGGTCGCAGGTTTGGGAGGTGCTGCTGAAGAAGCCTTGGCGAGTTGCTGCAGTGCATCTTGTAGATGGTACACACTGCAGCCACGGTACGCCGGTGGTGGAGGGAGTGAATGTTTAAGGTGGTGGATGGGGTGCCAATCAAGCGGGCTGCTTTGTCCTGGATGGTGTCGAGCTTCTTGAGTGTTGTTGGAGCTGCACTCATCCAGGCAAGTGGAGAGTATTCCATCACACTCCTTACTTGTGCCTTGTAGATGGTGGAAAGGCTTTTGGGAGTCAGGAGGTGAGACACTTGCTGCAGAATACCTAGCATCTGACCTGCTCTTGTTGCCACAGTATTTATGTGGCTGGTCCAGTTATGTTTCTGGTTAATGGTGACCCCCAGGATGTTGATAGTGGGGAATTCGGCGATGGTAATGCCATTGAATGTCAAGGGGAGGTGGTTAGACTCTCGCTTGTTGGAGATAGTCATTGCCTGGCACTTACGTGGCGCGAATGTTACCTGCCACTTATCAGCCCAAGCCTGAACGTCGTCCAGGTCTTGTTGCATGCGGGCATGGACTGCTTCATTATCTGTGGAGTTGCGAATGGCGCTGAACACTGTGCAGTCATTAGCGAACATCCCCATTTCTGACCTTATGTTGGAGGGAAGGTCATTGATGAAGCAGCTGAAGATGATTGGGCCAAGGACACTGCCCTGAGGAACTCCTGCAGTGATGTCCTGGGGCTGTGATGATTGACCTTCAACCACCACAACCATCTTCCTTTGTCATGATGCAGAGATGCTGGTGTTGGACTGGGGTGGACAAAAATGAGAAGTCGCACGACACCAGGTTATAGTCCAACAGATTTATTTAAAGTTACAAGCTTTCGGAGCTGTTGCCCCTTCATCAGGTAAAGGTACAATGAGGGATTCTACAATATTACACAGTATATAAACACAGAAACTGCAGAGATACAATCTTTCAGGGAGGCATTACATCAAAGACACACCAGAGCACAGCCAAGACAATGAGATGGGTTACAGGGGGTCCAACGTGTCAAATCCTGCTGTCTGCAGTTGAGCTTTTAACCTTTTTTTTTGTTCGTTTTTTTGGTGTGTTTTTTTTGTGTTTTTTTTTAAACTGGAAAGACAGACAACGATGTCAAGTCACGTTCTGTAGCGTGACATGAACCCGATATCCCTATAAAAAACACAAAAAAAAACACACCAAAAAAAAAGGTTAAAAGCTCAACTGCAGACAGCAGGATTTGACACATTGGACCCCCTGTGACCTATCTCATTGTCTTGGCTGTGCTCTGGTGTGTCTTTGATGTAATGCCTCCCTGAAAGATTGTATCTCTGCAGTTTCTGTGTTTATATACTGTGTAATATTGTAGATTCCCTCATTGTACCTCTACCTGACGAAGGGGCAACAGCTCCGAAAGCTTGTAACTTTAAATAAATCTGTTGGACTATAACCTGGTGTTGTGCGACTTTTCATTTTTATCTTCCTTTGTGCTAGGAATGACTCTAGCCAGTGGAGCATTTTCCCCCTGATTCCCATTGACTTCAGTTAAGAATCTTATTAAGAAACTGCCTCATTGTTGGCCCGGTGGGAAATGAAGCTACCCCACTGCACTAGTTGAAAATGTATCTGAAGCAGTGGGAAAGGGAAGGGCGTGGCGTGACATGAACACTGCGGACGAGGTTGGATTTGATCTTTCTAAATAACTCCAAAGAATGGGTCCGCATAGTCAATAATGTATAACAGTAGGTTTTAGGATTAGACGATTCTCATTGTAACACTTTTTAAACTGAAAATTTAGAAATTCTAAATGATCATAAAGGTAGGTAAAGTCCACAAGCATCAGTAAAATGTTAAACAAATAAAGTGAAAAACTCTTGTTTGTACAGGGGTTTTGTGTTCTGTATAACAAGGTGAATACATGTAATTACTGTAAATAAAGAGGTCGCGTTTTGTTCCAGGACAGACAATAGACATGCTTTGTGAGTGTATCAGAAAATGAAAGTAAAAAGATGACTGTTAAAGGGTGAGGGAGAGAGCAAGCGAACATGCGATTGCTATAACTAGGGCAAGGCAATTCCAGCACTGTCCTTTGGTGAAACAGAAGTGACCTCTACTGGCAATGCAAAGCGTAGAGACACCTGCTGGTATGCGAATGAGTTCAACTGCACTCAGAATTCATGTGATTTTCAAAAGCTTTAAAGAATTTGACTAAAGGTATGTGTTTGCCATGTAAATAAAGAAAAGCAAATATTTAATATACACAAGACATTTCATACTGAATTAATTCTGACCTAGTTACAGAAGAGTTTGTACTTTTTAACAATGCAGTATTGTGATTGATTTACCTCAAAACTGAGTGACCTCTTTAGGTGTGTGGTTTATTGTTGACTAAGATTTGTAAATAATGTATTTTTTTTGCACTAGGCCATTGTTCCAGCTGAGCAGATTAATATGTCAGGGATGGTCTTGTCAGCAAGAAAGACAGCATTGGAGCAAGAAGAATTTCTGGTTCTGTCCATTCACCACAACATTTCTGCAGCTAATGACCTGCTCAATCACACCCACACCTCCACCTTTGATGCCCTAGTCCCCATTAAAACCATCACACTCCCTCACCCAGGCCGTTCCCCCTGGTACGGCCCTCATCTCCGCTCCCTTAAGTCCAAGGGATGCAGACTTGAACGGATATGGCGGACAACTGGTTTAGCCATTCACCGCCAGATCTGGGTCGACCACATAAAGCACTATCGGGTCCTGTTCTCATCTGCCAAAACTGCTCACTATTCCAGGATCATTGTGGAATGCAAAGATAACACCCGGCTTCTTTTTCTCTACTGCAAACTGTCTTCTTAAACCCCTCTCCCCTGTCTCCTCCACCCTCACCTCCAACAACAAGTGTGAGGAGCTCATGGACTTCTTTGTCACTAAGATTGAGACCATCCGATCAGCTGCCTCTGCCACTTCCCTCCCTTCCCCTAGCCCATTGGGCCAAACTTCCTCTCAGGTTCCCCCCCCTGCCCTAGCCCTGAACTTGCATTTTTCTCTAATTTCTCTCCTACCTCCCCTCATGCCCTCTCCAAGCTCACTTTGTCCTTCAGACCCACCTCCTGCTCCCTCGACCCTATTCCCACTGAACTGCTGACCACCCAACTTCCCTTGCTGGCTCCCATGTTAGTTACTATTGTAAACGGTTCTCTCTCTTCAGGTAATTTCCCCTTCTCCTTCAAATCTACCATCATCACCCCCCTCCTCAAAAAAACAACACTTCACCGTTCCGTCCTTGCAAACTACCGCCCCATCTCCAACCTCACATTCCACTCAAAAGTCTTTGAACGTGCTGTCGTCTCCTAAATCCCTACCCAACTTTCCCGGAAGTCCACGTTTGCGGAATTACGTTTCTGCCCCACAGTACCGAAACGGCTCTTATCAAAGTCAAAAATGACATCCTATGTAACTGTCGCAAGGGTAAACTATCCCTCCTCGTCTTTCTCAACCTGTCTGCAGCCTTTGACTCGGTTGACCACACCATCCTTCTCCAACGCCTCTCCATCGTCGTCCAGCTGGGTGGGACTGCACTTGCCTGGTTCCATTCTTATCTCTCTAATCGTAGCCAGAGAATCACCTGCAATGGCTTCTCTTCCCACTCCCGCACCGTTACCTCTGGTGTCCCCCAAGGATCTATCCTTGGCCCCTCCTATTTCTCATCTACATGCTGCCTGTCGGCGACATCATTGGAAAACACAGCGTCAGTTTCCACATGTACACAGACGACACCCAGCTCTACCTCACCACCACCTCTCTCGACCCCTTCACTGTCTCTAAGTTGTCCGACCCAGTACTGGATGAGCAGAAATTTCCTCCAACTAAATATTGGGAAGACCGAAGCCATTGTCTTCAGTACCCGCCACAAACTCCGTTCCCTAGCGACCGACTCGACCCCTCTCCCTAGCATCTGTCTGAGGCTGAACCAGACTGTTCGCAACCTTGGTGTTATATTTGACCCTGAAATGAGCTTCTGACCACATATCCGTGCCATAACTAAGACCGCCTCTTTCCACCTCCATAACATCGCCCGTCTCCGCCCCTGCCTCAGCTCATCTGCTGCTGAAAGCCTCATCCATGCCTTTGTTACCTCTAGACTTGACTATTCCAACGTACTTCTGGCTGGTCTCCCACGTTATACCCTCCGTAAACTTGAGGTCATCCAAAACTCTGCTGCCCATGTCCTAACTCGCACCAAGTCCCATTCACCCATCACCCCTGTGCTCGCTGACCTACATTGGCTCTTGGTTAAGTAATGCCTCGATTTTAAAATTCTCATCCTTGTTTTCAAATCCCTCCATGGCCTAAGAACATAAGAACATAAGAAATAGGAGCAGGAGTAGGCCAATCGGCCCCTCGAGCCTGCTCCGCCATTCAATAAGATCATGGCTGATCTGATCCTAACCTCAAATCTAAAGAACACAAGAAGTAGGAGCAGGACCCGGCCACTCAGCCCCTGGGCCCGCTCCGCCACCCACAGGGCCCTGACCGATCCGAACTCAGCCTCATGTCCAATTTCCTGCCCGCTCCCCGTAACCCCTAATTCCCTTTACTTCTAGGAAACTGTCTATTTCTGTTTTAAATTTATTTAATGAAGTAGCTTCCACAGCTTCCTGGGGCAGCAAATTCCACAGACCTACTACCCTCTGAGTGAAGAAGTTTCTCCTCATCTCAGTTTTGAAAGAGCAGCCCCTTATTCTAAGATTATGCCCCCTAGTTCTAGTTTCACCCATCCTTGGGAACATCCTTACCGCATCCACCCGATCAAGTCCCTTCACAATCTTAGATGTTTCAATAAGATCGCCTCTCATTCTTCTGAACTCCAATGAGTAGAGTCCCAATCTACTCAACCTCTCCTCATATGTCCACCCCCTCATCCCCGGGATTAACCGAGTGAACCTTCTTTGTACTGCCTCGAGAGCAAGTATGTCTTTTCTTAAGTATGGACACCAAAACTGTATGCAGTATTCCAGGTGCGGTCTCACCAATACCTTATATAACTGCAGCAATACCTCCCTGTTTTTATAATCTATCCCCCTAGCAACAAAAGCCAACATTCCGTTGGCCTTCTTGATCACCTGCTGCACCTGCATACTAACTTTTTGATTTTCTTGCACTAGGACCCCCAGATCCCTTTGTACTGCAGTACTTTCCAGTTTCTCGCCATTAAGATAATAACTTGCTCTCTGATTTTTCCTGCCAAAGTGCATAACCTCACATTTTCCAATATTGTATTGCATCTGCCAAATCTCTGCCCACTCACCCAGCCTGTCTATATCCCCTTGTAGGTTTTTTATGTCCTCCTCACTTTCTACTTTCCCTCCCATCTTTGTATCATCTGCAAACTTTGATATGTTACACTCGGTCCCCTCCTCCAAATCGTTAATATAGATTGTAAAGAGTTGGGGACCCAGCACCGACCCCTGCGGAACACCACTGGCTACTGGTTGCCAGTCCGAGAATGAACCATTTATCCCAACTCTCTGCTTCTTGTTAGATAACCAATCCTCCACCCATGCCAGAATATTACCCCCAATCCAGTGATTTTTTATCTTGAGCAATAATCTTTTATGTGGCACCTTGTCGAATGCCTTCTGGAAGTCTAAATACACTACGTCCACTGGTTCCCCTTTATCCACCCTGTACGTTATGTCCTCAAAGAACTCAAGCAAATTTGTCAGACATGACTTCCCCTTCATAAAGCCATGCTGACTTTGTCCTATTAAATTATGTTTATCTAAATGTTCCGTTACTGTCTCCTTAATAATAGACTCCAAAATTTTACCCACCACAGATGTTAGGCTAACTGGTCTATAATTTCCAGCCTTCTGCCTACTACCCTTTTTAAATAAGGGTGTTACATTAGCAGTTTTCCAATCTGCCGGGACCTTTGCTGAGTCCAGGGAATTTTGGAAAATTATTACCAAAGCATCCACAATCCCTACTGTCACTTCCCTCAAGACCCTAGGATATAAGCCATCAGGTCCAGGGGATTTATCCGCCTTGAGTCCCATTATTTTACTGAGTACCAATTCCTTAGTGATTTTAATCGTATTTGCTCCTCCCCCGCCCTAGAGCCCCCTGTTTGTCCAGTGTTGGGATATTCTTAGTGTCCTCTACCGTAAAGACTGAAACAAAATATTTGTTCAGCATTTTTGCCATCTCCATGTTTCCCACCATTAATTTCCCGGTCTCATCCTTTAAGGGACCTACGTTTGCCTTAGCCACCCTTTTTCTTTTTATATAACTATAGAAACTCTTGCTATCTGTTTTTATATTTTTTGCTATTTTATTTTCATAGTCTATCTTCCCTTTCTTAATCAATCCTTTAGTTACTTTTTGCTGTCTTTTGAAGACTTCCCAATCTTCTATCCTCCCACTAAGTTTGGCTACCTTATATGTCCTTGTTTTTAGTCGGATACTATCCTTAATTTCTTTACTTAGCCACGGATGGCTGTCATTTCTTTTACACCCTTTTTTCCTCAGTGGAATATTTTTTTTTTTGAAAGTTGTAAAATAACTCCTTAAATGAACACCACTGCTCATGTACCGTCTTACCCTTTAGTCTATTTTCCCAGTATACTTTAATCAATTCCGCTCTCATACCATCATAGTCTCCTTTATTCAAGCTCAGTACGCTTGTTTGAGAACCAACCCTCTCACCCTCTAATTGGATATGGAATTCAACCATGTTATGGTCACTCATTCCAAGGGGATTCTTAACTAGGACATTATTAATTAATCCTGACTCATTACACAGGACCAGGTCCAAGGTTGCTTGCCCCCTTGTAGGATCAGTTACATACTGCTCAAGAAATCCATCCCTAATACACTCAATAAACTCTTCCTCAAGTCTGCCATGCCCAATTTGATTTGTCCAGTTAATATGATAGTTAAAATCCCCCATAATTATAGCTGTTCCCTTATTACATGCCCCAACTATTTCCTGATTAATACTTCTTCCAGCAGAGTTGCAACTATTAGGAGGCCTATATACTACTCGCACTAGAGTTTTTTTCCCCTTATTATTCCTTATCTCCACCCAAACTGTTTCATTATCCTGATCCTTTGACCCAATATCATTTCTCTGTATTACAGTGATTCCTTCCTTTATTAACATAGCCACCCCACCTCCCCTTCCTTCCTGCCTGCCCTTCCTGATTGTTAAATACCCTGGCATATTTAATTCCCAGTTGTTGTCACCCTGCAGCCATGTTTCTGTAATGGCCACAAGATCATACCCATACGTAGTTATTTGTGCCGTTAACTCGTCCATTTTGTTACGAATGCTACGTGCATTCAGATAATGAACTTTCAAATATGTTTTGTGACACTTAGTTCCTGCTTTTGCCTTTTTTAACACTTTACCTTTTACTCCATACCTTCTGTCCCTTCCTGACACGCTTTCCTCTGTCTCCCTGCTCAGGTGCCCAACCCCCTGCCACTTTAGTTTAAACCTCCCCAACAGCACTAGCAAACACTCCCCCTAGGACAGCGGTCCCGGCCCTGCCCAGGTGCAGACCGTCCGGTTTGTACTGGTCCCACCTCCCCCAAAACCGGTTCCAATGTCCCAGGAATTTGAATCACTCCCCCTTGCACCATTCCTCTAGCCACGTATTCATTTGAAATATCCTCCTATTTCTACTCTGACTTGCCCCTCCCTATCTCTGTAATCTATTCCAGCCCTACAACCCTCCCAGTATCTGCACTCCTCCAAATCTGGCCTCTTGAGCATCCCTGATTTGAAATCACTCAATCACTGGCGGCTGTGCCTTCAGCTGCCAAGGCCCTAACTTCTGGAATTCCCTCACGAAACCTCTCCGCTTCTCATCGAATAGAATCATAGAATCGTTACAGCACAGTAGAAGGCCATTCGGCCCTTCGAGCCTGTGCCGGCTCTCTGCAAGAGCACTTCAGCTAGTCCCAATTCCCCGCCTATCTCCGTAGCCCTGCAAATTTTTTTCTTTCAGGTACTTATCTAATTCCCTTTTGAAAGCCATGATTGAATCTGCCTCCACCACCCTTTCAGGCAGTGCATTCCAGATCATAACCACTTGCTGCATAAAAATGTTTTTCCTCATGATGCCTTTGGAGCTTATGCCAATCACCTTAAATCTGTGTCCTCTAGTTCTTGACCCTTCTGCCAATGGGAACAGTTTCTCTCTATCTACTCTGTCTATACCCATCATGATTTTGAACACCTCTATCAAATCTCCTCTCAACCTTCTCTGCTCTAAGGAGAACAACTCGAGTTTCTCCAGTCTATCCATGTAACTGAAGTCCCTCATCCCTGGAACCACTCTTGTAAATCTTTTCTGCACCCTTTCTAAAGCCTTCACATCCTTCTAAAGTGCGGTGCCCAGAATTGGACACAATACTCCAGTTGTGGCCGAACCAGTGTTTTATAAAGGTTCATCATAACTTCCTTGCTTTTGTACTCCATGCCTCTATTTATAAAGCCCAGTATCCAGTATGCTTTTCTAACCGCTTTCTCAACCTGTCCTGCCACCCTCAACGCACTATACCCCCAGATCTCTCTGTTCCTGCACCCACTTTAGAATTGTACCCTTTAGTTTATATTGCCTCTCCTCGTTCTTCCGACCAAAATGGATCACCCCGCACTTTTCTGCATTAAACATCATCTGCCACGTGTCCGCCCATTCCACTAGCCTGTCTATGTTCTCCTGAAGTCTATCCCCATCCTCCTCACTGTTCACTATACTTCCAAGTTTTGTGTCATTTGCAAATTCTGCAATAGTGCCCTGTACTCCTAAGTCCAAATCATTAATGTATACCTCTCTCTCCCTCTCTCTTCTCCTTTAAGACTCTTCTTAAAACCTTACCTCTTTGACCAAGCTTTTGGTCATCTGCCCTAATATCTCCTTATGTGGCTCGGTGTCAAGTTTTGTTTGATAATCGCTCCTGTGAAGCGTCTTGGGACATTTTACTACATTAAAGGCGCTGTTTAAATACAAGTTATTGTTGTTCTAACAGTGCTGCTGTTCTTTATGTTCAGAGCCAGAAAAAAATCGGGGCAGGAAAAGAACAAAAGGGAGCGATCTATGATCGGGTGGAGGGCGAGGGTGCTAAATGATAAAAGTGATGATGGTCAAGACAAAATGAGGTGAGAAGGAGAGAAGTATAGAAACAAAAGATGGGTCGAGAAGAGGTGTAAATGGTTACTGCAGAATAGCAGAGGAAGAGGGAAGCATGGGAAATCTTGCAAAAAGGCGGCTCCCATGGTCCAGGAATGTGGCAGAAGATCGGCAGGTGTGCGGATTCCAAGAAGCTCTTTCTGTGAGCTGGTTCCCCAGTTTACACAATTATATTCTATCCCTGTGACAGAATCTTAGACCCATTTTTATGGGTCTATGATTCTGCCATTTGGATATGGCAGCGGAGGCAGCCCGAGGAGTGGCGAGCGGCGGTATAAAGGTGAGCCCCGAGGCGTGGTAGGCCCAGAGCAGCGGAGGCAGCCCGAGGAGTGGCGAGTGGCGGTATAAAGGTGAGCCCCGAGGCATGGTAGGCCCAGAGCAGCGGAGGCAGCCTGAGGAGCGGCGAGTGGCGGTATAAAGGTGAGCCCCGAGGCGTGGTAGGACCAGAGCAGGGGAGCCAGCCCGAGGAGCGGCGAGCGGCGGTATGAAGGTGAGCTCGGGGGATTTTCCCTAATCCAGGTCCGGGAGAGGGAAGCAAAAAACAATCGAACTGTGACGTCACCAAGAAGCAGGAAAGTGATTGTTGGTGAGTATTTTCCTTCTAAATTTTTCTAAACTTAAAATTTTGCGGTTTCTAGGGTCTCTGTTGTGTAGCGGGGACTACTGTTAAGAAAGGGCCCTTGAGTAAATCATTTAATTGAAGTGAAATTGGTGGGATTCATTTAATTTAATTTTAATTAATTAAAGGGTAAGTCATGGCAGGAGAGCTCCGCCCCGTGACATGCTCCTCCTGCTTCATGTGGGAAATCAGGGACTCTTCCTGTGTCCCTGACGACCATGTGTGCAGGAAGTGTATCCAGCTGCAGCTACTGATAGACCGCATTGCGGCTCTGGAGCTGCGGATGGATGCATATTGGAGCATTTGCGATGCTGAGAACGTCGTGGATAGCACATTTAGCGAGTTGGTCACACCGCAGGTAAAGGGTGTACAGGCAGGAAGTGAATGGGTGACCACCAGGCAGAGTAAGAGGTGCAGGCAGGTAGTGCAAGGGTCCCCTGTGGCCATCCCCCTCTCAAACAGATATACCACTTTGGATACTGTTGGGGGGAATGACTTATCAGGGGAAGGCAGCAGCAGCCAACTTCCTGGCACCATGGGTGGCTCTGCTGCACAGGCTGGGAGGAAAAAGTGTGGAAGAGCTATAGTGATAGGGGAATAGATAGGCGTTTCTGCGGCCGCAAACGAGACTCCAGGATGGTGTGTTGCCTCCCTGGTGCAAGGGTCAAGGACGTCTCGGAGCGGCTACAGAACATTTTGGAGGGGGAGGGCGAACAGCCAGTTGTCATGGTGCACATAGGCACCAACGATATAGGTAAAAATGAGATGAGGTCCTAAAAGCAGAATATAGGGAGTTAGGAGGTAAATTAAAAAATAGGACCTCAAAGGTAGTAATCTCAGGATTGCTACCAGTGCCACGTGCTAGTCAGAGTAGAAATAGGAGGATATTTCAAATGAATACGTGGCTAGAGGAATGGTGCAAGGGGGTGGGATTCAAATTCCTTGGACATTGGAACCGGTTCTGGGGGAGGTGGGACCAGTACAAACGGGACGGTCTGCACCTGGGCAGGGCCGGGACCGATGTCCTAGGAGGAGTGTTTGCTAGTGCTGTTGGGGAGGGTTTAAACTAAAGTGGCAGGGGGTTGGGAACCTGAGCAGGGAGACAGAGGAAAGGGAAACAAGGATAAAAGCAAAAGACAGGAAGGAGAAAAACAAAAGTGGAAGGCAAAGAACTCAACGGTTAAAATCAAACATGGTCACAGTAAATAATAATTCAAATAGGTCTGAGAGCGTTAAAAAAACAAGCCTGAAGGCTTTGTGTCATAATGCAAGGAGCATTCGGAACAAGGTGAATGAATTAGCTGCGCAAATAGAGGTAAATGAATACGATTTGATTGGGATTACAGAAACATGGCTCCAGGGTGGCCAAGGCTGGGAACTCAACATCCAGGGGTATTCAATATTTAGGAAAGATAGGCAAAAAAGAAAGGGAGGTGGGGTAGCATTGCTGGTTAAAGAGGGGATTAACACAATTGAAAGGAAGGATAGTAACTCTGATGATGCGGAATCTGTACGGGTAGAACTGAGAAATAACAAGGGGCAGAAAACGTTCGTGGGAGTGGTATATAGACATCCAAACAGTAATACGGAGGTTGGGGACGGCATTAAAAGGGAAATTAGAGAAGCATGCAGTAAGGGCACAGCAGTCATCATGGGTGACTTTAATTTACATATAGATTGGGCTAACCAAATTAGTAAAAATACTGTGGAGGAGGAATTCCTAGAATGTTTACGGGATGGTTTTCTGGAACAATATGTCGAGGAACCAACCAGAGATCAGGCCATCTTAGACTGGGTATTATGTAATGAGAAAGGATTAATTAGCAATCTTGTTGTACGAGGCCCCCTGGGTCAGAGTGATCATAATATGATAGAATTCTTCATTAGGATGGAGAGTGACGTAGTTGAATCAGAGACTAGGGTCCTGAATTTATATAAAGGAAACTACGATGGTAAATTGGGTAGGATTGATTGGGGAATGTCACTCAAAGGGTTGACGGTGGATAGGCAATGGCAAACATTCAAAGACTGCATGGATGAACTACAGAATTTGTTCATCCCAGTGTGGCATAAGAATAAATCAAAAAGGGTGACTCAACCGTGGCTAACAAGGGAAATTAGGGATAGCATAAGATCCAAGGAGAGGGCATATAAATTGGCCAGAAAAAGCGGTAACCTTGAGGATTGGGTGCAGTTTAGGATTCAACAAAGGAGGACAAAGGGATTAATTAAGAAGGGGAAAATAGAATATGAAAGTAAGCTTTCAGGGAACATAAAAACTGACTGTAAGAGCTTTTATAGATATGTGAAGAGAAAAAGATTAGTGAAATCAAGTGTAGGTCCCTTGCAGTCAGAAGCGGGGAAAGTTATAATGGGGAACAAAGAAATGGCAGACCAATTAAATGCATATTTTGGTTCTATCTTCACAAAGGAGGACACAAATAACCTCCCAGAGATGTTGGAGAACATAGGGTCTGATGAAAGGGAGGAACTGAAAGAAATCAGTATTTGCATGGAAATGGTGTTAGGGAAATTGACGGGATTGAAGGCCGATAAATCCCCAGGGCCTGATAATCTACATCCTAGGGTACTTAAGGAAGTGGCCCTAGAAATAGTAGATGCATTGCTGATCATCTTCCAACATTCGATGGAATCTGGAACTGTACCCATGGATTGGAGGGTAGCTAATGTTACCCCACTATTCAAAAAGGGTGGTAGAGAGAAAGCGGGGAATTACAGACCGGTAAGCCTGACATCGGTAATGGGGAAAATGCTATAGTCCATTATAAAGGATGTAATAGCTGAGCACTTGAAAAACAGTGACAGGATTGGACAAAGTCAACATGGATTTACAAAAGGTAAATCGTGCTTGACTAATCTACTGGAATTTTTTGAGGATGTAACTGGGAAAATAGATAAGGGAGAACCAGTAGATGTGGTGTATTTGGACTTTCAAAAGGCTTTCGATAAGGTCCTGAATAAGAGATTAGCGTGTAAATTTAAGGTACATGGGATTGGGGGCAAGGTATTGACTTGGATAGAGAACTGTTTGGCGGACAGAAAGCAGAGAGTAGGAATTAATGGGTCTTTTTCCGAGTGGCAGGCAGTGACTAGTGGGGTACCGCAGGGATCGGTCCTCGGACCCCAGCTATTCACAATATACATTAATGATCTAGATAAGGGAACTAAATGTAATATCTTCAAGTTTGCAGATGACACAAAGCTGGGTGGGCGTGTGTGCTGCGAGGAAGATACCGAGAAACTCCAGGATGATTTGGACAGGTTGGGTGAGTGGGCAGTAGCGTGGCAGATGCTATATAACGTGAATAAATGCAAGGTTACGCAGTTTGGTGTCAAAAACAGAAAGGCAGACTATTATCTGAATGGCAATAGATTGGGAGAAGGGGAAGTGCAACGAGACCTGGGTGTCCTTGTGCACCAGTCGCTGAAGGTAAGCATGCAGGTGCAGCAGGCGGTGAAGAAGGCAAATGGTATGTTGGCCTTCATAGCGAAAGGGTTTGAATATAGGAACAGGGATGTCCTGCTGCAGTTATACAGGGCCTTGGTGAGACCACACCTTGAGTACTGTGTGCAGTTTTGGTCGCCTTATCTGAGGAAGGATGTTCTTGCCATGGAAGGAGTTCAGCGAAGATTCACAAGGCTGATATCTGGGATGGCAGGAATGACATATGAGGAGAGATTGGGTCGATTGGGCTTATACTCGCTGGAGTATAGAAGAATGAGAGGGGATCTCATCGAAACATATAAAATTCTGACAGGTCTGGACAAACTAGATGCAGGAAGAATGTTCCCGATGGTCGGAGAGTCCAGAATCAGGGGTCATAATCTAAGGATGAGGGGTAAGCCATTTAGGACAGAAATGAGGAAGAATTTCTTCACCCAGAGAGTGGTGAACCTGTGGAATTCTCTACCACAGAAGGTAGTTGAGGCCAAGTCATTAAATATATTGAAGAATGAGTTAGATATATTTCTTAAAGCTAAAGGTATCAAGGGATATGGGGAGAAGGCAGGTACAGGGTACTGAGTTTGGATGATCAGCCATGATCTCATCGAATGGCGGAGCAGGCTCGAGGGGCCGAATGGCCTACTCCTGCTCCTATCTTCTATGTTTCTATGGATTCCCAGGTGTCGGTGGGGATGTTACACTTTTTCAAGGAGGCTTTGAGGGTGTCCTTGAAGCGTTTCCTCTGCCCACCTGGGGCTCTCTTGCCGTGCCGGAGCTCCGAGTAGAGCGCTTGTTTTGGAAGTCTCGTATCGGGCATGCAGACAATGTGACCCGTCCATCGGAGCTGATCGAGCGTGGTCAAAGCTTCGATGCTGGGGATGTTGGCCTGAGCAAGAACACCGACGTCGGTGCGCCTATCCTGCCAATGGATTTGCAGGATCTTGCGGAGGCAGCGTTGGTGGTACCTCTCCAGTGCTTTGAGGTGCCTGCTGTACATGGTCCATGTCTCTGAGGCATACAGCAGGGCGGGTATCACTGCTGCTCTGTAGACCATGAGTTTAGTGCCGGGTTTGAGGTCCTGGTCTTCAAACACTCTCTTCCTCAGGTGACCGAAGGCTGCACTGGCACACTGAAGGCGGTGTTGAAGTTCGTCGTCGACGTCTGCCCTTGTTGACAGCAGGCTCCCGAGGTATGGAAAGTGGTCCATGTTGTCCAAGGCCTTGTCGTGGATTTTGATAATCGGGGGGCAGTACTGTGTGGCGGGGACAGGTTGGTAGAGGACCTTTGTCTTACGGATGTTTAGTGTAAGGCCCATGCTCTCGTACGCTTCGGTGAAGGTGTTGACGATGGTTTGGAGTTCGACCTCCGAGTGAGCGCAGACGCAAGCGTCGTCTGCATACTGTAATTTGACGACAGAGGATGGGACGACCTTGGATCTGGACTGGAGGCGACGGAGGTTGAACAGTTTCCCGTTTGTTCTGTAAATTAGCTCCACTCCTGCTCTATAAGTGGCTGCTTAGCATTTGTTGAGGCTAGTTGCTGGGCATCTACCCATACTATCAATCAAAAAGCTGCCCTATTGTCTCAATAGGTCCTATTGAATAGGGGAGTGGTAAGGGGTAATACTTAAAAAGTGGGTTCGGAAAAAAAGTAAAGGAAATGAGGAAAGACTATATTCAAAGTATGATCATTAAGTTTAAATAATACAATGTCTGGTTTTAGTAGCACACTGTCAGTTAACTCTGTGTACAAGTATCTGCAGGCTATTTCAGTTCTGTCGTCTTAGTATTTAATTTATCCAATAGTAATCAACTTATTTGGCTTTACTTGTATTCTTTGTCTCTGAGCACATGATGTAATTTTCATTCTCATGTTTTCACTTGTGTGCAGTGGAGTAATAATATGAATACCTCCTTTAAATTAGAGCTTGTGATCTAACACGCATAGAGAAAGTCTTTCATGCCTTCACCATGACTGAACCTGAACTTTGGCTATGTCTTTATCAAATTCATGTGCTTTGCCCTAGAAAATATCAGAGGCCATAATCTCTGGATAGTGTAGATTGCAGTTAATAATTAATTCAAAATTATGATATGCACGTGGAGGAAACTCACACCTTCACGTTTCTTAACAGCTGAGCCTGGGGCTGTGTAGCACTTCATAGGCTGATTTGCTAACACTAAATACATTCAGCAAGAATTAGTAGAAAATTGACACACCATGATCTTGAATTATGTAAAGTCATGAACTTGTTATGTTCAATGGGTTAATTCCTCCACGAAAATAGCAGAGAGAGGAATTTCAAATCAATATGTATAATTTCAGGGTCGATTCTTTTTTGGGCGCAGGGTGGTGTCCCTTGTGCTGTTCTTTATCTCAACTTATTTAGTCTTTGTGCCACATACCATTTCCTGCATATAAGGAGAAACTTCTGCCAATCCCTCCTGATGTGACTCCTGCATGAATTTCACCTGGGGTGAACCACTAGGGTTGCAAACCCTCCAGGATTGCCCTGGAGTCTCCAGGAATTGAAGATTAATCTGTTAGGGAGGGAGTTCCAAGATTTTGACCCAGCGACGATGAAGGATCGGCGATATACTTCTAAGTCAGGATGATGTGTGACTTGGAGGAGAACTTGGAGGTGGTGGTGTTCCCATGCGCCTGCTGCCCTTGTCCTTCTAGGTGGAAGAGTTCGCGGGTTTGGGAGGTGCTGCCGAAGAAGCCTTGGCGAGTTGCTGCAGTGCATCTTGTAGATGGTAAACACTGCAGCCACGGTGCGCCGGTGGTGGAGGGAGTGAATGTTTAAGGTGGTGGATGGGGTGCCGATCAAATGGGCTGCTTTGTCCTGGATGGTGTCGAGCTTCTTGAGTGTTGTTGCAAAATATCATTTGCATTGCTGCAATGTTGAATCGGTTTGTATCAATGCAAAATAACTTGCGTAACTTGTCAGTTAACCTCCACAACACAGTTGTTTATTGTTTTGCATTTAAATAACTTCTGGAGAGAGTAACTGCTTGCAGAGCGGGGTGGAGCCCAGGGCGACAGTAGGCCACAGTATTCTTATGGAACCTGGAGGAGCATTCTTGCTTCTCTTGGCCCCAAATAAAATGCTTCTGTACGTACATATTGGGGCCTGTTCTGCTTCACCACCTGGTACAAACGGCTCACAGTCCACCCAGTTGTCCCTTGAAATTGGTTTAGATCTTATGTGTATGATAGGATCCCAATTTTCATTTAGTAAGTTCCTGCCAGATTCAGGCAGGCACCTGAGCTGCCCAGTTAAAGTCCCCAGGAATTATGGCGGGGGGCGGAAGCAAGAGCTTACATATATTGTAAGAGCTTCTACAAGTATGTAAAAAGGAAAAGAGCAGCAAAAGTAAACGCTGATCCCTTAGAGGCTGAGACAGGAGAAATTATTATGGGGAATAAGGAAATGGCAGAAACGTGAAACAAATATTTTGTATCTGTCTTCACAGTAGAAGCCACAAAAAGCAGACCAAAAACGATGGGAAACCAAGGGTCTAATGAGGGTGAGGAACTTAATGTATTTAATATAAGTAGAGAAAAAGTACTAGAGAAACTAATGGGACTAAAAGCCGACAAATCCCCTGGACCTGACGGCCTACATCCTAGGGTTCTAAAAGAGGTGGCTACAGAGATAGTGGATGCATTGGTTTTGATCTTCCAAAATTCCCTAGATTCTAGAACAGTCCCAGCGGATTGGAAGGTAGCAAATGTAACACCGCTATTCAAGAAATGAGGGAGAAAGAAAACAGGGAACTACAGGCCAGTTAGCCTGACATCAGTTGCGGGAAAATACTGGAATCCACTGTTAAGGAAGTGGTATCAGGGCACTTAGAAAATCATAACATGATTAGGAGAGTCAACATGGTTTTATGAAAGGGAAATCATGTTTGACAAATTTATTAGAGTTTTTTGAGGATGTAACTAGCAGGGTAGATAAAGGGGCACCATTGGATGTAATATATTTGGATTTCCAAAAGGCATTCGATAAGGTGCCACATAAAAGGTTATTACACAAGATAAGGGCTCATGGGGTTGGGGGTAATATAATAGCATGGATAGAGGATTGGTTAACGGTCAAAAAACAGACAGTAGGGATAAACAGGTCTTTTTCAGGTTGGCAGGCTGTAAATAGTGGGGTGCCGTAGGGATCAGTGCTTGGGCCTCAGCTATTTACAATCTATATTAATGACCTAGATGAAGGGACTGAGTGTAATGTATCCAAGTTTGCTGATGATACAAAGCTAGATGGGACAGTAAGCTGTGAAGAGTCTGCAAAGGAATATAGATAGACTAAGTGAGTGGGCAGTAAGGTGGCAGATGGAGTATAATGTAGGGAAATGTGAAGTTATTCACTTTGGTAGGAAGAATAGAAAAACAATATTTTTTAAATGGTGAGAAACTTTTAAATGTTGGTGTTCAGAGAGATTTGGGTTTCCTCGTGCAAGAAACACAGAAAGCTAGCATGCAAGTACAGCAAGCAATAAGGAAGGCAAATGGCATGTTGGTCTTTATTGCAAGGGGGTTGGAGTATAAGAGTAAGGAAGTCTTGCTACAATTGTACAGGGCCTTGGTGAGACCACACCTGGAGTACTGTGCACAGATTTGGTCTCCTTATCTAAGGAAGGATATACTTGCCTTGGAGGCGGTGCAACGAAGGTTCACTAGATTGATTCCTGGGATGAGAGGGCTGTCCTATGATGAGAGAATGTGTAGAATGGGCCTATACTCTCTGGAGTTTAGAAGAATGAGAGGTGATCTCATTGAAACATACAAGATTCTGAAGGGGATTGACAGGGTAGATGCTGAGAGGTTGTTTCCCCTGGCTGGAACTAGGGGGCATAGTCTCAGGATAAGGGGTCGGCCATTTAAGACTGAGATGAAGAGGAATTTCTTCACTCAGAGGGTTGTGAAACTTTGGAATTCTCTGCCCCTGTTGATGCTGAGTCCATGAGTATATTGAAGGCTGAGTTGATAGATTTTTGGACTCTGGGGGAATCAAGGGATATGGAGATCGGGCGGGAAAGTGGAGTTGAGGTCGATGATCAGCCATGATCTTATTGAATGGTGGAGCAGGCTCAAGGGGCTGTATGGCCTACTCCTGCCCCTATTTCTTATGTTCAAAGCGGGATTGGGGCGGTAATTGTAGCACTGGGGGCTGATTTTGCTTCCACCTGGTATTCGAGTGGGCGCCAGGCGTTACTCTCATGACAGCCACTCAATTATAGCATTCGAGAGGCCCAAACCATCTTGGTGACCCGGTCTCATTCTTCTTCTCTCTTCTTGGGCAGTCCCTCAGAACCGAGGATGACTTGCTTCCACATTAAAAATGAGTTCTCAGGTGACTGATGAGTCCAATGCAGGACCTACAGTCTCTGTCACAGGTGGGGCAGACGGTGGTTGAAGGGGCGGGTGGGTGGGGTGCTTGGGTTGACGTGCGCTCCTTGCGCTGCTTGCGCTTGGCTTCCGCTTGCTCCCGGCGAAGAGACTCGAGGTGTTCGGCGCCTTCCCGGATGCTTCTCCTCCACTTTGTACGGTCTTGGCCCAGGGATTCCCAGGTGTCGGTGGGGATGTTGCACTTTTTCAAGGAGGCTATGAGGGTGTCCTTGAAGCGTTTCCTCTGCCCACCTGGGGCTCTCTTGCCGTGTCGGAGCTCCGAGTAGAGCGCTTGTTTTGGGAGTCTCGTATCGGGAATGCGGACGATGTGACCCGTCCATCGGAGCTGATCGAGCGTGGTCAAAGCTTCGATGCTGGGGATGTTGGCCTGAGCGAGAACACTGACGTTGGTGCGCCTATCCTGCCAATGGATTTGCAGGATCTTGCGAAGGCAGCGTTGGTGGTACCTCTCCAGTGCTTTGAGGTGCCTGCTGTACATGGTCCATGTCTCTGAGGCATACAGGAGGGTGGGTATCACTGCTGCTCTGTAGACCATGAGCTTAGTGCTAAGCTACGCCCGGCCTCATTAGCATATGGCCAGTGAGCTGTGTGCACCGAGCGGGTGCTCCAAGGCAGCTTGCCAATTGGGGAGGGCGGGAAATCATACAGCTCGTGTATTGAGCCAGCCAACACTGCAGACCTGGGGTGGGGGTGGGGGGGGGGTGCGGTGAGAGGCGATCCCAAGGACACGCAAGGACTGGCAGTGGGCTGGAGTATTTGGGCGGGTCCAAAAGGTGCACTCCTGCCGCCCCCCCCCCCACAAACGTTTAAGAAAAAATAATGTCATTTGTTTTGGAAAAACCTGCAGCAGTCCCTTTTAGGACTGCTGATTAGGCTGCTCCATGTCAAGGACCAATGAGTGGGGCCATTGGTTCACAAAAATCACATCGGGGTCCTACAACAGGTGTGGGATCTCGATTTAAATATTTAAACAAGGCTTATGCCTGTTTTGGGTGGGAGTGCTGGCTGCCCATTTTGAGGCACGCTCAAAGATCCAGTCGGGCAGGCCTTGGACAGCCAGTGGGTGGGACTCTTTAAAAAAAATGTTGGCCCAAAAATTCGGCCCTTCCCGGGTGAGTACACAGTGCGCACTCACCCGTATTGCTTCCCGAAGTGCCGGTTTCCTGCATGCACTGCGCATGCGCGGGAAACCGGAACTTCCGGTCTGGTGAAGGGGGCGGTTCCTAGGAGAACCGCGTGCGCGCTAGAGGCTGCGCGCACGCAGCACACTTAGATTTTTTTTCAGGTTTCTACGCGAGGGTAAGTATTGAAGATACTACGCTAATAAAAAGGAGGCGTAAGACCCCTTTTGAACAAGGTAAGTGGTTAATTAAGTATAATTTAAAATTTTTTCAACAGGTTTATCTTTTTTAGATACTTTAAAGAAAGGTAAGTTTATTTTTATCACTTTTAAAAAGTATTTTAATTTTTTCAAAAATTTAAATTTTTGTTTCAAGTGGTTACTTTATTTAACTATAGTTATTTTATAAATGTGATGGTTTTTTAAAAAATTTATTTTAAGTTTAGCTGCTGTTTTGGGGCCGATTTCAATTCACAGATTTGACAGGTCTCCTGTCAAATCTATGAATGAAAGATGGTCTGCTGCCATTGGCTCTCCATGGCCCACGTGATCCCAGGGTCGCATCGCACTAACTGCGCCCCTGGGACACGCAAGCACTGCGCGCCGGCAGTTGGAACAGGCCCAGGACCCGAAGTTCCCGTGGGCCCAAAACACAACGGCAGGCGCGGTAGGTAAGAGCGCGCGCGATCCTTACCCCCGCGGCAAGCCGGAGACTCGAATTTCTGGGCCGTTGTTTGCTTACAGCCCTGTTTTCCAATGTAAACGGGGAGGTAGGCATACAAAAACCTGCCCTCAGCTATTTTAGGAATGCTACCGCCCCATTTCCGCTAGGTGGGCCGTAAAATCGGCACCAGGGGCTCTACTTTGTAATGTTAACCTATCTTTCCAAATACTGACAGGCCTGCTCTATCCTTCCAGCACTTGCTGTTTGTTTATATCACACCTAAGAAGACCATTGCTACCGCAACAACGTTTTAGTCCAGAAATTACTGCTGGTGTGCTATTAAGGGGCATAAGTGAGTTGCTAAATCTTTTTGGAAAATTTCTCTCGGCCACTTAACAACAACTTGCATTTAAATAGCACCTTTAATGTAGTAAAACGCTCACAGTAGCGATTATTAGACAAAATTTGACACCGAGCCACATAAGGAGATATTAGGACAGGCAGGTAGGTTTTAAGGAGCATCTTAAAGGAGGAAAGAGAGATAGAGAGGCGGAGAGGTTTAGGGAGGGAATTCCAGAGCTTAGGGCCTCGGCAGCTGAAGGCACGGCCACCGATGGTGGAGCGATTAAAATCGAGGATGCGCAACAGGCCAGAATTTGAGGAATGCAGAGATCTCGGAGGGTTGTAGGAGGTTACAGAGATGGGAGGGTGAGGCCACGGAGGGATTTGAAAACAAGGATGAGAATTTTAAAATCGAGGCATGCCGGATGGGGAGCCAATGTAGGTCAGCGAGTTAGAACATGGGCAGCAGAGTTTTGGATAACCTCAAGTTTATGGAGGGTGGAAAATGGGAAGACGGCCAAGAAACCATTGGAATAGTCAAGTCTAGAGGTAACAAAAGTATGGATGAGGGTTTCAGCAGCAGATGGGCTGAGGCAGTGTCGGAGACGGACGATGTTACCGAGGTGGAAGTAGGCGGTTTTGGTGATGGAGCGGATATGTGGTCGGAAGCTCATCGCGGGGTTAAATAGGACGCCAAGGTTGCGAATGGTCCGCTTCAGCCTCAGACAGTGGCCAGGGAGAGGGTTGGAGTCGATGGCTAGGGAACGGAGTTTGTGGTGGGGACTGAAGACAATGGGCTGGATTTTGATACTGGGGCGGGTTGGGGTCGTGTCATCCACTTTTCGTGTTATCCACCCGACTGCAATTGGATGTGGGAGATTGATGCAATTTTCACCTAATTGGGCAATTGAGTTCCAGCATGTGGGAACCCATGACACAATTAGTGGTTTCAGTCTGAAAGTCGCCTCTGATGATGTCATCATTGCTGCTGCATTGAAGGTCTGCAAAGACTGCCTGGCCATTGCTGTGAGAGGACCTGGATATAAAATGAGTAGCAGCAGCCCTAAGTCTGTTCAGAGAGAGAGAGAGAGAGAGAGAGAGAAAGAGAAAATAGTGGATCTGCAGCTGATAGTCAGCTATCCAAATGTGCTCCCGCCAGGTTTCACAATCGTGGTTCAGAACAGGCGTGCTTCACGTAGAACAAGGGTTAAAATCACAAAGGCCTTTCAAAATGGCATTATAGAGTCAATTTAGTGCTTGTTAAGGGCCTTAACAGCCTATCCCGCCTCTTAAAGGCGGGACGCAGTCGGGACCAGCAGACACGATTTCATCAAAATTGCGTGGAGGCGGGATGGAGGCGGACTTGTGCCCGCCCGCCACTTTTCGCAATTTTAACCCCCCACACGCCTCCAAACCTGCCCCCACGGGTCAATGAAAATCCAGCCCAATGGCTTTGATCTTCCCAATATTCAGTTGGAGGAAATTTCTGCTCATCCAGGACTGGATGTTGGACAAGCAGCGTGACCAATCAGAGACAGTAGAGGACAGTAGAGATGGTGGTGAGGTAAAGCTGGGTGTCGTCAGCGTATATGCGGAACCTGACATTGTGTTAATCCCCAATATTCTGTTTTTAGCAGCATATGCAAAATTGTGCAATCACCTGCCTGCACAACTGGCTGTCCAATTGAGCGTCAGAACTGATTATACTGCAGAGGAGCATTTCAATAGATTTGATGATTAAGCACTGGCACTCCTCATCCATGAATAGGGCAGAGGGACACACTCCTCAAAACAGATTTGATTTAGCAAACATGGGAGCAGATATGGATAGAGTTAATTTTATGTGCTTTACCCAGCTAATCTGGATAGAGGTCAGGTTGAAGCTAACCTGAAGAAAGCTGCCATGGTAAGGCAGTACTTTCTATGCCATGTGCGTGCCCCAAGTATGCATTGCCACAAAGAATATCCTCATTACCTGCAATTAACTTTGTGCTGACCCACCCTCAGCATTCTTAGAAGCTTAAACCATAGAGGTTTATAGCACAAATGCTTTCATTGTGTCGTTGCTAGCCAGTTGCTACAGCAGGATGGCCAGCTGTATGACACTGCGTGTGTCCCCTATACTAGCAAAATCTGAAGACTTTACTGCTTGCATTACATGATGGGACATAATAAAAAACAGAACAGTACTGGAAGAGGTCTCAGGAACTTCAAGGCTGGGATCCCCTTTGAGGAGCCCACCTTGTACATCATTGGGCAGGAGAGTATCCAATAAATAGAGGCCATTGAAGCTGCTGCACTCCCCAAATACCAGCCATGGCTCACTCTTGCCTCTGAGTCAGAAGGTCCCACTCCAGAGACTTCAGCACATAATCTAGGCTGACACTTCAGTGCAGCAATGAGGGAGTGTTGCACTGTCGGAGGTGCTGCCTTTCTGAGACGTTAAACCGAGGCCCCTTCTGCCCTCTCAGGTGGACATAAAAGATCCCACAGCAGTTTTTGAAGAACAGGGGGGTTCTCCTGGTGTCTTGGCCATCATTTATCCCATAACCAACACCACCACAAAACAAATTATTTGGTCATTTATTTCATTACTGTTTGTGGGACCTTGCTGTGTGCAAATTGGCTGCCAAATGTCCTACATTATAATAGTGACTACACTTAATTGGCTGTAAAGTGCTTTGGGACTTCCTGAGGTCGTGAAACATAGAAACATAGAAGATAGGAGCAGGAGTAGGCCATTCGGCCCCTCGAGCCTGCTCCGCCATTTAATGAGATCATGGCTGATCATCCAAATTCAGTACCCTGTCCCTGCTTTCTCCCCATATCCCTTGATCCCTTTAGCCTTAAGAAATATATCTAACTCCTTCTTGAATATATTTAATGAATTGGCCTCAATTGCCTTCTGTGGTAGAGAATTCCACAGGTTCACCACTCGCTGGGTGAAGAAATTCCTCCTCATCTCAGTCCTAAATGGCTTACCCCTTATCCTTAGACTGTGACCCCTGGTTCTGGACTCCCCCGCCATCGGGAACATCCTTCCTGCATCTAGTCTGTCTAGTCCTGTTAGAATTTTATAAGTTTCAATGAGATCCCCTCTCATTCTTCTAAACTCTAGTGAATACAAGCCCAATCGTCCCAATCTCTCCTCATACGTCATTCCTGCCATCCCAGGTAGCAGTCTGGTGAATCTTCGCTGCACTCCCTCCATGGCAAGAACATCCTTCCTCAGATAAGGCGACCAAAACTGCACACAATACTCAAGGTGTGGTCTCACCAAGGCCCTGTACAACTGCAGCAAGACACCCTTGCTCCTGTACTCGAATCCTCTCGCTATGAAGGCCAACATACCATTTGCCTTCTTAACCGCCTGCTGCACCTGCATGCTTACCTCCAACGACTGGTGCACAAGGACTCCCAGGTCTCGTTGCACTTCCCCTTTTCCCAATCTATTGCCGTTCAGATAATAATCTGCCTTCCTGTTTTTGCCACCAAAGTGGATAACCTCACATTTATCCACATTATACTGCATCTGCCATGCATCTGCCCAATCACCCAACTGGTCCAAATCATACTGGAGTTTCTCTGCATCTTCCTCACAACACACACGCCCACCCAGCTTTGTGTCGTCTGCAAACTTGGAGATATTACATCTAGTTCCCTCGTCTAGATCATTAATGCCCCAGAAATTAGACTTCGATGGTTGCCGCGGGGGTAAGGATCGTGCGCGATCCTTATCCTGCCTTTATGGTTCGGGCCCACACGAACTTCGGTTCCTGGGCCTCTCCCTGGTGCCGGCGTGCAGTGTGTGCGTGTCCCAGAGGCGCAGTTAGTTCGATGCGACCTCTGGGATCACGTGGGCCAGTTAGAGCCAATGGCAGCACACCATCTTTCATTCATAGTTTTGACAGGAGAACTGTCAAAACTATGAATACAACTTGCCCCCAAAAGAACAGCTAAACCTCAATTAAATTTTAAAAAAAACCATCACATTAATAAAATACCTATAGCTAAATAAATTAACCACTTTAAACAAAAATTTTAATTTTTGAAAAAATTTAAATTCTTTTTAAAAGTTATAAAAATAAACTTACCTTTCTTTAAAGTCTCTAAAAAAGATAAACCTGTTGAAAAAAATTTAAAATAATACTTAATTAACTACTTACCTTGTTAAAAGGGGGTCTTACGCCTCCTTTTTTCATGTGTAAAATCTTCCATACTTACCCTCGCGTTGAAACCTGAAAAAAAACCTAAGTGTGCTGCGTGCGCACAGCCTGTAGTGCGCACGTGGTTCACTTAGGATCCGCCCCCTTCGCAATATCGGAAGTGCCGGTTTCCCACGCATGCGCAGTGCATGCAGGAAACCGGCACTTCGGGACCGAATACGGGTGAGTACACAGTGCGTACTCTCCCGTATTCGGCCGAATTTCTGGGCCAATATATATTGTGAATAACTGGGGTTGTAGCACCGATCCCTGCGGTACCCCACTAGTCACTGCCTGCCACTTGGAAAAAGACCCGTTTATTCCAACTCTTTGCTTCCTGTCTGCCAACCAGTTCTCTATCCAAGTCAGTACCTTACCCCCAATCCCATGTGCTTTAACTTTGCACGCCAATCTCTTATGCGGGACCTTATCGAAAGCCTTCTGAAAGTCCAAATACACCACATCCACTGGTTCTCCCTTATCTATTCTACCAGTTACATCCTCAAAAAATTCCAGTAGATTAGTCAATTAGTGAAAGGCGTTCTATAAATGGAAGTCTTTCTATTTTCTTTCAAAGATAGGGGATTAGTACCATCCTGGTCTTGTCACATCATCTCAACCCTACTCACTCACTTACACGTACATGCGTGCACTCTATCACAAAAACATAACACATAGTAAATTGCAAATCAAGGATTAATCTAATATGTTTTGAGACAGCACTTTGACACTTGTTTCTTTTCTGTTTTTGTAAACCTGGATGAAGAATGTCATTACAGCTCTTGTACCTGAACAAGTCAACACCTTCCAGAACCGAGTCTTACTCTCACCCACCCTCGCAAGCACCAGCCTAGAGAATGTGGAAAGTGAGCTTGAGGAGGTAGCACCAACTGAGTCACAAGTGAGGAGGAGCAAGTGGTAGTGGAAGATGAGGAGTGGTCACCTGCTGCTTGGGTTCCCAGAATGGTTCCTCCCTCAGTTGCAGTGCTTGAAGATTCTAACCTCATAAGGCCTGCTTATAAAAGAATATCGCTGTCTGAGTACACTTGTCTACACGAATTCCTTGAGTTCATACAAAATACTTTCCAAGATCTGGCTACGAGTACGGAAGAGTCTAATAGCTGCACATATGTAGTCATCGATAAACATTTGTCTGCACCGCAGTCTATCTTATTGCTCATGGCAATTCTAGTGGCTTCTGCAACAGGGTGCTCAGTAGTACAAGTTTTAAGCCCAGTGGGAGTATCTCATGGATTTTGAGAGGTTTTCTTGTTCAGCTTCAACATTCTGCATAATTGGATTAAGAAAATCTTTAGAAGAAATGTTTTATTTGTTTCCTCAAAGAGCTATTCAGACACAGAGGGCATCAGTGTCAGACTCTATCCGCTTGTCAATTGGTATCTGTATACCTATCAGGAAAGATTGAACAGGCTGGGGCTCTTTCCTCTCTGGTGACCTGATAGAGGTCTTTAACATTATGAAGGGGTTTGCTAGGTTAGACATAGAGAAGATGTTTCCACTTGTGGGGAGTCCAAAACTAGAGAACATAAATATCAGACAGTTACTAATAAATCCAATAAGGAATTCAAGAGAAATTTCTTTACCCAGAGAGTGGTTAGAATGTGGAATTCGCTACCACAAGGAGTGGTTGAGGCGAATAGCACAGATGCATTTAAGTGGAAGCTAGCGAAGTACATGAGGGAGAAAGGAATAGAAGGATATGCTGATCGGGTGAGATAAAGTAAGGGTTGTGAATCTTTGGAATTCTCTACTGCAAAGTTGCTGTGGATGTCGTTGAGTATATTCAAGGCTGAGATAGATTTTTGGACTCTAGGGGAATCAAGGGATATGGGGATCGGGCAGAAAAGTGGAGCTGAGGTCGAAGATCAGCCATTATCTTACTGAATGGCGGATCAGGCTCGAGGGGCCGTATGGCCTACTCCTGCTCCTAGTTTTTATGGCATAGCCAAGCATCAAATCAGCTGTTGAAGTGTTGCCACAAGTGATGTGGTCAGAAAACACTTCAGCTACATTCACTAGTGTTCTTCTTCCAGCCAATCCCAATTACAGTTTGTATCTGATGATGTTGCTTCATTCTGGGACAGGACTTTGTGTTGCAACTGGGAATTCCTGGTCTTGTGATAAATCTGGAATTCCCATCTGCAGCACAGAGTATGATCATGGAACAAAGCAGAATGTTAGGTATGAGCTGCAGCCAGGATTGGAAGGAAGAACAGCAAGGAAGGGAGGGCAGGGGAGTTGGATGTGGAAAATAACTCTCTGACCTGGGAATGCTGGAGGAAAGGTGTCTTTGAATTTGCAGGGTGGGAGTTGGAAGGGGAAGATCCCTCTGTGGGGAGAGGGTTACAGGGAGAATGTTTTTAAGAAGGGGTTGGAGGGGGAAGTCTTCAAACTGTGGTGGGAGGAGTTAGTGTATAAAAATATCTCTGGGAACAGAGGTGGTTGGGGGATGTTTAAAAAGAATGTCCCTGTAAAGGGCTGAATGCCTCCATGAAGGGACAGAATAACCGTTGAGGCAGCTTTTGGGAAAATTATGATATTTGTTGGTATGATAGTGTCAAGTGATAAAACCCAATAGCACTTATTTCAACTATATATTTTTAGAAAAAAATCTACCCATTGTGAAGTTAAAATATGTTTTGTAAATTAGTGTAAAAAGTGAAAAAATTCAAAACTTTACAGGGAAGCACCAGCCCAGAAGCCCCACCTTAGAAAATGCACAACTGGCTGGGGGAGAGGAGTTAGGAGGTGAAGACTGTGTGCAGTTCTAAACTTAGTACCTACCGTCCTGTCTCCCAAGAATAAATCGTGCATAATTTTTTCACATTTAAAAAAAAAAGTGCCATTAAAAGGGCCGATAAAAATAGCAATGTCTAGCAATTGGCAGACTCGGAATTTTGTTTTTTCTCCGAGAATGAACGAAATCCAACCTGGTGCCACTTGGGGGCGGTGAACAGCAACCGAAAACCCCAGTCGGCAGCAACCGGTGCCCTCTTGCTTCTCCGGCACCTTCTCGACAATCGTTACCCTGGAAACCGAGTTGCCATTTTCAAACAGTGCTGAGCATGCGGCGAGCGGGAGCGGGCTTTGGAGACTTTCACCACAGCGGGGAAACCCTGATCTCAACTCATGTCTGATATAAAAATACAAGGCGTTCGCTAGTTGCGGCCGAGCACCTTGTCATTCCCCAAGTATTAAGTGGGGACCGCTGTTGCTAAGCGACGTCCTCTTCCCCCCCCCAACAACACTGAAGACTTTAAATCGGCGGGGCTGCGGATGGAGGATTCCTCGCTTTGTCAGTGCCTCAAGGAGGCACTGGATCCAGAGGCAGAAAAGCGGGTAATTACTGCACAGAAAGTCCTGTGATATTTTAATAATAGTCCGCATGTTCAGACTAGGATCTGGAAGTGACTGAAAGTTACCCGCACTGTTCGAAGGAACAATTGAAGCGCATTTGACAACAGCACTGATTTAAACAATTTACAATTTATTTCACATGAAGTACAAAAATGCCCATTTAAAAAAAAGAGAAAATATCTTTTATTATTTATAGCACCATTTAGAAATTAAAATTCACTTTCTCAATTGAATTGGCGTTCAAAGTTGACATAAAATTTACATTCCTGTTGCTAAATATGTAACAACAAACTGTATCACATAAATATTTTTGTAACAAATTTTGCTAAGTTACTGTTGCATGTTCCTTGCATGAAATGGGAGCCAGCTGTTCACAGTGCTTTGTCAAGGCTCCCATTTGTGTATGCTTTGGTTTTTTTTTAACCAATAATCAGTGTCTTTTTATGAAATGTGAATTTTATTCCACTCCCGAAGTAATGGCCCGGAATTTGCGGTCAGCGGCGAAGCAAAGGCGTTTGCTGCTGGCCTCAAAGAAAGCTGTCCATCTCGATCTCTGTGGCGAAAAGTTTGCCTTTTTCGAGGTGTAAGTGATTTCACTGCAGTATAATGGGGCTCCCCTAGTGCGATCTGCTGTGATGTCAACAAGCTGTCTAAGCAGCCAATCACAATGCAGAATTCTCACAGACAGGGAACCAGGAAATGAGAAATGCTTTTATTTGGACTTTTAAAAAATATTACAGCGAGCAAAACAAAGATTGGGGCTCTCAAATGGGGATCAGGTAGAACCTGAACAAATGTTTTAAAAACATTTTTTAGTTGCTTAAAAATTGAAATTTTGTTCATAATGGAGAAATTTGACATGCCGCAAAATTAAAATGAGTTTTTCAGGGCCATAACATTTGTGTAGCAGTCAATGTGCTGTTAAAAATCCAGTTACGCCTAATCTAACAAGGCCTAACATTTAATGGACTATTTAACTGCGATATTGGCGCGGAAAAGCCCAAGTTTTGTCAGTTTCACTCATTTCACTGATTACACTGATTGCCGGAAATGGGGGAGGGGACCACAGCGCAGCCAGTGTTGGAGCAGTGAATGACTGACCGCAACTTCAGGATTTCCACATTAGGATGCGCATGCGCTAAATCCTAATGCTGTTAGTTCGCCGTTATTACCCACCACAAATTCCGGCCCATTATATACTCTATTGTAAATAATGCTGTAATTACTTCCAAAAAAATCATTCATATATTTCTGAAGTTAACACATCAATCTTAAAATCTGTGTTGTAGTTGTATTTGTAGGATTTATGTCTATTCATTCCATTTTAAGAGTGATGACTGACTTTTTAGTTGCCAGCTCATGAAGAGGCCAGTCATTGTTAGCATGGAGCGTAGTTACGTTTTTGAAAAGCATTAGCTTCTGAAATTTATGAATAACGTGAATCTATAAACAATGCTAGTGTGTATAAATTCATTCTTGCAGCTGCCTTGTTAGCAAACACTTCATTTATTTCAATATGTGGATTGTCAAAGATGATTTTGTTGAGGGCTGCCTTAGCATGGGATAATCAAAGGCTACTGTGGCCTAGGGGGCTGCCAATGCCTGGGATGGCTGAGAACTGGCACAGCAGGGCAGAGCTCTGTAGTGGCAGTGGGGGTCAGCTAAAGGTGGACAGTAGCATTTACCTACAAGAGAGTGCATATGTCCTGGGGAGGAAACCAAGTTGTACAAATATTTCCTGTGTGTAAACAACAGGATTTATAATTCTCCCCCCTGCCCCCCCCCCCCACTTTTCAAGTAGTTATGCAGCTTAAGAATCGTGAAACTCATTATCAGTGCAGATTTCTTCTAGTAAGAAAATTGAATTGCTGAGAAACGAATCCAATGAAAGGAAACCAAAAATGCATCCTTCATTTTTCCTTCACGGGTAATATTCACATCAGAGTGGGATTAGACGAGGTGACTCGTGGAGGAAAACACTGGTGTAGAATTGATGGGCCAAATGGCCTGCTTCTGTGTTGAATCACTATGATTCAATGACTAAGTGCTCTTAATAAATATTTCTAAAGGAGGAAATAAAGACCTACATCTGCTAACAGTGGCACTGAGAGTACCAGTCCACATTTCAAGTTGCAATTCTTAACTATCAAGGTCAGATCTTTTTGTCACCTCTGTCTGCAATTAAACCCAAGGGTTTAATTTATGGGTTCAAGCCCCAGTCCAAATGCTTCTGCATTATGCTGATACTTCAGTGCAGAACTGATGCATTAGCCTAGAAATTCATTGGCGCTGGCCTGCTGGTGCAAACTGGGCACAGGGAACGATCATTGCGTCTGAATGGATAGGTCAGAGGCCCATCTAATATTGGGCCTCAGGCCTCATTATCTTCGAACTGGTGATCTCTGGATACCTAATGAGTGTCCCCAGGCAGCTTGCCAGAGAAGAGGCCTCGAAGATCGGGCTGGTGTGTCACCGGCTGCGGCCATAAGGTAAATCCTTGAAGGGGACCGGGAGATGGGACAACCAGGAAGCAGGGTAACTTGGAGGGAGGGAATTGTTGGTTGTGAAGGAGGGTAGCATTGGCTGGAAGCGTGATGGCGGTGATTGGGGGGCAGGGCGGGGTGGGGTGGGGTAGAGTGGTGGCCGTGATTGGGGCGGGTTGTCAACGTCGCTATCGGGGGAGGCGAGCAGTGGTCGACAGCGGCCTGTGTGGTTTTAATGTGGGGTTGGGAGGACCACTCCTGCTCCACATTCAGGTAAGTATTTTTTAACAAACTTAGCAGAAACAAAGGCCAACAGTAAAGAGGGTCAAAGTACAGAAAAATATTAAACAGGCAAAGTTGAAGGCACTTTATCTAAATGCACGTAGCATTCGCAACAGGGTGGATGAATTAATGGCACTAATAGAAGTAAATGAGTATGATGTAATTGCCATTACAGAGACATCGTTGCAGGGTAACCAAAGCTGGGAACTGAATGTTCCAGGGTACTCAACATTTAGGAAGGACATACAAAAAGGAAAAGGAGGTGGCGTAGCGCTGTTAATGAGGAATGAGATCGGTACGGTAGAGATAAAAGATCTTGGCTTGGCAGATCGTGATGTAGAACTGGAATCAGTTTGGGTGGAGCTAAGAAACAGCAAAGGGCGGAAAACATTGGTGGGAGTTGTGTATAGGCCACCAAACAGTAGTGGTAATGTAGGGCACTGTATCAATCAAGAAATTAGAAGAACATGTAACAAGGGCAATACGGTAATCATGGGGGACTTTAATCTACATATTGACTGGGCAAATCAAATGACCACTAATGGTGTGGAGGACGAATTCTTGGAATGCATGCGAGATGATTTCCTGGATCAGTATGTGGAGGAACCAACCAGGGAACAGGCTATTCTGGATCTGGTACTGTGTAATGAGAAAGGGCTAATCAATAATCTTGTGGTAAAGGGGCCTTTAGGGACAAGTGACCATAATATGATTGAATTTTACATTAAGTTTGAGAGTGATGTAGTCCAATCTGAAACTAAGGTCTTCAATCTAAACAGAGGAAACTACAAGGATATGAGAGACAAGTTGGCCATGGTAGATTGGGAGACTACACTAAAAGGTATGAAGGTGGACATACAATGTCTAACATTCAAGGAAATAATGCATAATTTGCAACAAACATATACAGGAAACTCTTTGGTATCCGGCACCGACGGGACCGGGATGGTGCCGGTTGATTAAAAATTCCGGATGGCGGAGAGGGTTATCTACCGAGGCTATTTTTAACAAACAAAAATAAAAAAATCAAGAAATGTGCAGTATACAGTAATTGGGTACTCACCTGCAGAATGTTGTGTTAAATGGATGGTGGAAGATGCTTGATTAAATACAGTACTGCCAGTTGAGGGTAATCCATAACTCTTTAATTACTTAACAGTAAAACAAAACGGTTATTGAGGTGTTGTTTTCGGAGTATGAATTTTGCCGGTTAATAGAGAATTCCGGATATTTAGGTGCCATTTAAACGAGAGTTTCCTGTATTCCTCTAGGGCATAAAAACCCAAAAGGAAAAGTGATCCAACCATGGCTAACAAAAGAAATGAAAGCTAGTATTAAGTCAAAGGAGGAAGCTTATAAAGTTGCCAGAAAAAGCGGTCAAACTGAGGATTGGGATCTTTTAAGGAATCAGCAAAGGGGGACCAAGAAATTGATAAAGAAAGGGAAAATGGAATACGAGCACAAACTAGCGAAAAATATAGTAACGGATTTTAAAAGCTTCTATAGGTATGTGAAAAGGAAAAGACTGGCGAAGGTAAATGTAGGTCCTTTACAGTCAGAGATGGGAGTATTTATAATGGGGAATGAGGAAATGGCTGAGAAATTAAATAAATACTTTGTTTCTGTCTTCACGGAGGAAGACACAAAAAACCTCCCAGAAATACGAGAAACCCAAGGGTGTGGCGAGAATGAGGAACTTAAAGAAATTATTATTAGTAAAAAAACAGTACCAGCAAAATTAATGGGACTAAAAGTCGATAAATCCCAAGGACCGGATGACCTACATCCTAGGGTTTTGAAAGAACTGGCCATTGGGATAGTGGACGCATTGGTTGTCATCTTCCAAAATTCTATAGATTCTGGAACGGTTCTTGCAGATTGGAGGATAGCAAATGTAACACCGCTATTTAAGAAAGGAGGGAGAGAGAAAATGGGGAACTACAGACCTGTTAGCCTCACATCAGTAGTTGGGAAAATGCTGGAATCTATTATAAAGGATGCAATAACTGGGCACTTAGAAACTAATAGTAAGATTGGGCATAGTCAACATGGATTTATGAAAGGGAAGTCCTGTTTGACAAACCTATTGGAGTTCTTTGAGGATATAACTAGTGGAGTAGACAAAGGGGAACCAGTAGATGTGGTGTATTTGGATTTTCAGAAGGCCTTCGATAAGGTCCCACACAAGAGGTTGGTGAACAAAATTAGGGCACATGGAATTGGGGGTAATATACTAGCATGGATTGAGAATTGGTTAACAGACAGAAAACAAAGAGTAGGGATAAACGGGTCTTTTTCAGGATGGCAGGCTGTGACTAGTGGGGTACCGCAAGGATCGGTGCTTGGGCCCCAGCTATTCACAATCTATATCAATAATTTGGATGAGGGGACTAAATGTAACATTTCCAAATTTGCTGATGATACAAAGCTAGGTGGCAGTGTCAGTTGCGAAGAGGATGTGAAGAGGCTTCAAGGGGATCTCGACAGGCTCAGTGAGCGGGCGAGAACATGGCAGATGGAATATAATGTGGATAAATGTGAAGTTATCCACTTTGGTAGAAAAAACAGAAAGGCGGAGTATTTCCTAAATGGTGAAAAATTGGGGAATGCAGATGCTCAAAGGGACCTGGGTGTCCTTGGACATGAGTCACTGAAAGTGAATGTGCAGGTGCAGCAAGCCATTAGGAAGGCAAATGGTATGCTGGCCTTCATTACAAGAGGATTTGAGTACGGGAGTAAAGAAGTCTTACTCCAATTATATAGGGCCTTGGTGAGACCACACCTGGAGTACTGTGTACAATTTTGGTCTCCTTACCGAAGGAAGGATATACTTGCCATAGAGGGAGTGCAACAAAGGTTCATGAGATTGATTCCTGGGATGGCGGGATTGTCGTATGAGAAGCGATTGAGTAAACTAGGCCTGTATTCTCTTGAATTCAGAAGAATGAGAGGGGATTTGATTGAAGCATACAAAATTATTACAGGGCTTGATAGGGTGGATGCTGGGAGAATGTTTCCCTTGGCTGGGGAGTCTAGAACCAGGGGCCACAGCCTCAGGATAAAGGGTAGGCCATTCAGGACTGAGATGAGAAGAAATTTCTTCACACAGAGGGTGGTGAATCTTTGGAATTCTCTACCCCAGAGGGCTGTGGAGGCTCAGTCATTGGGTATATTCAAAACAGAAGTCGATAGATTTCTGACTAGTAAGGGCATTAAGTGATATGGTGATAAGGCCGGTGAATGGAGTTGAGGCAGAAGATCAGCCATGATCTCATTGAATGGCGGAGCAGGCTCGAATGGCCTACTCCTGCTCCTATTTCTTATGTTCTTATGACAGCGGCTTGTGTGGTTTTAATGTGGGGTTGGGAGGACCATTCCTGCTCCACATTCAGGTAAGTATTTTTTAACAAACTTACCTTTCTGGTGGCAACCTGCAGCAGTCCATTTAAGGTCTTCCTGTTAGGCTGCATGTAGACCTGGTTCACCTCAATGCAGCCGGCTGCATCAGGAAAACCAATATTGCAGAGGGGGCCTCAAACAGCATTGGGCTCCTTAGTTGCACATGCAAAGAGTCGCAGGCCTTGGATGCCTGTTTTCTTGCCTATACCAATATGGCGGGCGCGCTTCCAGCTCATAATGAGCGTGCGCTTCCTGCCCACCATATTGGAGGCTTAGGAACCCGTTGGACGGACAGAGCGCCATTCAGTTTCTGGGCCATTGTCTCACGGATGAAACGTTAAACTGAAGCCATATTTGCCTGTTTGGCTGGATGTGACAAATCCAGTCGCACTATTCAAAGAAGAGCATCCTGGCCAACATTTATCCCTCAACCAACACCACCAAAAACAAAGAATCTGGTCATTTATCTCATTGCTGTTCGGGAGGCCTTGCTGTGCGCAAATTGGCTGCTGCATGTTCCTGCATAGTAACAGTGACTGTGCTTCAGAGTAATGAATTGGCAGTGAAGCATGTAGGGATGTCCTGAGGATGTGAAAGATTCTATAGAAATGCAAATTTGTTCCATCTTCCATTCTTTCTTTTGTTCTTCCTTTCATCAGTGTTGAGCTTTCTTAAACTGGGCTAGCCCACTAAACTGAACGTGAGCTGCCAGTATAAGTCACTGCTTATTAGAATCAATCCTCAGGTTCCCAGCGATTAAGGGTGTTGTCTGACACTTCTGCTGCAGAGTCTTGTCTCTTTCGTTTATTTTTGATGCTACATAATTTCTTGAACATTTAATCTCCCGCGAAAATGAACTATCTGATTTTTGTAATAGTGTAGTACATAAAATATAACCATTTGAAGCTAATAATTTGATATTTTTCTTGCTTTTTTGCAGACACTCAATAAAGGAAAGCTGCCTAGGAATGCAGTCTCATTTTTACCCCAATTACCTGCGGTAATGTACCTGTAGATAAAAGTCTAATACAATGTAACATATTCTGGACGTAGAACATAATGGCAAATTATTTCTCAATAAAATTGAAGCACCGCATCACATTTATAATCTTTCAGTGTGATTGTTGTCCTGCATCAATGATCAGGTGCTCTCGGACAGTATAACCATAGAGTTGGCTGTTGCCACAAAAAAGTGGAGCAAAATGGAATAAAATTATTACCCAATTAAAAACAGATATTATACATGAAGTGATTTCAAGGAAACAATTTAAACTTCGAGTTCTGATGATCGTTCTAATTTCCTTGAGTTGCACTCTTGCCATCCAATTCTCTTAATTAAATTTGTATCACAATGTTACCCAAATACATATTGTGAGTTACAAGACAATTAACATAAGTCATGGCTAACGATGGCAGATTCTATTTGCAATGATTGCAGTACATATTCAACGGTGAAAATAATCGAAATGTAGCATTTGTAGCCCCAAAAAATCAGTTCAGGGAACTCTTTGGATGAAGTGCCGTAGACACAGTGATGTTCCGAGGAATTCTCTGCAGCTAGTGAAATTCCTCACCCATCCTTTTTCTAGACTTCAGGAAGAAATGGAGAGGAGTGTATTGGGCAGAAAAAAGTAAAATAAGTTCAACACTTAAGAGGAATGCACTGGAGTGGTTTAAAAAAATCCTAGGCTGTAATTTTCCCCATAAAAAACGGGTGGGTTTGGAGCCTGCGGGCAGTTAAAGTATTAAAAATGGGATTCCCGACCTGATTCCACTCCAATCCGCCCACTTCCGGTTTTACTGGAGGTGGGATGGGTGCTGGGTGGGGGGCGAGCGACCAACCCGCTCCCAGGGGGCGGATCGTCAATTTAAATATAATGAGGCTGGAAGCCTCTTTTTTCCCCTCCATTTTGTGTTTAACTGCCTGTGGACGGGTTTCACACAATTCGGGAAACTTGGCAGTTAAACAGAGGTGGGGACTGCTGCATCCAGGAGGTAAATGGCTTTATACCTACCTCCTGGATCCAGGGTACCGACCATACCTACCCCCTGTGATCGGAGACTCCCCCACGAGGCCTCCAATCATCTTCCGAGGCCTCCCGCCCCCCTCCTCCCCCCACTCCCCCAACAATGATGATGAGGCCGGCCACGATCTTCTGGTAGCCGGCCCTGATCTTCTCTCCCTCCCTGCCGACCCCAGCTCCGATCCCCGGCTGACCCCCAGCCCCGATCCCTGCCCGACCCTTCCCTCCACGATCCCCGACCCCTGCCAATGCTCTTTCCCCTCTCCGATCCCCGACCCCTGCCAATGCTCTTTCCCCTCTCCGATCCCCGACCCCTGCCAATGCTCTTTCCCCTCTCCGATCCCCGACCTCTGCCAATGCTCTTTCCCCTCCACGATCCCTGACCCCTGCCAATGCTCTTTCCCCTCTCCGATCCCCGACCCCTGCCAATGCTCTTTCCCCTCTCCGATCCCCGACCCCTGCCAATGCTCTTTCCCCTCTCCGATCCCCGACCCCTGCCAGTGCTCTTTCCCCTCTCCGATCCCCGACCCCTGCCAATGCTCTTTCCCCTCCACGATCCCTGACCCCTGCCAATGCTCTTTCCCCTCTCCAATCCCCGACCCCTGCCAATGCTCTTTCCCCTCTCCGATCCCCGACCCCTGCCAATGCTTTTTACCCTCCACGATCCCTGACCTCTGCCAATGCTCTCTCCCCTCTCCGATCCCCGACCCCTGCCAATGCTCTTTCCCCTCTCCGATCCCTGACCTCTGCCAATGCTCTTTCACCTCCTAATCCCTGACCTCTGCCAATGCTCTCTCCCCCTCCCAATCCCTGACCCCTGCCAATGCTCTTTCCCCTCCCAATCCCTGACCCCTGCCAATGCTCTCTCCCCCCTCCCAATCCCTGACCCCTGCCAATGCTCTTTCCCCTGTCCTGATCCCTGACCCCTGCCAATGATCTCTTCCCCCCATCCGATTCCCAACCCTTGCCGATCCTCCTCCCGCGATCCCTCCCCCCCCAACCCCAAACCGGCCCCTCGCTTCTGAGGCCTATCCGCCTGCAGCCAGCCAGCTTGAGAGGCTGGCTGGCGGCGGGCGGGAATCCAAGGCTTCACATTCAAGTCAGGCCCTGCTGTTAAAGTCGGCAGGGCCTGCGGGAAACCCGGCCTCCCGGGTTTCCCGCCTGCCTTGGAGGCCCCCTGCCCCCACATGCCTACCTGGAGAAAATTCTGGCCCTAGTAATAGTGCCTTGTTACATTAATGGGCCAAATCTAACTGAAGCGAGGCATTTCGTGGCTTACGCTGTTAGTTAGATTTTTTCCTGCACCATTCAGTTCGAAAAAAATTTGCGCCATCACTTGCGAGCTGATCACTGCGTGGCAAGGGCAACAGGGCATCTGGGACCTTAGCGAATGGCAGGACCAACAGTATATCCCCTTGACCAATGTGATTTAAGGATTGAGAAAGAACCAGAGGAACGACGGAGAAGGAGGATGAATTAGTCAAATCAGGTAAATAAAGAAAGGGAAAGAAATATTGGATTAAAAGAGAGAGAGAAAAAAGAGACAGAAAGGAAAAGTAAGAAAAAATGTAAAAATTTGAAATTTTAAAAATCTGTAAGACGAATTGACTGCATACAGGAATGAGATTGAACAGTTTAAATTGTTCCCTTTCTGCACCAAAGAGGTTGATTGGCATTGCATTAACCCAATTATCAAGTTGTTAAAAGGGGCTTGAGCTCTTAATTACAAGTCCTAACTTTCTGTGGCGAGTTTAATGGGTAATTAATGTGCAAATCCAGCAAGTTCTTAAAAATAATGGGGAGGCAAAGGGCGAGATGCCGTTTGTGCGAAGCAAATGGTATGGCGGCATAAATCGACCAGTAAGTCAGCATATCTCTTAACGTGCAAATTTAGGGGATTATCAACAGTGTGCATCGTTAACACGCTGTAATTTTTCCTGCAGGATTTGGCCAATTATGTTTTACAACTAATGCATCTTTCTTTGCCTTGTTTGCTGGCCTGACACTGAGGCTTGGCTATACCGTCCCCTTGTGCTACATTGTACTCCCTTTGTATCTGCCTGGGGCCGTTGCTGTGCCTATCCTCAGTCTCCCATTGTCTCAGGCGCAACCATGCTGTCTTCCTGGCTTTTCTCGTATAACAAAACAAACCTTTTAAAATCTCTAGCACATGCTCTACCACTACATCACAGCTGGAGGGTCAGTGGTGTCCCCGTAAGACACACACGACATTTTTTGCAGAAATTATAGGATATAAAATGCACATATTTTGAAACCTGTAATTGTTATTCGGCACTGGAAAAGTGAAAATATTTTCAATAGTTATCTCATAGTATTATTTTTTCTCTCTGTGCATCTATAATAGGCTTAAATCTTTTTTTTTAATAGACACATATGAATTTTCTTCTCAAACTATTTCAACCTATTATAGATGTAACACAGATATGAATATTAGTTGCTAAATTCAGAAACTTAAAATAATGCTACCTATAAACTGTATTGCTTTGAAACATTGTACATTTGTTAAAGTATATATAATATAGCCTTTGTTTAATGTATCAATATAACAATGTTTATTAGTGTAGAAGTAATTGTATTGGGGAACTTTTATCAGCAGTATAACTGTGCTTAGTAAATATTTAAAAACAACCTCCTATAGCACAACAGATATTGCACCCATAATGAGAAATACTTTCTAAAAGAAAGTGACCACTGTTTTTAGCAATATGTTTATTGTACAACTTTTCAGAGTCGGTCCAAGCCATTGTGGCAGTCAGCCTCACCTTCTTTCTTCCTACAAGCAGAGGATGAGGATGAACAAAATGATTTATCAAGTGAGTTTGAAGCCTCAAATATGCCAATTGTATTTTATTATAATGAATAGAGAACCACACTCACAGGGTATTCTCAAGCATGTCAGATTTTACCATTGTTTGTTTTTTCCATCAATCTTCTTGGACAACTACTATTAGATTAGATTATTTTGAAAGTTTTCACTTCGTTGATAATCATAAAGATTTGACACCTTCACTCTGAGGGGCACTGGCACCAGTACTGGGACAAGAAGGAGCTGTATCGATGGGACAGGCTCCACCTGAACCGGAATGGGACCAGTGTCCTAGTGGAAAGGGTAAGACGGGGGGAAGGATGTACAAGAAATGAAACAAGCCTAAATATAATCGAAACAGGAAAGGACAGCGTAGGACAAACTAAACTAAGGGAGGACATAAATGGCCAGGGAATAAATAGAGTTGTAGAACAGGAGTGTAAAAAGATGGTTAAAATTAAAGTGAGAGGATCTGTTATTAAAAATGAGTTAAACTGTCCGTACTGCAATGCACAGAGTAAAATAATAATAACATAATAAAACAGGAGAACTGGAGGCATTAATACATTGTGAGGAACCAGGTATCGTAGGGATTATGGCTACAGAAAAAACAGGACTGGGAATTAAACATTGCAGGGTATAACATATTTAGAAAAAAATGAGAAGTCGCACAACACCAGGTTATAGTCCAACAGATTTATTTAGAAAAGATAGAGAGGAAAAAGAGGGGGTGGAGTAGCTGTACTTATTAGAGGTAACATAATGGCAGTAGAAAAAAGTGACGCAGCTATCAGAAAGACAGAAATAGAATCCATGTGGACAGAGATAAAAGATAATAAAGGATGAATCACACTAATAGGGGTAGTCTACATACCACCTAATAGTGGAAGGGAAGTGGAGGAAGAAATATGCAAACATATTAAGGAAATGAGTAACAAACATAGAATAATAATCATTGGGATTTTAACTACCCCAAAATTAATTGGCCAGAAGAAGTAGGTAAAGGGGATAAGGGAATGGAGTTCCTACAATGTGTACAAGATTCCTTTCTAACCCAGTATGTAAGAAGCCCAACAAGAGAGGATTTGCTACTGGATCTGGTAATGGGGAATGAATCAGAGCAGATAAGAGAAGTAAAAGTAGGGGAACATCTAGGCAATAGTGACCAGAATATAATATGGTTTAAGATAATAATTGAGAAGGAAATAAGCATGACAAAGACCAGGGTAATAGATTGGAGAAAAGCTGATTTTGAGGGGCTGAGAATAGAACTTGGGAAAACAAATTGTACAACAATATTGGCAAACAATGATGTAGACCAGCAATGGGATACATTTAAAACGATGTTTAACAGAGTCCAGTAAAAAATCTATTCTGCTAAAGAATAAGAACAAACTAAACACTAATGAGACACTATGGATGAATAAAGACATACAGGAAAAATTGAGGGTAAGGAAAGAGGCATACACTAAGTACATGGACAGCAGGGGAGAGCATGACGAGGGAGAATATGAAGAGATTATGAGAGAAGTCAAAAAAGCAATTAAGAAGGCAAAGAGGAACTATGAAATTAATTTATCAAGGAACATAAAAGGCCTTCGATAAGGACCACATAATAGACTAATGAATAAGGTCAGAGCATGCAGAATTAGGGGACAAGTAGCAGAATGGATAGCTAGCTGGCTGCGAGACAGAAAGCAGAGAATAGGGTTAAAGGGTAGCTATTCAGAGTGGCAGACGGTACGAAGTGGGGTCCCACATGGATCAATGCTGAGACTACTGTTGTTCACGTTTTAATTAACGATTTAGACTTTGGAATCAAAAACACAATTTCTAAATTTGCAGATGGCACCAAATTGGGGGGATAGTCAATATTGAGGAGGACTGCAACAAATTACAAGAAGACATTAATAAACTTGCAGAATGGGCATATAATTGACAAATATATTTCAACATAGATAAGTGTGAGGTATTACATTTTGGTAAGAAAAATAAGGAGGGCACATATTACTTGTAAAATAAGAATCTAAATGGGGTAGAGGAGCAAAGGGATTTGGGAGTACAAATACATAAACCACTAAAAGTAGTGATGCAGGTGAATAAGGCCATAAAAAAGCAAACCAAGCACTAGGGTTTATTTATGGAGAAATATAATTGATAAGTAGAGAAGTTATGCTAAATTTGTATCGAACCTTGGTTAGACCACATTTAGAGTACTGTGTACAATTCTGGTTGCCATATTATAAAAAGGATATAGAGGCACTGGTGAGGGTGCAAAAAAGATTTACAAGGATGATACCAAAAATGCGAGGTTATACCTATCAGGAAAGGATGAACAGGCTGGGTCTCTTTTCTCTTAAAAAGGGAAGGCTGAGGGGTGACCTAATAGAGGTCTTTAAAATTATGAAAGGTTTTGATAGAGTGGATAGAGAGAGAGGGCTGGATTTTACCTTTCGGTGCGGCCTAGGGGTGCGACAGCTTCCTTCCGGGTTCCGATCCCGCCCCCAACGACGTCTGACACACAGACGCTATTTTGTGTCAATTGGCCTTGTTAAGTCCGCGCTGCGGGCTTGCCGGCCAATTAGGAGAAAGCCGGTGGCAGATGACGTCAGTTGATGATGCGTCATCTACCGGTTTTCTTAAAGGGGCCACGATCAATTTTTTTTGACAGGTGATTTTTCAGTGTTTGACAGCAGTGAGATGCTGCAAACACTGACAATCACTGTACAAAGGTGAGCCCTTGCACCCAGGCTCTCCAATGACTCCCTCCTTAGGCTAGAACAGATGGCAGGTTTTGTTCCAGTTTTGGCTCCAAAAGATGACACAGACCTCTGGCCAGCTTGGCATTATCTTGCCCTGGAAAATTTCAAGCTGACCAACTTTTCTTGGTACCTCCTACCCTAACAATATTTTTAATTAGTGTCACATATTCATAATATTTCCAACACATGATAAACAGTTGGGTTGCTAAAAGGTCATTTAAAGTAGCCATTTATGAAACTAGGCAAATTGAAATATTGGCTTTACTGTTCATTTTAATCTCTGAATGACAGAGGTGAACCATTGCAATCTACTTAAAAAATGAAAACAATAACTTCAACAAATTCTTGATCACAGGGGGTTCACCTCCCCAGAAACGCAAACGAAACAAAGCTTGGGAGTCTGGAACTTCTGGTATTAGCTCCAGTGGAGGAATTCGGTCAACCCCTGATGGATTTTCCCAGCCAAAGAAGGATCGCGAGCAGTTTAGAAGTACTCTAGTTAATATCATAATGTAGGTACATATTCTGTTCATGATGTGTTTAATCTTGCTGTAAAATGTGTTTTTAATACAAGACGGTATGACGGTGCAGTAGGCTAATGTTTCAACATGCTGTGCTGTGGAGCTGTTGGCCACAAGTTTGCTCCTGCACTTTCCCTATATGGAGATTTCCTGATTTCCCGACATCCAATCAAAGAGAAGTCCTCAGTAGACCAAGTGCTTCCCCAGGGGAAGGGGAAGATGTTGGAGCACAAATGATCCCAGGTCACTGTTCCTAAGGCCCCTCTGGCTCTACAACTTCACAACCACAAAAATGGGTATGGAATTTCTCCTGCTGTAAAATTTCTCCCCCACCTTGGAAACAAGAGGATTGAAAATGGGAGAGCTAGTATGACCAGGAGAGGTGCAAGAGATAGAGTTGGCTTTTACAGTAAAATTAGTTAATGCAAAAGTCCTGTGGGATTAAGAAAGTTACTCTAAAGCCCAAATTTGCAAGACCTGCACAATCTGTGGTGGGATTGGTTAGCTGCCTGGCCCAAGTTAGCCTATATTGCAGTGCGATGACGAGCAAATTTTGTATGGTCGGTTTATTTGAATAATTAGCATAAACTCCCAGCACAGCTTTGGCCTTGTGACAGCACCTAGCTTAATAGTGACATGCAAAATCTGACCAAGTAGGTGGCTGCATATAAGGGCAATTTATTGATTCCAGGTACAAATAAGCATTGAATTTAAAAGATACTTTAACTCTTTAACAACCAGCTTGTACAGTTTTAGATTAGTTTCACGGTTATGTGAAGCACAAGAATTCTGTTGCAATGCAAAGAGGAATTATTTCTAGCAGCATATAAATATTCTGCATCAAATAATAGTCACAATTGCTCGTGTATAATTAGATATTGGGCAATATGGGCACACTCCTGAATGTAACAAGGTTACGTTACCAGCAGCACTGCTGTACCTGCGAGAATATGTAAGATAGATCCAAAACTTCAAACAAAAACATTAAGCACAACATGGAACGGATACCTGAGGCTCACAAAATGCCTAAGGCGCCCAGAGTTCCTCAGTGATGGTGGTGATGCAAAGGGGCCTGGGGAGCTTGGTTCATTAGATCCTGACTTCATTGCAAATTAGGTGATTGTCCATAATGTGTCAGGAACTCCTGAGCAGCATTGCAGATGCACAGCTCCCATTTGGAATGAAGGCAGAGAGAGAGAGTCCATCCTTAAATTTTTTGTAAAATCCAGGCACCCTGCTCTTTGCCAATCCCCTTCCCCCCCCCAAGCCCCAGTGTGGCTCTCTCCCCCGACACCCCGTTCCCCCCCCCTCCCCATGCGGGGAGAGCAAGCAGTTCTTCCCTGGCTGCTGATACCCAACATTGCAACCCTGGTATTCCTAGCATATCATGTGAGAGGCATCCAGAGTGCCACAAAATTGTGCAAATTGTCTGACCTCACTTTATCTTTTTGAGGTCATCAGTGTGAAGGTGCGTGCAGTGTGAATTACAAATCTATATCTCATCTATTTTAAACAGGAATATGCCCAGTATACTTTATTCACTACAGATACTGGCTGGGGATTGCCGACCATTTACTCTAATGGAGGAAAATCATAGGCCAGTTTAGCGCAGAAGTGAAACACCTTGAACACTATTTTAATTCCACTTGTGGGGTTGGCCTGTGTAACTCATTTGTGACTTTAGGACTTATGAGTTAAGAACATAAGAAATAGGAGCAGGAGTAGGCCAATCGGCCCTTCGAGCCTGCTCCGCCATTCAATGAGATCATGGCTGATCTTCTGCCTCAACTCCATTCACCGGCCCTATCGCCATATCTCTTAATGCCCTTACTAGTCAGAAATCTATCGACTTCTGTTTTGAATATACCCAATGACTGAGATTCCACAGCCCTCTGGGTTAGAGAATTCCAAAGTTTCACCACCCTCTGAGTGAAGAAATATCTTCTCATCTCAGCCCTGAATGGCCTACCCTTTATCTTGAGGCTGTGGCCCCTGGTTCTAGACTCCCCAGAGTTGTGCTATGTTTCAATGCATACTTTTTTGCTAAATATTTACATTTTTAAACATACAATATATATGTCAGGAACAATTTTATATGTAAAGGTCTCCCATATCTATTCACAATAGCTTATTTTAACTTTGCCCATTTTAAATAAAAGGCAACAAGATTGTACTGCTGGACAGCCTCCTTCTTTGGATGAAACCGAACCTTCAACATCTGGATCTCCTTCAACAGTGGAGAAGGACATCCTTGTGAGAATACCATGCTTTCTATTTAAAATACTTAGTAATTTTCTTACTGACTTGATATTTTTGTACTTCCTTGTTTAAAAGTGTTACTATAAAGTAAGCACAATTTTTATTGCCTTTATAAATTAAAAAGCTAGAAACAATAGACGAGAGTTGCAGGTTTAAAATTACACCTTACTGTTGTTATGTTGTTTTTTAATCACCTTGTATCCAGAAAATAATTTTACAGGAAAATAATAATTTAAAAAAATGGTTTGCAGTTTCTTTTAAGAATGCTGTAAACTGGGAATTGCTTTGTCATTGATGTAATATTCTGAATCATAAAATTAACTGATGTTTGTAGATGTTATGAGAGAAACACATGGGGAAGGTGAAAGCTGCAAAGGGCAGTCAGTATAAGCGATAAAATATTGGGCAGGATTTTCCGCTAGGTTGTGCTGGTTTTTTCAGCGCAATTCCACCGTAATCGGCCAAACCAGTGCAAGAGATGGTGGAATTTTAAGCGCAAATTATGTTCAGCGCAAATCGAGTTACCGCGATCTTTTGCATTTGTTTACAAACCGTTGCGCTAGAAGCTGGCCGTGCCCACAAAATTGGCCACACCCCCAGATAGAATTAATCACCATTGCGAGTTTCCACTAATTGTGCCCGTTTACAAGCTTTCAAGCAGGCTCTTAAAATTAAGCTTTTTTTTAGGCGCAAGGACACTAATAGGACACACATTTTAAAAGCTTTTGAATATATATATTTTTTAATTTACTAAGAAACTGATTACTGTACACCAACATAACTAACAAAATGGTTCTGTATAGTTTCTTAAAAGTCATTTTCAGTTATTTAAAATCGGGTTAATCAGGTGGTGGACTGGACACTGATCAAAAATACTTACTTTTTGTGATAAACCCATTTTCAACTGTATTACTCAAACTGCACCAAGTTACCACTCTTAAATATGTCAAGGAATTTTTTTTTAAAGCAAAAATTTAAAAAAAAATTACATTCTAAACGCTGCCTGATGCGCTGGTTTGTGGCAGATTTTACATTCAGTGATATGCAAATGAATTTGAGCGGAAACTTGCGCCCAAAACAGAAATTCCAGTGTTAGGAAAGTAACTTTGAATGTACAGCAATGGCAAACTAAATCAGTTTGAATAATTTAAAATTGCCAGTGTGGCTATTTCTCTTCATCCAGCCAAAGTTAATTTATGAAGAAGATTTCAGGTAATTTTGCAAGTATTTTCCTGTGGAAAAAATGATTAAAATTTAAATGCTGGACCTTCGCTGTGTCACAATAATGGCAAATAGAGGACACCAGTTGTGGTTTCTCATTGTATTTAATGGTGTAGGAAAGATTAATGATGATGGTTATCCTCAATGTCTATAGAAACAATGGAAACACATTGGAAAGATAAAAGGATATATTTTCCTCCATTTGCTAATCTATATATCAGCAGCTCTTCCATGGCATTGGTCACAGTGAATCAGAGGATAAGTTTTTTTTATAAAAACTGGATTGTTATATAATGTACAATGTATTATTATATAGTATGAGAATAGTTTTCTTTATTAAATTATATTTTTAGAAGTTTTTTTTTAATAACTGCCAAAAAAATCTGAAAGCAACCCTTTCTGTGAAGCAGCTAGTAGGCAAAATGCTTTGTTAAAAAGGAGCTACGATTTAACACTCCCCAGTACACTAATGGTTAAAATTAATTGTGAAATGATAAAAATTTGACTGGACAAAGTAACAGCTTTACCACAAATCAGAAGTAAAAAACTTTATCTTCCAAACAAATATATACAACAACAAAAACAACAACTTGCATTTATAAAGCGGCTTTAACGTAGTAAAACATCCCAGGCTGGTCAACTTACAGGTCACAGAAGTTACACCTCTAGAGAGTGGAAAGGAGGCCGAAAAAACCCACCCCCAAGCCACTAAAAATAATAAAAAAATAATAAATGAGTGTGGAGAAAATACTTTAATGCCAGCACGAAACATCATAACTGGTGCTACAATGAGAAATAGGGCACAATCGTGTTTTTGTGGACACATGCTTTTATGGCAAAAGCAGGTGAGAAAGCCCAACAGAAGGTACTGTGAAGGAAACAACTAAAACTCAAGAACCAAGCTCCTTTGTGGGGGGCAAGCTTGTGTGGGAGAAGTTGTTGCAGAGATTTCAAACAGAAAAGGTAACTCTATGGTATGGGTAACTTTAATTATTTTATTATAGGTGATTTATTCTTTTATGTGTTGCGTTAGTAATCTTATTTTGAGCACCCTATCCTTGAGAAATAAAGATACTACTAGAAATGCTTTCAAAAGATATTTTGAGCAAATTGGTTCCCTTCACCTGCTTGCTGAATGCCTATTTTCTGCTGCTTGCTGGCTCTTCATTAGATGTTTTCCTAATCTGTATTAACTGGTGCTTGTTAACTGGTAGCTTTCCCATCTGTTCAGTATTATTGGAAGCAATCAGCATTGAACAGTTTATAGTGATTCGTTGTGATTTATTGCTTTTTTGTGAACTAGTGGATCTTCCATGGTATTGCTCATAGTGAGTTGGAGGATATTCTGTTTTATAACATTAGAAAACAAAGTAATGTAGAAGTGTCAGTAGGAGAGCATTTTGGTGACAGTGACCATAACTCGGTGAGATTTAAGGTAGTCATGGAAAAGGACAAAGATGGACCGGAAATAAAGGTTCTAAATTGGGGGAAGGCCGATTTTAATATGAAAAGGCAGGATCTGGCCAAAGTGGATTGGGATCAGCTACTTGTAGGAAAATCCACATCAGAGCAGTGGGAGTCTTTCAGAAAGGAAATAGAGAGAGTACAACGGCAACATGTTCCCGTAAAGGTCATGTCTCTATATTGCTCTCTCATATGTTCCTTTTACGGATTTACTCACAATCTAATCTTTACCCCTTTCAGGCCTGGGATATATAATAAGATGAGAGGCATTTGTGGATGGAGGTGGGTACCAGGATTTTGGGGGCAAGACTATCAGAGTGTGCTGTACTATATACTCAAGATAAGGGGCCCAGAGACTGAGGGGACTCTGGATGTTGGGCTCTGAGAGAAGTGGGTCGGCCACTCGGGCATGTGGGCTGCCCAATCACCTCTTCCATTTAGGAAACTACGGCCAATCAACAACGGGCAAGCACTGGAAAATCAATCAATTCAGAGATTTGTTTCAAACTAGTTTTGGCAGCTCTTTTGATTTTGAGCTTGGTCATTTTGCGCCTCTAATATTTATAAAATAACTAGCCGGTCTCCTGTGGCATTGTGCGCAGACGGATTTTAATGGAATGACATCGGGCGAGTTCTATAAAGATCCGCTGTGCCTGATTACCACCCAGGCGGTGAAGATGAAAATCTACGTCAGGGAGTTAAGACCCAGTATACTCTTCAGGCGAAGTGTAGTCAAAGTGCGCGGGATGTGTACTGTGGGGATTCTGTGATTCTGTGATAATTGGATCAGGGAGTGCAGACCTAATTCAGTCACCTTTTTAAAGTTGTAATTTGATTTGCTAGTATCATTTATAGTTAAATAGCCAAATGTGTGGCATTTGGGAAGCAGAGAAGTAGAGCTGATTGGAGCATACAAAGTTTCTCCACATGGGTTTGTTCAATGCAGGTCTAATGATTAACCCCAAATTACAGTAAACTGCTTATTGAAAAGTAAGTGGGATGCCTGCTACATTTCCTCATCACCTCAGAAGGTGGAAAAATACCATACTGTTAGACTGCTGTGCACCAATGATCCCTTTAAACTGTCTCGCGCAGCCGGCGAGCCAGCATTTAAATTGAAAAAACTGCGCATGTACAGACTTCTGAATGGGCCATGCACGGGGAGCATTGCTGTGTCCAGCCTAAAACTACTGTCCATGTTTATTTACAGATAAAATTATATACAAAAGCAGAAAGAAAAGCAAGACACAGTTCATCCTAAAAATCAGATTTACACTTTACACCAGCTGAGCTGAGTATTGAAAACCCACAGACAACACACACAATTTTTTCTGCACCTCTCAGCATTTTCTGAAAAATACAATTTTGATGGCATATATGCGAGATTTTATTCGAATGAAGTTTCTATTTTCCCCTTACACAAAGAATCAAGGTGAATAGAATACTGAAGTGGATTCCTGGATTATAAGGGTGTCCTTTTAATTTGAAATACAAGCAGTCTCTTTGTAGATTGTCTTTAAACAGTATGGCCGTGAAATTTCTCAGGGACTCGATCCTGGCAGTCACACTGGGATTGTGCCTGTTGGTAGCCTCCAGCACTGAACCTGTCAAAGATGTGGGATCGGGGGGAGGGCACCTAATTAGCATGGGGCTTGGTGGGTCCCTGCCCCCTCTGATATAGGAGACCATTTTTTGGGTGGATGGAGGTTCCACCCCAGACAAGACCCCATGGTCCTGGAAAGTACTACCAAAGGCTAGAACCTGGTATGTCCAGAACCCAGTCTATTTCATGGATCTTCTGCTGAATTACTGCTGGGGTGATGCCAGGAGTGCACTGGAAGGCCTGCACATTTTCAGGGTCTATCTGAGCAGAAATACATCAGAGCAAATACTATGTCAATGGACTAGCAAATGTCCATAGTGGGAAACCAAGGGGCTAATAAGAGTGAGGAACTTAAAAATAATTAATATCAGTAGAGAAAAAGTACTTGAGAAACTCATGGGACTAAAAGCTGACAAATCCCCTGGACCTAATGGCCTACATCCTAGGGTTCTAAAAGAGGTGGCTGCAGAGATAGTGGATGCATTGGTTGTGACCTTCCAAAATTCCCTAGATTCTAAAACAGTCCCAGTGGATTGGAAGGTAGCAAATGTAACACCGCTATTCAAGAAACGAGGGAGAGAGAAAACAGGGAACTACAGACCAGTTAGCCTGACATCAGTTGTCTGGAAAATGCTGGAACCCATTATTAAGGAAGTGGTAACGGGATACTTAGAAAATAATAACATGATTAGGCAGAGACAACATGGTTTTATGAAAGGGAAATCGTGTTTAACAAATTTATTGGAGTTTTTTGAGGATCTAACTAGCAGGGTAGATAAAGGGAAACCAGTGGGTATAGTATATTTGGATTTCCAAAAGGCATTCGATAAGGTGCCACACAAAAGGTTTCTACACAAGATAAGGGCTCGTAGGGTTGGGGATAATGACCCAGATATTCCGGTCGCAGGCCTCCCGCGGGCGGAGGGCTGCGATCTGAAAAAATCTGCGCCCTGACCTGAGGGCTCCCGGGAGGCGCACAGTTCCGTTGCTGGGCCTCTCCAAACTGCCGGTGCGCAGGGCCCACGTATCCCAGAGGCGCAGGCGGTTCGCAGCGTCCCTGGGATCACGTGGGCCATGGGGAGCCAATCAGAGAAGGGAATCTCCCTTCATACATTTGACAGGAAGACCTGTCAAATATATGAATGGAGATCACCCCCAAAAACATAGTAAAACTTTAAATAAATTAAAAAAAAATCACATTTTTAAAAAGACTTGAAATTACATAAATTATCTATTTTAAACAAAAATTTTAATTTTTGAAAAAAATAATTAAAGTTTTTAACGGGGCTAAAAATAAACTCACCTTTCTTTAAAGTATTTTTAAATGATAAATCAGTGGAAATTTAAAAAAAAACTTTTTTTCAACTCTTATCCTGGTAAAAGTAGGCCTTATGCCTGCTTTTACCAGGCGCAAGAATTGTAAGTGTTTTCTGCGGGCGGAGGGTCTCAAATTGCGGAACTCTCCGCCCGCAGAGGCCCTTCTCCCGGGCAGCCGGAGGATCTGTCAAGAGCTTTCTTGACAGATCGGAAATGCCGGTTTACAGCGCATGCGCAGTGCACGCCTGAAACCGGCATTTCCAATGTCCCTACGGCGCGTACCCACCCGTAGGGATCGGAATATCCGGCCCAATATATTAGCATGGATAGAGGATTGGTTAACGGACAGAAAACAGAGAGTAGGGATAAACGGGTTATTTTCCAGTTGGCAGGCTGTAACTAGTGGTGTGCCGCAAGGATCAGTGCTTGGGCTTCAGCTATTTACAATCTATATTAATGACTTAGATGAAGGGACCGACTGCAATGAATACAATTTGCTGACGATACAAAGCTAGGTGGGCAAATAAGCTGTGAGGAGGACACGAAGAGCCTGCAAAGGGATATAGACAGGTTAATTGAGTGGGCAATAAGGTGGCAGATGGAGTATAATGTGAGTAAATGTGAGGTTATTCACTTTGGTCAGAAGAATAGAAAAACAGAATATTTTTCAAATGGTGAGAAACTATTAAATGTTCGTGTTCAGAGAGATTTAGGTGTCCTCGTACAGGAAACACAGAAAGTTAGCATGCAATTAGGAAGGCAAATGGCATGTTGGCCTTTATTGCAAGGGGGTTGGAGTACAAGAGTAAGGAGGTCTTGCTACAATTGTACAGGGCTTTGGTGAGACCACACCTGGAGTACTGTGCACAGTTTTGGTCTCCTTATCTGAGAAAGGACATACATACCTTAGAGGCGGTGCAACGAAGGTTCACTAGATTGATCCCTGGGTTGAGAGGGTTGTCCTTTGAGGAGAGATTGAGTAGATTGGGCCGATACACTCTGGAGTTTAGAAGAATGAGAGGTGATCTCATTGAAACATACAAGATTCTGAAGGGGATTGACAGGGTAGATGCTGAGAGGTTGTTTCCCCTGGCTGGAGAGTCTAGAGCTAGAGGGCATAGTCTCAGGATAAGGGGTCGGCCATTTAAGACTGAGATGAGGAGGAATTTCTTCACTCGGAGGGTTGTGAATCTTTGGAATTCTCTACCGCAAAGTGCTGTGGATGCTGAGTTGTTGAGTATATTCAAGGCTGAGATAGATAGATTTTTGGACTCTAGGGGAATCAAGGGATATGGGGATCGGGTGGGAACGTGGAGTTGAGGTTGAAGATCAGCCATGATCTTATTGAATGGCGGCGCAGGCTCGAATGGCCGTATGGCCTACTCCTGCTCCTAATTCTTATGTTCTTTTGCTCTTATGTTCTTTTTTGGGGGTTGTTCATACCTTGAATTCAATGGAAAAGAAAATTGGACAGGGTGTAAAATGGGCTGCCGATTCACTATTGTCCCTTTTGCACAACTGCCCAAGACCAATTACACTGTCTTCGTCTGCTGCCACAAACTCTGTTCCCTCGCCACCAATTCTATCGCCCTCACCTGGCCACTGTCTCATGCTGAATCAGACTCTTTGCAACTTTGGTTGACTCCAAGCTGAGCTTACGACCCCACATCCTCTCCATTACAAAGGCTGCCTACTTCCACCTCTGTAACATCGCCTGTTTCCATCCCTACCTCAGCCCATTTACTGCTGAAACCCTCATTGACTATTCCAATGCTCTTCTGACCATCTTCCCATCCTCCACCCTCCATAAACATGAGCTCATCCAAAACTCTGCTGCATGTATCCTAACCCACACCAAGTCCTGCTCACCCATCACCCATGTGCTCACTGACTTACTCCCGGTGCCCCAAGGCCTCAATTTTAAAATTCTTGTCCTTGTGTTCAAATCCCTCCATGGCCTCATCCCTTCCTATCTCTGTAACCTCCTCCAATCCTGCAACTCTCTGCGATCTCTGCATTCCTCCAGTTCTGGCCTCTTGTCCATCCCCAACTTCCTTCTCCCCACTGCGAACGGTAGCATAATGGTTATGTTACTGGACTAGTAATCCAGAGGCCTGGACTAATGATCTGGAGACGGGAGTTCAAATCCCACTTCAGTTAATTAAATAAATCTTTTAGGGAAGGACACCTGCCGTCCTTACCTGGTCTGGCCGAAATGTTGACTCTTAACTGCCCTCTGAAATGGCCTAGCAAGCCACTCAGTTGTACCAAACCACTGCACATGTGTGGGAGTACCTTCACCACATGGACTGCAGCGGTTCAAGAAGGCTCACCACCATCTTCTCGAGGGCAGTTAGGGATGGGCAATAAATGCTGGCCTTGCCAGCGACGCCCACATCCCGTGAACGAATAAAAAAAAAAAATCCATTGGCGACTGCGCCTTGAGCTGTCCAGACCCAAAGCTCTGGAATTCCCTCTCTAAACCTCTTTGCCTCTCCTCCTTTAAGATGCTCCTTAAAATCTACCTCTTTGCCCAAGCTTTTAGACACCACATTGAATATGTCAATTTCTGCCTGATTACGCTTCTGTGAAGTGTCTTGGGATGTTTTCTATGTTAAAGGCCCGATATAATGTTGTTGTAATATAGCAGTCTACATAGGAACTTGGCCAGAGAAAAGATATCTTGGATAAATCATTGGTTGAAGCCACTTTTAATTCTGAATTATTTATCTGAAATCATGTCACAGTTTCAGATATCTTAAAGTATCTCAAGCATCTGTTCAACATTTGTTTGAAATTTAGTTCTATCTGGGTTCATGATGCATTGGGTGTTTGCATAGCGAGGAGATGATCCATTCATGTCCTGTTTTTGCAAGGTATTTGGAAATTGTGCCCAGCTAAGTCCTCACCAGCGTTCCCGCCGTGCAGCTGCCTGCTGGTCCCGCGCAGCTCGGGACTGGCTTTTTTAATGTAAAATTTCGCGCATGCGCAAAACTTTGAATAGGCCGCACAGCCCGTTAAAGGGACCGCACACCCAAATTTAAAATTGGGGGAACATTGGTCCTCACCGATTCTCAATTGGGAGAATAATTCAGTTCTTCATAAGTTAATGCACCCACCATTCAAATCTCTTTAAAATGCAAGTTTAAGTTTCTTTCGTGGATTGCTGCATTGTTATAACATTAGTTTTGTTTTGCAGAGTGAACTGTAAGCCCTTATTTGCGTTAGCTTTATTTGATTTGGCATTTTGAGAACTGTTCCTATAACCCATCTAGAGTTTTTCCTTAAGAGTGATTCCAATTTCATTTGAGTCAAGAAGTTGTTGTCCATTTTATCCCCCAAAATTCAACTTAGAACTGGAATGTTGTTGCCACAGAACCCTAAGCTATTATAACTCACATAGACCAATTTAGGCAGTTTTTGTTTCCGATTATGCAAGGACACAAGGCAAATTGGTAACCAAGCAGTGGATAGCTGCATGGAACGCTCAGGGTACTCTCCACTGCTATCAACTTTCAAGCAAATTGAACAGGTTGAGACAAAGGTCAACGGTTAACATTAACTGTTCCATGTCGGCTTCCTGGGCATCTTAGTCAGGTTTCGATTAATAACATACGTAAGGCTGCTAAATGGAGAAATTGTCGCATTATTAAACATAACTGTCTAGATATTACTACAGCACACTACAATACTTTTTGGCAGACTGGTTGTGACAGTTGGCGTTGTGTTCCTTCCACAGGGGCCTTTCTCTCCTAAATTTGTTTACATTAGTATACATTCCGCACCGCTTAAAGCGGGCGCGTTGGTGTTAACGTGATTCACCTGCTATACGTGGTCGACTATAAAACCATAATGGCTTCAGACGTCCTCCAGAGGATTCAGAGTGTATCATTAAAAGTTACTAAGTAAATCCAAGTGTGTTAAAGGTAGCAGCATATGACAGACGCTGGAGGCTGAATCAAATAATCAACACAAAACAGTGCTGACACTTGTTGATTTGAATGTATTTGCCTCACTGCCTTATTAAATGGTACTTCAGACATCCATGTTTCAACATCAGCAGCAGCAGTTCAGGAACTCTGAAGTTGACCAGCTCACAGTTTGTATGCAGCAACTGACATTCTCCCTGCAGCACTGGCGGCTTTAACCTCTTTTGAGTAAATGATAAGGAAACCTGTCTTTACGGTTAATTTATTCCTTTCAACCTATAACTTTAATGGTCAGAACCATTAAACGGTAGGTACAGAGGAGTAAGTAATTAAGGTAATCTCACTGTAATGAGGTGCGAAGAGCTTACTGAATGGCCCGAAATAGCTGGCGCGTTTAATACATTGCAATTGATTTCTGTGGCGATGGAAAATGGTTATCGTAATTGCCTGGTATAGACGGTTGCCTGCCATAAGTGTGCGCAGTATAAATAGTGGGGACTGTACTCCTATAGTGTGGGGAATGAAGAGGAAAGATGGATTACCTATCCTGTAAGGTCTTCAAAGACTCTACAAGGTAGGCAATCTATCATTATTGTTCACCGAACCATAATAATAAAGAAAGGATTAACTGGAACAAAGAACCTAAGTGTTACTTTCTGGAGTACAAAGTTATATAAAAATTAAGTGCTGAATTATTATTTTATTTAATGTAATCATTTGAATTTTGATTTACATTTCTATTTAGATTGAGGTTCTTGCCCTGATGATCTTTTTAAAAAGAAAAGTGTCTTACTTCATTTATATGCACATTCTTCCCTTAACATAAACAACAACATAGGATTGAAATGATAGGCGCCAATGGCATAGCAGCATTTCAGAGATTAATATTGAATGATTTAACATCATCATACTCCTTAATAGTGACATATTGGTAGATAAAACATGGAAGACATACTGCTGCATAATATGTGCTGTTAACTTTATGATCATTGCAAGGGTGTCATGCAAGTGAGATGATTGTTTTTAGAACATAGAAATTTACAGTAGAGAGGAGGGTCATTTGGCCCATTGTGTATCTGCTGGTTCTTTACTGGACCAATATAAAACTAATGCAACTGCTTAGCTCTTTTCCGATTGTCCTGTATCTTCCTTTGCTTCAAACTAATGAAATTGGAATGTACCACGTAACCTAGGACACTTGGGTGGTATATGTGCCATTCCGAAAGTTTCCTGGGATGCTTGTACTCCACTGTTGAATTCTGTAAAATTATTCTAAATTTTAAGTGCAAGGAATTGAAGAGTGTAGCACTACACATTGGGGCATCAATCCTCTCTGTCACCTTTTCCATATTTTAATAAATTAGATCACAGGTCAAAGTTTTTCAATACTCGAAAGATGGTTTTAGGTTTCTCTGGAAACTGAATTATTACTTGTTTTATCGACCAATATGTCACTGTTAAGGGAGTATGATGATGTCAGTGGTTTCACTAGCATCAACAAACTTATCTTGTAATTAATAGGATTTTATTGTAAACTGTTATCAATTGTTAACTCCATGTTCTTGGCTTCTAATTTTACAGCGGTATTACTACTACATTAACCATGGAATAGACACAGAACATGTGGCTCCTATGGAAGACAGCTGGTTGGAAGATGTATTATCCTTGGTGCCATTCCATCTCAAAACATACACTGATATTATTGAGTCACTTTCAGATGAAATGAAAGAAGATTATCTTCTTAGTGTAAAGAAGGCAATAGGTAAAAGCCAAGTTTACAAAATTATTTTTAATATTATAGGAAATACTTAGTCAATATACAGTCAAACTTTATTACAAACTTCAGAGAATCAGTAAAGATTCCGGGCCAAAAATTTGGCCCTTGCCGGGTGAGTACGCACTGTGTACTCCCCCGTAAGGCCTCCTGAAGTGCCGGTTTCCTGCATGCACTGCGCATGCACGGGAAACCGGAACTTCCGGTCTCGTGAAGGGCGTGGTTCAGAGGTGAACCGCGTGCGCGGTAGAGGCTGCGCGCACGCAGCAAACTTAGGTTTTTTTTCAGGTTTCTCCGGGAGGGTAAGTATTGAAGAACCTGCGCTTTTAAAAAGGAGGCGTAGTACCCGTTTTCAACAAGGTAAGTGGTTAATTAATTATAATTAAAAAAAATTTCAACAGGTTTATCTTTTTTAGATACTTTAAAGAAAGGTAAGTTTATTTTTAGCACTGTTAAAAAGTATTTTAATTTTTTCAAAAATTAAAATTTTTGTTTAAAGTAGTTAATTTATTTAACTTATAGTTATTTTATAAATGTGATGGTTTTTAAAAAAATTTATTTGAAGTTTAGCTGTTCTTTTGGGGCCGATTTCAATTCACAGATTTGACAGGTCTTCCTGTCAAATCTATGAATGAAAGATGGTCTGCTGCCATTGGCTCTCCATGGCCCACGTGATCCCAGGGGACGCATCGCACTAACTACGCCCCGGGACATGCAAGCACTGCGCGCCAGAACTTGGAGCAGGCCCAGGAGCTGAAGTCTCCGTGGGCCCAGAGGTCAACGGCAGGCGCGGTAGGTAAGTGCGCGCGCGATCCTTACCCCCGTGGCAAGCCGGAGAGGCGAATTTCAGGGCCTCCATTAATCAAGATTTTAGCTCCATTGCTGATTAGAGTGGATTACCAATGGAATGGGGGTGGGGGGGGGTGGTGGTGGTGGGGGGGCCAGTAGGTTTGTGGCAATGAGAGGCATGTATTATCAGAATTTAATATAAATGAGGTTTTACTATATTTGCACTTAACTGGTATGCTTAATTTTTTTTTAGCAAAGATAAGTGTGAGGTGGAGCATTTTGGTATGAAGAATAAGGAGGATACATACTCCTTGGAAAATAAGGGGGAGAAATTCAGTATCGCCCCATTTGGGGCGCAATTATCGGCCGGGCGCAAAGATTAGCGCCTGGCACTAATTATCGCCACCGACTGCAAACTTTACTTTTATCGCCCCTGGCGGTGATTGGAGCGCTAAATCAGGTGCTTCACACCTGTCTTAAGGCGCAAAGGCCGAGGAGCGAGGCGCTACCTCAGAGCGCTGGCGAAGCTCATGTAATGTCAGTCAGCAATGGAACACACACACAATGGCACGGGCCAGTTCTTAAAGGGGATGGTTAATCTTGCTTTCCATCCACATCCTGCTCATTGCAGCCTTGAGTCTTGGCCTGGAGAGACCTGCACGTCAAATCTGCTGGAAAGAACAATGGAGAGTACCAGGCAAAGAGCTCAGAGTGCAGCCCCCACAGTCTCTTCTAAATCGATACAAGGAATGGCAAATCAAAATGAACCTGCAAAGTGCTGCTCAGTACCCAGAACTCCTTCACACAACGTTGAATCTCCAGAAGTCTCTCTCTCTCTCTCTCTCTCTCTCTCAGAATGCGTAGTTCAAAAATGGCACCAACAATAAAAGGCAGGAAGCGGTCACCTTTAAATAGCGCTTCCCCTTTCCCTTCATGACTGCAGAATGCTCCCCTCAACCTGTCGTTGCTAGCATCAGGCGGTAAGGCAGGGGGCGCCACTCAATATCCGCTCCGGGTCGATACCGGGGCGTTGCGCACTCGACTGACGTCACGATCTGCTGGCACAGGAGATCGTGGCGGTAGTGTTTAGCGCCGCCGTAAAATGTCTAGTTAATTTCGCGAGCGGCGCAAACTTCGCCGCGCCTGGGCGCTAGATGCTTTACGCCCCATTAGCGCCCTCTTAAGGCGCTAACGGGAGGCGCAACCAACTGAATTTTTCCCCCTAAGAGTCTAAATGGGGCAGAGGAGCAAAGGGATCTGGGTTACAGATACACAAATCACTAAAAGTAGAGACACAGGTTAATAAGGTCATAAAGAAAGCAAACTAAGCACTGGGATTCATTTCTAGAGGGATAGAATTGAAAATCAGAGATGTTATGCTAAACTTGTATAGAACCTTGGTTAGACTACATGTGGGGCTAGAAATTCGGTACCTTGGCGCCTCCTGTTAGCGCCCGGGCGGGACGCTAAGGGCTTATCGCCCGGGCGCGGCGATTCCAACGCCACCCGCGAAATTCAGTTGGCATTTAGCGCTGGTGCTCACGCCTGGCCCTCTAGCGCCGCTCAGACCGTGACGCCAATGAGTGTGCAACGCCCCGTTAGTGCCCCGGATGCGAAATTCAGTCGCTTCCCCAGACTTACCGCCTGGCGCTGAGAACGACAGAAACAGCAGGCGTTGATACCCGGGATTGCCGCTCCCGGGGCGCTATTTAAAGGGATCACTTTCCGGTTCATTATGAGGTCCGATTCATTGCTGGCTTGTCAGATGGCGTTTTGGCTGCGTTCACATTTTCTCCATTTTTGCTTTGATGCTGCTCTAACAGTTTATTCACTTGTATTGCTCTTAACATTTCTACGTCCTCTTTTCTCTCATTTATGGGGGCTGTACTGGCACTCTACCTTGCCCTCCGGCAACTACGTCGGAGGCAGCGGATACAGAGTCAAAGATTGCCAAAGGTGGCCAGAGGTAGGAGGAGGGCCGACAGACCTCGCAACAGGAGACCTTACCCTCCCATGGTTTTCCAGGAGCACTTCTCCAACATTCATCTCTCAGAGGAGCAGTGCCTTAGAAGGCTCCGCTTCAGCAAGGGGGTGGTCACAGAGCTCTGCCACCTCCTGCAGCCAGACCTCCAGCCTCAGATCAGGACCAGGATGTCTCTCTCAGTGGCAGTTAAGGTCACAGTCACTCTCAATTTATATGCCAGCGGCTCCTTCCAGGCTTCAACGGGATATTGCAAATATTTCGCAGTTCGCTGTCCATTGCTGCATCCGGGAGGTAACAGACGTTCTCTACAGAAGGAGAAGAGAGTACATCTCATTCCCCATCACCAGAGAGAAGCAGGATGAATGTTCATGTGGCTTTGCAAGGATAGTGGACTTCCCCATGGTTCAGGGCGCCATTGACTGCACCCACGTGGCATTGTGGGCACCTCATCACAATACAGAGGTGTTCCATAACCGCAAAGACTGCCACTCTCTGAATGTTCAGTTGATGTGCGACCACAGACAGCTCATCCTCGCTGTCAATGCCCGCTATCCTGGCAGCAGCCACGATGCATTCATCCTGCGACAGACTGCTGTCCCAGCACTGTTCCACCCATCACATTGAAGGGATAATTACAAGTCCTAGCCCTTTTTGGGCTACCCCAGATCAGGCGTATTCCCCAGACATTCACCTTCAACTAAAGTTAGCGGTAGCCGAATCCTAGAGACGCTTAATTGGGTCTAAAGGTTCAGACTATCTCTCCCTAAAGGAAAGGAATGGCCTGAAGATGTTACCGTCCTCCGGATAGCACTTTTAACAAGTTTAACTAGACTGTAACCTTCCGGATATTATGAGGGTCCGGAAAACCCCCCAGAATTCTGCAACTCCTCTCAGAAGAGTGTACAGAAATTGAGTTCGCGAGATTGATACAGAAATACACTGTGACAATTTAAAAAATATATAGATTTATTAAAGAACCGACATTTAGTTAACAGCTGGTATGGCAATCGCAACTTTAACCGTTCAACATACAAATAGCTTACATTTCTTATCAGAGATCCTTATTCTTAAATCTTAACTTCGTTACATTTCCACACTTCTACTTATTTCTTAATCCAGAATATCCACCAAAATCAAATACCTTGATTACCCGAGACTCGGAGTTGTAGGCCTAAAGAGTGGTTCTGAAGGCGAGAATCGCTCTGCTCCTTCCAGCGACTTCTGACTCTCTATCTGAAAAGCTCTATTTTTATACCTTTTTTTAGTGGTATGTTCTTTGAAGTTTTCTGCTGATGTAAGCTAATTATCTCTAGCCATACCTCTGTTGACTTCTTTCTATTCTTACTGTTAATTCAGTTGTTAGCTTTTAGAATTCTGTCTCTACCTTTAGGTGTTTCAAAAACTTATCATTTTTATGGTTATTATCGATTTCTCTATTTGATGCCATTCTTAGGAAGTCTTTCTATTGAATTCTTAACTCCCTTTAGCTGCTTGCATTCCAGACCTCGCGTCTCCCAACTATTCCATTTTCAACACACAAACACAATGTGATTTCTTGATGCATCCATTGATGTAATATTTTCAAAGTGTCCTGTTTGTACCGTTTACAATATGTAAATCAGAAACACTTCATCTAGGGTGTTCTTTGCATTTCTTAGCTATTTCAATTGGTTGTATTAAGAATGATGTCTCCTTGTTCTAAGTTTAACATAAAACTATTTTACGGCAGGTATTTCTTTTGCTTATGTCATTTTTTCAAAGGCACTTGTTTTTTTTAATGTTCTGTGCACCTGTTCGACGTGTTAGATTTTAACACTTTACTTGGGCATTGCTATTGTGTTGGTTCCAAACTCTAGACTTCTTGGGACCAACTCTTTGCTTCTCCAATAGGGCCTTTGTCTTTGTATTTACAAACCAATTCCCATATCAAAGCTTGTTTGGTGTTTACAGCTTTTGTGTTAACACTTCATCTTATCTCAGAAGCCTGTATTTCTGTTTGCAGCCTGTGTCGCCGAGGCTTTCCAGACTTTTAAACCCAGTATGTCATGTATTAATAATATCAGAAATCTGTTCATAGGATGGTGTATCTTTGTGAAATATGGCTATTCCATTACAACATGAAGCTCACGACTGGCTGCTCAGAGACAGGGGTTCTCCACTCGCCATCTGGCTGATGACACCCCTCCGCAACCCCAACACTCCTGCTCAGCACGCATACAATGACAGCCATACCGCCACCAGGAACCTGATCGAACAGACTATCGGGGTGCTAAAGCAACGGTTCCACTGTCTTGACTGCTCTGGAGGAGCCCTGCAGTACTCCCCTGATTGAGTCTTCCTTTCATTGTTGTGTCCTGCATGCTGCACAACCTGGCCCAGTCATTGCCAACAGGTATTAGAGGTCCACCTCAGGAGGAGGATGAAGAGGAGGAGGATGAAGAAGAGGCAAAGCAGCAGCAACGGAGGAGGGAGGCGCTCAATCTTGCTTCTGCAAGGGCCATGCGTGATCGCCTCATTAGACAGCGCTTCCAATGAATGAGATAGCACATGGCGTTTGCACAGCACAACCACATCATTACATCCAGCTCGCAGTCCCTATCACCGGGCAAAGGCCAAATGAGAACATCACAAAATGTGCAACGTCGAATTAACAATTTATTATCGAACACAACTCTCTCTTATAAAACACAACTATTCATAAACAAACAACCATTTATCAACAAACATAACTCTTTCTTTTCAAACCGAACTATTTGTTACCAAACACAAATATTTATTTACAAGCATAACTATTTTTTCACAAACAATATACTTACAAACACATCAATTTATTAACACACACTACCCCCATTTGCTACTAAAGTATTCTTTACTCCCCCTTCTTCAATGATTTCCCTCCCCTTTGGAGTTTCCCCCTCTCAACCCTACTGCTCTTCCGTAATGTGGCCCCAGTGGCTGCAGCAAGGCTGGTGGAAGGCTGCTGAGTCTGGGAGGCAGAGACTGCAGATGGCCTTGCAGGATGCCTGGCTGCAGACTGCACCACCTCAGCATGGGCGGCAGCAGTCTGGGATGGCTGGGTTACATGCTGCGACAAGTGCAATGGTGGAGTGGCAGTGGTGAGAGCAGGAATGCTGTCATCCTGAGAGAGGATAGCACCTTCCTGCTCGACCGACACATTGCCACTCCCCCGGGGCAGAACCTCAGCATCCGGAGCAATCTGCTCGAGTACAGATTGCTGGCCTGCTGTCCACATCGACGTCCTCATCTGAGTCCTGTGCAGCAGAACTCGCCCTCCGGGGAGATGGCCCCCGAGCTTCCCTTTCCCCGTGGTGTTGCTGCAGCCCGCTGGGTCCCGGAGCTTCACCTACATCAGACCCATCCACTAGGCTCCCCTCCAGCGACCGCGTTGCCCCATTATCGGACATAGTGCCTTCGGGAGACACAGGCAGTGAGGCTCTGGCTTGTTCTTCCTCCTCCTCTCCCGCGTCACTGCCGCTGGGAGGCTGAGGGACAGGCTGGTCAGCTGGTAGCTGATTACCTGAAAGCATAAAGGCACAAGAGTGGGGTTAAGGTCAGGGGAGGGGGGCAGGAAGGGAGCAAGGAATAAAGACAGTATACTTAGATGGAAAGTGGGCAAGACTTGTGGTGTGAGGGGGAAGTGGTATAAGAGAAGAGGGAGAGGTGATGAACATACCGTTGTTGTCCCCAAGTGGGTCGACTTCTCCGACGGCCACAGCGCCCATGACCTGGGCTCCAATGATGCGCACCACTTGCTCCTCCAGGTCTGTAAGGGGGTGCAGGTCCACCTCACCTCCTGTTCGTAGTTGCTCCCTTCCTGTTGTGAGCAAGCTTGACCTCCAAGAAGAAGGAAAGTGTGTGAGTGAGTGTGCAGCTATGTGTTTGGCAGATGTGCCTACCATAGTTGAATTGCTGTTAATGTATGCAAGATGTGAGATGTGGATGTGACTTTTAGTAGGTGGGCATAGTTGGTGGGTGAGTGTTGGGGATGTGGTGGTTTATACAGTGTGTGCACAGAGTGAGGCTGAGATGGTGACATGTAGAGGGTTTTGAAACATGTACTCACCCTGACCACCCGAGTGAGGTCGTTGAACTTCTCCCGGCACTGGGTGAGAGTTCTGTGGACAACATTTCTGGCCGACACGTCCTGGGCGATCTCCCTCCACTTCCTCCTCAAGGCCTGTGGCAATGGCCTACTGCCAGTATCCGGGAAGAACACTGCCCATTGGCGTTCCACGGCCGTGACCAGAACTCCAAAGCGTGGTCGCTGAATCGGCGAGCTCTCTCTCTGGGCCTCTGATAACTTCTTGGAGTGAAGGCTTGCAGCTCCAGTTCACAAGCAGCAATGATCAGAGTGAGGCTGTGCAGCATGATTGAACCTCCCCTTTAAGAACTGGAACGCGCCAGTCTGTCTGACGACTTTCTAATTGACAGTGCAGGAACTTGATTAGCGCTCTGAAGGTAGCGCCCCGCTCTCCGACGTTAGCGCCCTAAGAGAAGTGTGTAGCGCTTGATTTAGCACTCCACTTCCCTCTTGGTGCGCTAAAATTCAATTTCGTGGTCGCCGGCGCTAATTAGCGCCAGGCGCCAAAAAGTCGATACCGAATTTTTCCCCCTTGAAGTATTGTGCACAGTTCTGGTCTCCATATTATTAAAAGGATATAGAGGTATTGAAGAAGGTGCAATAAAGATTCACACGGATGATACCAGAACTGAGAGGATATACTTATCATGAAAAGCTGAACAGGCTGGGGCTCTTTTATATATCAAAGAGAAGGCTGAGGGGTGACCTGATAGAGATCTTTAAGATAATGAAAGGGATTGATAGACACTAATAAATCCAATAGGGAATTCAGGAGAAACTTCTTTACCCAAAGAGTGGTGAGAATGTGGAACTTGCTAGTAGTTGTGTAGTTGAGGCAAATAGTATAGATGCATTTAAGGGGAAGCTAGATAAGCACATGAGGGAAAAAGGAATAGAAGGACATGCTGATCGGGTTAGATGAAGAGGGGTGAGAGGAGGCTCGTGTGGAGCTTAAAGACTGGCATAGACCAGTTGGACCGAATGGCCATTTTCTGTGCTGTAGACTTGATATAACTATGTACTCTACCTTCAGTAGATGCATTGATGAGAGTTAATAGGTTATAAGAATAAGCTGGTAGAACTAGATGTCGACCTGAAACGTTAACTCTGTTTCTCTCTTCACAGATGCTGCCTGACCTGCTGAGTTTCTCCAGCATTTTCTGTTTTTATTTCAGATTTCCAGCATCTGCAGTATTTTCTTTTTGTATTAGAACTAGATCTGTTCCTATTGGAAAAAATTATGAGAGGCGATAAGGGCTGTAAGGGCTGTGGAAGGTCCGGATTTTCAGGGAATTTTCTTGACAGATGCAAAGAAACCCCGGGAAAAGGGCATCCGCTGGTGCAGAGTTGGGCTATTCTGCCCAGCGAATGCCCGTGAAATGTTTACACCTGGTAAAAACAGGCGTAAGGCCTGCTTTTACCAGCGTAAGAGTTTAAAAAAACAGAAAAATAAAATGTTATCACTAATTTATACATTCAAAAACCTGTGAAATAAGGTAAGTTTATTTTTAGCCCCTTTAAAACATGTACATTTATTTTTCAAAGAATTAAATGTTTGTTTTAAATATTTAATTAAATGCCATTTTAATTAATTTTAAACATGCGATTTAAATTTTTTTTAATTTCAAAGTGTAGATGTATTTTTTTGGGTATTCCCATTCATGCTTATGGGGTTTCCGTACATACGGAATCCCCATAAGCATGAATGGGAATCCCCTTCCTTTTATTGGATGGGCCAGCCCACGTGATCCCAGGGGCGCTTGCGAACCTCCTGCACCCCGGGATACGTGGGTCTCTTCCCGCGCATACCCGGAGAGGCCCAGGACCGCGAGTCTCCGTACCTCCCCGACCACCAGGTACGTGGGCATTTTATTTGCGGATCAGAGGCATTTCTCCGCGGGAAGCCTCTGACCGCAAATTCAGGGCCATTATCTATATGTTAAAAGCAATGGGCACTGCCGATGTGAAAATACCCACAATTTAAGTTAAATGACTTAAACTGTAATCACATATCTGGAAGGCCTCAGTACAAAATTAGGAAGTCTTAAGCAACTCTGGTGATTCAAATACCATCCCTTCCCTACCAACAGAGTACAATCATATGGAATAGACTCTTGAAAAATGTGGTTACTGTCGATTAATTCCTTTTAAAAAGTAGGTGGATGGATATCTGGTTATGAAAATGAAACTTGTAGAGATAACTATAGACACCTCGGACAAACACATGTTATTTCTGCCTATAATCTATGGGCAATATTGCTTTTCGAGTCCATTGAAATGTCATCTGTGGAATAAACTGTGTAGGGCTGAATAAAGTAGAATGCAATGTTGAATGGATATCCTGAAATTGTTGGTCCATTACCTTTGGAAGTTAGGAAAAATATCTGTTCTTTGAAGTTTTATCCGTGTTTATACACCTCCCATAAGAGATTAAATAAATGGAGAGTCCAGAACCATACATCTCATACACCTGCAAATGCTGCAGATCTGAAATAAAAACAGAAAATGCTGAAAAGAGAAAGCCAGTTCTGATGAAGAATCTATATCCAAAATATTTAACTTCATATTGTATATAATGGCCTGTAATTTGCGGTCAGCATTGAAGCAAAGGCGGTCACCGCTGGACGTAAAGTAAGCTTTCCACAAAGATCTCATGATCTCTGTGGCGAGAAGTTCGGCTTTTCCGACGTTCAGTTGAGATCAGTGTAAGACAATGGGGAATCCCTAACATGAGCTGCTGTGACATCAACAAGCTGTCTAAGCAGCCAATCACAATGCAGAATTCTCACAGACCAGGAACCAGGAAGTGAATAAGCTTCTTTTATTCTAACTTTAAAAAATGTTATAGAGAGCACAACAATGATTGGGGCTCTCACATGGGGAAAAGGTAAATCTGAAGTAAAGATGAACAAACTTAAAAAAAAATAGTTCCTTATAAATTGTAATTTTTATTAAAATGTATAATTTGACACTCCACAAAATTAAAATTAGTTTTTCAGGGCCATGATGTTTGTTTAGCAGTCAATGTGCTGTTAAAACCCCAGTTAAAACGAACTTTTAATGGGGTATTTAACAGCGATATTACCGCTGAAAAGCCGAAGTTTTCGTCAGTTTTACTGATTTCCCTGATTATACTGATTGCCAGCTATGGGGAGGTGGGGAGGCCTACAGCGCAACCAGTGTCTGAGCAGTGAATGACTGACCACAACTACCTGTCCCATTACCACCTCCTCTTGCCTTGAATATCTCTTAATGTCTCTCAATGTCTCTTAATCTCTTCGGCTTTCTATCCTATCACTGACCTTCCCTTTTGTTCTTTCATCCCCTCCCCCTTTTCCCAGCCCCTAAACTTGCTTTAAAATCTATTCCATTTCCTGCTTTTTTTCCAGTTCTGACGAAAGGTCTTCGACCTGAAACGTTAACTCTGTTTCTCTCTCCACGAATGCTGCCTGGCCTGCTGAGTTAAAACAGAAATAGACAGTTTCCTAGAAGTAAAGGGAATTAAGGGTTACGGGGAGCGGACAGGAATTTGGACATGAGTCTAGGTTCGGATCGGTCATGGCCCTGTGGGTAGCGTAGTGGGCCCAGGGGCCGTGTAGCCTGATCCTGCTCCTATTTCATGTGTCCAATTCTGTTAGGTTCAGGAGATGGTTCTGTGAGAGTAGATTGGCGGTTAGGAGCAGATCAGCCATGATCTTATTGAATGGCAGAGCAGGTTCGAGGGGCCAATTGGCCTACTCCTGCTCCTATTTCTTATGTTCTTATGTTATAGAGTCATAGAGTTATACAGCACGGATAGAGGCCCATCGTGTCCGCGCCGGCCATCAAGCCCTGTCTAATCTAATCCCATATTCCAGCATTTGGTCCGTAGCCTTGTATGCTATGGCATTTCAAGTGCTCATCCAAATGCTTCTTGAATGTTGTGAGGGTTCCTGCCTCCACAACCCTTTCAGGCAGTGAGTTCCAGACTCCAACCACCCTCTGGGTGAAAAAGTTCTTTCTCAAATCCCTTCTAAACCTCCCGCCCTTTACCTTGAATCTATGCCCCCTTGTTATAGACCCCTCTACTAAGGGAAAAAGCTCCTTAGTATCCATCCTATCTGTGCCCCTCATAATTTTGTACACCTCAATCATGTCCCCCCTCAGCCTCCTCTGCTCCAAGGAAAACAAACCCAATCTGCCCAGTCTCTCTTCATAGCTGAAGCACTCCAGCCCGGGTAACATTCTGGTGAATCTCCTCTGCACCCTCTCCAAAGCGATCACATCCTTCCTGTAGTGTGGCGACCAGAACTGCACACAGTATTCCAGATGTGGCCTAACCAGTGTTTTATACAGCTCCATCATAACCTCCTTGCTCTTATATTCTATGCCTCGGCTAATGAAGGCAAGTATCCCATATGCCTTTTTTACCACCTTATCCACCTGTTCCGCCGCCTTCAGGGACCTGTGTACTTGCACACCAAGATCCCTCTGACCCCCATGTTCTTATGAGTTTTTCCAGCGTTTTCTGTTGTTATTCAGGATTTCTGCATTAGGATGCGCATGCGCTAAATCCTGAAGTTGTGGTCAGTTTCAAAGGGGTAACAACAGTGAACAAATTCCCCAAATTCCGGGCCAATGTATTTGAAGAATTGGACCCTTTCTCTTTCTATACTTTCTGGCAGATGGTATACATTCCACATATTTTGAGCTGCTTGAGAGTGTTTTCTGACTTCTGGAAATGGTACTTCTGATTGGTCAGGAATACCACAAAATATATAATTGTATATTGTGCAGCAGTTGGCTATGTTTGTGAGCACATCTAAATGTGTATGGAAATTTGAATATTTGCACATCATTTACAAATATATTTGTTCTATTTTCAGTGGACTTTGTTTTAAGAGATCCCAGAGAGAAAGAGGAAGTAAAGAAAGAACTCCCCATTCATCGTGCAGAGTAAGAAGGATTCTATGAAGTTTACTTTCAAAATATATGTGACTACAGAAAAGAAAGTGGAACTTTATGACAAGAATGTGTGTTACTTAATTTTTTTAAGTGCTCATTATGGCAGCTTAGCTTACATATCTGTGGTACAAGATAACATACATGCAAAGGTTATTATTTCATATCCCATGCATTTCTTATGAACATAAATAAAAGTAAAAGTTATATGTCTTTTCTTGTGTATTTCTCCTACTCTTTAATTCATCCTGTGTCTTTCTGCTTATCTTCCACACTTTCTCTCTCTAGGGTTGTCTCACACTTTGTCTCGATGTGTTCTCTATACCTCTCTGTCTCTATTTTTTGTTCTTTTTGTATCACCTTCTGTTCTCTCTGTTTCCTGTTTCTTCTCTATGCTTCTCACTGTGTTTGTGTGCATCTTACACATGTGCCTTTACTGGTTTACTGAATTTATATATATTTAACCTTTTTTTTTTAAGGCTAGGCCACGCTCCATAATGAGAGGCAAAATGTAGCTGGCCACAGGTGGGGTTCTGGATTGGGCAGGGAGAAGGTGGGGCTGGATCAGGAGAGGCTGTGTGGGAGTTGCTGCAAGCTAGATGGGTGTCAGAGAAAATAGGCTAGGGGGCAGTGGAGGGCTCAGGCTAGGAGAGAGCTGTGGATGGTGGAGTCTGGTCTGAAAAGCACCTGCCTTGGTAAGGAGAAGTGAATTTGGAGTTGGCCACTGCAGTGATCCCCCTGGAAACTGTGGCATCATGTGACAGAAATTGGGAGTGTCTGCCTGGATGGAAGTGGGGGTCTGAGACTAGAGCTGGGAAGCTATGCGATCTGAGGCTGTAGAAGGAGGCAGCAGTTCTAAGTCTGAGGCAAAGACAGAGCATGGCTTGATGTTGGCAGGGAGTAGCGCAGGACGTGGAGGCTGAAGTTGGAGCAGAAGGGTACACCGTGGGGCTTGAACCCTGAAATTGTAGTGGGGATGGACTAGAGCTGCAGCGCTGCATTGGGAGGTTGGTCTCAGTTGTAGAACCAGAACTGAAAGATTCTTGGTGAGCCTTTGTGAGAGGGAATGAAGAGCTGGAGTTGGAGAACTTTGAGGTGGAACTGGGAGAGAGGGAGCAAAGCCTAGGCAAAGTGGGTAAAATCCTGGGATGGAGGTTTAACAGAAGGAGGAATTTGGAACTAAATTGGTAGTGCAAACCAGTTGAAATTTTTGTTCAACAATCTGGTCTGTTGTGGCACTTTATTGGCATGGACAAAAATAGTCTTAGCTTTTACAATATTATAGTCTTACATCAATGATATTACAAATAGACTCAAAACTTCTAATAATATTGCTTGATTTAGTTTGGGATTCAAAATAAAATAAAAATCTTAATTTTTTTCCATGGGGAAAGATGGACAGTGCAAGCTTTACCTCTCCTTCCCCCCCACCACCGCGCCATCTCTAATAGTGAATGCATCATGTCTATGTGGGATTCCATTCTGGTTAAAAACAGCTGAATACCATCCAGTTGCATCAAATAAGTTTGAGAGACAGGAAACCCTGTAATTCAAGCTCCTGACTTGGTTAGGTGTCTGGCATTTATTCACTTCAATAGTATTGAGGCTTTTAGGGTGGTTTGACGTATGCTGAGGAACATGAGAAAGAAACACTTCTCTTTTGACATCCGCAAAAGCTGACTTACCGAAGATAGACAATTTCCGCAGTGGCTTCTATGTTCTGTGGAATTACTAAATTTTAGAGGCCTTTTGCATCTCCCAGAATGTTTTATTAGTTAGATAGATGCATTATTTCTAAATCTGTAATTGTTAGGTGAAGAATTTTAGAATTCAATGTTATCTTCATGTAATTAGTGACTCTGGTAATTTAAGCCTCGAGTCAGTGAATTTTGAGATTCTTCTTTCAGTGTCCTCCACACACTTTGGGAAGAAAGCCTAACTTGATTGTTTCTGGAGAAACCATGTGCTTTGCCTGCACTTGGAAAATATCACCATAACGGGACAGATGAGCAGTGCCACATTTGGTCTCTTACTCCTGCATTGTAGAAAGGCCGATGGTCTATGCCATAGTGCCTGTTCCTTTTACCCTAGTCCGCACTTTGGATCTCTCATCACCAAAATGTTTAGGGCACCAATGTTGGCTGGCAGTGGATATGCCTGTAGGCAAATACCAACATACAGTGCTGTCATTATTAGGACTAGTGCACAGTAAACAAAATACAATAAAATTGATGCTGTCAGCTTGTCTGCAACCTCGGCAAGAGAAAAATAGCAGCACTGTACTATTCAGGTCATATAGTAAAGCCAGCAGCCAGTCGTTTGCTCCCTAAATCACATGAGATCAAATAAAGCAGACAAATGCAAAATGTGTATTCCCAGACAAGGGGGCAGAATCAGTAATTGGAATTTTACACAGCACAAAGGATGTTAGTGGTCTGGGGCGTGGTGTTACAATACGCTCTTTAACACTGACACATGCAATGCGTTGTCTGTATCAAAGCGAAGTAAGTTACTGTACAAGTTGGGTCAGCATATCTGCACCAACAACAGCCAAAGGCTTTAGGAACATAGGAACAGGAGTAGGCCATTCAACCCCTCTCGACCCTGCTCCAATGAATAGCATTTGAAAGTGTGCAAGCTGGAATGTCCACACACATGTAGCAGACATTGCCATCTAGATTTAACTGCAGTATGCAGCACCTTTGGCAGACAGCTGGTGTTATGGGTCCTCCGCAGAGGCCTACTCCTTCCTGAATGATGCTGTTTTATTATGTCTGGTGTGTGGATGATGCTTAATGAAGACAAGAGATAGATTAGTTCCCTTGTAGGGTCTTCACTCATAGAATATGCATTCTTCATGATCCCACCCATCCAACTCTGGATTCTACTGAGATTTTCTTGTCGGTACTGACCATCATAAAATTGATTGTCATGATTTAGTGTAGTTTTACTGGGGGGCATGAGAGGTTAGTCAGTTCCACTTTAACTTCTGGGTAAAATGGGTTGATGCAGGTCCTAAGACTTTATACAATGTCAGAATAGAAGATCACTTGCAGCATTGAATAATCTGTACCGCCGTGACAAATTGTCATGTACTTGTATAAGACATGAATTAACACTTCCAGTGCCAAGAGTGTAAAATCTACCCCATGGTTTACCCAGAAGCAATCAACATAGGCTTTAATTCTACAACATGTAGAAGCAGCATGTTATTCAAAGAATGAAGAGGACCCTATCTGGTAGGTAATCTGTCTTTTTATTCCTCTATGTAAAGTACTCAGTTGTATAGATAATCAGCTTCTGGCCATTCTGGCCTTACACCCTGATACAACTTTTTCCTTAAACTTCTTCACCTTGCTTGCTTCAAAAGATTCTTCGAAATCCTACCTGTTTGGCCATTCTTTTGATGACTCCTGAATTAATTTCCGGTTACTGCTTAGTATCAATTTCTGCTTGTTTGAAGCACTGTGGGATGTTTACTGCATCAAAGGTGCTATATAAATGTAAGTTCCTGTGAAGTTCTGTTCCCATAGATGTTGTTTCACTGATATCCCAGGTAAACATGCAACTTCACAGCAGAACCTTGGTAGAACAGATTTCAAGTTGATTTAGAATTTTATTGAAGTTTGAAACGACAATCAATTTTATGATGGTCAGTACCTACCTGAAAATCTCAACAGAATCCTATGTTGATAAAATAATGATGTTTCTGAATGCTTTGATGCCAGGAAAACTTACCTATGAAATTCAACTTGACGACACAAATTTCTCAACTTTTTTTCATGTCTGCCATCTGTGAAATTCTACCTTAATGACTTAACACTGGACAAACTGTTGCATAAGCTATTTTTCTTTGTGTTTTTAAGGTTGGAAATAGTACCAAAGCCATGGAACAGGTCATTTTTGTTAGCACGTAACTTCATCAAGGCAAACCTAAATTCAGTGAATCCCACCATGTTGGCTGTACTAGATCTCTGGCAATGTTCTTTTAAGTAAGTTCTTATATTAAGATGTATACATTGACTGTAATTAAATGTCCAACTGAAGTCAGAAAAGTTTCTCGCTTATAAGTTGTTGGTTTTTTTGGTGGGTGAGAAGAACAATCCAGTAATGGATTGGTGGGGCTTTAACTATGAAAAAGAAAGCGGGTGACTTACCTGCTAGCGCTTCTAAGTGGTGGTTACACCTCATACAAATTCCCTGTCTACGTTTGTTGAGTCTTGCTGTATCCTAATTAGCAAATCCGAGTGTTGGGGGAAAAATCCCAGCATTCATCCACTCTTTCTTCTATTGTATGAATGTTTAATGCAATTATAACAGAGCTGTTAACCCATTTAAACTGAACAGGTTAATATCTTTATTACATTGGCCCTGAATTTGCGGTTGGTATGACAGTATACTCTTAGAGTACGCCATCATACCGTCTTTGAAATTGACGCATGCGCTAAATCCCGGACTAGCGATCTGTCAAGTTCCGACTCCGCGTCAGCTTCACTGCAAGTTTCACCTACCCATTGAAATCAATGGGCTGACAAAAAGTTGGGCTAATTGCCCACCTACTGTGCATTAATTACGTTGGAAATTTTTACGGCTGGTGCACACAGGTGCAGGAGCCTGTTTGCACAGTGTAAGGGGAGGGGGGATGAGGAAACTGTATAGGAATTAATTATCTTCAAACTAAATTAACAAAAAAAACCACTAGAATAAGCATTAAGATGCAATGCTGACTCTGAATGACCTTACCCTTGGCAAGTTCGCTTATCATTCCTTTCGTCTTTTATCGATTTTTTTTAAATGGACACCTTTTCCACTATACTATGTTATTTGAAATATTCATTGGGATATAAAATTATGAATCCAACATGGTATAAATCTGTCGCTGTTCACATAGCTTTATTTTAACAATTCTTTCAAAGTTTCCAGTTTTAATGGAATAAGAAAATTCAACGCTTTTGGTATTTGATTACCTGGCTTGCAAGCGCAGAGATGGATTTGTTTCGCTTTTGTTTTGTGTACGTTAAATATTTAAATGCCAATAACATCCTCCTTTGTAGTGGGTCTTTACAAGTGAATGCTACACAAAATACTGGGAATATCTACAAGCACAAACAATCGCAACCTCCTCTGTTTCCTGATTGGGTAAGAGTCAGGAAGTGAAAGGAGCACCGCCCCACGTGATCCCATGTACGCTTACACACAATGGTGCACTCGTGGGATCCGTGGGCCACTACGCTGCGCACAACTCCGCAGCGAAACAACGCAAGTTCTCGAAGGGGGGTTTCACACCAGGTAAGTGCTGATTTCCTACGGATGTCTGCGGGGTACTCCTTAGCTATGCCACAGACTGCAAATTCAGGGCCAGTAACAAAGAGGGGAATTTAATGTAGTGCGCTAAGTGTTCATACGATAACATTGCTCACAGTAATTTCCAATCTTAGGTAATTGAATAATAAAATTTAATATACTGTTCAGTTCTAATTCAAAAAAGTTGCAGTTTGATTTCATTCTTAGCAGTAGAAAATTAAAAAAAAAAAGTATAATATCAAAATAATGAGGAAAAAAAATGATCAGTTTGATATGAAAAAGCATCTGCAAATTTGACCTGGTCTTATTATGTTGTAGATGGGGAAAAGATTCAGGCATTCATGGCATAACTATGATACATAATGAGCCGCAGTGCGATAGCAATATGTATTTCACTGTACTCATGAGGAATAAGGTTGCAAATGAATTAAATCGTGATTCTGAAGTGAAATAGAAGTCAGTATTTCATTGTGATGTATCTCATATTAATGAGTACTGTTAATACTTTTGCTCAGCATTAATGTGATAGTGCCAAGTAATTAAAAAAATGATCATTCACTATAATATTATCATTTAGCGTTTTAAGTACTGGCTGTTTTTCTGTCTTTCAAAATATTAGTTGACCTCCCATAGAATTGCTCACAGTAAATTGGATGATATGTTTTTTGATAAGGATAAGAGCATAGTACAGTTTTTTAAGAACAAATATCCATTTACTCCTGTCACCAGGTAAACAAAGAAATCAATCATATTAACTCTAGGCAGTTACTGGATGTTACAAGGTAAGTTGGTGTGAGTAAGGATGTACAGGAGTAGGGTAGGGAAGGCAGAGTGATGGGGATGTGATGAGTGGCACAGCAGGATGAGGCTGAGTGTGGCTTTGCAGTAACATTTTGTGATCTACTGAGATCATTGAAAGGTTTGTGCCATTGCAGCCTCCTGACGACATCCCTGCTTGTGCCCTCCTGTGCAATGTGCAACCAGGCTGCATTGGTCTCCTGGGAGGTCTCTTCCGCCCATTGGAAGGGAAGAGGACCTCCCTGTGTGCTGTGACTCCCTCCATAAGCATATGGAGGGAGTATTGGGAGAGCCTGGGTGCAGCCGTGCACCTTTGTGCAGTGCTTGTCAGTGTTTGCAGCACCTCAATGCTGCAGAACACTGACAGCACAAATGTCAAAATGATTGTGGACATGGCCCCTTTAAGGAAACCGGCTGATGACGTGTCATCAAATGACGTCATCAGACCCGCTTCCTATTAATTGGCCGGGAACCTCGCAGAGCGGGCTTAACAAGCTCAATCAATGGAAAATCTTGTTGGAGGCCGGGATCGAGACAGCTGGGGGTCCCCGAACACGTCATGGATGTCGCCAGCCACAGACCCGCCAAGGTTGGAAAAATCCAGCCCCAGTTGTGTGTTTTAACCCAGCTAGGGGCTCTTACCTTGGACTTACATGGGCACGTACCTGGTTTAGAGGGTTGGGTTCATGTTTATTTTTGGTCCCTCCATTTAAGTGTGTGAGGAATAGGACAGACTCACCATTTTTCTGTACTAAATGGCACCCATCACAGAGTGGAAAAAAAGCATGCTTGGTCTTCAACTGTCCCATATTGCAGCTGCCTGCCACTGTATAATTTTCTCCCCACCTAATGCATGACGTTACATAGTACCCCACCCCCAGTAATGCTACCTGCGGCTGGAGCATTTTCCTTCCCATCTTCCTGTGTGTCCCACAAAAATAAATAAATATACGCAACCATAATGACTTTTTCTCTTGCTTTGTGTGGCATTTTGAAACTATAGCGTGCCTTGCAGTTTAATAGTAAGAAATTATATATTTGTTTTGAATTTTTAGGATATTTACTTTGTCTTTAGAAATGTAGTGAAATGTGCATTATAATGGAAAATAATTTTTTTTTTGCAGGCAATTACGGTTCATTGATGTTGATGAATTTCGTAATCGTAAGGATTCGATGGAGCTAACTACATTCCAGCTCTTGTTTATGAGGCAAATTGAATCTGTGAAAGAGCAGCTCCTTAAAAAGTATGACCACCTTAAAAAAAAAAGTCAAATTGCGATACTTAGATGTACTTGTTTTTTCAGTTTGGATTGATTTTTGATCATTTCTTTATAGTACATACTAATCTGGTAAACAAAGATTTTTATGAAAGTTATGTTTGTAAGAAGATGTGTCACCTACAAATAAAAGAAACATTCAAATTACTATAACATTCATTCCAAGTAGAAAATAACCGTTCAGACCCAGTTTTTAACCAATGGTTTTGTGTAATGTGTTTTAGATGGCTTCCTGAAGTCCAGAATATTTATTACTTGGGCAATAAACGGAAACAGGTTCCCAGTAATACCAACAGTGCCAAACTAATATCTTTCTTTAATTGTGCTGCGACTTTGATGACTTCACAGCTGCAAAGTTTAACCCTAGAATCCATTCAGGACTATACTGACCTGATTGTTCAACGACCGGTATGTTTATCAGCAATGTGCAATATGCTGCTAAATACATTTCATAGTCAATACTTAACACTCTGCAGATTATAGAAACCTTTTTACAGACTATGATGAAAGTTTCATTTCATCTTTTTCATCGTTTATTAAGTCAAATTTGTGTCCTAGATAGTTATATATTTAATCTGTTGATCTATTGATGATTTTGGAGAGGAAAATTGAGTTTAGAATTTTTGAGCTATTACCATGAAAATCTAGTGTATAAGTCACACCTGTGCATGACTCATTTGCTGAACATTTTGGTTGCTGTTACAGTTTAAACAACAAAAAGTGGCCACAAGTCATATTTAGTAATTTCAGGAATTGTTTCACCATTTCCTAACATGTAGGGGGAGAAATTCGGTATAGCTCCGTTTGGGGCGCTAAAACTTAAAAAGTTGAAAAATTAGCGCCAAGCGCTAATCATTCTCGCCTTCCGCGAAATTCAGTTTTAGCGCTCCAAGAGGGAAGTGGAGCACTAAATCAAGCGCTAACCACTTCTCTTAGGGCGCTAAAGTCCTAGAGCGGGGCGGTAGCGGCAGAGCACTAAATAATTTCGAGCGCATTTTAAACGGCACTTTTTTATCACAGAGGCTGCTTCCCTCGCTTAAAGGGACGGGCCAATGATGCTGCACAAGCTAGTTGTTGTCAGTTCTGTTTTGTAAAGCGACCTGGGCGACTGCCGTTACAGCCCCAAACACTCTCACAAAGTGGAGGGCTTGGACATCTTGCACCAATGAAACATTAAAAACTTTGCGCAGGCACCAGACTGGTGCAAATAATAAAGGTTGCGCTAGCCGAAAAGCATTCCCTTTAATTACCGCTCCCGAAGCGGCCAGCCGAGTTCACAATGCCTCCTCTTGCTGGCGTTGTCGGCGCGAGGTGATAAAGCAGGGGGCGAGAGTCAATTTTCCATCCGGGGCGATAATGGGGCGCTGCGCACTTTATGACGTCACGATCTGCGAGGCGCTAGAGGTCCAGGCGCTAAGAGTTAGCGCCAGCGCTAAACTGGCACTGAACTTCGCGGGCGTCGCTGCATTCGCCACGCCCATGCGCTAACATACTGAATTTTGTGGCTGTAGTGTTAAAAAGCACCATAGCTCCAATTTTGCAACATTGAACATTTTGTGTGCATATGTTTGTGGCGTGGGTGCACCCATGTCCATAGAATCAGAATGGTTGCACTGAACTTTGATATAAAGCCCTCACCCCCATTTTGAATAGGCTACAGGCACCAGAAAAGTTTATCCAGGTAGCTTGGGTGGTAGCACACTTGGCAAGGGATTGCAAAATCTGGCAAGGGAGCAGCTTTTCTGTCACCACAACACTCTCACTTTTTTGGCTCCAACTAACTGGTTTATTTTACCTGTATTATATAAACAAACATAATACAGTTTGTGTTGAATTGTAGTCTATTTTATATTGCTCCTCACAGCATGAAAAATAAAAAAGTGTGTCACTCTATGGGGAAATACGAACATACGAAAAATGACGGACAGGTAAAGACCCTCTGGTCCATCCAGCCTGTCCCACACAATTGCGATACCTTGTGTATCATAACATATACACTCCACCCCACCCCACCCATAACCATGTGGTCTCCTGGGAGAGGCAAAAAAAAAGATTAAAAAATCCAGGCCAATTGGGGGAAAAAATCTGGAAAATTCCTCTCTGACCTTAGGCAATTGAAACTAGTCCAGGAGCTCACTCTGGCCCTGAATTCCCTGCAGTACCTCCCTTCTGTAAGAGGTGATTTCCGCCTCAGCCAGAAGCAGGTCCAGCTTTTGCTTGAAGAAATTCAGCGAATCAGCATCCACCACACGAGACGGGAGCCTGTTCCAGAGGCCCACTGTTCTCTGGGAAACGAACCACCTCCTGACATCTAACCTAGATCTAGCCTTGCACAACTTAAATTTGTCACCCCTGGTCCTCCTTAACCTATTTTATTGAAACAAACTGTCAGCTGTGACACAATCTATTCATTATCTTATAAACCTCAATCAGATCACCTCTAAGTCTTTGCTTCTCTGAAGTGTAGAGTCCCAACTCTTTTAGCCTATCTTGATAACTAAGGTGCTTTAGACTAGGAATTAGGCTAATAGCCCTCCTCTGCACCCTCTCCAAAGCCTCAATATCAGCCACCATGTGAGGAGACCAAAACTGGACACAGTATTCCAAGTGCAGCCTGACTATGATCTTGTACAAGGACAAAATAGTATGCCTTGTCTTGTACTCGATTGTCCTATGGATACACCCCAACGCCCTATTTGCTCTAGCTATCGCTTCACGGCATTGCTCATGTACCTTTAAGGATGTATGCACCAGAATGCCCAAATCTCTTTCTATCTCCACCATCTTTAATGCCTTTCCCTGAAGGGTGTATGAATGTTGAGCATTTGCCCTGCCCACATGCATAACACTGCACTTATCTAAGTTATACATCATTTTCCAGTCATGAGCCCAGTTTCCCAACACACAAAGATTTGCCTGAAGCAGACGAGTGTCATCTGCAGTCCTAATACTTGCACAGATGTTGGTATCATCTGCGAAATTGTAGATCGGGTCCCCAACATCTACATCCAGATCATTAATAAAAATAGTAAAGAGTAACGGTCCCAACACCGATCCCTGCATGACACCACTGGTGACTGGTCTCCATCTATAACTACTTTTTGCTTACATCCTGCCAGCCAGTTCTCAATCCAGCTCAATATATTACCACTAATACCAGAGACTTTGATCTTGTAGAGAATCCTCTTGTGCGGTACCTTATCAAAAGCTTTTTGGAAGTCTAAGTAGACAATGTCGACTGGACTTCGCTCATCCACCAACTTGGTAATTTGAGACGTGACCTCCTTTTTATGAAGCTATGTTGGGTGTCCCTAATATGTCCCTCTCTATCCAAGCATTCATATATTGTATCCCTCAAGCACCTTACCTATTACAGATGTTAAAATAATGGGATTATAGTTACCCAGATCTGTCTTTTTAAAGATGGCATTAACCTCCTTCCAGTCTATGGGAACCATTACAGGGTGCAGTGAGCTATTAAAAATACAGGCTAGGGGCTCGCACAGCACATGTCCCATTTGCCTGAGGACCCTCGGGTGGATAGCATTTGGCCCGGCTGTTCTATCTATTTTCAAGTTCTTAATTCTTTCTAAAACAATATGTTCATCGATGTTAATATTACTAGTTTTGTTAGTAACATTATTAAGAACATAAGAAATAGGAGCAGGAGTAGGCCATTTGGCCCTTCGAGCCTGCTCCGCCATTCAGTAAGATCATGGCTGATCTTCTACCTCATCTCCACTTTCCTGCACTATCCCCATATTCCTTGATTCCCTTAATATTCAAAAATCTATCGATCTCTGTCTTGAATATACTCAACGATTGAGCCTCCACAGCCCTCTGGGGTAGAGAATTCCAAAGATTCACCACCCTCTGAGTGAAGAAATTTCTCCTCATCTCAGTCCTAAATGGCTGACCCCTTATTCTGAGGCTGTGACCCCTGGTTCTAGACTCCCCAGCCAGGGGAAACATCCTCCCTGCATCTACCCTGTCAAGCCCTGTAAGAATTTTGTATATTTCAATGAGATCACCTCTCATTCTTCTAAACTCTAGAGAATATAGGCATAGTCTACTCAATCTCTCCTCATAGGACAATCCCCCCATCCCAGGAACCAGTCTGGTGAACCTTCGTTGCTCTCCCTCTATGGCAAGTATATCCTTCCTTAGGTAAGGAGACCAAAACTGTACACAATACTCCGGGTGTGGTCTCACCAGGGCAGTATATAATTGCAGTAAGACATCTTTACTCTTATACTCAAATCCTCTTGTAATAAAGGCCAACATACCATTTGCTTTCCTAATTGCTTGCTGTACCTGCATGTTAACTTTCAGTGATTCTTGTACAAGGACACCCAGGTCCCTCTGAACACCAACATTTCCCAATCTCTCACCATTTAAAAAATACTCTGCTTTTCTATTTTTCCTACCAAAGTGGATAACTTCACATTTCTCCACAATATATTCCATTTGCCATGTTCTTGCCCACTCACTTAGCCTGTCCATATCCCCTTGAAGCCTCCTTGCATCCTCCTCACAACTTATATTCTCACCCAGCTTTGTATCATCAGCAAACTTGGATATATTACATTTGGTCCCTTCATCCAAATCATTGATGTAGATTGTGAATAGCTGAGGCCCAAGCACTGATCCTTGCGGTAGCCCACTAGTTACAGCCTGCCAACTCGAAAATGACCCGTTTATTCCTATTCCCTGTTTTCTGTCCGTTAACCAATCCTCAATCCATGCTAGTATATTCCACAATCCCCTGAGACCTAATCTTGTTTAATAACCTCTTGTGTGGTACCTTATCAAATGCCTTCTGAAAATCCAAATGCACCACATGCACTGGTTCCCCCTTATCTATTCTGCTAGTTACAACCTCTAAAAACTCTAACAGATTTGTCAAACACGATTTCCCTTTCCTAAGTCCGTGCTGACTTTGCCCAATCCTATTATTATTTTCTAAGTGCCCTGTTACCACGTCCTTAATAATAGATTCTAGCATTTTCCCGACTACTGATGTCAGGCTAACTGGTCTGTAGTTCCCCATTTTCTCTCTCCCTCCTTTCTTAAATAGTGAGGTTACATTTGCTACCTTCCAATCTGCGGGAACCGTTCCAGAACCTATGGAATTTTTGAAAATGACAACCAATGCATCCACTATATAGCCACCTCTTTCAAAACCCTAGGATGTAGGCCATCAGGTCCAGGGGATTTATCGGCTTTCAGTCCCATTAATTTCCCAGTACTATTTTTTTACTAATACTAATTTCTTTCAGTTCCTCATTCTTGCGAGAGCCTTGGTTCTCCACTATTTCTGGAAAGTTTTTGGTGTCTTCTTCTGTGAAGACAGACACAAAGGGCTGGAGTTTGCCAATGGGGAGGTTTTGGAGGCGGGACTCCCACTTGTCAGGTTTCAGTCCCGCCTCCATCAACTTCTGGCCAACCCACGCTATTTCCCCTTGATTGACCTTGTGAAGCCCGCCCAGCGGGCTTAGCAGGCCAATTAAGGGAAAGCCGGTTACGGAGAACGTCAACTTATGACGTTTCATCTGTCAAAAACCCTAGTTTCGGATTTAACTAAATCACTTTCAAACTCAACCTAAAATTCTAGCATATTATGGTCATTTTTCCCTAAAGGCCCCTTTACTACAAGGTTAATAATTAACCCTTTCTCATTGCACAATACTAGATCTAAAATAGCCTGTTCCCTAGTTGGCTCCTCAACATACTGATCTGGAAAATTATCTTGCATACATTCCATGATTTCGTCTTCCACACTATTACTGCAAATTTGGTTTGCCCAGTCTATATGTAGATTAAAGTCACCCATGATTAGTGTATTACCCTTGTTACATGCGCCTCTAATTTCCTGATTTATACTCTGCCCTACATTACAACTACTGTTTGGGGGCCTATAAACAACTCCCACCAATGTTTTATGCCCCTTGCTGTTTCTCAGCTCCACCCAAATTGATTCTACTTGTTGATTTTTGGAGCTAAGATCCTTTCTCTCTACTGTCTTTATCCCATCCTTTATTACCAGGGCTACCCCTCCTCCTTTTCCATTTTGCCTATTTCTTCTAAAAGTTAAGTATCCTGGAATATTTAGTTCCCAACCTTGGCCACTTTGCAACCACATCTCTGTTATGGCTATTAGATCAAACCTGTTAATTTCTATCTGCACTATTAATTCATCTATTTTGTTGCGAATGCTTTGCGCATTCAGATATAGTGCCTTTAGCTTTGACTTATTTCTATTTTTCCCCTGATGCCACCTTAGTCACTGATGCCTTATTCCCTTTGTTGCTCTCTCTGTCCCTGCCTGACCCACTCTGCTTATTTTTACCCAAAACTCTACTCTGCTCTAGAGCCTTGACATTTAAGAAAGGAGGGAGACAGAAAGCAGGCATCTATCGACCAGTTAGCTTAACATCTGTCATTGGGAAAATGCTGGAGTCCATCATTAAGGAAGTGATAGCTGGACATTTAGAAAATCATAATGGGCCGAAACTTGATCCCGGGACGCGAGAGTACGCAGTGCGTACTCTCGCGTATTCCCACTCCAATTGCCGGTTTTCTGCATGCCCTGCGCATGCGCTGAAAACCGGCAATTGCTCTTCTGAAAAGGGGGCGGGTCTTGGGTGCATCGCGTGCGCGCTACAGGCTGCGCGCACGCTGTGCACTTCATGCTTTGGACGCGCAGGTAAGTACTGAAGATTTTGGAAATGTAAAAAGGAGGAGTAAGACCCGCTTTTAAGAAGGTAAGTAGTGAATTAAGTATTTTTTTGAATTTTTTTTTACAGGTATATCTTTTTTATAGACTTTAAAGACAGGTAAGTTTATTTTTATAACTTTTTAAAAGATTTTAAATTTTTTCAAAAATTTAATTTTTTATTTAAAATGGTTAATTTAATTAACTATACTTATTTTATTAATGTGATGGTTTTTTTTTATTTAATTGAGGTTTAGCTGTTATTTTGGGGGGGTGTAAGATTCATAGATTTCACAGCAGGTCTGTGAAACTTATGAATGGAAGATGGTGTGCTGCCATTGGCTCTAACTGAGTCACGTGATCCCACAGCTCGCACGAATTCACTACGCCGCTGGGATACGCAAGCCCAGCACAGCTGATGTCTGGAACATCAAGTTCGTGCGAGCTGGATCTGAAAAAGCACAAGCGAGGTGAGACATCGCGGGGAAGGCTTACCCCCGCGGGAACAGAGCGAGATCAATTTCTGGGCCAATATAGTCAAGCAGAGTCAGCATGGTTTTATGAAAGGGAAATCATGTTTGACAAATTTGTTGGAGTTCTTTGAGGATGTAACGAGCAGGGTGGATAAAGGGGAACCAGTAGATGTCGTGTATTTGGATTTCCAGAAGGTATTCGATAAGGTGCCACATAAAAGATTACTACACAAGATAAGAGCTCACGGGGTTGGGGGTAATATGGATAAAGGATTGGCTAACTAACAGAAAACAGAGAGTCGGAATAAATGGGTCATTTTCAGGTTGGCAAACTGTAACTAGTGGGGTGCTGCAGGGATCAGTGCTGGGCCTCAACTATTTACAATCTATATTAATGACTTGGATGAAGGAACTGAGTGTAATGTAGCCAAATTTGCTGATGATACAAAGATAGGTGGGAAAGCAAATTGTGTGGAGGACGCAAAGAATCTCCAAAGGGATATAGATAGGCTTAGTGAGTGGCAGATGGAGTTTAATGTGGGAAAATGTGAGGTTATCCACTTTGGTAGGAAAAATAAAAAAGCAAATTATTATTTAAATAGGGAGAGATTACAAAGTGCTGAGGAACAGAGGGTTCTGGGGGTCCTTGTACATGAATCACAAAAAGTTAGCATGCAGGTACAGCAAGTAATTAGGAAGGCAAATGGAATGTTGGCCTTTATTGCAAAGGGAATGGAGTATAAAAGTAGGGATGTCCTGTTACAACTGTACAGGGCTTTGGTGAGACCACACCTGGAGTACTGCGTACAGTTTTGGTCTCCTTATTTAAGGAAGGATATACTTGCATTGGAGGCAGTTCAGAGAAGGTTGACGAGGTTGATTCCGGAGATGAAGGGGTTGTCTTATGAAGAAAGGTTGAGCAGGTTGGGCCTATACTCATTGGAGTTTAGAAGAATGAGAGGTGATCTCACTGAAACATATAAGATTCTGAAGGGGCTCGACAAGGTAGATGCAGAGAGGATGATTCCCCTCGTGGGGAATCTAGAACGAGGGGGCATAATTTCAGAATAAGGGGAACCTTTTTAAATCGGAAATGAAGAGGAATTTCTTCTCTCAGAGGGTCGTGAATCTTTGGAATTCTCTTCCCCAGAGAGCTGTGGAGGCTGGGTCATTGAATATATTTAAGTTGGAGATAGACAGATTTTTGAATGGTAAGGGAGTCAAGGGTTATGGGGAACGGGCAGGGAAGTGGAGTTGAGGCCAAAATCAGATCAGCCATGATCTTATTGAATGGCAGAGCAGGCTCGAGGGGCCAAATGGCCTACTCCTGCTCCTACGTCTTATGTTCTTATGTCTTATGTTCTTATATTTCTTATATGTTTTTAAATTTACTCTTTCCTGAATTTTCCCACCCCCCTATTAAATTCTAATAGTTGAGCATCATGTTCAAGGGTGAAGACCAATGCAAAGTTCTCCATTTAATATTTCCTGCCATACCCAGTGAGTTCTTTGTAACCTGTCCTTGAACATCCTTCAATGGCCCAATACAGTCTTTGACAGTTCTCTGCCTCTTCACATAACTGAAAAAGCTTTTTCCATTACTTTCACAGTTGTGTATGATCCTTTTTTCCATTAGCCTTTTTGCTGATCTAATAGCAGCCTTCATTTTCGTTAGTTGTTCCGTTGAGTATTAAATGTCTTTAATTTATAGAAACATTTCTGTTTACATCTTCTTTGTCTTTGTACATTACCAATCAGCCATGTGTTTTTTTCTTACCACGCTTCCTTCTTTTGACTTTGGGTACATATTTGTTTTCCACATATTTTATCTTGTTCTTATAAACTTTCCATTTTTTATTCTACATCGGCCTCATCACCACCCAGTAGGGTTAGCCAATTTACCCGTTCCAAATCATCTGCCATTTTAGTGAAGTTTAGGGGCCACGCAGGGCCAAACAAAATGACAGGGAACATAGTTATACAGTTGTTTTGATAAGATGTTACCTATCCAAATTGCTCCCCTGTACTCATAGGGCATCAAAACAGGTATGGAACTGTGAGCTATACACTAGATTTTATGTTACGTAACTTAAAATCCTGCATATCGCCTGATTAATTCCTAAGCGTAATACTCTGCCACATATTATTTTCTGTAAAGGTCTGCTTGGATTCAGTAAATTTCTCATTTGCAAATCCTTATATTTGGATATATTTATTGGCCCTGAAATTATGGTCGGCGGCATAGCTACGGAGTACGCCGCCGACCTCGAAAGAAATTCGCACTTACCTGGTGCGAGGCCCCACACGTAAACTTGCTGTCAGACGCTGCAGAGTTGTGTGGAGCATGGTGCATCCCGGAGCCCAGGAGCACAGCGTAAAGCTCTGAGGTACCTGATGTATCCAACATGCTGAGAATGGTCAGGGGCTTGATTCCTTCAGAGTTGAAGGAAACGCCTCTGTTTTACTGCACTGTAGTCCTCAAGGCTAGCAGTCATTTGCATATTTATTAATTCTGAGCTGGTAATATTGACATTGAATTGATTATTTAGAGATATTTGCATACTTTTGCCGGAAAAATGCAATTGCACTTTATTAGGGAAGGGAAATGACTCGAATTTTCTAGCAGAACCGCAATAAAATCGCTAATTAGCTAAACTTTTATACTCGGGTCTGACATTTTTAACATTGCGATCATTCTAACAAGGTTTCCCTCTACCTTATCCCTCTACATAAAATGCTATTGCTTCGTTTCTTTGGAGAAAGTAATCAATGATTCAAATTACGTCTTGAAACAAATATATAACATTCTAACAGGTTTTTTTAATCGAGACATCCTATTAATTCAAAGAGAGTTATAATTAAAGGCGTTATGCTGTGCAAAACAGTCTGCTGCGCCTGTTTGCAGCAGCCATAAAATTTTCATGCATAATTGCTGGGCAGTTGGTGGGCGATTAGCCCAACTCTACATCAGCAATGAGGATAATACAATTGGAGTGGATGATCTGTCAAGTCGGATCAAGTGCATGCGGAAATCCAGAACTTGCTGTCCGTTTCAATGGCAGTATGACGGCGTACTCTGAGAGTACACCGTCATACTGACCGCAAACTCTGCCCCATTATGTCCATAAAGAAAATCTACATTTTATGCATTCCATTCAGATTTTATTAACCACAATTAAACACTTAAGAAATAGAAGTGAAACCCATTGAGATAGCTTTTCATTTCATTTGTATATGTCTGGCATTTTCCATCTAGGATTCCATACGTGTTTATGAACACCCAGGTTTCATTTTGCGTCTGATCCTATCTAGTACTGGTATCCAATCTGAACCAGAGTTCAAGGATTTTGAACTAATATTCTTGAGTGTTTATGATGTCATGCTGAAAACTGCGAATCTAGTGCCAAGAGTTGAGACAAAGCTGTACACTGAATGGGTAAGTGATGTTTTCACAATTATTTTGGAATGACAGGAAAGCAGCTTTTTCCAGAATTTTAAAATGAGCTTCATTTCTTCACAGGCTGATCATCTGAATAATTGAGAATTTACAAATAATCCCATTGACCCTTTATGATGTGTTGCAAATTGTGAATCTAGTGCCAAGAGTTGGGGAACAATCTGTACATTGAATGGCTGTGATTTTTTAAATGTTTTTGCCAGAGTCAGGAGTGTTTGTTCACTGCCAAAGTCACAAAATCACAGTCTGTACATTTATCTTAGTTCATACTAATTTTGGCCACAAGATTGATTCCCAGTTTAAAACATTTTAGTTACCTAGATAGGCTCCATGAGGGCAACACGGTGGCATAGTGGTTAGCACTGTTGCCTCACAGCGCCAGGGACCAGGGTTCGAATCCGGCCCGGGTGACTGTCTGTGTGGAGTTTGCACATTCTCCCCGTGTCTGCGTGGGTTTCCTCCGGGTGCTCCGGTTTCCTCCCACAGTCCAAAGATGTGCGGGTTAGGTTGATTTGGCTATGATAAATTGACCCTTAGTGTTAGGGGGATTAAATACGTGGGGTTACGGGGATAGGGTGGGATATGTGTCGGTGCAGGCTCGATGGGCCGAAATGGCCTCTATCTGCACTGTGGGGATTCTGTGATTCTTCTGTGATTCTGTGAGCTGGAGATCTCTACTTCAGAAAAGTGTAGATTTAGGGGCAATTTGATTGATGTTTATAAAATAATGAAGGGACTAGATTGTGTTTATGTAGCCCAATCATTTCAACTGAATAGGTTAGGGAGGACCAGTGGAAACGCTTACAACTTATGTAACGGCAGAACTAGGTTACATGTCAGTGGTTCTTCTGTTCCTGGAGAATATTGCCAGGTTGTGCGGTGAATGCTGATTCACTGCATTCCTTCAATCAAGATCTGAGCCTGTTTCTGGCAGGGGTGGAGATCACCCACAAGAGGTAGGTATCCTGTAACGTAAATTAGGGCCAATGTGATCTCCTGGGCTAGTTTCTATCGCATAAGGGGGTTGGAGAGGAATTTTCCATTTCCCCCCCCCCACTAATTGATATGGGTTTTTAATCTGGTTTTTCGCCACTCCCAGGAGATTACGTGGCTCCGGGTGGGTGGGAAGTGTATGTATTGTGATGCATAAGGCATCAGAACTGTGTGGGACAGGCTGTGGATGGACCAATAGGTCTTTTCCTGTCTGTCATTTCCGTAAATGCGTATACCAAAACACAACGGTTTGTTGTCTCTTTTTAATAATATATGCGAGCAGATCTCTTGCAGTGTTAGTCACAGTGAGGCTGAGAATATGCTGTTTTGTGCTATGTAATGTTATCAGGGCCACTGATTTACAGTGATTGACTAAGCCAAATTGCATTTTTATTGCACAGCGTTGTAGGAGCGTCAGTGCGTTTAAGTTCTTTTATTATGGGCATAATTGTGTGGAAACTGTAAAGTATTGGTGTGATGACTATTAAAAGTTCATAAATCTGCGTAGGTAATTTTGTTTCTTGTGCTTTTCAAAGCAGAGGGTGGGCAGCTACAGTGGCCAGGATATTCCGTTGCAGTGGCTGTGTTAAGCGCCTGGTGGCGGGATAGGAACGTTAGGAGGCAGTGGCAGCTGTCAAAGGCAGCAGCAGGAAGGGTATGGTCAGCATTGGGCCACAGCCCCAATTTGAAAGCTCCAACACAGGTGGCATGTCTACTGCCGTTCCATAGTGCTACCTATCTTGGAATTACTGCTGGGAGGTTTCAGAGCTAAGTAAGCGACAGTGCCATCTACTGTGGAGACCAAGCTTGACAGACACATTCAGGGAGATGTAAAATATATATTTGGTATGTAGGGCACATACTTCATTGAAAACTCCTGCAGTACTTGTTACTCATGTAGCAGGCACTGTGATAGGCTTTTTCAATGTTAAAGGTGTCCTGTTGTGTGATGTACAATAACTGCTTTTTTAGAGTGGGAGTCTATCACCCTGAAATCTGGACACCAAGGGGGGAGTTTTCCCAGCCCTGGGGAGGCGGTATGGAAGCGGACTGCCGGGAAAATGGCAGAAACTGGGAACGGGTATCGACCCCGCTCCCAACCCGCCTTCGTACCATCTTCCCGGGAGGCGGGTCCCCGACTCGCACAGGGACCCGTCTCCTTGTGGCGGGAAGGGGATTCGAGCCAATTAACTGCCTGTTAACAGGCAGTTTTGAGACTTATCCCCATTTTACCCCTGCAAGTGCTGGCTTCCCGACGGCTACGAACCTCGCCAGGGTCAGCGAGGCGAGCAGTGGGTCTGCGGGGATGAGAGGGATCGAAAAGTCTGCTGTGGAGGTGAGTGATGGGTGCAAGTGTGGAGAGGTAAGTATGAGAGGTGAGTGTAAAGTGTTAGAAAAAGTTTACTTACCTTTGCTTCTTCCTGCAGGCTTCAACCCTTGGGGATCCGGAGGTGCCTCATCTCAACGGCAGAGATGACAGAATGGCTGCTGCATTCTCAGATGCAGCAGCCATCTGCTTTCTGCTGAGGAGAGAGGTTTTGGTGAGCCTTCAGTGCAAGGGCTCACCTCAGAACAGAGATTGTCAGTGTTTGACAGCTTCTGAAAGCTGTCAAACGCTGACAATTCATCTGTCAAAAATTTTTCGACAGATGAAACGTCATACGCTGACATCCTCTGTCACCGGCTTTCCCTTAATTGGCTGGTAACAAGGTCAATCAAGGGAAAATAGCATGGGTTGGCCAGACGTCATTGGGGGCGGGACTGAAACCCGACAACCAGCAGTCCCGCCCCCAACGCGCCCCCATTGACAAAATCCAGCCCCAAGTTCCCACAAGTTGCTCAAAATGCTTTGTGAATTTTTTTTCAACAGCTATTCTTCCTCAATAACTGAAATTTCTAATGTCGAAAATAAGGGTTGAAACAAGAGTAAAAAATTCCAAGTTACATATTTCACAATAACATGATTAGATTTGTTCACTGAATGGGGCTTACGGGGAAGGCGGGGGGGGAGTGGCGCGGGGTTTAAAACGCTTTCCGCCACCTGCTCACCTGATCCTCAGAAGCCATTTTAACAGGCGTGTTCTGGCCAGGCTGGCCCTCGCACCAGGCAGGCAAGGGTTTCATTGAAAATAATACGTCGGGGTTTGATGATGCAATTCAGACCCTGTCTGAGGCTGCGTTCAGTGCCTGCTGGCAGGCTTGCCAGGAGCATTAAGTGTGAAGGAGCAGCAGGCCTAGAAGAAAGGCAGAGAGATGCTCCTCCAGACTGCACAAGGACTCCTTGGGACTCCACTGCCTTGGGCTTCCTGCAATCACCTAGGAACTCCCCTGCCCCCCTCCCCCCACCTTTTCACCTACCTTGCTGGGGACAGTTCTCGCGGGCCCCCGGCTGTGGTCTCCTACCACCCTCTCCCAACTCACATCCGCGGGCCTGATGTCCCTACCATCGAGTTCGGGCATGAATTAGGCCTGATCTATTTAAATGAGAAGTCGCACAACACCAGGTTATAGTCCAACAGTTTTATTTGAAATCACGAGCTTTCAGAGCGCTGCTCCTTCGTCAGGTAAAGTGAGGGAATACAAATCAGCAAAGCATATATAGACAGAGAACAATGTGTTTCTGACTGCCCTCCATCACACCTCGGCAGAGATACAATCAGTCAGGAAGGCATTACATCAAAGACACAGCCTTCCTGACTGATTGTATCTTTGCCGAGGTGTGATGGAGGGCAGTCAGAAACACATTGTTCTCTGTCTATATATGCTTTGCTGATTTGTATTCCCTCACTTTACCTGACGAAGGAGCAGCGCTCTGAAAGCTCGTGATTTCAAATAAAACTGTTGGACTATAACCTGGTGTTGTGCGACTTCTCATTTTGGTCTATTTAAATGAGGCCTGGGAGTTAAACTGGCCTCATGTTGATACCAAGGACAAGCTTGATGCTCACCCCGCTGGCCCCATGCTCGCTGCTCATGCCGAGTTAAAATTAGGGATAATATTTGTGCTCAGAGTGCACAATCTTAGAGTTATGACTAAAATTTATGAATATTTTTCTTCAACTTTTAGCTCTTGTACTCAGTAGTTTTTCTTTCAATAGATTTGAAAAACAGGGTGGATGCGTATGTGCGTATTTGTTTGTATGTAACTGAGAAGAATGACTTCTTATTATACACATGTACCTTTTGTTTTGTGTGCTGTGCTACATAAAGTGTAATAAGCTGGTGGGATGGCGGGGGGTCGGGGGGGGGCGGGCGTGGAGAGAGAGAGAGAAAGAGAGAGAGAAAGCCCTCGTGTTAATGTTCGTCATTTAAAAAGAAATTGAATTTTGAAGCCAACAAATCATCTCACTTCTGTTTTGTTGACAGAAAAGATCATTGCTGATTACTGCTCACACCTCTGAGAGAGAAAGAGAGAGTATGAGAAACAGGGCAAGATTGAGAGAGTCTCCATTATAATGTTAGTTTAATTTTCGAAAGAAAAACACTAGTTGATTTTTGAAGCCAATTGATTTCACCTGTGTTTCGTTGACAGTTAGAAAACGCCAATACTAATTGCTAATGCCAGTGAGACTGAGGTTCAGATTTTTAATGCCTATGAGATAGAGTGATAGAAAAAAAGACATATATCTTTATATATATATATATATATATGTATATATAGAAGAGAGAAGCAGTTTCTTCCCTCATTCTAATTTGATTTCTTTTTTAAAACAAAATTGAATTTTGAAATCAAAATGGTTCTTGGATGAAATTACATATGAAAAGAGGTGAGGAGGAAAACTGGTGGAGAGTAAAAGGTCTTTTGCCACCCACTCTTGGGGGTAGTGAGTAGGTTTGGGGGAGGGGAAATTGATAGAGGGTTAGGGGTGAGGTGAATGATAGAGTAGCAAGGAAGAGGAGAGAATAGAGGGATTGAATGGGTAGTTCAAAAGGGATGGGGTGGCGGTAGTGAAGAGGTGGTAGGAAGGGAAATGGTTTATGGGAAGGTGAAGGGGCAGGAGACAAATGAGAGTGAGGGAGTTGGGGACAGCATGGGATTAGGTAAGGGAAAAGCAAAGTAGCCGCTGAGACGGACATTTTCCCTACAACCCCTACCCAAATGCAGCCTTTTGCCATTAATGGCTCCTTTACCCACCATACCATGCTACACTACCCACTACCTCCCACCTGAAAGGGAAAGAAGAAGAAAATAGAAGGGCCAAAGGGCTGAGGTGCGCATGTTCGGGACCTCTGCCATTGACCCTGTCAAAGTCTGTGGGATCCCGGGGAGATCCCAAAATTAACATGGGAATGGCAGGTGCTCACACCACTGGGGTGACATATTTGCTGCCCATCATGATGGGGAGGCCGGAAATCCTGACAAATGTTGTTGGTTCTGTGGGGAGGGTCCTGGGCCCCCCAGAAAAATGTAATACTTGCTTCCTCTGCTCCCTTTATAAAGGCATGATGTGGAGATGCCGGTGTTGGACTGGGGTGGACGAATGTGAGAAGTCGCACAACACCAGGTTATAGTCCAACAGTTTTATTTGAAATCACAAGCTTTCGGAGCGCTGCTCCTTCGTCAGGTGAAGTGAAGAGATACCTATAGGCACAGCATATATAGTCAGAGAACACTGCCAGATGATTACAGTTAATCTTTCCAACTGCCCTTTATCACACCTCGGCAGAGAGATAATCGTGATTGCCGTGATTATCTCTCTGCCGAGGTGTGATAAAGGGCAGTTGGAAAGATTAACTGTAATCATCAGGCTGTGTTCTCTGACTATATATGCTGTGACTATATGTATATCTTCACTTCACCTGACGAAGGGGCAGCAGCTCCGAAAGCTTGTGATTTCAAATAAAACTGTTGGACTATAACCTGGTGTTGTGCGACTTCTCCCCTTTATAAAGGGGCTGACATTTGACACAAAAAAATCCTCTGTATTCAGAAGACGCAGAAACTCCCAATGTCCTGGTCTCCCCCAGGGATCGGTGCTAGTCCCCCTATTCTTCACTGTCTTTATAATTGACCTGGACAGTGGTGTTGGGAGTATGGTAAGTAAGTTTGCAGCTGACACCATATTCTGTGCAATGGTTAAGACGGTAGAGGAGTGCAATCAAATCTAAAAAGATTTAGATGTGCTCGGGGAATGGGCCACACAATGGCAAATAGCGTTTAATTTAGAAAAATGGAGTGTCATGCATGTTGGTCGAACCAACACAGAATACATGTATCATTTACAGGAAACTATACTGAAAGACATTGAGAGAGAAAAAGATCTTGGTGTTATTGTACACAAATCACTAAAGGTTCATGAGCAATGAACAGATGCTTTTCTGACTAGAGAGAAGTATACAGGGGTCGATATTGGGACCATTGCTTTTCTTGTTATATATAAATGACCTGGCTTTGGGTATAGGGAGTACAATTTTGAAGTTTGTGGATGATACAAAACTTGGGAAGAAGTGTTTCGCCATGATGGCTAGGCCATCGTAGTGTGGGGCAGGCTTGATGGACCAGTAGGTCTTTTCCTCCCAGTCAGTTTGAAGATATCAGAGACGGGTAAGAGAGTGGTCTTATTCTCCGACTTACAAAGTGCAATGCCACAGGAGATCGACTGGTAAATAGGTAACTTTAATCTTGACAGAAAGTCATGACAGACAGAGAAGCCTGATGGAAATGAGAATGTCTGGTGCTATATAAAAGTTGTTGTTGCTGCCAGGTTGACGACCTTAAAATGAAAGCGCTATAGTATCTGCTAGGAAAGAGTGTATGATATGGTATAGCTGGCCACAAACAAACAAATCCTTTCTACTTGATGTACATTTTGGGATTGATCAAGGGTCCATGTATGGACATAAAGGTGCAATTGATGGCTCTTTGCCTGCCACTCGGTAAAATTACAGTGCGTTGATGCATTGATGCTCGTTGTCCATGAGGAAGGTGATGAAATAGTTTCCAAAGCAAAGAATGCATCTGTAACTTGCTTGGTACATCTGTACACAGTTGGCTGACTAATGCTACTGATGTAATTTGAGAAAGCTTGGAATAACTCTGTAGCATACACATTCACTGTAGTGGTGACCTTTGCATCTGCTGGCAATGTGGCGCTTACAATAGAAGTGGGCTGCAGGTTAGTTTGCAGCATGTGGCAGAACTCATTGACAGCTTCCTTTGTAATGCACAGCTTCGGCCAGCACTGCTGTTGGGTAAGCAAGAGTTAGGAATGTTTTGGTTTGTATATTCTGCAGTTAGGATACAAGCGGGTGGCCACCATATGCCTGACCAGCTTGGCCTCGGCTCCATTTCTGCTCCTTGTCTTTTTCCAAGATACAGGGCATTACCAATGGTAAACCCATAGAATGGGGGAAAAGTGCAAAATTGGAAGACCTACAGCAGTAGACCATGTGGGAAAGCAACAAAATGAAAATTGAAAAAACAGTTGACAATGACTTTACAGCACTTTTTAACACATCTATTGTAGCCTATAAGAATATGGGCTTTTGAGGGTATTTTGAGGGATCAGACATTGCAAGAGTTAAATGACACCAAGCTTTTCGTTAGAACTGCTTTTCTGCATAATCCACAGCTTTGAGACTGCAGGTGCTGGGTGCATCAGAACTGGCCTTCTGTATAGCGAAAATATACTTGTTATTGCAAAGAAAAGAACACGAATTACCGACATGTCTCCAGATCTATCTCTTATCTGCTGCCCATGGGAACATCTGAACTACTGCGAGTTATTGAAACATAATCCACTAAATTCCTTTTTACTAATTTTCAGTATTTTATTAGACTGTAGTTTAATAAAATTGCCAGTTTATAGTTTTTATTAAACCCTTACAGTTTTATTAATTTGGTCTTATTTCTGTTAAAATTAGGTTAAAGCATATTAAAAACCCGGCTTTAATTAGAACTCGCTTGTCACCAAGGCATTCAAGGCAGTTTCCTAGAACAATATGTCGGGCAACCAACCAGGGAACAGGCTATTTTAGATCTTGTATTGTGTAATGAGACAGGGTTAATTAGTATTCTCATAGTAAAGGATCCTCTGGGGAAGAGTGATCATAATATGATAGAATTTCACATTATGTTTGAGATTGACATATTTATGTCCGAAACTAGAGTCTTAAACTTAAATAAATCTAATTATATCAGTATGAGGGCGAGTTGGCTAAGGTAGATTGGGAAAATAGATTAAAATGTATGATGGTAGATAAGCAGTGGCAAACATTTAAATAAATATTCCAAAATTCTCAATGAATATACATTCCATTGAGAAATAAAAACTCCATGGGAAAAGTGATCCATCTGTGGCTAACTAAAGAAGTTACGGTTAGTATTCGATTAAAAGAAGAGGCTTATAATATTGTGAATAATAGTAGTAAGCCTGAGGATTGGGAAAGCTTTAGAAACCAGCAAAGGATGACCAAAAAATTGATGATAAGGGAAAAAATAGAATATGAGAGTAAACTAGCAAGAAATATAAAAACAGATTGTAAGAGCTTCTGCAGGTATGTAAAAACGAAGAGAATAGCAAAAGTAGGTGTTAGTCCCTTAGAGGCTGAGACAGGAGAAATTATAATGGGAAATAAGGAAATGGCAGAGACTTTAAACAAATATTTTGTATCTGTCTCCACAGTAGAAGACACAAAAAGCATACCAAAAATCGTAGGACACCAAGGGGATGATAAGATTGAGGAACTTAAAGTAATTATGATCAGTAGAGAAAAAGTACTTGATAAACTAATGGAACTAAAAGCTGACAAATCGCCTGGACCTGATGGCCTACATCCTAGGGTTCTAAAAGAGGTGGCTGCAGAGATAGTGGATGCATTGGTTGTGATCTTCCAAAATTCCCTAGATTCTAGAACAGTCCCAGTGGATTGGAAGGTCGCAAATGTAACCCCACTATTCAAGAAAGGAGGGAGAGAGAAAACAGGTAACGACAGGCCAGTAAGCCTCAGATCAGTTTTTGGGAAAATGCTGGAATTCATTATTTAGGAAGGGCACTTAGAAAATCACAATATGATGAGGCAGAGTCAACATGGTATTATGAAAGGGAAATCATGCTTATCAAATTTATTAGAGTTTTTTGAGGATGTAACTAGCAGGGTAGATAAAGGGAACCGGTGTAGTGTATCTAGATTTCCAAAAGGCATTCGATAAGGTGCCACATAAAAGGTTGTTACACAAGATAAGGGCTCATGGGGTTGGGGGTAATATATTAGCATGATAGAGAATTGGTTAATGGACAGAAAACAGAGAGTAGGGGTAAACTGGTCATTTTCAGGTTGGCAGACTGTAACCAGTGGGGTGCCACAAGGATCAGTGCTTGGGCCTCAGCTACTTACAATCTATATTAATGACTTAGATGAAGGGACCGAGTACAACGTATCCAGGTTTGCTGACGATACAAAGCTAGGTGGGAAAGTAAGCTGTGAGGAGGACACAAAGAGCTTGCAAAGGGATATAGGCAGGTTAGGTGAGTGGGCAATAAGGTAGCAGATGGAGTATAATGTGAGGAAATGTGAGGTTATTCACTTTGGTAGGAAGAATAGAAAAACTGAATATTTTTAAAATGATGAGAAACTATTAAATGTTAGTGTTCAGAGAGATGTAGGTGTCCTCGTACAGGAAATACAGAGCATTAGCATGCAGGTACAGCAAGCAATTAGGAAGGCAAATGGCATGTTGGCCTTTATTGCAAGGGGGTTGGAGTACAAGAGTAAGGAAGTCTTGCTACAAATGTACAGAGCTTTGGTGAGACTACACCTGGAGTACTGTGCACAGTTTTGATCTCCTTATCTGAGGAAGGATATACATGCCTTAGAGGTGGTGCAACAAAGGTTCACTAGATTGATCCCTGGGTTGAGAGGATTTCCTATGAGGAGAGATTGAGTAGATTGGGCCGATACTCTCTGGAGTTTAGAAGAATGAGAGGTGATCTCATTGAAACATATAAGATTCTGAGGGGGATTGACAGGGTAGATGCTGAGAGATTGTTTCCCCTGGCTGGAGAGACTAGAACTAGGGGGCATAGTCTCTAGATAAGGGGTCGGCCATTTAAGACTAAGATGAGGAGGAATTTCTTCACTCAGAGGGTTGTGAATCTTTTGAATTCTCTACCCGAAAGGGCTGTGGATGCTGAACCTTTGAGTATATTTAAGGCTGAGATAGATTTTTGGACTCTAGGGGAATCAAAGGATATGGGGATCGGGCGGGAAAGTTGAGTTGAGGTCGAAGATCAGCCATTATCTTATTGAATGGCGGAGCAGGCTCGAGGGGCCGTATGGCCTACTCCTGCTCCTAATTCTTATGTTCTTATGTCCTGGGTTACGTCCTCACCGTGGAAACAGAAAAAAGCTTGTGCTTGGGCTAAAAAAGCAGATAAGGAAGGCCCAAAGCCTGTGCTGGCCACAGACATTACCGGGCTCCTGATTGGGTATAATGGAGGAAGAGGGTGGGTATGGATGATACATGGTTGGATAGATCTTTCTGTAGTTCCAGTTCTTAGGGTATATCCTAGCGGGCTTGGGTCATTCTCGGTGTAGAAGGGTCAGGAAGGGCACTAATCTGGACTGGTGCAGACGTGTATGTGCGTATGAGGAATGGGCCACACCTACAACCGAAAGGAGGGTTAGGACAGTTATAATGGGTAATATAGAGTTCATAACGGCACAGAAGGAGGCCATTCGGTCTATCGAGTCCGTGCTGGCTCTCTGTAGAGCAATCAAGTCAGTCCCATTCCCCCGCTCTATCCCCGTAGCCCTGCAAATTTATTTCACTCACGTGCCTATCCAGTCTCCCCTTGAAAACATTGAGGCCTAAAAATTCGGTTGCTTTGCACCTCCTGTTAGCGCCTGGGCGCAGTGCCGCCAACGCCTCCTGCGAAATTCAGCGGGAGGTTAGCGGCGGCGGTAACCGTTAGCGCTCCGTGGCGCTGAACCGCCGACGATGATGTCATCGCCGTGCGCAGCGCCCCGGCCGCGATCTTTGGTAGCGCCCCCTGACTTACCGCCGGACGCTATGTCCGACAGGGTCAGGGGGGCCTACCTGCGGCCGGGGCAGCGCAAATTAAAGGGGAGGTGCCAGGCGGCCATTTTTGTTGCTGGCCGCCTGCCAGCACCTGCCCCCTCTGCCGTCCCCGGCCTCTTTTGCCGGCACTCCGATCCCTGGTGGTCCAGCTGGGCCCCGGGTCGTGCTGCGCTAGGCCCCTCCCCTTTAATAAGGGGAGGAAGGCCTGCAGTACCACGGCATGTAGCGCCGCGAGATTCACTCGCAGCGCCCCAAGAGGGAGGCGGGGCGCTTCCAGTAGTGCCCCGCCTCCCTCTTGGGGCGCTACCGGTGAATTTCAGCCACGGGGGCGCTAATTTTTTCGGTGTACTAAAAGTAGCACCCCGGCGAAGTTAGCGCCCCAAAGGGGCGCGACCCAATTTTTCCCCCTGAGTGTCTCCGCTTCCACCACTTCCATCGGCAGCGAGTTCCAGGTCCTCACCACTCGCTGAGTAAAAAAGCTTTTCCTCACATCCCCCCTGCATCTCTTGCCCAAAACCCTAAATCTGTGTCCCCTAGTCCTTGTACCATCAACTAGTGGGAACAGCCTTTCCCCGTCTAGCCTATCCAAACCCGACATAATCTTGTACACCTCTATCAAATCACCCCTCAACCTCCTTTGCTCTAATGAAAACAAATCCAGCTTCTCCAACCTGTCCTTGTAGCTAAGATCCCCCATCCCCGGAACCATTCTGGTAAATCTCCTCTGCACCCTCTCAAGGGTCTTCACATCCTTCCTAAAGTTTGGTGACCAGAACTGGACGTAATACTCCAGTTATGCCCTACCAGCGCTTTATAAAGGTTCAGCATAACTTCTCTACTTTTGTACTCAATACCTCCTATTTATGAAGCCCAAGATCCCATATGCTTTGCTAACCACTCTCTCAATATGTCCTGCCACCTTCAGGGATCTATGCACATTAATTCCCAGGTCCCTCTGTCCCTGCACACTCTTTAAAACTGTGCCATTAAGTGTATAATGCCTCTCCCTGTTCCTTCTGCCAAAATGCATCACCTCACACTTCTCTATTAAATTTCATCTGCCACTTGTCTGTCCATTCTGCTAGCCTTTCTATGTCCTGTTGCAGTCGATTGGTATCATCCTCACTGTTTACCACACCCCCAAGTTTGGTGTCATCGGCAAATTTAGAAATTCTACTCTGTATTCCAATATCCAGGTCATTTATATACATCAGAAAAAGCAGTGGCCCCAGCACTGACCCTTGGGGAACACCACTGTCTACCATCCTCCAGTCTGAAAAACAGCCATTTACCACAACTCACTGTTTTCTGTCCTTAAGCCAATTCCTTATCCAAGCTCCGCACCCATGAGGACGGACTCAACAGGGATCTCGGGTTCATGTCACGCTACAGAACGTGACTCGACATCGTTGTCTGTTTTTCCAGTTTTTAAAAAAAAAGTTAAAAGCTTAACTGCAGACGGCAGCATTTGACACGTTGGACCCCCTGTGACCCACCTCATTGTCTTAGCTGTACTCTGATGTGTCTTTGATGTAATGCCTCCCTAATAAACTGTATCTCTGCAGACACATTGTTCTCTGTGTTTATATACGGTGTAATCGATTTGTGTTCCCTCACTGTACCTGAAGAAGGAGCGGAGCTCCGAAAGCTCGTAATTTTAAATAAAACTGTTGGACTATAACCTGGTGTTGTGCGACTTCTCATTCTTATCCAAGCTGCCATTGACCCAACTATTCCATGAGCCTCAATTTTGTTAACCAGCCTTCTATGTGGTACTTTGTCAAATGACTTCCGAAAATCCATGTAGACAACATCCATTGCATTCCCTTCATCAATCCTCCCTGTTACTTCATCAAAAAATTCAATTAGATTAGTCAAACACGATCTGCCTTTTACAAATATGTGTTGGCTCTCCTTAATTAGCTTAAACCTCTCCAAGTGCCTGTTAATTTTTTCCTTGATTATTGTTTCTAAAACTTTACCCACCACTGATGTTAAACTGACCGGCTTGGATTGTCCTTACACCCTTTCTTGAACAATGGTATCACATTTGCCACTTTCCAATCCTCAGGCACCTCCCCCGCATCTAGGGAAGATTGGAAAATTTTGGCAAGCCCTTCTGCTATCTCCTCCCCCAATTCCCTTGGCAACTTGGGATGCAAGCCATCTGGACCAGGCAACTTATCCACTCTAAGCATACCCAGCCTTTCTAGTACATCCTGTCTTATCAATTTTCACCCCTTCCATTCCCTACCTTTTCCACTTCTACCGATATTTTGTCAGCATCCACCTCCTTAGTAATAACCGATACAAAGTACTTATTGAATATTCTAGCCTTGCCCTGCCCCTCTAAGCATATATCACCTTCTTTGTCCCTAATAGGCCCCACCCTGCCTCTTACAACCCGCTTACTGTTTACATGCCGGTAGAAGTTTTTTGGGTTCCCTTTTATGTTAACCGCCATTCTACTCTCATATTTTCTCTTTGCCAATCTTATTTTCATTCTCACATCCCCTCTCAACTTATTGTATTTGGTCTGGTTCTCCCTTGAAGAACTCACCTGACATGCATCATACACCCTTTTTTTTTGTTTCATCATCTTCTCTATCGCCCTCGTCATCCAAGAGCCCTTACCCTACCCTCTTGTTGGAATGTACCTAGCCTGTACTTGGAACATCTCCTCCTTAAAGAATATGATTCTTAATTGTAATTGTAAACTGCTGCTCAATACTGTAATGTATTAAGTCTCACTTATGCTTATATAAAATCATAACTGTTACAAATATGAAGTCAGCTTCGAACCTTTGAACAGACAGTCCTAAGAGACTCCAATTTTTTCTTACAAGTCCTTTAACCTTACTTTACTCACTGTCGTAATGCTGGATGTCTGTTTTATACAGTCGTAAGTTATAGTGGAAGCTATAATGACTGAAAACGGGTCATATATAGTCACTGGCTGGGAAATTCATTGGAGCTGATCCAACTCCATCGGTGTAACTTTGTTGAAAGTGCGGCAGAAACCCCGTTTACACATGTAAACCTGAAATTCCGACAAAGTTACGCTCGTGGAATGGGACTAGCTCTGAGGAAATTCCCAACCTATGGGCTGGATTTTGATACTGGGGCGGGTTGGGATCGTGTCATCCACTTTTCGTGTTATCCACCCGACTGCAATTGGATGTGGGAGATTGATGCGATTTTCATCTAATTGGGCAACAGAGTTCCAGCATGTGGGAACCCATGAACCAATTAGTGTTTTCAGTCTGAAAGTCGCCTCTGATGATGTCATCATTGCTGCTGCATTGAAGGTCTGCAAAGACTGCCTGGCCTTTGCTGTGAGAGGACCTGGATGCAAAATGAGCAGCAGCAGCCCGAAGTCTGCTCCCAGATATTTTTGCACCACCACTCCCAGATATGTCTCCTCCACCACTCCCAGATATGTCTCCTCCACCACTCCCAGCCAGCCAACCAATTGTGCTCCCGCCAGGTTTCACATTCGTGGTTCAGAACAGGCGTGCTTCACGTAGAAAAAGGGTTAAAATCACAAAGGCCTTTCAAAATGGCATTATAGAGGCAATTTAGTGCTTGTTAAGGGCCTTAACAGCCTATCCCGCCTCTTAGAGGCGGGACAGAGTCGGGACCAGCAGACACGATTTAATGAAAATTGCATGGAGGCGGGCTTGTGCCCACCCACCAGTTTTTGCAATTTTAACTCCCCACACGCCTCCAAACCCACCTCCATGGGTCAATGAAAATCCAGCCCTATGTCTTTTCTGCTTCCTTTAAATATGCCCATCAATATTTTAGTGGTTGCATCCAGTATCCTGCTGAATTGATGCCAGAAATTATGTTGGATATCAAAATCAGTGGAGATCCTGTGTACCTGTCCAAATTTCTTTCCAACTCACTTGAAATTTGACAGTAAAACAGGGGAAAATCTAAGCTCAATGTCTGACAGTTATCTGAAGGAGGGCCCAAACCATTCAATTCATTATACCCGCAGTTTAGTATATGGAACCTCATTTGATGGGAGGACAGATTGGACTTGAAAATTGAAAGGGCCATGGGGAGTCTGGTATGGTGATCTCTGCACCTGTTTGTCCAATCTGCTGTCCTGTTGAGTGACCCCAGGAGCACTAACTCATAAAATGTAGTTTACTACTTCTTTTAGAAATGCTTCTTGTTTGCTCATAAGTATTTTTTTTTCTTTTCTTCTTTGTTATAGTCTAGTGTGAAGACCACCCTGAAACCAATAATCTTGAATGAAATCCTCGAGGAAAACAGAAGAAAAGTTATAGAAATTGTTGCCAAAGAAAGTTTGGGACCCCAAGAGCATACCAAACTATATGATAAGTATACCATGCTTATAAATAGGCAAGCTGACATTGATGTAGAGCAATTTCTGAATGAAGAACATTCATTTGACGCGACGTCACAGGAAATGATTAAGTATCTGCAACTGAAAGATGAAATTCAGTATGGGTCTCAAAAGGTACATACTAGCTCAAGTTTAAATGATAAATTATGTAAATTATGTATTCATGTGTATATTGGAATGAGATTTAATATAAGTATACTTTATTAATTTTTATAACTACATTTATTAATTATTCCATTTATGAAACATTTGTAATCTACATTTGAGAGCTGTGTATTAGATGGTAGTATCAACATTACTGTATTAATTAGGTAGGTAGCAGATCGTATAATAAAACATTGGGCTGGATTTTGATACTGGGGCGGGTTGGGGTCGTGTTATCCACCTGACTGCATTTGAATGTGGGAGATTGATGCAATTTTCACTTAATTGGGCAATTGAGTTCCAGCATGTGGGAACCCATGAACTAATTAGTGTTTTCAGTCTGAAAGTCGCCTCTGATGATGTCATCATTGCTGCTGCATTGCAGGTCAGGTCAGAGACTGCCTGGCTTTTGCTGTGAGAGGACCAAAATATATATGAGGGAGAGGGAAGGAGAGGGAAGGAGAAGGCCAGGCAGTCTCCTTAGACATTCAGTAGGCGACTTTCAGAGCTAATACAACTACTACCTTCATCACATCTCCGTTGTAATAGTGGACCTGCAGCTGATAGTCAGCTATCCACTTGTACTCCCGCCAGGTTTCACTGGCGTGTTTCAGATCAGGCGTGCTTCATGTGGGAAAAGGGTTAAACTAGCTAAAACGTTTCAAAATGGCAATACAGAGCCAATTTAGGGCTTTAATGGCCTCTCCCGCCTCTTGGAGGTGGGACAGAGACGGGACCACCGCACACGATTTCATCAAAATTGCATGGAGGCAGGATCGGGTCCGCCCGCCACTTTTCGCAATTTTAACCCCCCACATGCCTCCAAACCCGCCTCCACGGGTCTATGAAAATCCAGCCCATTCTCTTTGCTGGCACAAATGTGTTTTTTATGCAGGTATACTAATGTCCTCTTTTTTTATTTTATGTAATTGCTTTAATTTTTCTAGGTTGTTCGCTTGGGAATGTTTGAGGTGCACTGTGATGAACTCATAAGGGCTCTTGTGAAACGGGCAGAAGCTCTGTGTGAAAAACTTCTGAATAGGATGAACAAATATCATCAGGAGGCAAATAAAGCGTTAGTACTATTCCCAAACTGCTTCAGTAAAATTGTATATTTTGCAGAAATACTTATATGATTGCATAACTTTTCAAGCACAATATAATTGGAGCTGCTTTGTGTTTGCCAATTTCCTTAGTTCTTTCAAACCTTCCTTATGCTGCTAAACCCCACAACACTCTTTCCTACTTCTGCTAAACCCTAGCTACTTATCACCAGCCTGGTAATGGCATGTTGCCTATCTGATGCCAGGGTGAGGAACATCTCGACTGGCTTGAAAGGATATTGGAGAGGGAGGGGGAGGATCCAGTCGTTGTGGTCCATGTTCGGACCAACAACATAGGAAAGAGTTGGCAAGAGGTCCTGTTCAGAGAGTACCAGGAGCTAGGCGCTAAATTTTTTTTAAAAAAGGACCTCAAGAGGTCTGGATTATTAACCGAGCCACGTGCAAATTGGCGTAGGGATAGGCAGATTAGAGAGGTGAACACGTGGCTGAAGGAGTGATGTGGGAAAGAGGGGTAAAGGGAAAACTAAAAGATGTAAAGTAATTAAACCAGGAGAGAGAAATAAGAAATGTGTGAGAAAAACAACATTAGAGCCGAAGGACAAGTTAGGGTGTGTGGCCCAAATAAGCGTTCTTTATACAAACTCATGGATTATAAGGAACAAATTCAATGAACTGCAAGCGCAAATTCAACTTGGAGGATACGACATGTTAGCCATTACTGAGACATGGCTGCAAGACGGTCAGGACCGGGAACTGAATATATACCAGGTCATCAGGCCTACAGGAAGGATAGGGAAACTGGTAGAGGTGGAGGAATAGCCTTGGTGATTAAGGATGAAATTGCTTCAATGATAAGTATACAACGAGAGGTAAGCAGGGAGTGGATAGAATTAAGAAATAGAAAAGAAATGGGTAGAATTAAGAAATAGAAAAATATTTAAGACTGTAGTGGGAGTTGTGTATAGGCCCCCGGTAGCAGCTGTGAAGTGGCAGAATGTATAAATACAGGGACTTTTTAAAATGTATTCGTTCACGGGATGTGGGCTTCACTGGCAAGGTCAGCATTTATTGCCAATCCCTAATTGCCCTCAAGAAGGTGGTGGTGAGCCTTCTTGAACCGCTGCAGTCCTTGTGGTGAAAGTACTCCTTCACCGACTTTGTCGTAGCGGTTTGGTACAACTGAGTGGCTTGCTAGGCCATTTCAGAGGGCAGTGAAGAGTCAACCACATTGCTGTGGTGTCACATATAGGCCAGACCAGGTAAGAACGGCAGATTTCCTAAAGGACATTGGTGAAGTAGTTAGGTTTTTACGACAATCTGGTATTTTCATGGTCACCATTAGTGAGACTTGTCCCACAGGGATCTGTGTTGGGACCTCAACTATTCACCGTATTTATTAACAACTTAGATGACAGCACAGAGAGCCGCATATCCAAATTTGTAGATGACGCAAAGATAGGCGGCATTGTAACCAGTGTAGATGGAAACATAAAATTGCAAAGACGCATTAATAGATTAAGTGAATGTGCAAAACTTGGCAAGTGTGAATTCATCCACTTTGGACCCAAAAGGGATAGATCAGAGCACTTTCTAAATGGTGAAAAGCTAGAAACAGTGGACTTAGGGGTTTATTTACATAGATCATTAAAATGTCATGGACAGGTAAAGAAAATAATCGAAAAGGCTAACGGAATGCTGGCCTTTATATTTAGAGGACTAGAATACAAGGGGGTAGAAGTTATGCTACAACTATACAAAGGCCTGGTCAGACCACACCTGGATTACTGTGAGCAGTTCTGGGCACCACACCTTAGGAATGATATATTGGCCTTGGAGGAAGTGCAGCGTAGATTTACCAGAATGATACCTGGACTGCATGGGTTAAATTACGAGGCGAGATTACACAAACTAGGGTTGTAGTCCATGGAATTTAAAAGGTTAAAGGGTGATTTGATCGATTTTTTTCAAGATATTAAGCAGAACTGATAGGGTAGATAGAGATAAACTGGGGGAAATGCCAGCAAAGTTGAAGCCCATGGAATAAAAGGGACAGTGGCAGCATGGATACGAAATTGGCAAAGTGACAGGAAACAAGAGAGTAGTGGTGAACGGTTGTTTTTCGGACCGGAGGAAGGTACGCAGGGATGTTCCCCAGGGGTCGGTACAAGGACCAATGTTTTTCTTGATATATATTAATGACTTAGACTTGGGTGTACAGGGCACAATTTCAAAATTTGCAGATGACACAAAACTTGGAAGTATAGTGAACAGTGAGGAGGATAGTGATGGACTTCAAGAGGACATAGACAGGCTGGTGGAATGGGCGGACACATGGCAGATGAAATTTAATGCAGAAAAGTGTGAAGTGATACATTTTGGTAGAAAGAACGAGGAGAGGCAATATAAACTAAAGGGGGCGCATGAACAGAGAGACCTGGGGGCATATGTGCACAAATCGTTGAAGATGGCAGGGCATGTCGAGAAAGTGGTTTAAAAAGCATTCGGGATCCTGGGCTTCATAAATAGAGGCATAGATTACAAAAGCAAGGAAGTTATGATGAACCTTTATAAAACACTGGTTTGGCCTCAACTGAAGTATTGTGTTTAATTCTGGGCACCGCACTTTAGGAAGGATGTGAAGGCCTTAGAGAAGGTGCAGAAAAGATTTACAAGAATGGTTCCAGGGATGAGGGACTTCAGCTATGTGGAGAGACGGGAGAAGTTGGGGTTGTTCTCCTTTGAGCAGAGAAGATTGAGAGGAGATTTGATAGTGATATTCAAAATCATGAGGGGTCTAGACAGAGTAGAAGGAGAGAAACTCTTCCCATTGGCGGAAGGGTCGAGAACCAGAGGACACAGATTTAAGGTGATTGACAAAAGAACCAAAGGCGACATGAGGAAAAACTTTTTTACGCAGCGAGTGGTTAGGATCTGGAATGCACTGCCTGAAAGGGTGGTGGAGGCAGATTCAATCATGGCTTTCAAAAGGGAGTTGGATAAGTACCAGAAGGAAAAAAATTTGCAGGGCTACGGGGAAAGGGCGGGGGAGTGGGACTAGCTGAAGTACTCTTGCAGAGAGCCGGCATGGGCTTGACGGGCCGAATGGTCTCCTTCTGTGCTGTAACCATTGTGGTTTGGGGGCGTGGGGGTAGTTAAATTGTTAAAAGTGGGATTCCCGAGCTGAACCCACCTCCAACCCACCCACTTCCGATTTTAACGGGAGCGGGCAGCCAACACACTCCCAGGAGGCGGGATGTCAATTTAAATATTATAATGAGGCTGGAAGCCTTTTTTAACCTCCATTTTGTTTTTAACTGCATGTGGACGGGTTTTACACAATTTGTAAAACCCAGCAATTACAGCAAGGTGTGGACTGTTGGATCCAGGAGGTAAGTGCCTTTATACCTACCTCCTGGATCCAGGGTCCCTACCTAACCCACCCCCCGTGATTGGAGACCCCCTCACGAGGCCACCGATCACCCCCCCCCCCCCGCCCCCCCCAAGCTTCCCTCCTCCCCACCGATGATGCTGAGGTTGACCACGATCCTCCGGTGGCTGGCCACGATCTTCCCTTCACCACCCCGATTATCCGGCCCCGATCCTCTCTTTCCGCTCCCCCGCTCACGATCGTCTGTTAAATTCCCCCCCACCCCGATCTTTTTAACGGCTTGGCCCAATCTCCAATCTCTCGGCTGCCCCCCCTGCCCCCCCCCCCCCCCCCCCCCACCCCGGTCCTTTTAACAGTCTGGCCCAACCCCCGATCCCTCCCTCCCTCCTCTGTGCGGCCTAGTGCTGCAGGCCTACCCACCCATTAAAGCCGGTAGGGCCTGCGGGAAACCCAGCCTCCCAGCTTTCCCGACCGCCTCAGAGCCCCCCCCCCCAAACCGCCCTCCTCCTTGAAATCCAGCCCACTATTTCCGCTGGTTGGGGAATCTTGAACTATGGGACGTAACCTAAAAATTAGAGTCAGATCTTTTTGGAGTGAAATTAGGAAACACTTTTACATACAAAGGGTGATAGAAGTTTGATAGTTGATTCTCGGTCAATTGTTAATTTTAATTCTGAGATTGATAGATTTTTTTTTACCAAAGGTATTAAAGGGTATGGAGCTGGGTCACATCTCAGCCATGATCTAGTTGAATGGCAGAACAGACTTCAGGGGCTAAATGACCTACTTATGTTCCTATGGTGCCTCTCATCTTTCTATGTAGCTGGTCTTCAAAAATGGTAAAATATTAAAATTAAGTACATATGTAAACAAATTTATAATCATGGTCACTGATTTTTAGTTTCATTGAATTGCAGAACTCTATTTCCAAAACAGCAGTAAAGATGCCAGATTATACAATAAAAGTATATTCTCCAAATCACCATGAACAATGCCACAGGAAATCTGCTGGCAATGTATTAATATATTAAAAGTGTTGCATATGTGTGCACTTCCTGTTAGTGTCACGGTTACTTCCTGTAACATTTCCTGTCATGCCTATTTCTGATGCAACTTTTTTCGTTACACTTTTTCCCATCAGGCTATTTCAGTCACATTTTTTGTCACAACTAAACTTATTTATTCACTTTGCTTAATCCTGACTGAATCCTCTAAATTATGCCTCCCCAGAGTGGTGCTGTTGTTTATTTCCTGTGCTACCTCTGTGATGTGGTTGGTACTGCAGTGCTCTTGTGCACAGCAGAATCCATCTTGGAGCAGATAAAAATCAGGCTTGCGGTCTCATGATGACTGTTCCTTTCCTGCTGACATTCCTCTGATCCCCAAATTTTTTTGGGATCCGTTTTCAGGCTGGGGGGAGGTCCAGTCATGGTGGGGGAATTGTCAGCAGCTGGGCAATTGTGGTGGGTGAGGGAGAATACTTTAAAAAGGGTTTCCCTGTATTATTTAAGATACTCAGTTGTTTTTTAAATAATATAAAGTTCCCACGGCGCTGTTGGGGAAACCTTTATAAGAAATTCCCCCTCCTCCTGTTACTGCCCACACTGGACACCCCTGCCCTGAGGACACGCCCTTTCTAACCTGCTTCTGCTGCCTCCTGCCACTCCCAACCGAACCTTCCTCTGCTGTCCCAACCCTGCGAAAACCCTTAACACAGTGCTTTTACCATCAGTTTCAACACTATCACAGTCAGCAACCCCTTGTAGTGTTCCTACATCCGGTCACACCCCAGAACTCCTCCTGTGCTGCCATACCTTGATACCCAATCCCACTCCTACCATCTCCTGCTAGCCCTTTATGAGTGCTCCAAAACATCATGGCCTAAAAATTCGGGCACTAACCGGCCTCCTAAGCCTCCAAATGGCGGGCAGGAAGCGAATGCTCATTACGAGACAGAATTGCGCCACCAACAATATTGGGAGAGGCCAAAAAATTGACGTGCAGTGCCCACACTTGAAACAAACATTAGACCCTTTGCTTATGCAAATAAGGGGCCAAATGCCTGGTTGAGGTCCTCACTGCAAGATCGGTTTGCTCAGAGACAGCTGGTATTGCCACTGGTTGCACTCAGAAAATCAGGCATACATGCAGACTAACAGGCTGTCCTTGAAGGGACAAACAAAGTAAGTTTTAAAAATATACTTATCTGAATGTGGAGCTTGGAGGTGCGGGAGTGCTCCTCCTGACCCCACATTAAAAGAGGACTGGAGAACAGCTAACGTAGTACCATTGTTCAAGAAGGGTATCGGGATAAACCAGGGAATTACAGGCCAGTGAACCTAACATCAGTGGTAGGGAAATTATTGGAAAAAATTCTGAGCGACAGAATTAGTCTCCACTTGGAGAGGCAAGGATTAACCAGGGATAGTCAGCATGGCTTTTTCAGGGGGAGATCATGTCTGACCAATTTGATTGAATTTTTCGAGGGGGTGACTAGGTGTGTGGATGAGGGTAGTGCAGTTGATGTAGTCTACATGGACTTCAGTAAGGCTTTTGACAAAGTCCCACATGGGAGACTGGTCAAGAAGGTAAGAGCCCATGGGATCCAGGGCAATTTGGCACATTGGATCCAAAATTGGCTTAGTGGCAGGAGGCAGAGGGTGATGGTCAAAGGTTGTTTTTGTGACTGGAAGCCTGTGTCCAGTGGTGTACCGCAGGGATCGGTGCTGGGTTCTTTGCTGTTTGTAGTGTACATTAATGATTTAGATATGAATGTAGGAGGTATGATCAGTAAGTTCGCAGATGACACGAAAATTGGTGGAGTGGTAAATAGCGAGGAGGGAAGCCTCAGGCTACAGGACGATATAGACGGGTTGGTTAGATGGGCAGAACAGTGGCAAATGGAATTTAACCCTGAAAAGTGTGAGGTGATGCATTTTGGGAGGACTAACAAGGCAAGGGAATACACAATGAATGGTAGGATCCTAGTAAGGACAGAGGATCAGAGGGACGTTTGGTGTGCATGTACATAGATCCCTGAAGGCAGCAGGACAGGTAGATAAGGTGGTTAAAAAGGCATATGGGATACTTGCCTTCATTAGCCGAGGCATAGAATATAAGAGCAGGGAGGTTATGATGGAGCTGTACAAAACGCTAGTTAGGCCACAGCTGGAATACTGTGTGCAGTTCTGGTCGCCACACTATAGGAGGGATGTGATTGCATTGGAGAGGGTGCAGAGGAGATTCACCAGGATGTTACCTGGGCTGGAGCGCTTCAGCTATGAAGAGAGACTGGACAGGCTGGGGTTGTTTTCCTTAGAGCAGAGAAGGCTGAGGAGGGACCTGATTGAGGTGTACAAAATTATGAGGGGCATAGATAGGGTAGATAGAAAGGAACTTTTCCCCTTAGTAGAGGGGTCAATAACCAGGGGGCATAGTTTCAAGGTAAGGGGCAGGAGGTTTAGAGGGAATTTGAGGAAAAACTTTTTCACCCAGAGGGTGGTTGGAATCTGGAACTCAGTGCCTGAAAGGGTGGTAGAGGCAGGAACCCTCACAACATTCAAGAAGCATTTAGATGAGCACTTGAAACGCCATAGCATACAAGGCTACGGACCAAGTGCTGGAAAATGGGATTAGAATAGATAGGGCTTGATGGCCGGCGCAGACACGATGGGCCGAAGGGCCTCTTTCTGTGCTGTATAACTCTATGGCTCTAGAACGAGGGTCTCTCCCGTGCCCCCATCCCGATCGCTGCCATGCATCCCCATCCCACCCTCCCAGTCATCACACCCTCCCCCAGCCACTACTCTTTCCCGGTCACCGATTTCACGCAACTCCAACCCCACCCCTGCCAAAGCTCTCTCCCCCTTGCTACTGATCGCCTCCCCTGGCAATTGATCGCACCACCCCACCCCACCCCACCCCCAGACACCAATCGCCACCCCCCCCCAGCCACCGCTTGATCGATCCCCCTTCCCGACCAGGTCACCCCCACCCTCAAACTTCGCCGGCCCTCTTCCTGACCTGATCGCCCCCCCTCCCCCGCCACATCTCCAATAATTCCATACCCCTTGATGCCTTTTCTGAAAACTCATGATCACCCTCCCAACACTACCAGCCCGCATGGCTTCCCCAACTACCCACTACTGCTACATGCACACCTTACAGCCTACCTTCCTTCAACCTGGAACATTTTCTCCACCATTTTTCTCTGTATCCTGTGCTTTTACTGTTGGATAGTTAATTACTTCTGTTTCTTTTAATGACAGGGTATGTCTTGAATTTGAGAAGATAGCAGAGAAAGCCCTGATGACACCTCCAAATACAGAAGCATTAATGGAGTTGAAGGTAATTTTTTTGTTTTGCATACAAGGTGGCATAAGAATTCAGTACAAATGAAAACAGCTACTATGAGGGCAATTGACACACAACAAACTACAGTGGATTGCTTTTATAAGGCTGTCAGATTATAATACATTTTATAGTACCCACAGTAACAGGAAACCTATATAAAATACCTCCATTAAACCATGTCCCCTCTGTATCACACTTAATGTATACATCCTGTGATATCTTTGGGTCTTTTCTAACCTCTTAACCTAGACTGTTGCAGTTTTCTTAAATCACTGTCATGGGTGAGCGCAATCTCCCCAAATCTTCGAGAATGTCTATCCTTGTATTAGGATCAAAGCAATCTTTTGGCAATATGCCAGGGTAAAATGAACAGCAACCCCTGTATGACAATTGCTTTTAATCCATAAGATTCCACTTCCAGTCTTCCAGCTATAGTATAGCAACAGATCCCATTTAAAATGTAAAGCATGAAGCACATTTATTACATAAATAATAAACAAGCAAATAATTTAGCAGTGCTATAATATAATTATATATTTAGAGCAGAACATCTTTTATCTATCTCTTTACAGGACAAAGTAATAAGATGAACGCAACTCTAAGAATGAATCTAATCCATTATAAATGCCTTTTAAAGATACTCAGCATTTATCTTTACAGGCTTTAAAATTGCTAATACTTCTCAAACCATTTCCTAGTTGTATTTATGAGCTCTTTAGACTGTTTTACTCAACAAAATCTAAGTTAACTGCCCAGATGCAAGCAAAATTGTCTCTTTTATATCCCAGAAAAGAGTAAACTGGGACATCCTGGATTTTGAATATCTGACCACTCAAATTTAGAAAAGACCTGTAAGACCAATGCACCCTAAACCAATCATGGCATCTGTATAGGTTTAAAAATTGTGGGGGTAATTTTAACCTCACCTACCCGGTGGGAAACTGACGCGATCAGATCAACCACTCGTTTTACCCGATGCCTGACTGTAGTCGCCATTGAAGTCCAAAAACTTGGGGGCTCTGTGCCTTGCTGTTTCACCCTCAGACAGCTTCTTTTTGGCACAATTCAGTTTATTTGCTCCAAGATTGGAAATCTGTGCCCTGCCCCTTTAAGCTGCTGCAACCATTTAAATGCTGCAACAGTGCAAATGTTCCCCCTCCCCAACCAGAGGGGAGTTCTCACTAGCTGATGCTTATAGTGTGGGGGCTGAACCTGTAAATTTGGCAGGGTCATGAGGGCTCATTCTGGTGGGAAGAAGTCCTGCTCCGGTGCACTTCTGGCAGACCCCACCCCCACCTACCCGCTGAACCCCCATCCAAATTAGAAAATGGAGACCGGCAAGTTTATATTGGGTAATCAGGTTGACTGCTCAAGACCTGTACATTGGGAGTCGATGGTAGAGGAGTAATGTAAATGCACCCAGAAATGCATTTGTATCGGATAACAATGGTTCTGAAAATGGATCGTTTTCCTAAAAGATTCCATATTAAATTGACCTTGTCTATTGTATAAGGGCCAATATAGAAGAATTCAAGCCCATTTTATGATGTGTTTTGATTATAACCTACAGACAGCTCACTTGTTTTAAAAAAAATAAGTAATAAATATTGTGATCGCCGATGCTGATGTGATAGGCTTGCTACACAGATGGTACTATTGTTGAAATGCTGCCTATTGGAGATAGCCACAGCTATGGAACTGTTGAAATCACTGCTAAAAATAAATTGTATACACAGTATTTAAGAAAAGAAAAATTGAAATTTTAGGCTATTTGTGGGTTCTAATTCAAATGCAAAAATGTTATTGCACACTTTGGAGGTCTAACTGACGCAGTTTTTTTGATCAATGTCTTTTTCGGCAGGCCTACGTGCAACAGGTTGAAGTGAAGGAAATGGCCCAACTTGAGCTGAAACTGATTGAAGCCAAAAACCGTCTGAGTTTTCTTGTGGATTATGTTACATTATCCCCAAGTGACATGCGACTAAACAACAATACATTTCACTGGAGCGGACGAATGGCAGAGATTTTTGATGAGCACAAGAGGATGGTTGCAGAGAAAGAAGAACAGTACCAACAAGGACTCAGGGTGAGACATCCACAAGCTTCATTCAGTATTGATTAGGTTTTTCTTCAATTTGCTTTACACTGACACAGTTGTTGTGTACAGGCAGCCTTAATTTAGAGTCAGGACCCAACCTTGACACCACAGCAAAGTTTTGTACCAACATGAGACGTGTAATGTAAATGCATTCTAAATTATGCATTGAAACTACTCATTGGAGTTCAGAAGAATGAGAGGCGATCTTATTGAAACATATGAGATTGTGAAGGGGCTTGATCGGGTGGATGCGGTAAGGATGTTCCCAAGGATGGGTGAAACTAGAACTAGGGGGCATAATCTTAGAATAAGGGGCTGCTCTTTCAAAACTGAGATGAGGAGAAACTTCTTCACTCAGAGGGTAGTAGGTCTGTGGAATTTGCTGCCCCAGGAAGCTGTGGAAGCTACATCATTAAATAAATTTAAAACAGAAATAGACAGTTTCCTCGAAGTAAAGGGAATTAGGGGTTACGGGGAGCGGGCAGGAAATTGGACATGAGGCTGAGTTCGGATCGGTCAAGGCCCTGTGGGTGGCGGAGCGGGCCCAGGGGCTGAGTGGCCGGGTCCTGCTCCTACTTCTTGTATTCTTTAGATTTGAGGTTAGGATCAGATCAGCCATGATCTTATTGAATGGCGGAGCAGGCTCGAGGGGCCGATTGGCCTACTCCTGCTCTTATTTCTTATGTTCTTATGTTCTTATAAACCATGCTCTGGTATCTGCTACTTTTTGGAATGGATACATTGGCCCGGATTTTGCGATCAGCGCGGAAGAAACGGTGCTCGCCATTCATTACGCTGACGGCTGCCCACAAGAGTTTTCGCGGGCTTTTGAACGGCAACTTGCAGTCATCAGGGCTGGAGTTTTCCCGCTGCTGGGCGTGCGGGTTTGGAGGCGGGTCGGCAGTCAAAGTTGCAGTAATTGCGAGCACGTCGGGAACCCGCCGACGTCCCACCCCTTCGCGCCTTTAACTCGGGCACGTTGGCCAGCGTGCCACGGACCCGAATGTCAGAGGTGGGTGACGTAATTAAGCTCATTAAATCCTTAATAACAACAGAAAACGCTGGAAAAACTCAGCAGGCGAGGCAGCATCCGTGGAGAGAGAAACAGAGTTAACGTTTCAGGTCGAAGACATGTCTCTTAATGTCTCTTAATCTCTCCTGTTGTTCTTTCATCCCCTCCCCCTTTTCCCAGCTTTATCCTTGCCTTAAATCTATTTCATTTCCTGCTATTTCCAGTTCTGACGAAAGGTCTTCGACCTGAAACGTTAACTCTGTTTCTCTCTCCACGGATGCTGCCTCGCCTGCTGAGTTTTTCCAGCGTTTTCTGTTGTTATTTTGGATTTCCAGCATCTGCAGTATTTTGCTATCTCATTAAATCCTTGTTGTGAGACCCTTAATCGGGATTTTAACCAGACCTTTTGAATTTTACTGGGTGACCACGGGAATCACGCAGCCCGGGAACCACGTCTGGCGGAAGCTCGGTGGCTATTGATGCAAAGCATAGAAATCCAAATAATGACTCCCACCTGACACCTCATTACTTGCCTAAGGAAACGGCTCTTGCTAACTCCATTTTGAGCACAGATTTAGGTGTCTAGAGTTTGCAAGTCCTTTCTGCAACCTCGGAAGCCAGTCTCCCCACATTGCTAGTAACTATCACAACATGGACAGATTGGTCCTCTGATCTCTACTTGATCTATTACATCAGCATGGGTGCCGCTTGTACTGTCTCACCTTGGTCCTCATAATCGGACCAGGATGAGCCCCAACACCAGCAGCAGCAACAACAACACCACCAACCTTCTCCCCAATGACCTGATGCTTCACAGAACAGACGGAGTCAGCGCAGGGCTGCAGTGCGCCAGAGGCAATACCCCTGACACAGGGTATACAGGCAGAGGATGAGCTTCCTCAACATGACTGAGCAGCAGTGCCAAAGCCGGCTTAGGCTATCACGCCAGGTCGTCGCAGACATTTGCAGCTTGCTGGAACAAGACCTGCAGCCCAGAGGACCTGGTGGACATTCCTTACCAGTGGCTATCAAAGTCGCCAGCACCCTCAACTTCTTCGCATCAGGTTCCTTCCTGGGATCTGCAGCAGACATTTGCAGCATCTCGCAGTTGGCCACCCACAGATGCCATGTTTAACAAGTCAGCCAATTATGTGAACTTTGCCACTGATGAAGCCAGTGTTGGTGAGCTTGCGCTCGGCTTTGCCACTCTGGCTGGCTTCCCACGCTTGCAGGACATTATCGACTGCACACATGTGGCCATCAGGGCACCCGAACATCCAGGAGTGTTTGTGAACCGCAAGGGCCTCCACTCCCTCAATGTGCAGCTGGTCTGCAACCATAGGAAGATCATCATGCATGTGTGCGCCAAATTCCTTGGCAGCAGTCAGGACTCTTTTGTGCTGCGCCAGTCTAACCTCCCTCAGCTCTTCGCACCGCCAAACACACTTACCGGCATGCTGCTTGGAGACAAGGGCTATCCACTGAAGACGTGGCTCATGACACCCCTGAGGAGGCCAAGCAATGAGGTTGAGGAGCATTCTAATGAAAGCCACATGTCCAGCAGATGTGTCATTGAGCAAACAATAGGGATGCTGAAGATGCGCTTCAGATGCCTTGACAGATCTGGAGGAACCTTTCAGTACGCCCCAACCAGGGTCTCCAGAATCGTCATTGTCTGCTACGCGCTGCACAACATTGCGCAGCAGCAAGAATTAGAGCTGTATGAGGAGCAAGGCGCAGAGCGCGCAGTCTCTTAGGAGGAGGAGGAGGAGGAAGAGCATCAGCTGGAAGACGAGAAGAGGAGCAGGCCATTCCTTTCACACTGACCCCCATTGCTGGAGGTTACGTTATGTGTCACCATTCACTCCAACTCAAAGCCACTTCCAAAGTAGCAGACAAAAATGGGCATGACCGGAAAGTGGTGTAAATAAATATTTTTATATGTGTGATAACGGTAATGGAACCTTAACAATAACACTTTTTTATACACCCATGTGCTTACCCTTGTGCATCTACTTTTGTGTCATTTTTCTTTCACGTGTGCTTCTACAAGGTGCACCCCTGTGGCTTCAGCAGAGGTAGAGGCAGGCTGCTCACTTCCCTGCTGCAAATGCTTTGACAATTTTGGAGGACGTCCTCTGGGCTTTGGAGCTAGTGAGGGCCCTGCCAAAGTCTGCTCCTCCTGCGACTGTGCAGAAGCAGACTTTGACATCGGGATCCGAGGAAGCATCTGGGGCTCTGACTGGAGGGGGAGGTGGGGCAACGGGGGAGAAGTGTGAGCACTTTGAGAGGAGCCCCCACTTCCATGTCCCCTCTCATGGGCAACCTGCACTTCCCTGCTAGCGAGGAGCTGGAGAGCACCTTGCTGCACAGCAGTGGGGCCATGAGGACCCAAGTCTACGTTTAGATCCCTCCTAGAGAGGAGGTCTATGAGCCTCTGCCATCTGTTGTCCACAGCTAACATGTGATATTGTGAGTGGCGCATTTGCTGCTCCATGCAGGTGGCCAGCCTTTCCATGGAAGAGCACATCGTCGCCATCACCTGCGACATGGTGGTGCTCATGTGGAGATGGACACCTCCATTCTCTGCACATTTGCAGGCATCGCGGCTGCGAAACCTGCCAGAGCCTCCTGCATTTCTTGCTGCCCCTCCAGGACCACCCTCTTCCTCGATGGCCCCCAAGGCTCAGCTGATCAGAGCTGGGAGTGTCCTGCGCCCTCTGTCGAGGCGTCTCCACTGCATTTCCTGTCAACACCATCCGCTCTCGCTCACTTGTGAAGAAGTGTGAGACACCAGGTGACAACACTACTCTATCTCGCATAGGACCCACCGAGGTGTGCCTATCTGCGCTGGTGCTGGGTGCGCTTGGATCTGCTGACGGTGCGCCCTCAGAGGCTGGAGGTTCCTCTGAGGAGTCGTCTTCCTCCTCCGGCTGGGCAATTGGGGGGGCGGGGGGGAGGCTCTTGATGGGCCTGTGGGAGAGTAAAGAGATGATTTAGAAATGTTATATTAAGAATGGGTAACGATACCATTATGCACATGATGAACATTCACTGGCTGCTGTCATCAGTCACCATATGAGTGACTGCTGTATACCATGTGGCTGCATGAGATGTAATTCTGTCACCAGGTTGCTGACTGGTCCCCCTCTCTCTGTCTCCCCCCGCCATCAGCTGTGCAACTCTTGAGACCTGCAGGGCCACCTCCTCTGCTGCAGTTAAAGTACTGAAGGATGGAGGGCCACCTCCGGTTCTCTCCCTCTCCCTGTTGTTGTACGCTCTCTTCTCCTGCAAGGAGGGAAAGAAGAGAAGTTTGAGTGAGAGCGATGGAATGAGTGTAAGGAATGTGTGGGTTACATCTGTAGAGGGTGACGATGAGGGATTGTGGTGCCACTACCAAATGGCCTCTTTCTGTGGTATGATTGCATTAGTATGAGGGTGAGAGCGAGGGGTGGGTAGTCAGATGGGGATGTGAGTATGTACATAGAGAGAGAGGGATGGGTGGATGTGCAAGGTATCTTGGTGTGAGGAATGATGTGCAGGAGTAGGCTTGGGAAGGCGGAGTGATGGGGATGTGTTGACAGGCACTTCAGGATGAAGGTGAGTGTGGCTTTGCACTCACCTTTCCTGATTTCATGAGATCATTGAATCTCTTCCTGCACTGTATCCAGGTCCTCCTTACAACATCCCTGCTGTTGACCTTCTCAGCAATTTGGAGCCAGGCCCTTTTGGTCTCTTAGGGGGGGTCTCTTCCTCCCTGCACGCTCTGACTTCCTCCGCAAGAATATGTAGCGAGGCATCGGAAAAGCGGGGTGCAGCCCTCTGTCTTTGTGAACTAATTTTTCTATTTGTCAGCGACAACACACTCCTCTCCAATACTCCCTCCACACTCCTACACGAACCTTCAATTGCAATGTGGCCAAGGCTGCTTTAAATATCCCCACTGGAAATGAGTCATCGATGACGTCATCAGAGCTGCACCATTTAATAGAGCTGGGAAACGTGCATGTCTGCCTTAATAGGGGCCATTACGCTAAAGTCGCTATGAAGAGCGGGCTGATCAATACATCGCAGTATCGATCCGCTACACGGCCTGCACGCACCCAACCTGACTTGGTAGGGAAAATTCCAGCCCAGGCGTCTGATCCAGTGCGACGCCCTCTACAGGGGAACTGTAGCGTCTGTGAGCAGGGGAAGACATAACGTGGTTCTTTAACCAATCAGATTGAAGAATTCTCACTGAGACATGCAGAGTCTAATCCAGGAAGTATAAAGTAGATTTATCCAGAGAAAACAACCACAGCATGTCCAATATTTCCTCATAGCCAAAATTCTCCAGTCCTGGCAACATCTTCGTAAATCTCCTTTGTACCCTCTCTAGTGCAATCACATCTTTCCTGTAATGTGATGACCAGAACTGTACGCAGTACTCTAGCTGTGGCCTAACTAGTCTTTTATACAGTTCTAGCATAACCTCTCTGCTCTTATATTCTATGCCTCGGCTAATAAAGGAAAGTCTCCCATATGCCTTCTTACATCATGTACAGAAAGCGAAATAAAGAGAGGGAAAGAATATGGGATTAAGAGAGAGCGATAAAAGAGACAAAAAGGAAAAGTTAAAAAAAACTATTTTAATTTTTTTAAAATCTCCAACACTAATTAGAGACTGCACACAAATTACATTTTCAGTGCCAGAGAGCTCGTTTGGCAGTAATTATGACTTATCACACCGTTAAAAATTAACTCACACCTGAATGCACCAGCCCTAACTTTTTCTACCGTGTTTAGTGGGTAAGTACAGCAACTTTATGCCCTTACATGGATTTTAATTCCAAGTCTATCAGCGAGGCACTGTTATAGCACAGTCTGTGGAGGAGCAGGGTAACTCGGAGAGCAACTTCCAGATCTCGTGTTTAACTATGCATGTGCGGACTCCGGAAGTTGCTGTCCGATGTACTCCATAATAACGGTGAGCGCTGATAGCCTCACCGTTATTCTCAACTCAAAATCCGGGCCATTGTTTTAATTTCATACAGGAGGGGTTTTATTCAGTTCTGGGTACATTTCTTTGCTGGTGGTGGCTGTTTTTGTTTATGTTAACTTGGCCCCATGTCATTAATATATGATGGTGTTCACTTGGGAGGCTTAACAATTCTGATATTACTGTATGTTTACCAAAATATTTGCAGTCAATTACAAGGAAATGCATGATCAGTATATATTGTGTTTCAAAGATGAAATAAAATACTTTTACAGAGCACACGAAAAACATTGGAGCTGAAATTCCAGTCAGTCCATTCTATCAGTGGAGTTGCCCAAAGCCTGAGACCCAGTCTTGAATTGTGGGAATGTGTCATCTGCATAGTCAGTGTGGGCACACTGGTGCCTTGGTGTATGAGTGGCACCCGCCTTGATCCACCAGCAGACAGTGGAGTAGGGTTGCCAATTCTGGTTGGACATCCTCCTGGAGGTTTCATCAAATGACCTCCTGCCCAGTCAAACCCTTTTTTCCCATCTCCAATATTTTTATAACTAATAAACAAAAGTGTTCAAAGATAATTAAAAAAAAAAATTTTTTTTTAAATTCCCCCATGACCTTTCTCCCGGGTTGCTCTCAGCAATGTCCAGGAGATTAATCTTTAATTCCTGGAGACTCCAGGACAATCCTGGAAGGTTGGCAACCCTAGTGGCGTGACCAAAAGCTGCTCCGCCACAGTGTGTCAAGGCCCTCCCAGCGGCTGAGAATTAAAAATATTTAAAACCTTTCAGCTATTAAGAGAGTCGTAAGCTTAAAAAAAAATTCAGCTAATTATTCGTCTCCAGGATCAAATACCTTTCCTCAGTAAAGGTTTGGGGCCTTCAGAAGGCCTCAGTTGGACTCATGCAAACTTTCAGCTGGTGAGAGTTCCACTGAGGCTTTTTAAGGGCGTACAAGGTAGCTCAGAAATTCCCCAGACATGCCCCCTTGATGTAGGGGGAGAGCAGGCAGCAGATCTGCCATGTCCCCCTTCAATGCCTGCAGCTAAAAAAAAGAAAGAATCCCAGCAGAACCAGGTTCAACCCCAGAATCCAGCTGCAGGTTGGAGATCTGCCCGCTCTCTGCCCTTGGGCTTAACCGGAATTTCGGGCTCATTGTTTTTATGATTATTAGTGGAAAATAAGATTAAGCCTATTATTCATATTACCAAAAAAAATCTATACTATCTGTCTAAATTTAATATGGGTACCTCTTTCATGATTTATTTAACTTTTAGCTTCGTACTGAGAGATTTGTAGAGGAACTGGAAAGCTATGCTAAGCAAGTGGAAGAATTCTACAGTTTTGGAGAACTGACAGACGTCAGTCGGTACCTACGAAAGGCTCAAACATTAAATGCGAAGCTGAATCAAGCAATGGAGAAGGTACTGGGTTGCGTATAGGACAAAATAGTCATGAGATTAAAATACATTATTCATGCATGTGAAAAAAATAAGCTGGTGTTTTATATTTTATGAAGTCAGTTAATGTTTTATATTTTATAAATGACAGTTAATATTTTATTATGAGAATTATACTACATACATATGCTGTCACAGCAGTATAAAAAGTATAGATAATTTATGGATGTGACTATTCATATCAGGTGAAGCCAGGCTTGGACATGGCTGTGATACTCCCGCAGTCAAATAGCTTATTGACACTCTAGGCTTATATGTGAATAATGGCCTCTGGAGTGAGGTACCACAGCACTCAAGGAACCATCCCTCAGGACAGATGGGGAGAACATTTTTTAAAAATGAATGACTAAATTCACTACTTTTAAGTGGAGAGTACTATATAAAAAGAATATCTTGGTATAAAATACTAACCACCTCGTAAAATATTTGACCTTGTGAAAAGATGGATAGCTAGCACGAGTACAAAATTGCACACTGGAGAAAATTTGCGACTCGGGCTATTTTAACTTGTGGGCTTTATTAACATGCTGCCTTGGGTGGGAAGTGGGAAGGAAGCGGTTGCTGGCCTCTAAATAAATTGGGCGGTTCGCCAGCATGAATGTATGTGTGGGGAAGAGGGTTCCCTGAGGGACAGGGGAGAGTCTGGGGCAGGGGAAGCCGTGACTTGCCTTGTGGGGCCCAGACTCCTGACCTCACAAAGGAAAGTAAAAATACTTAACCTGTTTTTAAAAGATTATAAAGAAGGACCCCACTGGCATCTAGGTGGGTGGCTTAGCTGCCCGAGTAGAAGCATGAGTAAAAATTGTGGTCACCGGGATCCAGGCGATTTTTCTGGCAGGTAAGTAACCCAGGGCATTTTAACTGCCCACTCGCCTGGTTTCTGCAGGGTGAGTAAGGTTAAAATTGCTTCATTGGGCCAAAAAACTTTAAGTTGTGAGATGATGTGCCATCGGCTGAACAAAGAATCCTTCCGCCGGTAGGGTATGTACTGGAAATAGGAAGCTACATCCACCAACTCCTCCAAATCAGCAGAAAACAACATGCTGACCGATCATAAAGCTCAGGCTATAAACTGAAATCAATTTTATTGTAAGAAATAAAAGGATACAGAAATAAGAATGAATCACTAGATTATGTAACAATTAACTTTCACCAGTATATTAATCAGCTTTATGAGTCCAGCATAATAAATGGTTATTAAGATCCTAAGTCCTTTTTCAGGTTCCTTATAACTGCAATCATGGGTGCTTCAAGCTCCATGGAGTTCTGCCTTGTTAGAGTAACTTGTATGTGTGATACAAGTAAATTCATTGAACACAGAACTAGTGAAAGCTTGTCATATTTATTCTTGCATTCAGGCAGCTTCTGGCTTGAAAACTGTTAATCAAAATCACAACAAAGATACTTTGGTAGCATACCATATTAATGAGCTGTGATACTCAGTGTTGGCCAAATCCAGGAAATTCTAATGCTGATACAATATTCACTTGCCATGTCATACAAACCTCCTTACCTGACGCGATCCCCGAACAGCGTGGACCCTGTGGGCGACCTCGTAAAATTTAAAGGTGAGCTTAAAATACTTTTTAAGCGGCTCTTAGCAAGGTCATAATGACCTGAATTGCCTCCCCCGCCGCTGTGTGCCGGGTCTGTTCAGCGTTGACAGACCCGACTTCTGGGAAAGTCCCGTGGCGGCGGGTTGCCGACAAATTTTTCCCGCCCGCCCCATCACCAAACACGCCCGCTGACCCCCCGAAAAATTCCCCTCCATGATTACCGTTAGTGGGGCCTATGAACTACTCCCACCAGTATTTTCCAATTTCTTAGTTCCACTCATACTGATTCTACATCCTGGTTTTCTGGGTTAAGATTCTTTCTCCCTACTGCCTTTATCTAATGCTTTATTACTAGGGCTACCCCACCTCCTTTTCCATTTCACCTATCTTTTCTAAAAGTCACATACCCTAGAATATTTAGTTCCCAACCTTGGTCACCCTATAACCACGTCTCAGTAATGGCTACTAGAACAAACCCATTTATCTCTATTTATGCTATTAATTCATCTATCTTGTTACGAATGCTTCGTGCATTCCGATATAGCGCCTTTAATTTTAACTTTTTACTATTTTTCCCCTGATTTGGTCTTAGTCGTTAATGCCCTATTACCATTATTAAACACTCTGGGGGAGAAATTCAGCATATTAGCGCCTCCCGTTAGTGCCTGGGGGAGGTGCTAACGGAGTGCTAATAGGCTTGCGACGGGGCGCGGCAAATCCAACGCACGAAATTCACCCGGGATTTAGCGCTGGCGCTAACATTTAGCGCTTAGGCCTTTAGCGGCTGCCAGATCATGATGTCAGTGAGTTTGGAACGCCCTGTTAACAGCCCAGATGCAAAATTGACTGTCGCCCCCTGCCTTAGCGCCTGGCTTGAACAACGACAGGAAGAGGCGGCGTGCTGCATTCAGATGGCCGCTGTAGGAGCGGTATTTAAAGGGATCAACATTGGTTTCATTTTAGTCACAAATCAATGCTGCCTTCTCAGTTTCACATTGCGAAATAGCCGATTTCAGTGAGTTAAACGTTTCTTACTTTCAGGAGTGTTCTGCCTGCTACAAATGTGTCACTTTCACTCTGCTAAGATTTCGATGTCCTACACTTGCTTACGTTAATGAGGGTTGTACTGGCACTCGACTTCGCCCTCCAGCATCAACGTCTGAAGCAGCGGAAGCAGAGACAAAGATTGGAAAATGTGGCCAGAGGGAGGAGGGCCAACAGGGCTCTCAACAGGAGGCCTTGCCCTCCCAGGGTATTCTGGGAGCATTTCTCCTACATAAATTTAACTGAGGAGCAGTGTTTTAGAAGGCTCTGCTTCAGCAAGCAGGTGGTGACAGAGCTCCGCCACCTCCTGCAGCAAGACCTCGAGCCTCAGATCAGGACCACCACGTCTCTCTCAGTGGCAGTTAAGGTCACCGTCGCCCTCCATTTCTACGCCAGCGGATCCTTCCAGTCTGCAGCAGGAGACATAGCTAACATCTCGCAGTTCGCCGTCCATCGCTGCATCCGGGAGGTCACAGAGGCTCTCTACAGAAGGAGAAGGGACTACATTTCCTTCCCCATCACCAGAGAGAAGCAGGACGGGCGTGCATATGGCTTTGCCAGGATAGCGGGCTTCCCCATGGTGCAGGGCGCCATTGACTGCACCCATGTCGCTTTGCGGGCGCCCCGTAACAATCCTGAGGTCTTCCGTAACTGCAAAGGCTAGCACTCACTTAATGTCCAGTTGGTGTGTGACCACAGACATCGAATCCTCTCCGTCAATGCCCGCTATCCTGGCAGCAGCCACGATGCCTTCATCCTGTGCCAGCACTGTTGCAGCCACCACATCAAGCTCGTGGCTGGCTGGTCAGAGACAAGGGCTATCCAATCTCCACCTGGCTCATGACTCCCCTCTGCAACCCCAACACTCCTGCCCAGCACGATGCTGCCACCAGGAACATCATCGAGCAGACCATTGGAGTGCTCAAGCAACAGTTCCGCTGTCTTGACCGCGAGGGAGGAGCCCTCCAGTACTCGGCTGAGCAGGTGTCCCTTTTCGTCGTGGTGTGCTGCACGTTGCACAACTTGGCCAACATGAGGGCCCAGCCATTACCACCAGGCATAGTGGGACCACCTCAGGAGAAGGAAGAGGAGGAGGAGGAGGAGGAGGAACAGCAGCGAGGGAGGAGGCAGCCACTCAATCGGCTTTCTGTAAGGGTAGTCCGTGACCGCCTCATCAGACTGCGGTTCCAATAAATTCTACCCCATCCCGGTTGCTCATCACATCCCCATCAGTCCATCCATTTCGCATGCCATATCACAGCGCAAAGCTGAAATGAGAGACAGCATTAATAAATTTATCAACATTCAGTACACACATATATAAAATAACAATATTGACTAATCACCCTTGTGCAAACCCTTACTTCCCCTCTTTACAATGCCTTTTCCTAATCTACTGCTCCTATGTAGTCTGTCCCCAGTGGCTGCAGCAGGGCTGCTGAGTGTCGGTGCCAGAGACTACAGATGGCCTTGCAGGATGCCCTCGAGCAGCTCTGAGCCTGGAAGGCCTGGCTGTACACTGCACCACCTCAGGCTGGGCAGCGGTAGTCTGGACTGGCTGGATGAAAGGCAGCGACAAGGGCAATGGCGGAGTGGCAGTGGTAGGAGCAGGAATGCTGTCCTCATGAGAGAGGACAGAGAGAACAGTTCCCATGGATTGGAGGGTAGCTAATGTAACCCCACTATTTAAAAAAGGTGGGAGAGAGAAAACGGGGAATTATAGACCGGTAAGCCTGACATCGGTAGTGGGGAAAATGCTAGAGTCCATTATAAAAGATGTAATAGCAGAGCACTTGGAAAACAGTGACAGGATCGGACAAAGTCAACATGGATTTACAAAAGGTAAATCGTGCTTGACTAATCTACTGGAATTTTTTGAGGATGTAACTGGTAGAATAGATAAGGGAGAACCAATGGATGTGGTGTATTTGGACTTTCAGAAGGCTTTCGATAAGGTCCCGCATAAGAGATTAGCGTGCAAAGTTAAAGCACATGGGATTGGGGGTAAGGTACTGACTTGGATAGAGAATTGGTTGGCAGACAGGAAGCAAAGAGTTGGAATAAACGGGTCTTTTTCCGAGTGGCAGGCAGTGACTAGTGGGGTTCCGCAGGGATCGGTGCTAGGACCCCAGTTATTCACAATATATATAAATGATCTAGACGAGGGAACTAGATGTAATATCTCCAAGTTTGCAGACGACACAAAGCTGGGTGGGCGTGTGTGCTGTGAGGAGGATGCAGATAAACTCCAGTATGATTTGGACAGGTTGGGTGATTGGGCAGATGCATGGCAGATGCAGTATAATGTGGATAAATGCGAGGTTATCCACTTTGGTGGCAAAAACAGGAAGGCAGATTATTATCTGAACGGCAATAGATTGGGAAAAGGGGAAGTGCAACGAGACCTGGATGTCCTTGTGCACCAGTCGCTGAGGTAAGCATGCAGGTGCAGCAGGCGGTTAAGAAGGCAAATGGTATGTTGGCCTTCATAGCGCGAGGATTCGAGTACAGGAGCAAGGATGTCTTGCTGCAGTTGTACAGGGCCTTGGTGAGACCACACCTTGAGTATTGTGTGCAGTTTTGGTCGCCTTATCTGAGGAAGGATGTTCTTGCCATGGAGGGAGTGCAACGAAGATTCACCAGACTGATACCTGGGATGGCAGGAATGACGTTAGAAGAGAGATTGGGACGATTGGGCTTGTATTCGCTAGAGTTTAGAAGAATGAGAGGGGATCTCATTGAAACTTATAAAATTCTAACAGGACTAGACAGACTAGATGCACGTAGGATTTTCCCGATGGCGGGGGAGTCCAGAACCAGGGGTCACAGTCTAAGGATAAGGGGTAAGCCATTTAGGACTGAGATGAGGAGGAATTTCTTCACCCAGCGAGTGGTGAACCTGTGGAATTCTCTAGAAGGCAGTTCAGGCCAATTCATTAAATATATTCAAGAAGGAGTTAGATATATTTCTTAAGGCTAAAGGGATCAAGGGATATGGGGAGAAAGCAGGGACAGGGTACTGAATTTGGATGATCAGCCATGATCTCATTAAATGGCGGAGCAGGCTAGAGTGGCCGAATGGCCTACTCCTGCTCCTATCTTCTATGTTTCTATGTTCCTGCTCGACTGACACACTGCCACTGCCCTGGGGCAGCACCTCAGCATCCCTACCAATCTGCTGGAGCACAGATTGCTGGCCTGCTGCGACACCGTGAGATCCCCGGTGGACTGTGGTGGACCCAGCGACAATGGCAACAGTCAGAGCTTGTGGCATCAAGCTGAGACTGCATGAGAGCAGTCTGAGAATCGATGGCATCAACCATTGACTGCATCACAGCACTAAGACGTTTCGTGGCTTCCACCTGTGCTGCAATGGATGCTTCCACATTGCCCATGATACGCGGCATGAGGTCTGGGTCCCCACGGTCGCTCAGGGAGTCCACCATCCTTTTCAGACTGCCAAGAATGGGCTCCATGGTATGTGCAGAGTTCTGTGCAGTGTTGGAGGTGGACTCCTCCACGCTCCTTACCATTGCCGACAGGCTCTTGGGCACATTTGCCATTGCACCCATCATCTCGGTGTGCATGTCCATCACCCTTCTTGTGAACGCCTCCCCATCGAGGTCCTCATCTGAGTCCTGTGCAGCAGAACTCACGCGCGAACTCGCCCTCTGGGGAGCTGGCTCCTGAGCTACCCTTTCCCCCTGGCCTTGCTGCAGCCTGCTCGTCCCTGGTGCATCACCCAGTGCAGACCCCTCTACTAAACTTGTCTCTAAAGATCACGTAGTGCCAGTATCTGAGGTGGCGCCTGCGGGTGAGACATGCAGCGACGTGGTGCTTTCTTCCTCCTTCTCTTCACCCACCTCACTCTCACTGGGAGGCTCAGCGACAGGCTGGTCAGCTGGTTGCTGATTACCGGAAAGCATAAAAGCACAAGACTCGTGTTAAGATGAGGGCAGTGGGGGCAGGAAAGGTGCAAGGAATGCAGACAGTATAATGAGCTGGAAAGTGGGGAAAGGCTTGTGGTGTGAGGGGGAAATGGGATGAGAGAAGGAGAGGGGATGAACATACCGTTGCTGCCCCAAGGGGGTCGACGTCACCGACGGCCACAGCGCCCACCACCTGGCGCCCAATGACTCTCAGCACTCGCTCCTCCAGGTCTGTAAGCTGTTGGATGTCCGCTTCACCCCCGCCTGTTCGTTCCTGCTCCCTCCTATTGTGGCCCAGCTTGGCCTGCAAGAGAAAGGAAAGTGTGTGAGTGAGTGTGCAGCTGTGTGTTTGGGAGATGTACCTGCCATGGTTGAATAGCTGTGATTGTAGGCAAGGCGTGAGATGTGGATGTGGGTTTCAGTAGGTGGAGATGCTTGGTGGGTGTGTGGTGGGGTTGTGGTGGTTTGTGCAGTGTGCACAGACTGAGGTTCAGATGCTGGTATGTAGGACTTGTTGAAGCATGTACTCACCCTGACCACCCGAGTGTGGTCGTTGAATTTTCTACAGCACTGTGTGAGGATCCTGAGGACCACACTGCTGGCCGAGTCATCCTGGGTCACTTCCCACCACATTGCCCTGAAGACCTGGGGCAATGGCCTCCTGCCAGTGGCCGGGAACAGCACTGCCCTCCTTCTTTCGACTGCTGCGGCCAATGCCTCCAATGCCTGGTCGCTGAAATGGCGAGCTCTCTCCCTTGGACTGGGAGCAGCCATGAGGATAAGAGGTGTAGCTGTTGAATTGCTTGGAGGTCGTCTTCAGAGCCAGCAATGTTGAGAATGTGGTTGTGCAGAATGATTGAGGCTGCCCTTTAAGAACTGGAGGGAGCCAGTGTGAATGATGAGTCCCGATTGGAGTGCAGCTGAAATTGGTTATCACTCTGCGGGTAGCGCCCTGCTCTCTCTGTGCAGCGCCCTAAGTTAGGTGATTAGCGCTTGATTCAGCACTCCAGCTCTTTCTTGGAGCGCTAACAATCAATTTAGCGGGAGGTCAGAAGGATTAGCGCCTGGCTCTAATTCTCCAACAATATGAGAGTAAGCTTGCAGGGAACATAAAAACTGACTGTAAAAGCTTCTATAGATATGTGAAGAGAAAAAGATTGGTGAAGTCAAGCGTAGGTCCCTTGCAGTCAGAACAAGAGGAATTTATAATGGGGAACAAAGAAATGGCAGACCAATTAAATACATACTTTGGTTCTGTCTTCACAAAGGAGGACACAAATAAACTCCCAGAGATGTCGGGAAACATAGGGTCTAATGAGAGGGAGGAATTGAATGAAATCAGTATTTGTAGGGAAATGGTGTTAGGGAAATTAACGGGATTGAAGGCCGATAAATCCCCAGGGCCTGATAATCTACATCCTAGGGTACTTAAGGAAGTGGCCCCAGAAATAGTAGATGCATTGCTGGTCATCTTTCAAAATTCTATAGACTCTGGAACAGTTCCCATGGATTGGAGGGTAGCTAATGTAAACCCACTATTTAAAAAAGGTGGTAGAGAAAAAACGGGGAATTATAGACCGGTAAGCCTGACATCGGTAGTGGGCAATATGCTAGAGTCCATCATAAAAGATGTAATAGCAGAGCACTTGGAAAACAGTGACAGGATCAGACAAAGTCAATATGGATTTACAAAAGGTAAATCATGCCTGACTAATCTACTGGAATTTTTTGAGGATGTAACTGGTAGAATAGATAAGGGAGAAGCAGTGGATGTGGTGTATTTGGACTTTCAGAAGGCTTTCGATAAGGTCCCGCATAAGAGATTAGCGTGCAAAGTTAAAGCACATGGGATTGGGGGTAATGTACTGATTTGGATAGAGAACTGGTTGGCAGACAGAAAGCAAAGAGTTGGAATAAATGGGTCTTTTTCCGAGTGGCAGGCAGTGACTAGTGGGGTACCGCAGGGATCGGTGCTAGGACCCCAGCTATTCACAATATATATTAATGATCTAGACGAGGAAACTAGATGTAATATCTCTAAGTTTGCAGATGACACAAAGCTGGGTGGGCGTGTGTGCTGTGAGGAGGATGCAGATAAACTCCAGTATGATTTGGACAGGTTGGGTGATTGGGCAGATGCATGGCAGATGCAGTATAATGTGGATAAATGCGAGGTTATCCACTTTGGTGGCAAAAACAGGAAGACAGATTATTATCTGAACGGCAATAGATTGGGAAAAGGGGAAGTGCAACGAGATCTGGGAGTCCTTGTGCACCAGTCGCTGAAGGTAAGCATGCAGGTGCAGCAGGCGGTTAAGAAGGCAAATGGTATGTTGGCCTTCATAGCGAGAGGATTCGAATACAGGAGCAAGGATGTCTTGCTGCAGTTGTACAAAGCCTTGGTGAGACCACACCCTGAGTACTGTGTGCAGTTTTGGTCGCCTTATCTGAGGAAGGATGTTCTTGCCATGGAGGGAGTGCAGCGAAGATTCACCAGACTGATACCTGGGATGGCAGGAATGACGTATGAAGAGAGATTGGGCCGATTAGGTTTATATTCGCTAGAGTTTAGAAGAATGAGAGGGGATCTCATTGAAACTTATAAAATTCTAACAGGACTAGACAGACTAGATGCAGGAAGGATGTTCCCGATGGCGGGGGAGTCCAGAACCAGAGGTCACAGTCTAAGAATAAGGGGTAAGCCATTTAGGACTGAGATGAGGAGGAATTTCTTCACCCAGAGAGTGGTGAACCTGTGGAATTCTCTACCACAGAAGGCAGTTGAGGCCAATTCATTAAATATATTCAAGAAGGAGTTAGATATATTTCTTAAGGCTAAAGGGATCAAGGGATATGGGGAGAAAGCAGGGACAGGGTACTGAATTTGGATGATCAGCCATGATCTCATTAAATGGCGGAGCAGGCTCAAGGGGCCGAATGACCTACTCCTGCTCCTATCTTCTATCTTCTATGTTTTTAAAATTTAGCGCCCCAATCGGGGCGATACCGAATTTCGAGTGTAAAATATGCTTAATTATATCCAAATCGCTACTCTGCTCCATAGACTTATCGATTTATCCTTACCTAAACACTCTCACCCCCTTATTAGTTTAAAGCCCTATCTACTGCCCTAGTTATTCAATTCGCCAGGACACTGGTCCCAGCCCGGTTTAAGTGGAGTCCGTCCCAACAAAACAGCTCCTTCTTTCTCTAGTACTGGTGCCGTAGCCCCATGAATTGAAACCCCTGCCTTCCACACCACTCTTTCAGCCACACATTTAAACCTCTAATCTGTTTGTCCCTATGCCAATTTGCGCATGGCTCAGGTAGTAATCCAAAGATTATTACTTTTTTGAGGTTCTGCTTTTAATTTGTACCCTAGCTCCTCAAATTCCATCAGCAGAACCTCATTCCTAGTTCTACCAACTGGATCCTCCCACTCATTCTTGAAGTTCTTCTCCAGCCACGAGGAGACGTCCTCAACCCTCGCACCAGGCAGGCAGCACAGCCTTTGGGTCACACGGCCACGGCTGCAGAGAACAGTATCTATCCCCCTGACTATACTATCCCCTACCACTACCATATTCCTTTTTGCTCCCCACACTTGAGTGGCCTCCTGAACCACAGTGCCATGATCCATTCTTCCTGCAGTCTTTGTTCTCATCCACACCGGTAGCAAGTACCTCGTACCTGTTGGTCAATGGCAAAGGCTGAGGCTCCTCCACCACTGCCTCTGCGGTCCCCTTACCTTCGTGAGTCGCAGTCACATCCTCCTGTCCCTGACCACTAACCAAATCTCCTCCTGCCTTCTGGTTCAAAATGTCCAGGTAACTCTTCCCCCTCCCTGATGCATCGCAATGTCTGCACCTCGGACTCCAGCTCAACAACTCTGAGCTGAAGTTCCTCAAGTTGCAAATACTTACTGCAGATGTAGTTGCCGAGGAGCACGCTGCTCTCCACAAACTCCCACAGATGACACAAAGCTGGGTGGGAGTGTGTGCTGCGAGGAGGATACCGAGAAACTCCAGGATGATTTGGACAGGTTGGGTGAGTGGGCAGAAGCGTGGCAGATGCAATATAACGTGGATAAATGCGAGGTTATCCACTTTGGTGTCAAAAACAGAAAGGCAGACTATTATCTGAATGGCAATAGATTGGGAGAAGGGGAAGTGCAACGAGACCTGGGTGTCCTTGTGCACCAGTCGCTGAAAGTAAGCATGCAGGTGCAGCAGGCGGTGAAGAAGGCAAATGGTATGTTGGCCTTCATAGCGAAAGGGTTTGAGTATAGGAACAGGGATGTCCTGCTGCAGTTGTACAGGGCCTTGGTGAGACCACACCTTGAGTACTGTGTGCAGTTTTGGTCGCCTTATCTGAGGAAGGATGTTCTTGCCATGGAAGGAGTTCAGCGAAGATTCACAAGGCTGATACCTGGGATGGCAGGAATGACATAGGAGGAGAGATTGGGTCGATTGGGCTTATACTCGCTGGAGTATAGAAGAATGAGAGGGGATCTCATCGAAACATATAAAATTCTGACAGGTCTGGACAAACTAGCTGCAGGAAGAATGTTCCCGATGGTCGGAGAGTCCAGAACCAGGGGTCATAATCTAAGGATAAGGGGTAAGCCATTTAGGACAGAAATGAGGAAGAATTTCTTCACCCAGAGAGTGGTGAACCTGTGGAATTCTCTACCACAGAAGGTAGTTGAGGCCAAGTCATTAAATATATTCAAGAATGAGTTAGATATATTTCTTAAAGCTAAAGGTATCAAGGGATATGGGGAGAAGGCAGGTACAGGGTACTGAGTTTGGATGATCAGCCATGATCTCATCGAATGGCGGAGCAGGCTCGAGGGGCCGAATGGCCGACTCCTGCTCCTATCTTCTATGTTTCTATGTTTCTATGTTAAGTAGCTCTTCAGCTGTTTGAAAAGTGTCAAAGGTGTGATATGATTGGCTACTTTGTTTTTGTTCCTGCTAATGGAATTGCATCCTCAGGATGTGCCTGTTTGAAAATTGCATGCTTCTTCAGCTTTGCCAGGAGATCAGAAATTGGAATTAAAAAACAAGGGGGGAGAAATTCCCTACCTTATCGCCACCCGTTAGCGCGGCGTAATGTAGAGAAAGCAGCGGCTGCCGCTCTTCTGCCAGCTGGTGGTGGGTCGCACGGCGTCCTCCATTTTCGTGGTCCCGGCAGCGCTGCTGGTAAGTAGTATCGCCCTGAAAAGAAATATGGCGCTGTGGTCACGCTGACTTAACATCACCACGGCCAACTTCGACCCTTGTGCTGAGTTCAGTGCTGGGTCCTAAGCACGCCAGGTAAACCCAACGTGCAAGCAGACTGACAGAGGCACTGACAGCACCTCTTGAAGGGACACACATATCTTTCAGGTAAGTTTGCATTTAAGCTTTTGGACTGGATTTTTTTGATTTTATTGAAGTAGTGGCTTGCTGCTATACATGTTAAAAGTTTTTTTAGTGTGTAGAGAGTGCTGCTGGATGCTTGCAAGGCCTCGGATGGTAAATGAAGGCCTTTGAGAAGACAGAAAATGCTGCAAATACTCAGCAGGTTAGGCAACATCCGTGGAGAGAGAAACAGAGTTCATGTCTTAGGTTGAGATGCTGCCTGACTGGCTGAGTATTTCCAGCATTTTATGCTGTCATTTCAGATTTACAGCATATACTCGTAGAGGGAAGAGGAAGACACAGAAGAGGAGGGAGCCGAAGGAAGGATGCAACCCAGACAGCCCTTTTCTGGCCAGGATATCTGGGATGAAATCATCCGCCTGCAGTTTCAGTGATCACAACTTCAATTCCCCTTTCAACATTAGCCCCACACCTTAACTTCCCTCTCTTACTAACTATAACAGCATCCTCTTGGTCATGATGCTGAAATAAAAACCACCACAATGCAAACTTTCCAATCCAACTTTAAACATCTATCCATCCAATATGACATCAAGAAATCAACTCCTCATCCTATGCATTCCCTTTGTCTTGTTTGTGCCTTTGCCTATCCTACTGATGCTACTCCAGAGGCTGCAGCATGGCTGGTGGAAGGTTGCTGACTTTCAGTGGGGGACACTGCAAATGGCCTTGCTGGTCGACCTTGAGGAGCTGGTGGCTGAGAGTGTCAAATCGAGTGATGGAGTTTTTTCTTCTTCTTCACTCTTCTCTCCCTCTTCTTACATATGATTACATAGGATATATGGCACTGAAACAGGCCATTTGGCCCAACCAGTCCATGCCGGCACTCCACTCGAGCCTCCTCCCATCTTTCCTCATCTAACTCTATCAGCATAACTCTCTATTCCCTTCTCCCTCATATGCTTATCTAGCCGCCCCTTAAATTTATCTATACTATTTGCCTCAACTACTAGCGAGTTCCACATTCTCACCACTCTCTGGGTAAAGAAGTTTCTTCTGAATTCCCTATTGGATTTCTTGGGGACTATCTTATATTGATGCCTCTAGTTATGCTCTTTCCCACAAGTGGACACACTCTCTCTGTATCTACTCTATCAAAACCTTTCATAATTTTAAAGACCTCTATTAGGTCACCCCTCAGCCTTCATTTTTCAAGCGAATAGAGACCCAGCCTGTTCATCCTTTCCTAATAGGTATATCCTCACATTTCTGGTATCATCCTTGTAAATCTTTTCTGTACCCTCCCCAGTCCCTCTATATCCTTTTTATAACATGGCAACCAGAATTGTACGCAGTACGCCAAGTGTGGTCTAACCAAGGTTCATTACAAGTTTAGCATAACTTCACTACTTTTCAATTCTATCCCTCTAGATATAAACCCGAGTGCCTAGTTTGCTTTTTTTATGGCCTTGTTAACCTGTGTCGCTACTTTTAGTGATTAATGTATTTATACTCTGAGATCCCTTTGCTCCTCTACCCCACCTCGACTCGCACCCTTTAAGTAATAAGTGACCTCCCTATTCTTCCTACCAAAATGTAATACCTCACATTTATCTGTGTTGAATTTCATTTGCCAAATATATGCCGATTCTGCAAGTTTATTAATGTCTACCTGTAATTTGTTGCAGTCTTCCTCAGTATTAACTATCCCCACCCAATTTGGTGTCATCCGCAAATTTAGAAATTGTGTTTTTGATTCCAAAGTCTAAATCGTTAATGTAAATTGTGAACAACAGTGGTCCCAGCACTGATCCTTGTGGAACACCACTACCCACCTTCTGCCACTCTGAATAGCTAACCTTTACCCCTACTCTCTGCTTTCTGTCTTGAAGCCAGCTAGCTATCCATTCTGCTACTTGTCCCCTGACTCCGCATTTTCTGACCTTATTCATTAGTTTATTATGTGATACTTTATCGAAAGCCTTTTGAAAATCTAGATAAATTACAACTACTGCATTACCCTTGTCTATTCTCTCTTCAAAAAATTCAATGAGGTTGGTCAAGCAAGACTTTCCCTTTTGAAATCCATGCTGACTATTCATTATTCTTGGCCAACCACTGGGTGGGCAGGCTGCATTTCTAGTGTGTGTGAAATGAGGGAGGCACAAGTCGTGGAGTTGTGGTTAGGGGAGGGTGGGAAAACAAGAGGTGCATGCCAGAAGGAGGATAACGTATGAGGATGCCGGTATCTTGTATCCTTTCTGCCCCGCCGTTGGCCAAGGGCTCAGCCAGGCCCCTGCCAAAAATGTCTTGCACCGTCTCCTCCAAGGGGGTGAGGTGAGGCTAGGAATCGGAGATGTTCCTCGTGATTGGTACAGATTGTTGGTAGGTGGGTGATTGGCGGGGGTGGGGTGTCGTGCATTGAGCAGTGTGTGAGGCCAGTGATTCAGTTGATAGGAGACGACTTTTGAAGATGCATTCACTGACCTTGACCAGTGGTCTGAGGTCATGAAGCTTCTTTGGGCACTGGAGCCAGGTGGTGGGGGCGACACTGCTGGCAGTGACGGCCTCGGTGGTGTGGTCCCACATCGTTCTTTCTGGAGGGCCTCCTGGCCCCTGTGGGTAGAGGACCTCTCTTGCAGTGTTGACCCCCTGCACAAAGCTGGAGTGCTGCGTGCGAGACCCTGGGTGGCCCTGCCCTGGCTTGCTGAGCCATTTGTGTTAGTGCTGAAGCACTTTTCCCATTTTTTGAGGTTCGGAAGGGCATTCAGCTTTAAGTGCTGAAGACTCCTATTTGGGACTTCTTTTTAATGTTAATTTTTTCTTGAAAGGCAGTAAGGGCTGAAAACTGCATTTTTTTCCAGTTGATTTTAATTTTTATTAGTTCTGAACGCATTGCCCCTTTAATTCATAGCCCTTTTAATTGCCCACAATTAATTACGAACTCCACAGCCTCGTTCCCAGAGGCTGTAAGAAGCTGCAACGCTGCTCCTGGATGGGAACTTCGGATTGGATGCCTCCACTAATGCCCCCAGGAGGGCGTTACACTGTAAGTTAGCGCTGGGCTAAAAATCTTTAGCTCCCAGCGCGAATTTTTGTTCGGTGGCGCTGCGACCCATTTGCAGTGACCTGAAGCTGTTCAGTCAGCAATTACGTTTGGAAAACCTCGTCTCCTTTTTCTTTTCTTTTATGTGATTTTTTTTTTAATCTTATGTCTTTTGAAACTGATGTTTTATATTATCTTCTGTTATACATTTGAATTTGAATAGTTGTTCATTGTGCTTGACAGCATTTGGGGTCTGCACTATGGATCGAGGTGGAGATCTGGCACTGAGTAAGTTCAGTGTCTGATAACGAGAGGCAACTATGCCTGAAGTGCTGCAGTGTATGGGTGCCATTGGCTGAAATTTTTGCCCCTGTGTCTCTCTCTGTTTTGAAATTTCTTTATGTTTATATCAAAAGTGAAATACTGCGGATGCTGGAAATCTGAAATAAAAACAGAAAATGCTGGAAATCCTCAGCAGGTCAGGCAGCATCTCTGGAGAGAGAAACAGTTAACGTTTCAGGTCGATGACCTTTCGTCAGAAGTTCCATATTTTATGCTTGCAAGGAGATTTAGCTCTCTAGAGCGTTTGGGGTTAAATAATTTTAATTGGTTGCCAATTGAGTGTTTCTGTGGCAACAGGAACCTTGTGACTGACACAATTCATTATTTTGAGCAAGAGAGGATACTTGCTGTGATTGCATCCTCACTTGTGCACTGCATATATATCATTTTGGCTCGGAATTTGCGGTACTGATGACAGCGAACTGGCAGCGTTCGCCGTCATTTCACCTTTGAAACTGACCGCAACTTCAGGATTCAGCACATGCGCAGCCTAATGTGGAAATCCTGAAGTTGCGGTCTGTCATTCACTGCTCCTCTACAGGCTGCGCTGTGCTCCCCCCCCCACCTCCCCCCACAGAGCCAGCAATCAGTGAAATCTCTCAAACCGTGGAAACTGACGAAAACATTGGCTCTTCCGCAGTAATTATGCTGTTAAATACCCCATTAAAAATTAGACCCAAAGGGATTAGGTGTAACTGGGGTTTTAACAGCGTATTGAATGCTAAACAAATGTTATGGCCCTGAAAAAGTTAATTTTGTCTAGTGTCAAATTTATCCAATTTAATAAAAATTAAATTGTTTAAAGAAACTTAAAAACATTTTTTTTAAATAACAACAGAAAACGCTGGAAAAACTCAGCAGGCCAGGCAGCATCCGTGGAGAGAGAAAGAGAGTTAACGTTTCAGGTCGATGACCTTTCATCAGAACATTTTTTTAAAGTTTGTTCATCTTTATTTCAGGTTTTCCTTTTCCCCATGTGAGAGCCCTAATCTTTGTTTTGCTCTCTCTAACTTTTTTAAAAAGTTAGAATTTTCAGAGCTTACTTATTTCCTGGTTCGCTGTCTGTGAGAGTTCTGCATTTTGATTGGCTGCTTAGACAGCTTGTTGACGTCACAGCAGCTCGCACTAGTGGATTCCCACTATACTACGCTGATTTTAATTATGCATCAGAAAACCCAAACTTCTCGACAGTGATCGGGAGATGTTTGTGCAAAGCTTACTTTGGGGCCTTCGGCAACGCCTTTGCTTCGCTGCTGACCGCAAATTCCGGGCCTTTATTTCAAAGTGGACAAATTGTTGGGTTCAGAAATAATCCATTGTAAATAAACCATTACATATGAATCTATACATGTGGTGTGCAAAAGTAGATTAAATGTATGTTTGGACCAAAATTTTACAATGTTTTGAAAGGCATGTGTCTCCACAAGTAATACTTGAAGTAAGTTGAAAATATGATTGTATAACATATTAATGTGACATTTTATCAGTAATAATTCTTTTAAAACAGTTATTGAAATAGTATTCACTTTTTCATTGTGCCAGATTGATCAGATTAATGTAGAAGAGGCAGCGTTTGGATGGACTGAATCTCAGTATCCTCAGCGTAAACAGACCAGCGATATTCTTCAACCTTACCTAAGGCTGTATGAGATGACAGTAGAGTTCAATACCAAATACAAAAGTTGGATGGAGGGACCATTTACTGAGGTCAACCCTGATCAAGTAGAAGCAGATGTAGGAAACTACTGGCGTGGTCTATACAAGTTGGAACGGACTTTATCAGACTCGCCAAATGCATTAAAAATGGCCAATACTGTTAGGAAAAAAGTTGAAGAATTCAAAGAGCACATTCCCCTTGTTCAGGTCCTGTGCAATCCTGGCTTACGTGATCGGCACTGGGATGCCTTATCTGATATTGTGGGATTCCCACTCAAGCCTTCTGAAGACACAAATGTTACCAAGCTTCTCACTATGAATCTTGAACCTTTCTTGGATCAGTTTGAGGGTATTAGTGAGGCTGCTAGCAAAGAATATTCATTGGACAAAGCCATGGTAAAAATGGTGAGCGAGTGGGAAACAATGGAATTCATTCTCATTCCATATCGAGAAACAGGAACTCACATACTTTCAGCTGTTGATGATATCCAGATGCTGCTAGATGATCACATTGTAAAGACCCAGACAATGCGTGGATCTCCTTTTATACAGCCATTCGAGAAAGAAATCAGGTAGTTCAGTTTTTAGATGTTCAAGAAGTGTAAATACTACTTATGGATCTTTGCAAAATGTTTAACAATTTTAAGCAAACACGTACAACAATTAATTTAATAATTGTGGTTAGGGGAGATAAACTGAAGTTTCTTAATTTATTAGTCTCTATTTGTAGTTAATTTAAAGTAAACCATACAACTGGGAAATCACAGGGATGTAAATCTCTTGACATTATTAAGTACAATGCAAATCCCTATCTAGCACACAATTCTGTCTAACATGGCCATCTTTAGCTCTTTTTTCTTCTGCTGTTACATCACAAAGTTGGAATTGGATTGATGTATAAGACCAGTTCAGACCATATTTCATCTCATTCTTCCTGCAAAGGTTTAAAATTGTATCTTTCTACTATTGAACCAAGAATCTGTCCATTTCCTTTATAAATGCTTCAGTAGAATTCATATTCAGTACCACCAGGTGGCAGTCTATTCTCTACATTGAGAACTCTTTGTGTGAGATAAATATGCACTCAAATTACATTCAGCTCAAGATTTCCTTAGTTTGTAAACTTAGTTCTCTGAGCCTAGTCCAGTAAAAAAAATAAAAAATTCTCTATATTAACCCCAACAGTTCTCTTTATGATTTAAAAAAAACAATGACCTCTTGTTTATTTTGGGGGAAGAACTACTCTGGTTACTTGAGCACAAAATCCAAGCTGACTGAGGGAGTGCTGCACTGTTGGAGATGCCATCTTTTGGATGAGATGTGAAACCGAGGCCCCGTCTGCCCTCTCAGGTGGACGTAAAAGATCCCATGACACTATTTGAAGAAGAGCAGGGGAGTTATCCCCGGCATCCTGGCCAATATTTATCCCTCAAGAAACATCACTAAAACAGATGATCTGGTCATTATCATTATTGCTGTTTGTGGGACCTTGCTGTGCGCAAATTGGCTGCCATGTGTCGTACATTACAAGAGTGACTGCACTTTAAAAGTACTTCTTTGGCTGTAAAGCATTTTGGGATGTCCTGAGGTCGTGAAAGGTTATTTTTTTTGTCTCGCAACTCATCATCATGTTCATAAAACTTTCTTCTGGTTTAATATTTCTAGTAAAATGGTAAACACATTGGCCACAAAATTCAGCTCTGTAGTGCCTATTGTTTGGGTGCTGCGGGTGTCGTTTTGGTTCCAAAATGGCATCCGCGACATGCACGCACACTTCTGGTGCAGGTGCGCCGGACGCCATCTTGGGTAGGGCATTAGCGCGGGCGCAAGGAAGCGTGCACCGGAAATATGCATAGTAGGCAGATTGTGACATCATAGAAACATAGAAGATAGGAGCAGGAGTAGGCCATTCGGCCCCTCGAGCCTGCTCCGCCATTCGATGAGATCATGGCTGATCATCCAAACTCAGTACCCTGTCCCTGCCTTCTCCCCATATCCCTTGATACCTTTATCTTTAAGACATATATCTAACTCATTCTTGAATACATTTAATGACTTGGCCTCAACTACCTTCTGTGGTAGAGAATTCCACAGGTTCACCACTCTCTGGGTGAAGAAATTCTTCCTCATTTCTGTCCTAAATGGCTTACCCCTTATCCTTAGATTATGACCCCTGGTTCTGGACTCTCCGACCATCGGGAACATTCTTCCTGCATCAATCAGTGTGTAATGCTGATTTGAGGTCAGTGCTCCAGCTAATGCCCTCTCTTAAGCTCGAACAGCTGAACTCTCATTCAGGAGCAGGGAGGACCCCCAACAGGTGCTATTTAAAGGGATCACCAACTCCCTTCAGGTTAGTTGCTGATTGATTTCCACTGGCTATTGCTGAGTTTGTAGAAGTGTTTTGTGGTTTGTACAGATATTTAAAGTTGCTAAAGTCTACAGGGAGTGGTGTGGCAGGTGCTGAAGGACATAGTCCTGACTTCAAGGATTCTGCACAGACCACTTGCTCCAAGACATGGATGCCGCAGAAGGCATTCCACTTGGGCCTCTACTGCATGATAGGGAGAATGAGCAGAGGTGACACAGAGTAGGACAAGCTGCTGGAAGAGGAGGGAGGGAGGAGGAGAGGGAGAAGGGCTCTCAGCAGGAGGCCATATCTGCCCATATCTACCTGAACCTCAGCGAAGGGCAGTGTGTCAGATGTCTGCGCTTCACCAAGGATGACCTCATTGAAATCTGCCACCTGCTGCAGCCACAACTGCAACATCAGAGCTGGGTGAAGACCACATTGCCAGTGGCTGTGAAGGTCACGGTTGCCATGAACTTTTATGCATTGGGCTCCTTCCAGGCTGGAGCAGGTGATATTTGCAACATTTCCCAGTTTGTCATGCACTGTTGCAGAAGGGAGGTAACTGAGGTGCATTATAATGAGAGAGTTGAATACATTTCTGTCTCTCTAGCCAGAGAGTAGCAGGCAGAGCGAGCACGGGCTTCGCGAGGATTGCAGGCTTCCCCATGGATCAGGGTGCCATTGACTGCATGCACATCGCTTTGCGGGTGCCGCATGTAAACTCTGAGATGTACCACAACCAAAAGGGATTCCACTCCCTCAATGCCCAGCTGGTGTGCGACCATACTCAGCGAATCATTCAGGTGAATGCCCGGTATCTTGGCAGCAGTCATGATGCCCTCATTCTGCGGCAGTCCGCTGTACCATCTGCATTTGAGCCACCACGACAAACCAGAGGGTGGCTACTGGGCGACAAGGGCTATCCGTTAACACACACACACGTGGGCAGCATTCATACATCGAAAGCCATGCTGACACACAAAACATCATCGAGCAGACCATTGACATGCTGAAACAACACTTCCGCTGCCTGGATCACTCTGGAGGAGCCCTGCAGTACTCGGCAGAGCGGGTGTCGAGATTCGTGGTGGTCTGCTGCACACTGCACAACCTCGCCATAATGAGGGCACAGCACTTGCCACCAGCCATACAGCGACCAGCTGAGGAGCAGGAGGAGGAGAAGGAAGAGGAGGAGGCAAGCCAGACAGCCTTTTTCTGGCTAGGCTGTCCGGAACCGACTTATCCGGCTGCGATACCAGTAAACACAACCCCAATTCCACATTCGCCCACAGTCCCACACCTTGCCTTCCCTCTGTTACTGATCATCACAGCATCCTCAAAATTGACTCCGAACCTTATGAAGTCTTATGGCATCAGGTCGAATATGGGTAAGGAAACCTCCTGCTGATTACTACCTACCGCCCTCCCTCAGCTGATGAATTAGTACTCCTCCATGCTAAACACGACTTGGAAGAACCAATGAAGGTAGTAAGGGCACAGAATGTATTCTGGGTGGGGGACTTCAATGTCCATCACCAAGAGTGGCTCGGTAGCACCAATACTGACTGAGTTGGCCGAGTCCTGAAGGATATAACATTGCCAGACTGGGCCTGCAGCAGGTGGTGAGAGAACCAACACGAGAGAAAAACCTACTTGACCGTGTCCTCACCAATCTACCTGTCGCAGATGCATCTGTCCATGACAGTATTGGTAGCAGTGACCACCACACAGTCATTGTGGAGACGAAGTCCCACCTTCACACTGAGGACACCCTCCATCGTGTTGTGTGCCACTACCACCGTGCTAAATGGGATAGATTCAGAACAGATCTAGCAGCTCAAAACTAGGCGTCCATGAGGTGCTGTGGGCCATCAGCAGCAGCAGAATTGTATTCCACCACAATCTGTAACCTCATGGCCCGGCATATCCCTCACTCTACCATTACCATCAAGCCAGGGGATCAACCCTGATTCAATGATGAGTGTAGAAGAGCAGCACCAGGTGTACCTAAAAATGAGGTGTCAACCTGGTGACGTTACAACATGCTAACAGAAGCAGCAGCTATAGACAAAGCTAAGCAATCACAATCAACGGATCAGATCAAAGCTCTGCAATGCTGTCACATCCATTGTGAATGGTGGTGGACAATTAAACAACTAACAGGAGGAGGAGGCTCCATGAACATTCCCATCCTCAATGATGGTGGAGCCCAGCACGTGAGTGCAAAAGACGAGGCTGAAACGTTGCCACCATCTTCAGCCAGAAGTGCCGAGTGGCTGATCCATATCGGCCTCCTCCTGAGGTCCCCACCATCACAGAAGCCAGTCTTCAGCCAATTCGATTCACTCCACATGATATCAAGAAATGGCTGAACACACTGGATATAGCAAAGGCTATGGGCCTCGACAACATCCCAACTGTAGTGCTGAAGACTTGTGCTCCAGAACTAGCCGTGCCTCTAGCCAAGCTGTTCGAGTACAGCTACAACACGGGCATCTACCCAACAAAGTGGAAAATTGTCCGGGTATGTCCTGTCCACAAAAAGCAGGACAAATCCAATCCAGCCAATTACCGCCCCAGCATTCTACTCTCAATCATCAGCAAAGTAATGGAAGGTGTCATCGACAGTGCTATCAAGCGGCACTTACTCACCAATAACCTGCTCACCGATGCTTAGTTTGGGTCCGCCAAGACCACTCGTTTCCAGACCTCATTACAGCCTTGGTCCAAACATGGACAAAAGAGTTGAACTCCAGAGATGAGGTGAGAGTGACTGCCCTTGACATCAAGGCAGTGTTTGTCTGAGTGTGGCATCAAGGAGCCCTAGTAAAACTGAAGTCAATGGGAATCAGGGGGAAAATGCTCCACTGGCTGGAGTCATACCTAGCACAAAGGAAGATGGTTGTGATTGTTGGAGGTCAATCATCTCAACCCTAAGACATCGCTGCAGGAGTTCCTCGGGGCAGTGTCCTAGGCCCAACCATCTTCAGCTGCTTCATCAATGACCTTACCTCCATCATAAGATCAGAAGTGGGGATGTTCGCTGATGATTGCACAGTGTTCAGTTTCATTCGCATCTCCTCAGCTAATGAAGCAGTCTGTGCCCACAAGCAGCAAGACCTGGACAACATTCAGGCTTGGGCTGATGAGTTGCAAGTAACATTCGTGCCACACAAGTGGCAGGCAATGACTATCTCCAACAAGAGAAAGTCTAACCGCCTCCCCTTGACATTCAATGGCATTACCATCGCCGAATCTCCCACCCTGGGGGATCCTGAAGGTCACCATTGACCAGAAACTTAACTGGGCCAGCCACATATATACTGTGGCGACAAGAGCAGGTTAGAAGCTGGATATTCTGAGGTAAGTGACTCACCACAAGTCTACAAGGCACAAGTCAGTAGTGTGATAAAATACTCTCCACTTGCCTGGATGAGTGCAGCTCCAACAACACTCAAACATCTCGACACCATCCAGGATAAAGCAGCCTGCTTGATTGGCACCCGATCTAATACCTTAAACATTCACTCCCTCCACCACCAGCACACTGCATCTGCAGTGTGTACCATCTATAAGATGCACTGCAGCAACTTGCCAAGGCTTCTTCGGCAGCACCTCCCGAACCCGTGACCTCTACCACCTAGAAGGACAAGGGCAGCAGGCGCATGGGAACACCACCACCTCCAAGTTCCCCTCCAAGTCACACACCATCCTGACTTGGAAATATATCGCCGTTCCTTCATCGTCGCTGGGTCAAAATCTGGAACTCCCTCCTTAACAGTACTGTGGGAGTACCATCAACACATGGACTGCAGCGGTTCCAGAAGGCAGCTTACCACCACCGTCTCAAGGGCAATTAGGGATGGGCAATAAATGCTGGCCTTGCCAGCGACGCCCACATCCCGTGAACGAATAAAAAAAAGTGTCCGCTTGGCCACATTGCAAAACCAAAAGCCAACACAAAATAAACATTCCAAACCAAATCCATAAATCAACCATGCTATATTGCATAGAAAGGTCAACTAATCACCTTAGTACCTGTCTTCCGTCTGCCTTTGCCTGTCCTCGTGCTCCTACACAGTGCTACCCCAGTGGCTGCAGCATGGCTGGTGGAAGGCTGCTGACTTTCATTGGGGGAGACTGCAGATGGCCTTGGAGGATGACCTCAAGCAGCCCTGGGCCTAAAATGCTTGGCTTCAGACTGTACCATCTCAGCATAGGTGGCAGCAGTCTGGGCTGGCTTGCTGGCTGACAGGCAACAGCATGGGCACTGGCGGAGTGGCAGAGGTGGGAGGACGAATGCTGTCATCCTGAGAGAGGAGAGCATGTTCATGCTCCACGGAGCCACTGCCACTCCCCCAGGGCGGCGCCTCAGCAATCCTAGCAGTCTGTTGGAGGACAGATTGCTGAACTGCTATGACACCCTGCAAGCCCCTTTTTGAACACTGGTATCTACAGCCATGCTGGCAGCCATCTACGCTTGCATGGCAGTAAGCTAAGCTTGCATGAGAGCAGTTTGAGCTTGCATCTCAGCAAGCTGACCTTGCATGACAGAAGTCTGAGCTTCCGCTGCAGCACACAGACATTGGGTGGCTGCTGCTTGTGCTGCAGTGGAAGCTGAAATCAGACGCTGCATCATGGTTGGGTCCACAAGTGTGCTAATGCAGTTGGCCATCACTTCCACACTGGAAAGGATGGGCTCGAAGCTCTGTGATTGGGTCGATTGCGCTTATACTCGCTGAAGTATAGAAGAATGAGAGGGGATCTCATCGAAACTTATAAAATTCTGACAGGTCTGGACAAACTAGAAGCAGGAAGAATGTTCCCGATGGTCGGAGAGTCCAGAACCAGGCGCCATAATCTAAGGATAAGGGGTAAGCCATTTAGGACAGAAATGAGGAAGAATTTCTTCACCCAGAGAGTGGCGAACCTGTGGAATTCTCTACCACAGAAGATAGTTGAGGCCAAGTCATTAAATATATTCAAGAATGAGTTAGATATATTTCTTAAAGATAAAGGTATCAAGGGATATGGGGAGAAGGCAGGTACAGGGTACTGAGTTTGGATGATCAGCCATGATCTCATCGAATGGCGGAGCAGGCTCGAGGGGCCGAATGGCCTACTCCTGCTCCTGTCTTCTATGTTTCTATGTTTCTATGTGCAATGCCATGTGTCAAGTTGGCCATGATGCGGAGATGCCGGTGTTGGACTGGGGTGGACAAAAATGAGAAGTCGCACAACACCAGGTTATAGTCCAACAGTTTTATTTGAAATCACGAGCTTTCGGAGCGCTGCTCCTTCATCAGGTAAACTTTACCTGACGAAGGAGCAGTGCTCCGAAAGCTCGTGATTTCAAATAAAACTGTTGGACTATAACCTGGTGTTGTGCGACTTCTCATGTGTCAAGTTGGTGCCAAACTCCTACATACTCTTTTTACATTGCACGGAGGCTTTCCGGCAGGCCTGCCAATGCACCAAGAATTTCATTGTGCATACCCATCAGCCTTCTTCTGTAGCCTACCCCATGGAAGTGGTCATCTGAGTCTTCTGCAGCAGAACTCGTGTGCGACCTCGCCCTCCGGGGAGCTTGCACCTGCGCTACCCTTACCCCCTGCTCTGGCTGCAGGACACTCATGCCCGGTGTCTCACCATGTGCCGATCCCGCGTCTAAGTTATCCCCTAAATTACGCAGAGTAGTAGGAAAAATTCGGTTGCGTAGCGCTAGGAACTTAGCGCCTGAGCGTGGCAATTTTAGCGCCGCTCGCGAAATTGACCAGTTGTTTTGCGGCGGCGTTAAACACTACCAACACGATCTCCTGCGCCTGCAGATCGTGACGTCAGTCGAGCGTGTAGCGCCCCGGACCAGATATTGAGTCGCGCCCCCTGCCTTAGCGCTTGCCGCTAGGAACGACAGGCAGAGGGGAATGTTTTCAAGCCGGGAAGGAGCTGGGGGAGCGCTATTTAAAGGCAGGCGCTTCCTGTCTTTTCTTGTCGGCAAGATTTTTGGTACACGCAGATTGAGAGGGAGAGAGACGTCTGGAGAGATTTAGGGGTAAAAATTGGATATCGCCCATTTCAGGACGCTAATATCGGCTGGGCGCAAAGTTTAGCGCCCAGCGCTAATTATCGTCTCCGACTGCAGAATTCACCTCTATCGCCCCTGGAGGTGATTTGAGCGCTAAATCAGGTGCTACACACCTCTCTTAAGGCGCAAATACCAGGGAGCGAGGCGCTACCTCAGAACGCTACCGAAGCTCAGGCGATGTCAGTAACCATGGAAGCCAGACAGACTGGCGCCGTCCAGTTCCTAAAGGGGAGGGGCCATCTTGCTGGCCAGCCTCACCCTACTCATTGCAGCCTTGAATCTCGGCCTGGCGAGACCGCTAAAGCAATTGTGTTGGAAGCATTAATGGATAGGCCCAGGGAAAGAGCTCGGCGCTTAGGAACCTCAAAAGTGGTGCTGAGGGCCAAAACTCCTTAGGACAGCGTTAAACCTCTCCAGATGTGTCTCTCCCTCTCAACCTGCGTGTACCAAAAATGTTGCCGACAAGAAAAGGCAGGAAGCACCCGCCTTTAAATAGCGCTCCCCCAGCCCCTTCCCGACTTGAAAGCGTTTCCCTCTACCTGTCGTCCCTAGCAGCAGGCGCTATGGCAGGGGGCGTGACTCAATATCCGGTCTGGGGCGCTACCAGGGTGTTGCACACTCTACTGACGTCACGATCTGCGGGCGCAGGAGATCGTGGCGGTAGTATTTAGCGCCGCCGCAAAACAACTGGTCAATTTTGCGAGTGGCGCTAAAATCGCCGTGCTCGGGCGCTAAGTTCCTAGCGCCCCATTAGCATCCCAACCGGTGCTAACCAACCGAGTATTTCCCCCTATAACGGCACAGAAGGAGGCCATTCAGCCCATCGAATCTGTGCTGGTATCTGAGCTGGTGGCTGCGAGTGTGAAATCGAGTAATGGTGCTGTGTCTTCATCATCACTGCTTTCTTCCTCTTCTATCTGTTGCTCTGCCACCACTGCCTGGCCAGGTTGCAGTTCTTGGGTATCTGAAAGGAGAAAGGCACAAGGGTAGTGTGGAGGGGTGGGGGCAAGTAAGAGGTACATGCTTACACCATCTGCAGCTTTTAAATCAAAAGATTATGTGGGATGAGGGGGAACTGAGATGTGAGAAGGAGGATTCGGTATGAGGATGCCGTCATCTTCGATGGTTTCAGCCCCGCTGCTGGCCACGGGCTCCGCGATGGCCGCTCCAATAATGGCGACCACTGTCTCCTCCATCGGGGTAAGGTGATCCAGGTGCGCCTCTCCCCTGCCGATTAGCTCCTGCTGCCTCCGGATATGCGGCAACTCGTCCTGCAAGAGAGAGGGAAGTGTGTCAGTGAGTGTGGTGCAATGTATTTGGGTGATGTGGCTGTCATGGTTCAATAGCTGGTAGTGTGTACAAGCTGTGAGATGTGGGTATGAGGCTTGCAGCAGTGGTAAGTGTGTGAGGGTGAGGTGAAGCTATGACTGTCAGGTATGAGTCCTGTTTGATAATGATTGTTGGTAGGTGAGTGATGGGGGTGTGGTGCATTGAGCAGTGTGTGAGGCTAGTGGTGCAGTTGGTGGGATATGGCATTTGAAGATGAATTCACTGACCTTGACCACTAGTATGAGGTTATTGAACTTTTTGCGACACTGTATCCAGGTCCTCGGGGCTTGACTTCTGGCATTGACTGCCACAGCTATCTGCTCCCACTGGCTTTTGAAAGCTTGTCTGGAGGGCCTCCTGGCCCCCTGTGGATAGATGACCTCTCTCCTCCACCAAGGCCTCCAGTGCAGTGTCAGAGAACCTTGGAGCACGCTCTCTCCCCTGTTGTGTCATTTTCTTGCAGGACAGACTCTCTTCCCCAGCCACTTCCAGCATCTGCTCCAGCCAGAATGCACCTCCCCTTTTAGAGATGCAGGCTGGCTTTAAGTAGTGCAGGCTAACTTTAAGTGGTGCTACCCTCGCACGAACTTGGGCTCCCTGCTGAGGCGCGCAGCCACTCAACAGTGCGTTTAGCGCTAGGCTGCACGCAACAGTCATTTAAATTAGCAGGCAGCATGAAGTTTGCGTGTTGCCTGCATCAGAAGCAACGGGCACGGGCTTAATTGCACATCGAGATCCCCAGCACCTGTTTTCGGGTGCTATCGAATTTAGCCCCCATTCACTTTCAGTAAAAATACGAACCAAAAGATTTTTTTTTAATCAATGCTTTGAAATGTTGCTAGCTACAGGAACCAGAGTACTTTTTGCTTTATTCCAGTAAGGATAATTTTTGCTTCTTTATTCTCGTCATAACTCATAAATTTAAGGCCTGCTATCATTATTATCGTGTTTCTGGGCAGCCTCTCCAATAGTTCTGCATCTTTTGTAAGTGATGACTACCAAAACTAGGCAGAGTGAAAGAAAGACTTGCACTTATATAACGCCTTCCACGACCACCGGAATTCCCGAAGCGCTTTACAGCCAATGAAGTATTTTTTGAAGTGTAGTCACTGTTGTAATGTAGGAAGCTCCTACTGCAGTCTCAGGATTTGCACCCTTTCAGACTGAAAGATTGTAAATAAAATTGAAAGCTCTGAAAAACATACTTTTCTTATTTTTTAAGGGGCTCTATTCATTAATACATGTACTGCAAATATCACCAAATTATTTCCTTCAATTCCCCCGATATTTTTTCCCGATTATTGCTTTAGTATCTCTTACTTTGCTTTTGTTTATTTTCTAATGTTCTTTCTTCTCCATAACCTTACACAGATTGAAATGTTGTTATTTTCTCCCTTGCCATGACTCCAAAATGCCTATTTAACCACTTGGGTACTTGATGTATATAAGCCTGAAGGTATGGTGGTGGTGTGAATTGTAGCCCCAGTGTACAGTACCACAGAGTGACTGAGTACATGTTACCACTCTCAGCGACACTGTTAGACAGTGACAACGGCTCTGAGAGGAGGCCAGGTACTTTCCAACGTTCTGACGAAGGGTCTTCGACCTGAAACGTTAACTCTGTTTCTCTCTCCACGGATGCTGCCTGGCCTGCTGAGTTTTTCCAGCGTTTTCTGTTGTTGTTTCTACTTTCCAACAATGTTGGGAAAAAAGTTAGAAGGTGATACTTTACAAGTTTGCTACCTGATCACCTCCTATCTGTTGGCTCAAGAGTGGCTTGGGCTTGGGTGGAGGCCTGAAGCAGGGTATTACAACAACAACAACTTATATTTATATAGCGCCTTTAATGTAATAAAATTACATAGAATTACATAGAATATACGGCACAGGAACAGGCCGTTCGGCCCAACCAGTCCATGCCGGCGTTTGTGCTCCACTCGAGCCACCTCCCATCTTTCCTCATCTAACTCTATCAGCATAACCCTCTATTCCCTTCTCCCTCATATGCTTATCTAGCCTCCCTTTAAATGCAGCTATACTATTCACCTCAACCACTCTCTGTGGTAGCGAGTTCCACATTCTCACCACTCTCTGGGTAAAGAAGTTTCTTCTGAATTCCCTATTTTATTTCTTGGGGACTATCTTATATTGCTGGCCTCTAGTTTTGCTCTTCCTCACAAGTGAAAACACTCTCTCTCTGTATCCACTCTATCAAAACCTTTCATAATTTTAAAGACCTCTGTTAGGCCACCTTTCAGCCTTCTCTTTTTAAGAGAAAAGAGACCCAGCCTGTTCATCCTTTCCTAATAGGTATAACCTTGCATTTCTGGTATCATCCTTGTAAATTTTGTTTGCACCCTCTCCAGTGCCTCTATATCCTTTTTATAATATGGCGACCAGAACTGTACACAGTACTCTAAGTGTGGTCTAACCAAGGTTCGATACAAGTTTAGCATAACTTTACTACTTTTCAATTCTATCCCTGTAGAAATAAACTCTAGTGCTTGGTTTGCATTTTTTATGGCCTTATTAAGCTGTGTCGCAACTTTTAGTGATTTGTGTATTTGTATTCCGAGATACCCTTTGCTTTTCTACCCCATTTAGATTCTTAATTTCCAAGTAATATGTGACCTCCTTATTTTTCTTACCAAAATGTAATACTTCACACTTATCTATGCTGAAATTAATTTGCCAATTATATGCCCATTCTGCAAGTTCATTAATGTCTTTTTGTAATTTGTTGCAGTCCTCCTCAGTATTGACTATTTCCCCCACCCCCCAGTTTGGTGTCAGCCACAAATTTAGAAATTGTGTTTTTGATTCTAAAATCTTAATCGTTAATATAAATATCAGCTGCCAAGGCTCTAAGCTGTGGAATATCCTGCCTAAACCTCTCCGGCTTTCTACCTCTCTTTCCTCCTTTAAGATTCCTTAAAATCTATCTCTTTGACCATGCATTGGTCATCTGCCCTACTATCTCCTTCTGTGGCTCGGTGTCAAATTTTGTTCATAATGCTCTGTGAAGCGCCTTGAGATGTTTTAATATGTTAAAGGCACTATACAAATACAAGTTGTTGTTGTTGTAAATTGTGAACAACAGTGGTCCCAGCATTGATCCTTGTAGGACCCCACTTTCCACGTTCTGCCACTCTGAATAGCTACCCTTGACCCCTACTCTCTGCTTTCTGTCTTGCCGCCAGCTAGCTATCCAACCTGCTACTTGTCCCCTGACTCTGCGTGCTTTGACCTTATTCATTAATCTATTACGTTGCACCTTATCGAGGCGTTTTGGAAATCTAGATAAATTGCATTACCCTTGTCTACTCTCTCTGTTACCTCTTCAAAGAATTCAGTGAGGCTGGTCAAGCAAGACTTTCCCTTTTGAAATCCATACTGACTTTTCATTATTAGATTTTTGGTTTCTAGATGTTTTTCTATTTTCTCCTTTAGTAGGGATTCCATATTTTCCCTACCACCGAGGTTAAGCTGACTGGTCTACAGTTCCCTGGACATGTTCTAGCTCCAATGTTCTAGCTAAGCTCTGCGCGTGTGCGCGCGGCCACGCAGTCATCTGCAAGGTCCCGTGCAGGCTGCTCACCGGCTTTTACATTGTAGACCGCGCATGCACAAAAATTTGAATGGGGGAGGCAGGAGGCAGTGCAGCTTACGGGGGACATTGTCTATCTCCCTTCTTAAATATAGGTATAATGTTTGCTATCCACCAGTCCTCTGGCCCTACACCTTTTTCTAAAAAATTATTAAATATGTATGATCGTGCCTCTGCTATCTCTTCTCTAGATTCTTTTAAAATGCACGGATGCAATCCATCCGGACCAGGGGTCTTATCCTCGTAGTTTGATTCGTTTATTTAATATTTCTTCTCTTTTTATTTTAAATGTGGTTATATCATTTCTAATCTCATCTTCCGATGTCATGTCCGTCTGATCTGTTTCCTTGGTAAATACTGAAGCAAAGTAATTATTTAATATTTCTACCATTTCGCTATTGCGGCCTGTGATTTTATCCTGTCCATCCCTTAGTGACCCAATTCCCATCCTGACTTTCCTTTTTTCTTTAATACAAAAGCAAAATACTGCGGATGCTGGAAATCTGAAATAAAGAGAGAAAATGGTGGAAATACTCAGGCAGGTCAGGCAGCATCTGTGGAGAGTTAAACGTTTCAGGTCGATGACCCTTCGTCAGAACCCTTCCTTTTTTCTTTTATGTGCCTGTAGAATATTTTACTATTTTGTTTTATGTTCCTACCTGACATGGGGCTTGTGCTATACAAAAATCAGAAAGCAAGAAAAATAGGACTGTAGTTAGAAAGTCACATACCCAAAAAATAATGTAAGTCCAAATGTCTGTTTTGTGTAACACAGGATATGGGAAAGTAAACTATTGCTGCTGCAGGAGATCATGGATGAATGCTTAAAAGTACAGGCAACCTGGCTATACCTGGAGCCTATTTTCAGCTCCCCTGACATCATGGCCCAGATGCCTGAAGAGGGAAGACGGTTTACTGCTGTAGATAAGACTTGGAAAGAACTTATGAAACTAGTTTTAATGGTAAGTTAAATAATAATTGAATGTTAGTGATAATATTACCACCCAGGTAAATGATAACTAACTGCAGCGGAAGTGAAGACAAAGTCTGCATTTATTGGCCTCCATCATATGACGCATTCTAATTTACATTAAAAAAATAATTGATATGTTACAAATGCTCTTTCACTGATGCAAAAGACCTTATTGAGCTACTCAAAACTTGTGACTTAAGGATTCCTTACAATTATTTAATCATTCCAATAATCCAATACCACCAATATAATGTCCTTTATATTTTTTTCTTAGCAATTTTTTCCCATCAATTTTCACTCCTCCCATCCTCTCCTGAAGACATTGAATCCTGGTTAGGATACGCCTCTACGGGCATCGATCGCTCTTTGGCACCTTGCCTAAGCATGCCATTATTTACATTTAAGTCTCATAATGATGCTGTTGAAACTCAGTATTATCACAATTGAGCTTGAACTTATTCTCGTCTGAGACCCACACACGTGCACTTCCAGTGGGTTGATGGATAGCAATCAAGAGTGGGTACGCTGCCCAATTTCCTTACCCTTAATCCAGTACTGCTGAAGCCAGTTGTAACACTCTAATACTGCCCTAACTGAGAATAGCTAACTCAGCACAGATCAGGTATTATGTACTGGGTCAGATATTCACTGTATAATCTCCCTGAGCCATTGGGGAGCAGTTATATTTTTATTAAGTCATTATTGTGTGAAATCTTTTCTTTTAAAGTGCTTATCTTTTTCGTAGTGAACCACCTGGTCTTAAAAAAATATTGTATTTGTGATACACAGTAAATGACTGAGATCATAAGATGATCTTTTCTTGCAGTATAATTTTTACTGCAGGTTAGTTGATAATTTATGCACATTGAACAAGGGAAACAAATCTATAAATTAAATCAAGTTCAGAAAAAATGAGCATCTTGCATTACTTTACAAAACATTACAAAAGCTAGTATTTGTTTTGATTCCCATTTGTCTGCAGCCTTCGGTACTTAAGCACCTGGATATCTCTAAGTGCTGATATATCCTACATTTGTTGTGCAACTATGTAGTGCTGTTGTGATTTGTGTGTGTGCATTTTATAGATATTGGCCCTGAATTTGCGGTCAGTATGACATCATACTCTCAGAGTACACCGTCATACCGCCTTTGAAACTGACCGCAAGTTCAAGCGCATGCGCTAATCCCGAACTTGCAATCTGTCAAGTTCCGACTACACATAGGCTTCACTGTGTCTTTCACCTCCTCATACAAATCAACATGCTGGTGAAAAGTTGGGCTAATTGCCCACCTGCTGCGAGGTAATTACGCTGAAAGATTTTAAGTCTTGTGCAAACAGACGCAGGAAGCCTGTTGCACAGCGTAAGGGGACCGGATGAGAAAATTGTAATAACAAAAAAGATCTGTAACAAGACAATGCTATAATGGGAGATTTGTTTTAAGAGGTTATCACAATGAAGTGTTTGTAAGCACACTGAAGAAAGCATTAAATGAGTGGTTTGTAACCTTTTTTTAATGAGAAGCTAATAATCAGAGTGTAAAGTAATGAGAGACTTGTATTGCCAGTATCTGTTACAAGAGGTTTGGAACAACTGATGTTGTGAATTTTGAATAAACATACTTGTTCTAATGAGAGATTTACAATAACAGATTGCCATGAGAAGACTGCAGTTATAGAATTTGTTGGCAGCCTTTTAGTGTTGGATTTTTTTACAATGCATAGTTTGTGACAATGAATTTTTACATAACAAATAGTTGGTCATAACAGAGTTTATTATGAAGCGGTCTGCACTGATTGTTATAATGAGAAGTTTGTAATAGCAAAAATTGGCACAATGAAAGTTTTGCAATACTTTGTTTTAAAAGGTTTGTAATAAACGTTTGTTGTTATGAGAGAACGATATAATTTTTTTTGGAGTCACGTATAAGGAGAGACAAAGAAAGGTCCCCAGTATTCCCATTGAGTTTACCCAGAATTTCACCTCGGGAGTGTTGATTGGCAATTGGCTAAGAGTCATGAAATAAAAGGAGCACCGCCTTACGTGATCTCAGGTTCACATATGCTCCTGGGCTCCGTGGGGGGAGTACACTACGTGGAACTCTGCAGCGTTTGAAAGGAAGGTCTCGCAGGGAGGAGTGCACGAGGTAGGTGTGGATTTCCTTGCGATGTCGGCGGCATACTCTTGAGCTACGCCGCCGACCGCAAACTCAGGCCCAGCAAATCTTGCTGTTTAAAAGCATTTTGTGGAACATGTCACCAGCTCTCAATATGCAGCAATGTTCATGATTTTGTAATGAAAAAGTGTTAACTTGGCTTTTCTCGTGAAATTCAATTAATTGCATTGGTCTGGGGTAAAGTGTGTCTGACTTGGTGAAAAGCATTATTAAGCTGTCAACTACTCAGGGTAAAGGCCACAGGAATCCATTGGTAAATGACAAGATGGCTTCCTTCAGCAGAAATTGTTTTGACCCATTGGTGAAGTAATAAATCATAGCACTATGTACAATATATTGAAATTTATTATTGTGATGTGTTGTAATTCTGTATGTCATATGGAATATGAGTGTCAAAATTGTACATACTAAAAACATTAACTGGATTGAATCTTTACAGAACCAGGATGAACCTGATATGTTCCAGAAATCTGCAAGCTTTACTCAGTAATTTTCATATAAAGAAGTATTCTTAAAAATGCCTCGTTTGATTCCATAACTCGAAACCACATAAAAGCATGACAAATATTAAGTGCACACTATACATGCTAAATAACAATTGAAACAGTTTGAAAAGTTAGATTCCTAGTAGGGCTGTCAACTGATTTAAAAAGAAATTATCACAAGATTAAAATTTTTAATCTCCGTTAATATTGGTGTTAGTCACACATTTAATTGAAACCATTGCCTCAGGTGTTGCAAAGTACTTTTGTGCCAGCTGTATGATTATCATTTCTGGCTGCCATGTTGGTCATATGGGGATCTGTTTTGACCTGTGTGCCAATATGTCAACCTTGTCTTTACTGTGAGCAGGGGGTGATTTGTCTGCCGAGACAAACATAGGAACAACAAAAGTTGATTATAAACTTAGCAAATTATTAGAAGGAGCATTATACATGTTAGAATAACAGCATAATACCGAGGCACTCAGAGGTACTCAAAAATCTCTTGCCTCATAATTAATTCATAATTAAACAGATCTAGCAGCTCAAAACTGGGCATCCATGAGGCGCTGTGGGCCATCAGCAGCAGAATTGTATTCCGCCACAATCTGTAACCTCATGGCCCGGCATATCCCTCACTCTACCATTACCATCAAGCCAGGGGACTGACCCTGGTTCAATAAGGAGTGTAGAAGAGCATGCCAGGAGCAGCACCAGGCATACCTAAAAATGAGGTGCCAACCTAGGGAAGCTGCAACAGAGGACTACATGCATGTTAAACAGCGGAAGCAGCATGCTATAGACAGAGTGAAGCGATCCCACAATCAACGGATCAGATCAAAGCTCTGCAGTCCTGTCATCCAGTCATGAATGGTGGTGGACAATTAACCAACTAACGGGAGGAGGAGGCTCCATGAATAGTCCCATCAGATGGGCAAAAGTAGCCTAGCTGAGGAGTTCATAGAATGTTTTCGGGATAGTTTCTTAAAACAGCACGTTCTGGAGCCAACCAGAGAGCAGGCTATACTAGACCTGGTATTGTGCAACGAGATAGGATTAATTAATGACCTAGGTAGCAGCGATCATATAATTGAATTTTACATTCAGTTTGAGAGAGAGAGGAGTGGGTCCAAGACTAGTATTTTAAACTTAAATAAGGACAATTATGAGGGCATGAAAGCAGAGCTAGCTAAAGTGAACTGGCAAATTAGGTTAAGGGATAGGTCAATAGAGTTGCAGTGGCAGACATTTAAGGGGATATTTCAGAATACACAGAATATATACATTCCAACGAGAAAGAAAAATTGCAAGGGGAAGATCCACCTTCCGTGGTTAACTAAAAAAGTTAAAGATAGATAGTATCAAACTTAAAGAAAAAGCATATAATTGCGCAAAGATGGGTGGCAGGTCAGAAGTTGGACAGAATATAAAAAACAGCAAAGAATGACTAAAAGATTAATAAGGAGAGAAAAATTAGAGTATGAGGGAAAGCTAGCTAGAAATATAAAAACAGATAGTAAGAGTTTCTATAGATATTTAAAAAAGAAAAGAGTTAACAAAGTGAGCGTTGGTCCTATAAAAAGTGAGTCGGGGAATTAATAATGGAGAATAAGGAGATGGCAGTTGAATTGAACAGGTATTTTGCATCGGTCTTCACTATAGAGGATACAAGTAACATCCCAGAAATAGCTGTAAATCAGGAAATGGAAGGGAGGGAGGAACTGAAGAAAATTACAATCACCAGGGAGGTGGTACTGAGCAAATTGTTGGAGCTGCGGGCTGACAAGTCCCCGGGTCCTGATGGACTTCATCCTAGGGTCTTAAAAGAAGTGGCTAGTGAGATAGTTGATGCGTTGGTTTTAATTTTCCAAAATTCCCTAGATTCGGGGAAGGTTCCATTAGATTGGAAAATAGCAAATGTAACTCCTTTATTCAAAAAGGGAGAGAGACGGAAAGCAGGAAACTACAGGCCAGTTAGCTTAACATCTGTCATAGGGAAGATGTTAGAAACTATTATTAAAGACGTTCTAGCAGGGCACTTAGAAAAGTTCAAGGTAATCAGGCAGAGTCAACATGGTTTTGTGAAAGGGAAATCATGTTTAACCAATTTATTGGAGTTCTTTGAGGAAGTAACATGTGCTGTGGATAAAGGGGAACCGGTGGATGTACTGTACTTAGATTTCCAGAAGGCATTTGATAAGGTGCCACATCAAAGGTTATTGTGGAAAATAAAAGCTCATGGTGTAGGGGGTAACATATTGGCATGGATAGAAGATTGGCTAGCTAACAAGAAACAGAGGGTAGGCATAAATGGGTCATTTTCTGATTGGTAAGATGTAACGAATGGTGTGCCACAGAGATCAGTGCTGGGGCCTCAACTTTTTACAATTTATATAAATGACTTGGATGAAGGGACCGAAAGTATGGTTGCTAAATTTGCTGATGACACAAAGATAGGTAGGAAAGTAAATTGTGAAGAGGACATAAGGAGGCTACAAAGGGGATATAGATAGGTTAAGTGAGTGGGCAAAGATCTGGCAAATGGGGTATAATGTGGGAAAATGTGAAATTGTCCATTTTGGCAGGAAGAATAAAAAGAGGCATAGTATCTAAATGGTGAGAGATTGCAGAGCTCTGAGATGCAGAGGGATCTGGGTGTCCGAGTGCATGAATCGCAAAAGCTAAGTATGCAGATACAGCAAGTAATTAGGAAAGCTAATAGAATGTTATCGTTTATTGTGAGGTGAATTGAATACAAAAGTAGGGAGGTTATGCTTCAGTTATACAGGGCATTGGTGAGACCACATCTGGAGTACTGTGCACAGTATTGGTCTCCTTATTTAAGGAAGGATGTAAATGCGTTGGAAGCAGTTCAGAGAAGGTTTAGTAGACTAATACTTGGAATGGGTGAGTTGTCTTATGAGGAAAGGTTGGACAGGCTAGGCTTGTATCCGCTGGTGTTTAGAAGAGTAAGAGGTGACTTGATTGAAACATGTAAGATCCTGAGGGGTCTGGACAGGGTGGATGTGGAGAGGATGTTTCCTCTTGTGGGAGAATCTAGAACTAGGGGTCACTGTTTAAAAATAAGGGGTCGCCCATTTAAGACAGAGATGAGGAGAAATTTTTTCTCAGAGGGTCGTGAGTCTTTGGAACTCTCTTCCTCAGAGGGCGGTAGAAGCAGAGTCTTTGAATATTTTTAAGGCAGAGGTAGATAGATTCTTGATAAACAAGGGGGTGAAAGGTTATTGGGGGTAGGCGGGAATGTGGAGTAATCAGATCAGCCATGATCTTATTGAATGGCGGAGCAGGCTCGAGGAGCCGAGTGGCCTACTCCTGCTCCTAATTCGTATGTTCGTATGTATCCTCAATGATAGCATGTGAGTGCAAAAGACAAGGCTGAAGCGTTTGCAACTATCTTCAGCCAGAAGTGCGGAGTGAATGATCCATCTTGGCCTCCTCCTGAGGTCCCCACCATCACAGAAGCCAGTCTTCAGCCAATTCGATTCACTCCACGTGATATCAAGAAATGGCTGAATGCACTGGATGCAGCAAAGTCTATGGGCCCCGACAATATCCCGGCTATCGTGCTGAAGACTTGTGGTCCAGAACTAGCCACGCCTCTAGCCAAGCTGTTCTGGTACAGCTACAACACTGGCATCTAACCGACAATGTGGAAAACTGCCCGGGTATGTCCTGTCCACAAAAAGCAGGACAAATCCAATCTGGCCAATTACCGCCCCATCAGTCTACTTTCAATCATCAGCAAAGTGATGGAAGGTGTCGTCGACAGTGCTATCAAGCGGCACTTACTCACCAATAACCTGCTCACCGATGCTCAGTTTGGGTTCTGCCAGGACCACTCGGCTCCAGATCACATTACAGCCTTGATCCAAACATGGACAAAAGAGCTGATTTCAAGATGTGATGTGAGAGTGATGGCCCTTGACATCAAGACAGCATTTGACCAAGTGTGGTATCAAGGAGCCCTAGTAAAATTGAAGTCAATGGGAATCAGGGGGAAAACTCTCCACTCGCTGGAATCATATCTAGTACAAAGGAAGATGGTTGTGGTTGTTGGAGGTCAAACATCTCAGCCCCAGGACATAGTTGCAGGAGTTCCTCAGGGCAGTGTCCTAGGCCCAACCATCTTCAGCTGCTTCATCAATGACCTTCCCTGCATCATAAGGTCAGAAGTGAGGATGTTCGCTGATGATTGCACAGTGTTCAGTTCCATTCGCAACTCCTCAGAAAATGAAGCAGTCCATGCCCGCATGCAGCAAGACCTGGACAATATTCAGGCTTGGGCTGATAAGTGGCAAGTAACATTCGCACCACAGAAGGGCCAGGCAATGACTATCTCCAACAAGCAAGAGTCTAACCACCTCCCCTTGACATTCAACAGCATTATCATTGCCAAATCCCCCACCAATTTTTAAAGTGAAACTTCTTGACCCAAGTATCTATTACATATTACATAAGGTGTGAATCTAATTGAAAACTCATTGGCCCAGAACTTGCTGTAGCAGGGCATCTAACCGCATCTGCCGTTAGTTAACTTGCCCTAGCACCCTTCAGGTCAAAAACATTTTGCTGACTCAGTTGCTAAAATTGCAAGCTGGTAACGTCGCAACGAGGGAAGCAAGGCATCTGGGACCTGAGTGAACAGGGCAAGCAACAGTGTATCTCCGAAACCATCAGATTTAAGGATTGGGAAATAAACAGAGGAAGGACTGAGAAGGAGGGTGATTTAAAGGGGGGTGAATTCAATGTCAAATCAGGTACCTAAAGAGGGAAAGAAAGATTGGATTAAAAGAGAGAAACAAAAGAGACAGAAAGGAAAAGTAAGAAAAAAAATTTAAAATGTAAAATTTGACATTTTTAAAATCTCCCTGAAAAATTCAAAACCTGAAGTAATGAGGCTCCACACTTGTAATAGTTAGTTTTTGGTGCCAGAGAGGTTGATTGGTAGTCATTAACATGTATCAAATTGTTAAAAGGGTACTTACACTTGTAATGACATGACTTAACTTTCTGTTCCAAGTTTAATGGGAAAATACAGCAAGTTCCTAAAAAACAAACCAGGGAGGCTAAGGGCAAGATGCCGTTTGCATGAAGCTAATGGCTGAGCGGCGCAACTGGGGCAGCAACTTTTGGATATTCACATTTAAATATGCTCTGCCAACATTGTTTTGTAACTGGTCACTAGAAGATATTCTTGTCTCATGGTCTTTACAGGCAAGTACTTAGTCTATGTTTGGCCCCTCATCCTGACGTCTAGCCTGATACTGGAAACACCTGATGTGGGAAGATGTGGCTATGAATCCACGTTCTACCAAATTCAAATGTTTATGCATAAACATAGGAACAAGAGTAGGCCATTTATCCCCTCAAGACTGTTCCGCCATTCAGTGAGATCATGGCTGATCTGTGACCTAACTGTCTTTGCCCATTATCCCTTTAATACCTTTGGTTAACAGAAATCTATCAATCTCAGATTTAAAATTAACAATTGACCCAGCATCAACTGCCGTTTGCGGAAAATGAATTCCAAACATCTACCACCCTTTGTGTGTAGAAGTGTTTCCTAACTTCACTCCAGATAGGTCTGGCTCTAATTTTTCGGCTATGTCCCCTTGTCCTAGATTCCCCCACCAACCCCTATCAGTTCACCTTAATATCTTGAAAACTTCGATCAAATCACCCCTTAATCTACTAAATTCCAGGGAATACAACCCTAGTTTGTGTAATCTCTCCTCGTAATTTAATTTAATCTCTTTGGAGTCCAGGTATCATTCTAGTAAATCTACATTTCACTTCCTCCAAGGCCAATACATCCCTCCTAAGGTGTGGTACCCAGAACTGAACACAGTACTCAAGGTGTGGTCTAACCAGGGCTTTGTATAGCTGCAGAATGACTTCTAACCCGTTGTATTCTAGTCCTCTAGAAATAAAGGCCAGCATCCCATTAGCCTTTTTGATTATTTTTTGTATCTGTCCATGACATTTTAATGATCTATGTACCTGGACCCCTAAGACTCTTTGGACCTCCACTGCTTCTAGCTTTTCACCATTTATAAAGTACTCTGATCTATCCCTTTTAGGCCCAAAGTGGATGACCTCACACTTGCGTATATTGAAATCCATTTGCCACAGTTTTTCCCATTCACTTAATCTACTAATATCTCTTTGTAATTTTATGCTTCCATCTACACTGCTTACAATGCCGCCTAGCTTTGTGTCATCGGCAAACTTGGATATGCGGCTCTCTATCCCACCATCTAAGTCATTAATAAATACGGTGAATAGTTGAGGACCCAACACAGATCCCTGTGGGACGCCACTAGTCACATCCTGCCAATTAGAATACCTGCCCATTATCCCTATTCTGTCTCATGCCGCTCCACCAATCTGCTAACCAGGTGACTTATTCACCCTCAATTCCATGAGCTTCAACGTTAGCTAACAATTCCATTGTCTGAATTTTGAGTTGGTTCTCTATTCACACTTAATCTACGCAAAAAAATTTGTTAACAAATTTGAAAACCTTTTTACCTAATAATAGGATAATAATTTTGTGATTTACCAAGGCAATAACATGTAATAAGAAATGTACTTACATTTAAATTGGCTTTTCTCTGAGAATTCAATTATCTTCATGTCATGAAGAGCATTATTAAACTGTCTGCTGGTAGTGGCTGAGGTCACAGTGAATCTGCTGCAAGATGGCAAGACTGCTTCTCTTAAAAGCTTTCTTCTTGACCTGTGTCTAACCTGGGCATTCAACTAGCAGCACCAGTATGAGTTCAAAGGTGATAGACACTGAAAATTGCCGACCAAAGACAGATAAAATGGTAACATACACGCAGAAAGATGTTACCATTTTATTTTCCAAAAGGATTTGCTAGAATTGTAAATCAAGTCAATTTTTTTAATGTATTTATTTTTTGCAGTTGAGTATTTGTTTATTGGTATATTGCAACATATTTTGTTAAAGGAGGAGAGTACAGTAAGGAATACGTTCAATACAAATCTGAGTATTCAGTACTGAATTTTCCCACTTCAGATGATTCTTGATTGGAGATTGGAACAGATACTGATTTAAGGTTTTCCAGTGGAGCTTCTTGCTGATGGGTTTTGTTGATGTCTGCAGACTGATTTCTAGCTGAACAGGAAGATCCAAAAATGAGGATCTCCATGGGGGGGGGGGGAAGCAGGTTAAGATTAGAAATATTTTGAATCAAATAGTTTGTTTCAAAACTTTTTTCATATGTGGAGTTACTGGGCCGAAAATTGATCCCGGGACGCGAGAGTACGCACTGCATACTCTCGCGTATTCCCACTCCAATTGCCGGTTTTCTGCATGCCCTGCAATTGCTCTTCCGAAAAGGGGGCGGGGCCTGGGTGCATCGAGCGCGCACGCTGTGCACTTCATGCTTTGGACGCGCAGGTAAGTAGGGAAGATTTTGGAAATGTAAAAAGGAGGAGTAAGACCCGCTTTTAAGAAGGTAAGTAGTGAATTAAGTATTTTTTTGAATTTTTTTTTACAGGTATATCTTTTTTATAGACTTTAAAGACAGGTAAGTTTATTTTTATAACTTTTTAAAAGATTTTAAATTTTTTCAAAAATTTAATTTTTTATTTAAAATGGTTAATTTAATTAACTATACTTATTTTATTAATGTGATGGTTTTTTTTTTAAATTTAATTGAGGTTTAGCTGTTATTTTGGGGGGGTGTAAGATTCATAAGTCTCACAGCCATGAATGGAAGATGGTGTGCTGCCATTGGCTCTAACTGAGTCACGTGATCCCACAGCTCGCACGAATTCACTACGCCGCTGGGATACGCAAGCCCAGCACAGCTGATGTCTGGAACATCAAGTTCGTGCGAGCTGGATCAGAAAAAGCATAAGCGAGGTGAGACATCGCGGGGAAGGCTTACCCCCGCGGGAACAGAGCGAGATCAATTTCTGGGCCACTGTTTCATATTAAAATGTTGGCCGTGAAATTCGGCACCTTTACCGCCGGCTGGTAAGGCCGGTTTTGGCATAAAAATGCCGGCTGCCTCGCTTCCACCCATTTCCGGCGCGGCCTGTGGCGGCCGCCATTTTGGACAGGTCAGCAGTGCGGCCGTTGCCTGCGTTCACCAGAAAAATGCTAATCAGTCAGATCGTGACGTCAATCAGTATGCAACGCTGATTTGATGCACAACATGCCATTTTGGACATCGCCGCTCCATTCAACGCCCTCTCCAAAAACAAGAACACACGAAGGACCTCCCACCAGCGGTATTTAAAGGGATCATCAACAACTTGCAGGCGACTTGCTTTTTGATTTCTACATGCTTTGTGCAACTGTTTGGAGCTTTCTAAGTTATTGAAAGTTGGTGAGGTGACGGGGAGTGGTGCTGCCAGTGGAGCAGGCCTTGATTCTGATTCAAGGGTTCTGCTCAGACCACTTGCTCCCAGTCATGGGGGCTCTACTTGCAGTGCCCCTTGCACTGGAGCATGACAGGGAGGTGGAGCAGGGGCAGCAAAGAAGAGGACAAGCTGCTCGCAGAGGGAGGAGGAGGAGGGGCAGGAGGGTCTCCGCAGGAGGCCTTACCCACTAGGGTCTTCCGAGAGCACTTCTCCTACCTGCACTTAAGCCAGGAGCGGTGTATTAGGAGGCTCCGCTTCACCAAGGAGGTGGTCACAGAACTCAGCCACCTCTTGGAACCAGACCTGCAGCCTCAGAGCAGGGTGACGACGGCACTGCCAGTGGCCCTCAAGGTCACCGTGGCCCTCAATTTTTTCACCACCGGATCCTTCCAGTCTGGAGCAGGAGACTTTGCCGTCCATCGCTGCATCCGGGAGTTTACAGAGGCTCTGTACTCCAGGAGGAGGGACTTCATTGTCGACTCTCTGAACAGAGAGAAGCAGGAGGAGCATGCACGTGGCTTTGCCAGGATGTCGGCTTCCCCATGGTGCAGGGCGCCATCGACTGCACACATGTGGCTTTGCGGGCACCGAATATCAATCCTGAGATGTACTGCAACCGTAAAGGCCACCACTCAATGTGCAGTTGGTATGCGACCACGCCCAGGACATCATGATGGTGAATGCCCGGTATCCTGGCAGCAGTCATGATGCCTTCATCCTGTGCCAGTCCGGTGTGCCAGCAATCTTCCAGCCACCATGTCGAACCCGAGTGTGGTTGCTCGGAGACGAGGGCTATCCACTCTACACCTGGCTGATGTCTCGCCTTCACAACCCCACCAGTCGTGGCCAGCACTCATATAATGAGAGCTATGCTGTCATGAGGAACCTCATCGAGCAGACCATCGGGGTGCTAAAACAACGGTTCTGATGCTTTGACCGCTCGGGAGGAACCCTCCAGTACACACCGGAGCAGGAGTCCATAACTTGGCCATCATGAGGGCGCAGCCCTTGCCACCACGGGTTCCGTGGCCACCTCAGGAGGAGGAGGAGGAAGGGAGGAGGCAGGCAACATATCCCCATTCCCGACAGGCTGTCCATGAGCACCTCATCAGAATCTGGTTCCCCTGAATGAAACCCCAGATCCCTGTTGTTCACCACTTCCCCACCTTACCATCCCTGTCTTGCGGAACATCACAGCATCCTCTTGGGCACTAAGCTGAAATGAATGCCACCACAGAACAAACATTCCAAACATAATTTATAAAGCCCTGTGCAATGTTGGAGCCGGACTCCTCCATGCTCCTTGACACTGACAAGAGGCTCTCTGGCAGGCCTGCCATTGCACCAAGCATTTCCGGGTGCATATCCATTACTCTTCTTCTGAAGGCCGCCCAATCAAAGTCATCATCTGAGTCCTGTGCAGCAGAACTCGTGCGCAAACTCACCCTCCGGGGAGCTGGCACCCAAACTACCCTTTCCCCCTGGCCTGGCTGCAGCCCACTTGTGCCCGTTGACTCACATCACGTGCAGATCCTGCCTTTATACTACCCTCTAAAGTCCGCGTATTGCCATTTTCTGAGCTGATGCCTGGGAGTGTCAGATCGAGTGACGGTGCCTCTTTTTCTCCTTCACTCTCCTCTTCTATTGCGTCGGGGACAGGCTGGGCTGCTGGCAGTTCTTGGGTATCTGAAAGGAAAAAAGCACAAGGTTTGGGTTGTGGTGAGGGGAGGGGGGGGAAGCAAGATGTGCAAGCTTACGCCATCAGCAGCTTGTAAGTGAGAAGAGATTGTGCCATGAAGGGGAAGTGGGTTGTGAGAAGAAGGATTAGGTATGAGCATACCGTTATCAGCAATGCTTTCAGCCTTGCCGCTCGCCGCGGCCTCAGTGACGGCCCCTCCAATTATTTCCATCACCAGCTCAGTGAGGCTCTGAAGACGTGCTTCCCCTCCACCTGTCTGCTGCTGCTCACGCCTGTTATGCGCCACCTTGGCCTGCAAGAGAAAGGGAAGTAGGTCCAGTGAGTGTGGTGCAATGTGTTTGGATGATGTGCCTGTTATGGTTGAATAGCTAGCAGTGTGTGCAAGGTGTGAGATGTGGGTGTGAGGCTCGCAGCAGTGGTCATTGTGTGAGGGTGAGGTGAAGCTAGGATTGTGAGGTATGAGTCGTGATTGCTAGAGATTGTTGGTAGGTGAGTGATGGGGGTGTGGTGCATTGAGCAGTGTGTGAGGTGCAGTTAGTGGGCTATGACATTTGAAGATGCATTCACTCACCTTGACCACTCGTGTGATTTAACTTCTTATGTCACTGGATCCAGGTCCTGGGGGCAACACATGTGGCACTGACGGCTTCGGCTATCTCCTCCCACTGCCTTCTGGTGTGCTGCCTAGAATGCCTCCTGCCCCCCTGTGGGTAAAGGACCTGTCTTCTTCTGTGCACCCCCAGGACCAAGGCCTCCAGTGCTGCATCAGAGAATCTCCTTGCCCTTTCTCTTCCCTGTTGAGCCATAGCTGTATGCAGAGTGACAATGAGGTGCTTCTGCAACAAAGCACATCCCCTTTAAAAAGTGCAGAGAGCCTAGGCAGAATTTTATTGGCCAGTAGACTGCACCCGATATTGGCCCCCCTCTTGAAGGTAAGCATGCAGGTGCAGCAGGCGGTGAAGAAGGCAAATGGTATGTTGGCCTTCATAGCGAAAGGGTTTGAGTATAGGAACAGGGATGTCCTGCTGCAGTTGTACAGGGCCTTGGTGAGATCACACCTTGAGTACTGTGTGCAGTTTTGGTCGCCTTATCTGAGGAAGGATGTTCTTGCCATGGAGGGAGTTCAGCGAAGATTCACAAGGCTGATACCTGGGATGGCAGGAATGACATATGAGGAGAGATTGGGTCGATTGGGCTTATACTCGCTGGAGTATAGAAGAATGAGAGGGGATCTCATCAAAACATATAAAATTCTGACAGGTCTGGACAAACTAGATGCAGGAAGAATGTTCCCGATAGTCGGAGAGTCCAGAACCAGGGGTCATAATCTAAGGATAAGGGGTAAGCCATTTAGGACAGAAATGAGGAAGAATTTCTTCACCCAGAGAGTGGTGAACCTGTGGAATTCTCTACCACAGAAGGTAGTTGAGGCCAAGTCATTAAATATATTCAAGAATGAGTTAGATATATTTCTTAAAGCTAAAGGTATCAAGGGATATGGGGTGAAGACAGGTACAGGGTACTGAGTTTGGATGATCAGCCATGATCTCATCGAATGGCGGAGCAGGCTCGAGGGGCCGAATGGCCTACTCCTGCTCCTATCTTCTATGTTTCTATGTTTATGTTTGAGCGCTAAGCCAACCAGCAGCACATTTAGCGCTGAGCTCAGCGCTCCAAACATTGTAACGAGCAGGCAGCACGAATTTTGCATGCTGCCTGCACCACTTTGAACGGGCGTGGACAGATCGCGCTTTGTGCTCCCTGCGCCTGTTTTCGGGCCTAATCAAATTTCATCCCTGTTGTGTCTACACTCTTCTGTAAACAGTACATTTTAATTCAAGAATGCAAAGTTAGTTGTGAAGAATTCAGGTTAATAATTTTTTTAATCAAAGTAATTGTTTGAGTATTTAATGGATTGAATTTGTTTTCATTCTTATAAATTTGAATGATGCTCTGGAGTTTTGCTTGATTCACCTTTGGAAGGCAGCTAAAAGTACCCATTCCTAGTACAATATAAAAATAGCAGACTCCATTGATATCCACATCGTTTTCTCTATTAAATGAGCTATAAAGCTCTCTGATGCCCCCAACCCCGGGTGATTTTTGGATGAGGGGGCATCCATTAGCTGGGGACGGAGAGCGGGGGTCCTATGGCATTGATGCAGGTAAGCTTGGTGGGCTGGGGGGAGCACTCCTGCTCCTCCTGGCCCACAAGCAGTACTGGAAAGGCACTTACCTTTTCCCCGAAGCTGTCCTCGCCTCCCTTGAGTTGCCGGATTTCCCGAGGCCTGGGTAACCCCTGCCGGTCAGATTTAAACCTGGAAGATTTAATGTTAAATGTGAGGCTCTCAGCCTTATTTAAATAGTCAACTCACCTCCTTGGAAGGGGTTTGGCTGCCGCCCCCTCTCCCACCTCCGTTAAACCTGGAAATGTGCGGGTTGGAGGTGGATTAGGGTCGGGTTTGAGATTTTAAATTTCTTTTACCCAACCCGACCCCAAACCACCCGTTTTTGGGTGTTAAAATTACCCTCATTAACTCTGTTTCTCTCTCCACAGATGCTGCCTGACTTGCTGAGTATTTCTAGCATTTTCTGTTTCTATTTTCAGATTTCCAGTATCCGCAGTACTTTGCTTTTGTGGATTGGAGCTCTCTACCTAGGCCCAATAATGTGTTTTAATCTCAGTTAAAATGGAGCGGGGGGGACTTATCCAGACCTTTCCCGCCCCACAAGGAAACCTTGGGCCTCCTCTGCCATGGGCTTCCACCTCCCCCCGCACCGGGATTCCCCACCCAGAGCACTTACCTTCTGCCAGGGACCATTCACTTGGATCCACAGTGGCATGCCTCCTTCCACCCAATTTTAACTGCCTGGCAGCTGCTCCCTGGCTGTTTTGGATGGGAAGTCGGCAAGCGCTATGTTAATGTGGCCTGACGGGTTGACCGTTCACTTTACCATATTATGCCGAGAGTTAAATCGAGCCTTACGACTTTTCATACAAAAAGGAAAGCAAATACTTTGGGCTGGATTTTCAATGACCCGTGGAGTCGGGTTTGGAGGCGTGTGGGGGGTTAAAGTTGCAGATTCGGGGGTTGCCGACCCCATCCCGACTCCATTCCGCCTCCACGCAATTTTGACAAAATCGGTCGCGGGGTTCCTGACTCCGTCCCGCCTCCAAGAGGCGGGAGAGGCCATTCAAGCCCTTAACAAGCCCTAAATTGGCTCTGTAATGCCATTTTGAAACGTTTTAGCTAGTTTAACCCTTTTCCGACGTGAAGTACGCCTGATGTGAAACACGCCAGTGAAATCTGGCGGGAACACAAGTGGATAGCTGACTATCAGCTGCAGGTCCACTATTACAACGGAGATGTGATGAAGGTAGTAGTAGTATTAGGTCTGAAAGTCGCCTCTGATGCTGCCGCATTGAATGTCTTCAGAGACTGCCTGGGAGGACTTGGTTGCAAAAAAAATTCTCTCTCTCTCATTCTCTCTCTCTCATTCTCTCTCTCTTTCTCTTTCTCTCTCTCTCTCATTCTCTCTCTCTCTCTCTCTGTGAGATGCTGCTCATTTTGCATCCAGGTCCTCTCACAGCAAAGGCCAGGCAATCTCTGAGACCAGGCAGTCTCTGACCTGCAATGATGACATCATCAGAGGCGACTTTCAGACTGAAACCACTAATTGGTTCATGGGTTCCCACATGCTGGAACTCAATTGCCCAATTAAGTGAAAATTCCATCAATCTCCCACATCCAACTGCAGTCGGGTGGATAACACGAAATGCGGATGACACGACCCCAACCTGCCCCAGTATCAAAATCCAGCCCTTTGGTTCTAATGATGTAGGTCTATAACTCAAACCTTTGGAAAAAAAATGGACATCAGTAATTGGGATGTAAAATTCATTGCCCTACAATTTCCCACTCCCACTCTCCATCAGGTATTACCTTTCTTGACTGTTACTTTAAGACTTAAGTGGATGTAACCTACATTAATGCAGTTTGGTTTTGATTGCCCAGGTTTCCGCCAGTAAGGCTACTGAAATCTTGTGGGACAAATTTACCCAGTAGAAAACTGAAGCAATTAACATGTCTGTTTATTACCATTAAAATAAGAAATGGCAGGATTATCACTTCAGTTTCTAAAAGCAGAAAACATCCCTAAATATTACTTAACTGCATGTATGTTCTGACTTTGATGACTGACTTTCTAAACGAAACCAGCTATATCATATAAAATGTTACCTCTGCAGGATACGCATGTTCTAGCAGTGGTGTCCATCGAAAAAATGATCGAAAAACTCAAAAAATCAAGTGGCCTGCTGGATTTGATCCTAAAAGGACTTAATAATTACTTGGAGAAGAAGCGCCTCTTCTTTCCACGATTTTTCTTCCTGTCTAATGATGAGTTGCTGGAGATCCTTTCGGAGACCAAAGATCCTACCAGGTATGATTTATTTCAATGCGTAATCTGCCTGAAACTTTATGTGGTGCTGTTATGAGGTTTTTGATAGTTACTCTGTGTAAACGCTCAAACATAGAAACATAGAAACATAGAAGACAGGAGCAGGAGTAGGCCATTCGGCCCCTCGAGCCTGCTCCGCCATTCGATGAGATCATGGCTGATCATCCAAACTCAGTACCCTGTACCTGCCTTCTCCCCATATCCCTTGATACCTTTTAGCTTTAAGAAATATATCTAACTCATTCTTGAATATATTTAATGACTTGGCCTCAACTACCTCCTGTGGTAGAGAATTCCACAGGTTCACCACTCTCTGGGTGAAGAAATTCTTCCTCATTTCTGTCCTAAATGGCTTACCTCTTATCCTTAGACTGTGAGCCCTGGTTCTGGAGTCTCTGGACAAACAATTACATGCTATTTATGAGGCCTTTTAACTGACAACTGTTTACTGGATGAATATTTCTGTGATTGGGAGGGTTGGGTAACAGTCACTGATGAGCTAACATAAGCAAATTGTGTAATGCTTTCTAAAAAAAAGTGTATATGATTTAAATAAATAGGCCCAGAAATTGGGCCTCGGGCCTCATTATAATGGAGCCCGCCGGCGAAGAGTTGTGCAATATCGAGCCACTGCTGGTGTCACGGCGGCCCTCAGGTAAGTGCGCCTGGGGATTAGGGCCTGGGGCCAGGTCGGGGATCACGCCAGCTGGGGACTGGGGGGTCAGGTCGAGCCATGGATCAGAGTCTGGGAATCACGGGATTGGGAGAAGAGGCTGGGGGTTGTTGGGGGTGAGGGGGGATTGGGAGGAGCAGAGATCGGGGATCTAGGCCAGGAGTGCGGGAGATTGAGAGTGGGGAAAATCAGGTGGTGGTCGTGGTTGGGAGAGGCGGCGATTTGGAGGAGCGGTGGTGATTGATTCTTTTAATGTGGGATCGGGAGAAGCACTCCTGCTCCTCTTGGCTCTAGATTCAGATGTTACTTACCTTCTTGGTTGGCAGGCGACTCCTAGGCGATGGCTGCCTCAGGGTAAACCAATCTTGGCGAATCGGCCTCAAGCAGGTGTTCGGACCCTTTGCACATGCAATAAGGGTCTAACACCTGCTTCAGGCATGGGCAAAGGATGCCTATTTTTTAATCTTGCCCAATATGGCGGGCGCATGCGATCCGGCCCGCCATGTTGGAGGCTTAGCAGGCCAGGTAACCCCTAGAAGAACGGGCGCTGTGCGGCCGAATTTACAGGCCGCAGGGGCGGCACTGGTAGCGGAGAACCTTATCCATTGGCAACCCATAAAAATATTGGATCCACTGTTTCATAGACTTGCAAAAAAAAATTCTACTTAATGATCCAAATAGGCAGAAACTGAAATGTAGGATATGCTAATAGGAATCATGGAAGTTGTTAAACTATGCCTTTTAAATTCTAAACATTTTGACCTTTGCTACAGAGTACAGCCTCACTTGAAGAAGTGCTTTGAGGGCATTGCAAAAGTTGAATTTACTGACATCTTGGAAATAACCCATATGAAAAGCAGCGAAGATGAAGTGGTGGAACTTATTGACATAATTTCTACTGCAAAAGCTCGAGGTCAAGTGGAAAAGTGGCTGCTAGAACTCGAGTTAGCCATGGTGAAATCCATTCGCAAGGTAATGTGTGTCTTTTTATGACTAGATGCATTAATCAATTTCAGACCAAAAATAGTTATTTTCTTAGTATGGCTGGGATTGTTTTTATTTTGTGCCTTGCTGAGCAAAAATAATTCATATGACATTTGATGGATATCACACATAATTCCACCAAGTCAGTAATAATTAATGGCCCTGAAATTCGCCTCTCCGGCTTGCCGCGGGGGTAAGGATCGCGCGCGCACTTACCTACCGCGCCTGCCGTTGACCTCTGGGCCCACGGGAACTTCAGCTCCTGGGCCTGCTCCAAGTGCCGGCGCGCAGTGTGTGCGTGTCCCAGGGGCGCAGTTAGTGCGATGCGTCCCCTGGGATCACGTGGGCCATGGAGAGCCAATGGCAGCAGACCATCTTTCATTCATAGATTTGACAGAAGACCTGTCAAATCTGTGAATTGAAATCGGCCCCAAAAGAACAGCTAAACTTCAAATAAATTTAAAAAAACATCACATTTATAAAATAACTATAAGTTAAATAAATTAACAACTTTAACCAAAAATTAAAATTTTTGAAAAAATTAAAATACTTTTTAACAATGCTAAAAATAAACTTACCTTTCTTTAAAGTATCTGAAAAAGATAAACCTGTTGAAATTTTTTAAAAATTATAATTAATTAACCACTTACCTTGTTGAAAAACGGGTCCTGCGCCTCCTTTTTAAGAGCGCAGGTTCTTCAATACTTACCCTCCCCGTAGAAACCTGAAAAAAAACCCCAAGTTTGCTGCATGCGCGCAGCCTCTCCCGCGCACGCAGTTCACCTCTGAACCGCTCCCTTCACCAGACCGGAAGTTCCGATTTCCCGCGCATGCGCAGTGCATGCAGGAAACCGGCACTTTAGGAGGCCTTGCGGGTGAGTACACAGCGCGTACTCACCCGGCAAGTGCCGAAGTTTTGGCCCAATATCTGACATATAAGGGGCGATTTTAACCCACCCTGCCCGAGACGTGTGTGCTGTTATAATTGCTTTGGAGTATGTATCACGTCATTCCCACTGATCACCATTTTAACCGCCCACTTTTTTTTTTAAGCGACCACCAGAAACTGGTGGGGGCCTCATCAATGTACACAACTGGAAATCCTATAAGCTTATTTAGACCCCATGAAATCGTAACTTGAAATCGCATAAGTCCAGCCCAGCACCCAATCTCCTAGTGAAACCTAGTGGGATTGGTCTCTTCGGGGCCACAGGAAGCACAATTTAAAGGTACACACATCTGCAGCCAATTCGATCACAGTGACCTGCGTGCCATTGTGCTCTTTGTTTGCTAGGAGAGTTTCAAGCTTCCAGGTTGCTTCTTTGAGATTTTTTTTCCTTCACTTACCTTGATTAAGCTTATCATGGATGCCATGATAGCCACTTTGGTTTGGATGGAGGAAGAGGAAGAGCAGCAGCCTTAGCAACCAGCACGAGCAGCAGGAGGGCGTACTAGAAGACAGCAAGTGGGGACTGCTTGTAGGAGACCCTACCCAGCCCACAGCGTCTACAAGTCAAGTCACCTTTCTGGATCTATCTGAAGAGCAACGACTCAGGAGGCTGTACTTCTCCAGGCAGGCTGTTGTACACCTCTGCAGCCTCCTGCAACAAGACCTGCAACCTGCTGAACTAGCTGGCCATGTTTTGCCAGTGGCTGTCAGTCACCACAGCCCTTCATTTCTTTGCCACAACCTCATTCCAGGCTGCTACAGGGATATCTCCCGCATATCCTGATCTGAAGTGCACAGCTGCATCAAGCAGGTCACCAATGCCCCGTTTGCCAGGGTCAACCAGTGCATCAATTTCTCCATTGACGCCAACAGTCAATATGAGAGAGTACAGAGATTTGCAGCAGTGACTGGCTTCCCTTGTGACCAGGACGTGATAGACTGCATATATGTTGCCATCAGGGTGCCAGAAGACCAGCCAGCAGCTTTCGTAGATAGGAAGGGTTACCACTCAATTAACATCTAACTTGTCTCCGATCACAGAAACCAGATCATTTAAGTTTCCAGGCAAATGTTCATCCTGCGACAGTCAACTATCCCTCAATATTCAACCCTTCCAGGAACATGACAGGATGGCAGTTGGGGGACAAGAGATGCCTCTAACATACATGGCTCATGACACCCCACCACAATCCCAACACACCTGAACAACACAGGTATATAATCAGAGCCAGGGGACCACCAGGACCATAACTGAGCACACAATAGGGCTCCCCAAACAAAGGTTCAGGTGTGACATGTCTGGAGACGCCCGACAATATGGCCCACAAAAAGCATCCCACATTATAATGGTGTACTGCATCCTGCACAGCCTTGCCATCCAGAGGGGGCTGCATTTGGAGCAATTCTCATTGGATGAGGAAGACCTGAGTGAAGGTGAAGAAGCAGCAGAAGAAGGAGATGCCACCTCAACACCTTGCTGCCAGAGATGAGTCAATATTACAGTGATTCCGGGTGCCTGCTCATTCTTCTACCCTGAAAACTTACACAAAGCTCCTTTGCATTAACAGTCTTTTTTACATCATTCACCGCTGCCTTAATTCTGCATTAAAGAACGTTGAAACCATTCATCCAATTTCTATATCAATGGCATACTGACAATGCAGACTCAGAAGCTGATATGAAACCATACTGCAGGCCAAAGTATCAAATGTGATAAAGGTGATTAATTTAATGACAAACATAATAATTGCCTTGAATTAATTTCTTACCCAAGTGTCAACCCATGGTGTCTTTCTTAAAGGAGGAAAGAGAAAAGAGACAAAAGTTAGCATGGCATTGAGAAGCTGGACATTAGCACCTGACGGTCTTCAGAATGCTGCTTAAAGTTGTCAAGCTGGCTTAATATACAATTTCCTGAGGTGAATGAAGAGGTTCAAATAATAGGCAGCCACCCTGCTCAGATAAGACGTGAGCCTTGCCTTCCCCAAAGCTCATTGCTCTGACCGAACAATTCATCTCCAGGTTTTCCGACTTCACTTGGGTGAGGTGCAGGCCATGATGTTGGGGGTTCCTCCCTCATGTTGTATGCTGTTTTGTCCTGCAGAAATAGAGGATGAGAGCTCGTAAGTGTCTGCTGAAAAGGAAAGTGCACTTATGTCGGGATTTTGCATCTGCTGAGAACTGAAGAAGAAGCAAGATGGAATCAGGATGGGTAGGCGATGAATAGAAAGACAAGTGTCTGGAATGTGAAGTGAGGAAGGAATCCTGGGCAGAGTTGCTAATTCTGCAATTGCTACCATATGAGAAGAGAGTGTCTGGTGTGAAGACAGCAAAGGAAGAGATGAGTGTGTTTGGAATAAAAATAAGAGGTGGTATAGTGTCCTTTGTGATTGGTGGTGAAGGACATGATGAAGGGTAGGGAATTGTTGAGAGCGCTGGGGGAACTGGTGGAAGTATTGTTGTCAGGTGTTGTTGAGAGAGATGGAGAGATGAAAAGCTGTACTCGCCCTTGCTGCTCTTGTGAGGTAATTGAACCTCTTCCTGCATTGAATCCAGGTCCTGAAGATGATGTTCCTGGCACTGACCCTCTCGGTCACCTCTTTCTATTCCTGCTTTATATTGGTCCTAGGTATCTTCTTGCGAGTGCTGGGAAAGAGTCATTCGTTCCTTGCCCTGATCTCTGGGACATCCAGGGAGGCATCAGAAAATCTGGGGACAGCCCTCCAACTCTTCTAATGATCCTTCTTCCAGCAATGGCAGCTCAGCATCTTGCAGTTGCAGCTCCAGCTCCAGGTTCCAGCAGCATCCAACATTCCTCACTCTCATCACTATATTTATGTAACCTGCAAATTTGACATCAGGGAAAGCAACCATCCTTTAAGAGGTGCATTCCTGCTTTAAAGGCTCGGTGGCCCGCCGGGAATTGTGCTGTGAAAATGGTTGGGCTGCCTAGTTCTTAATGCTATTGGGTGGCCACCCTGTCAATCATATTAAAATGAAGCCCGGAGTTAAAATCGCCTGGTCCTCATGCTGCTAACGTCGGATGTGTTTGCCACTCACCCTGCCCTCCCGAATTGGCCTCCCAGTTAAAATTCCCCTATAATGCCTGTGGCTATTTGTGCTGATATTCCAAGATCATTATCAGCAAGCATATAACATAGTGTCATAAGGTTTAGATTAGTTATGGAGAAGGAGAAGGAGCAACCTAGAATAAAAATACTTAACTGGAGGAGGGCTAATTTCAGCGAATTGAGGGATCTGGCCCGGGTAAACTGGAGTCAAAGACTGGCAGGCAGAAATGTAATGGAGCAATGGGCGGCCTTTAAAGAGGAGATGGTTTGAGTACAGTCTAGGTACATTCCCACAAAGGGAAAAGGGAGGGCAACCAAAGCCAGATCTCCCTAGGTGATAAAGGAGTTGGAGAGTAGGATGAAGCAGGAAAAGGGGGCGTATGACCAATGTCAGCTTGATAATACAAGGGAGAATCAGGCTGAATATAAAATGTACAGAGGAGAAGTGAAAAAGGAAATAAGAGGGGCAAAGAGACAGTACAACGCAGAAAAGTGTGAGGTGATACATTTTGGTGGAAAGAATGAGGAGAGACAATACAAGCTAAATGGTACAATTTAAAAGAGGGTGCAAGAGCAGAGTGACCTGGGGGTGTTTGTCCACAAATCTTTGAAGGTGTCAGGACAGGTTAACAAAGCAGTTAATAAAGCACATGGGATCCTGGGCTTTATAAATAGAAGCAGAGAGTACAGAAGCCAGGAAGTTTTGCTAAACCTATATAAAAGGCTAGTTCGGCCCCAGCTGGAGTATTGTGTCCAATTCTGGGCACCACACTTTAGGAAGGACGTGAAGGCTTTGGAGAGGGTACAGAAGAGATTTACTAGAATGGTTCCAGGGATGAAGGATTAGAGTTACATGGATAGACTGAAGAAGCTGGGCTTGTTCTCCTGAGAGCAGAGAAGGCTAAGAGGAGATTTGATAGAGGTATTTAAAATCATGAAGGGTTTAGATAGAGTAAATAAAGAGAAACGGTTTCCAGGCTGAAGGGTTGATAACCAGAGGGCACAGATTTAAAGTGATTAGCAAAAGAAGCAGAGGCAAGAGGAGGGAAAAGTTTTTTACATGAGTGGTTAGGATTTGGAATGCGCTGCCTGATAGGGAGGTGGATACAGATTCAATAGTAGCCTTCAAAGGGAATTGGATAAATACCTGAAGGGGAAAAAAATGCAGGGATATGGGGAAAGAGCGGGGGAATGGGACTAACTGGATTGTTCTTTGAAAGAGGTTGCACAGACTCGATGGGCCGAATGGCCTCCTTCTGTGCTGTACTATTCCATAATTCTATGATATTGTGAGGCAATGAAATAAAAAAGAAAGACTTGCATTTATATAACGCCTTTCACGACCACCAGACGTCTCAAAGCGCTTTACAGCCAATGAATTACTTTTGAAGTGTAGTTACTGTTGTAATGTAGTAAATAAGTCATTCTATATTCATATAACCTTTCAATTAATTCTACACATCATATAGAATGGTGTGTATTAACTTCTGATAGTTATACAAGGACATGGTGTATGAATGCACAAGAAATATTTTTGTAAATTTGTTCACTGGATGTGAGCGATGCTGGCAATACTGCAATTATTGTACATCCATAATTACCCTGAGCTAAATACGGCAGAAAGCCGGGAGGAGTATCGAAAGTGCGGGGGTGAAATTAAAAAGGAAATTACTAAAGCAAAGAGAGGGCATGAAAAAATATTGGCATGGAAAACCCAAAGATGTTTTATAAATACATAAAGAGCAAGAGGATAACTAAAGAAAGAGTAGGGCCTATTAGAGACCAAAAAGGTAAATTGTGTGTTGAGGTAGAAGATGTGGGAATGTTTCTTAACGAATACTTTGCGTCTGTCTTCACAAAAGAGCCATGATGCGGAGATGCCGGTGTTGGACTGGGGTGGACAAATGTGAGAAGTCGCACAACACCAGGTTAGAGTCCAACAGCTTTATTTGAAATCACAAGCTTTCGGAGCTGCTGCTCCTTCGTCAGGTGAAGTGAAGAAATACAAATGGGCACAGCATATATAGTCAGAGAACAATTTGATTTAATCATGGCATTGTTCTCTGACAATATATGCTGTGCCCATATGTATTTCTTCACTTCACCTGACGAAGGAGCAGCGCTCCGAAAGCTTGTGATTTCAAATAAAGCTGTTGGACTATAACCTGGTGTTGTGCGACTTCTCACATTTGTTCACAAAAGAGAGGGACGATGCAGACATTGTAGTTAAGGAGGAGGAGTGTGAAATATTAGATGAGATAAACAAAGTGAGAGAGGAAATATTAAGGGGTTCAGCATCATTGAAAGTAGATAAATCGCCAGGCCCAGATGAAATGTATCCCAGGCTGTTAAGAGAGACAAGGGAGGAAATAGCGGAGGCTCTGGCCATCATTTTCCAATCCTCTCTGGCTACAGGTGTGGTGCAGGAGAACTGGAGGACTGCTAACGTTGTACTGTTGTTTAAAAAGGGAGAAAGGGATAGACTGAATAATTACAGGCCAGTCAGCCTAACCTTGGTGGAGGGCAAATTACTGGTAAAAATTCTGAAGGACTGTATAAATCGTCATTTAGAAAGGCACAGATTAATCAAGGACAGTCAGCATGGATTTGTTAAGGGAAGGTCGTGTCTGACTAACTTTACTGAATTTTTTGAGGAGGTAACGAGGAGGGTAGCGCATTTGATGTAGTCTACATGGATTTTTGCAAGGCTTTTGACAAGGTCCCACATGGCAGGCTGGTCAGAAAAGTAAAAGCCCATGGGATCCAAGGGAAAGTGGCAAGTCAGATCCAAAATTAGCTCAGTGGCAAGGAAGCATAGGCAATGGTTGACGGGTGTTTCTGTGACTGGACTGGAAGGCTGTTTCCCGTGGGTTTCCACAGGGCTCAGTACTAGGTCTCTTGCTGTTCTGTGCCATAAATTTCTATGATGGTGGGCATTCTTCTCAAATTACTACAGTCCGCTTGGTGATGGTGCTTCCAGAATAGTGTTAGATTGGGGAATTCCAGGATTTAGACACTGTGATGATGAAGGAATGGAAATATACATTCAAGTATGGATGGTGTGTGACTTGGAGGGAAATTTGGAGGTGATGGTGTTTCACGATATTGCTATTCTGGTCGTCCTTGGTTGTAGAAATTGCGGAGTTGGGAGGTTCTTTTGAAGCAAGCTTGGCGGGTTGCTACAGTGCAGCTAAAGTATGCCGCTGTTGGAGATAGTGGATATTGAGCACAGTGGCAGGGGTGCCAATCAAGTGGGCTGCTTTGTCCTGGATGGTGTCAAGTTCCTTGAGTATTGTTGTGGCTGCACTCATCCAGATGAGTGGTGAGTTATCTACCACACTCCTGACTTGAGCGTTGTAGATGGCAAAGAGGCTTTGAAGGGTCAGGAGACGAACCACTTATTGCAGAGTTCCCAGCCTCTGCCTTGCTCTTGTTGCCACAGTGTTAATATGGCTGATTCAGTTAAGCTTTTGGTCAATGGTAACCCCCAGGATGTTGATGGTGGGGGACTAGGCAATGGTGGAGATTATGATGATGGGAAGGTCACCATTGGTTGGACTGCGGATATATTGTAGTTCACAAAAGGGAAAACCAAAACACCTGTGACAAAGCTTAATTTCAGATATTAGGTCAGCTTCTATGGGCTGGATTTTGTCTTGGGGTCGGGTTGGGGTCGTGTCCTCCACATTTCGTGTTTCCCCCCCGACTCCAGATTAATGTGGATGAATGATGCAATTTTAACTTAATTGGGCAATTGAGTTCCAGCATGTGGGAGCCCATGAACCAATTAGTGGTTTCAGCCTGAAACCCGCCTCTGATGATGTCATCATTGCTGACTGCCTGCTCTCAGATTGTCTGGCTGCTGGTGAGAGAGGACCAGCCTGGCTTTTGATGTGATTGGACCTGGATGGAAAATTGATGAGAGAGAGAGAGAGAGAGAGATTTTTTTCCATCCAAGTCCTCTCGCAGCAAAGGCCAGCCAGTCTCTGAAGACATTCAATGGAGCAGCAGCATCAGAGGCGACTTTCAGGCCTAATACTACTACTACCTTCATCACATCTCCGTTGTAATAGTGGACCTGCAGCTCATAGTCAGCTATCCACTTGTGCTCCCGCCAGGTTTCACTGGAGTGTTTCACACCAGGCGTACTTCACGTCAGAAAAGGGTTAACCTAGCTACAACGATTCAAAATAGCATTACAGACCCAATTTAGGGCTTGTTAAGGGCTGTAAAGGCCTCTCCCGCCTCTTGGAGGAGGGACGGAGTCGGGAACCCCGTGACTGATTTTGTCAAAATTGCATGGAGTCGGGATGGGGTCGGAAAACCCGACCCCGCAAATTTAACCCCCCACACGCCTCCAAACCCGACTCCATGGGTCATTCAAAATCCAGCCCATGTGTATGCTAATGACACTCCGCTCTACCTGTCTATCACCTTTTTACTGCCTCTATGTTATCAAACTACTTGTTTGACATCCAATCTTGGATGAGCTGTAACTTCCTTCAGTTCAACATTGGGTAGTCGGAAGCCATCATCTTTTGTCACTGACACAAGCTACATACCTTCGCCACTGGCTCCATTCCCCCTCTTTGGACACTGCGCCAGGCTGAACCAGACTACTAACAACCTCAATATCATGTTCAACCCGACCTTGTATCCTCTCCATCACAAACACCGCCTATTTCCACCTTTGTAACATTGCCCACCTCAATTGCTTGCATTATTTCACAGTTAATCATGACCTCATTTTGCTGGTGTTAGCAAACTTTATTGTTATTTCTCCTGTGTCTTTGTCTAAATTATTTATATAAATGGAAAACAAGAGTTCCCAGCATGGACATATGGTCAAACAACTATCCATGTCTTGTTAACAGGTAAAATAGCTAAAACATCCAAACTCCTACTGTCAACTGTCAGTTTGGCTCACTCTTGTCTCTAAGTCAGAAGTTTGTGGGTCCATTCCCCGCTCCAGGATGAGCACATGAACCAGGCTGGCACTTCACTGCAGTACTGAAAGATGCTGCTTTGTCACCGGTGCTGTTTTTTGGAGGAGATGTGTGAGTTGAGGTCTTGTCTACTTGTACTGGTGGATGTTAAACGATCCAGTGGCAGTATTTGAAGAAGAATAAAGAGTTTTCCTGATGTCCTGGCCAACATCCATCCTTCAATCAACATCACCAAAAAAATGAATTGCTCATTTTTGCTGTGTGTGGTAATTTGCTTTGTGGAAATTGACAGCCGAGTTTACCTACAAAAAATAACTACACTTCAAAAAGAAAAGTAATTCATTAGTTGTGAAGCATTGGGACATCTGGTGGTTGGGAAAGGTTCATATAAATGTAATGTCTTTCGATTTCCCAGTCATTCATCTATCCATACAGTTACATTTCCTATAGTACCTTGTGCCTCAATCTTCAGAAGTGTCTTATGTGGCATTTTATCAAATGTCTTCTGAAAATCCATATATATAGCATAGGCTGTATTCGCTTTTCTAAATGTTTTGTGATTTGATTACATTAATCAAACAGCCACCTGCCCCCTGCAATTCTATGCTGACTATTCCTAATTACCCCATTCCTTTCTAAGTGTTCAACCATTTCATTCCTTATTATGAATTTTAAGGCCTAGAAGTTGGTTATGGCCAGTTTTCGGGAGCATAACTAGTGGCACAGAGACAGCGCATGCCCCAACTGGGAGGCCTAAGGCCGGCCCAAAATTGGGCCTCATTTACATTATTTGATGAGCTGCCGGCACCTGTCATGCCTCGACAGGCAGCTTTAAATCAATTAATTTCAGGCCGCTTGCCTTGCCGGTAGCGGCCTTAAGCTAAGGCCTGGCGCCTGCTCCACTTATTGGAATCCAATTTAGCAAAGCGGGCCTAAAGCAGGCGCTACACCCCTCATTTGCATAGGTAAGTGGCCACACGCCAGGGATGTCTGAAAAAAGGCCTGATCCAATATTGTGTCAGATGTTTTTGATGTGTCTTTAATGCGCAGAATGTTGGTCCTGAATTTGGACCTCAATACGCTCATTTTATGCCTGCAAAACGAAGGCAAAGAGGTCCAATTTCTACCCCTACGAGTTTACCACAACTGAAGTAAGACTAACTTCTATAATTTCCTGGCTTATCCCCTTTCCCTTTCTGAAGCAGTTCATCCATCTGGTGTGATACAAGACGGTTACATTAGAATACTGTACAGCTAATACAAGTGCTGCGGTTACTACTTTTATGATTAATGCATTAAATTAACTGCTGTGTTGATTTTTGCCCCTTTCTCTGTATCTAGAACCGTGGAAAAACCAAAAACTGCATTAAAATTATAACAAAAGCACTTAAGTGAACATTAACTGCACAAATGCTGCTTTTACAGATTTTGTTTTGTAATTAATGCAAAGGTTATTGGTGAAGCGAGTGAAGCTTATCCAAAGACTCTACGTATAGATTGGGTGAGAAACTGGCCTGGTCAGACCGTGTTGTGTGTCTCGCAGATGTTTTGGACACAAGAGGTTCAAAATTCTATTAAAGCGGGTCAACAGGTAAGTGAAGTTTGGAGAAAGAGTAGAAAAAAATCTACTTTCAAAAGTTAAATGATTTTGTGTAAATACTTAAGTTTTCAAACTGATACATATACTGTAGTTGAAATAAATAGTCGGAAAGTTGTAATTTTAAAATTTTGATTTTAAAATTTCATCTGTTTTAAACTGAAAGTAGAGTAAACTTGCAAAGCATTGCCTTTGGTCCACTCTGTTCAATTAATTTAATCCTATTACAAGCAGAAAGATTGCAATTATGATGAAGAATATAATGCTACTTTCTCGTATTATCATTTTGGCATGCTTGTGATGTATTGTAAGCAGGTGATTTAAATTGACAAGAGTTATCTTCAATGGTTTAATTAGCAAGTTGAAGATTTCTTTTAAAAGACAGAGTGGTCGAGCAAAACAAGGTACAATGGACTAATTTTTTGGCTGTTCATAGTCAATGGCAGAAAAAATGTTTGCTCTACGTATGGTAAATTGAGTTTGATCCTGACTGCATACAGTTAAATGGCCTACCCCATTTACTTCTTAGGCCCTCGAGCAATATCTGGATCAGAATAACAAGCAGATTGATGATATTGTTACCTTAGTACGTGGAAAACTATCCAAGCAGACTCGTATTACTCTTGGGGCTTTGGTTGTGCTGGATGTGCATGCCAGAGATGTCTTGGCAGTTCTGGTAAAGAAAAAAATCAATGATGAAAATGACTTTGAATGGTTGAGCCAGCTGAGGTACTACTGGGAGGTGAGTGAATACTTGTAATGCCCTGAGTCAGTTAAACATTCTGTCAGAGCATTTTTAATTAGATTATTTAATAATATTGGTGATTCTATTGCTTAAGAGTTGAAATTTATGATGGATGTGGGACAAATAACTTTGCCAGCTCAAATGACACATAAAGCCAGCACGAGTTGTGAGTCCACTTTTGTTTCGGTATACAAATAAAATATTGGTGTGTTAATGCTTTGGAACCCAATATTCTGCTTTCACGATGAAGTCATGTTTGGCGAATGATAAAACAATTTAAAACACGGATTCAAAAATAGAAAGATTTGATGCTATAAGTGACTGAAGATCAATTGCTGCTAGAATGCTAACCCCCATAGTAAGTGGAAAAGCATCAGTATCTGCGATGTGCATCATGCAATTTGCCACAACACCTTGACGCAGATATCACATTTTGAATAAGCAGGATCAAAATGCTCATGTTAGACATTATGGCCCTGATCTTGACTGAGGCGGGATTTCTGAGCGGGGGGCACGGTGAAGAGTTGCGTTCATGCTGTGGAGCTTTTACTCCACAGCATACGGCTGTTTTTTTCCCAGCGATTCCCCACTTAGAAGTCAGCCTGATTGACAGGCATGGCTCCCTGTCGGGCAGGGAACCCTCCGGAGGAGGCCACAGGCCAGGAGCATACAGGAAGCCTGCTGCTAGGATAGTGATAGCGTGGGGGGTGAATCTTGAGGGGGGGGGTCCGTTTCTGGGGGAGGTCTGATCTTTGGGGGGCATTCTGGGAGGCGAGGGTCGCGATCCTGGGGGGTGGGGGGTCTGCGGTGCTGGGTGGGGGAAGCAGGTTTATCTTGGTGGGACAGGGGGAAGCACTCCTGCTCCTTCTGGCCCACAAGAAGTGCTGGAAAGGCACTTACTTACCTCTTCCATGCAGCTGTCTTCGCCTCCCTTTAGCTACCAGGTCTCCTGAGGCCTGGGAAACCTGGCCGAACAGGGTTAAACCTGGAAGACACATAAAATGTGAGTCACACAGCCTCATTATAATATTTAAATGACCAAGGCGCCTCCTGGGAGTGGGTTGGTTGCCTGCCCCTGTCCCACCTCCGTTAAAACTGGAAGTGGGCGGGTTCGAGGGGGGTTGGGTTCGGGTTTCAGATTTTTAAACCCCCCGACCCAAACCCACCCATTTTTGTGGGTTAAAATTCCCCTCTATTCCTCAGTCACAGGGGTGGGAAGGTGACATGCTCCAAACTGTCTCTCCAGACCCTGCAATTCTTCTGGGGTTCTCCAGGGTCTCACTGCAACTCTAGGAAATGGCATAAATTGCCAGAAACAATCATTTACACTGTTTCTCTGGGGCTTCTGTTGGTCTCCCACCGAAGTAATGGCAGAGAACTCCTGTGGTGTTTCATGGCTCCAATTTGAGTTGGCTCCTAAAATGTATGTAGGAATGGTTTGAAATGACTCGCACTTGAAATGAATGTAAATGTACATAAATGGGGTTTACTTGTAATTCCTTAAGCAACATTATAGAATCATGGGATCATAGAATGGTTACAGCACAGAAGGAGGCTATTCGGCCTGTCGAGCCTGTGCCGACTCTCTGCAAGAGAACTTCAGCTAGTCCCACTCCCCCTGCCCTTTCCCCGTAGCCCTGCAAATTCTTTTCTTTCAAGTACTTATCCAATTCTCTTTTGAAAGCCATGATTGAATCTGCCTCCACCCCCTCTCAGGCAGTGCATTCCACATCCGAATCACTCGCTGCGTAAAATATTTTTTCCTCATGTCGCCTTTGGTTCGTTTGCCAATCACCTTGAATCTGTGTCCTCTGGTTCTCTATGCTTCCACCAATGGGAACAGTTTCCTCTATCTACTCTGTCTAGACCTCTCATGATTTTGAACGCCTCCATCAAATCTCCTCTCAACCTTCTCTGCTTAAAGGAGAACAACCCCAGCTCCAAAGTCTACCCACGTAACTGAAGTCCCTCATCCCTGGAACCATTCGCGTAAATCTTTTCTGCACACTCTCTAAGGCCTTCACATCCTTCCCAAAGTGCGGTGCCCAGAATTGGACACAATACTCCAGCTGAGGCCAAACCAGTGTTTTATACAGGTTCATCATAACTTCCTTGCTTTTGTACTCTATGGGCTGGATTTTACCAGCCCTGAGGAGGCGGGTTTGGAGGCGGGACTGCTGGGAAAGTCAAAAATAATGGGAGTGGGTCCCGAACCCGCTCCCAAACCACCTCCAACCAATCTTCCCGGGAGTCGGGTCCCTGATTTGCACAGGGACCCGACTCCTAGCGGTGGAAGAGGATTATAGCCACTTACCTGCCTGTTAACAGGCAGTTAAGAGGCTTTTTCCCATTTTTAGACTTCTGCTGTGGGCTTCCCGATGTCGGGGAACCCCGCCAGGGTAAGTGAGGCGAGCTGTGGGTCTGTTGTAATGTTGGGGTATAGATGACAGCTGCAGAAGTGGTGTGAAGGATGCAATGGGACACTGGTGAGTAGCAGAGGTAAGGAAATGTTGGGAAAGTCATTTTTAATGTGTTTAGATTTTTCTGTAGGTGACAAGCTTTGAAGTGTTTGTGTGGCCGTCACCTCAATGGGAGAAGTGACAGATCGCTTCTGTACCCTCACCTGCAGTTACCATCTGTTTCATCCTAAGGAGAGAGTCACTGGAGAGCCTTGGTGCAAAGGCTCACCTGTGTACAGTGATTGTCAGTGTTTGACAGCACCTCAATGCTGTCAAACACTGTCAAAAATTTATGGTTCATGTGACTTTAAGAAAACCGGCAGATGAAGCGTCATCAACTGACGTCATCTGACACCGGCTTTCCCCTAATTGGCCGGCAAGCCCACAGGGCGGGCTTAACAAGGCCAATCAGGGCAAAATAGCGTCTGTGCGTCGGACGTCGCTGGGGGCGGGACTAGAACCCGGATGGCAGCAGTCCCGCCCCCAACGTGTCTCGGTGAGTAAAATCCAACCCAATGCCTCTATTTATGAAGCCCAGTATCCCGTATGCTTTTTTAACTGCTTCCTCAATCTGCCCTGCCACCTTCAACGATTTGTGCACATATACCCCCAGGTCTCTCTGTTCATGCGCCCCCTGTAGATTGTACCCTTTAGTTTATATTGCCTCTCCTCGTTCTTCCTAGCAAAATGTATCACTTCGCACTTTCCTGCGTTAAATTTCATCTGCCACGTGTCTGTCCATTTCATCAGCTTGTCTATGTGTTCTTGAAGTCTATCACTATCCTCCTCACTGTTCGCTATACCTCCAAGTTTTGTGTCATCTGCAAATTTTGAAATTGTGCCCTGTACTCCCAATTCCAAGTCATTAATATAGATCAAGAAAAGCAGTGGTCCTCGAACCAACCCCTGGGGAACACCACTGTATACCTTCCTCCAGTCCGAAAAACAACTGTTCACCACTACTCTCTGTTTCCGGTCACTTAGCCAATTTTGTATCCATGCTGACACTGTCCCTTTTATTCCATGGGCTTCAACTTTGCTGGTGAGCCTATTACAGTATGTGGCACTTTATCAAACGCCTTTTGGAAGTCCATATACATCACGTCAAAAAACTCGATCAAGTTAGTTAAACACGATTTGCCTTTAACAAATCTGTGCTGGCTTTCCTTAATTAATGCACACTTGTCCAAGTGACTGTTAACTTTGTCCCTGGTTATCATTTCCAAAAGCTTCCCCACTACTGAGGTTAAACTGACTGGCCTGTAGTTGCTGGGTTCATCCTTACACCCTTTTTTGAACAAGGGTGTAACATTTGCAATTCTCCAGTCCTCTGGCACCATCCCTGTATCTAAAGAGGATTGGAAGATTATGGCGAGTACCTCCGTGATTTCCTCCTTAACCTTCCTCAGCATCCTAGGATGCATCCCATCCGGTCCTGGTGACATATCAACTTTAAGTTCAGACAGCCATTCTAGTACCTCCTCTTTATCAATTTTTATCTCATCCAATATCTCCACTACCTCCTCTTTCACTATGACTTTGCAGCATCTTCTTCCTTGGTGAAGACAGATACAAAGTACTCATTTAGTACCTCAGCCATGCCCTCTACCTCCATGCGTATGTCTCCTTTTCAGTCCCTAATCGGCTCCACCCCTCCTCTTACTATCCATTTATTATTTGTATGCCTATAGAAGACCCTTGAATTTCCTTTTATGTCAGCTGCCAATCTATTCTCATACTCTCTCTTTGCCCCGCGTATTTTCTTTTTCACTTCCCCTCTGAACTTTCTGTATTCAGCCTGGTTCTCACTTGTATTCTCAACCTGACATCTGTCATACGTGCCCTTTTCTGCTTCTTCTTACTCTCTATCTCTTTCGTCATCCAGGGAGCTCTGGTTTTAGTTGCCCTACCTTTCCCCCTCGTGGGAATGTACCTCAACTGTACCCGAACCATCTCCTCTTTAAAAGCAGCCCATTGTTCGATTACAGTTTTGTCCTGCCAATCTTTGATTCCAATTTACCCGGGCCAGATCTGTTCTCAACCCACTGAAATTTGCCTTCCTCGAATTAAGTATTTTTACTCTAGATTACTCCCTGTCATTTTCCATAGCTAATCTATACCTTATGATACTATGATCACTGTTCCCTAAATGTTCCCCTACTGACACTTGCTCCACTTGACCCACCTCATTCCCCAGAACCATATCCAGCAGTGCCTCCTTCCTCGTTGGGCCAGAAACATACTGATCCAGAAAGTTCTCCTGAACACACTTCAGAAATTCTTCCCCATCTCTGCCCTTTACACTATTATTATCCCAGTCTATATTAGGATAATTGAACTCCTCCATTATTACTACTATGTAGTTCTTGCATCTCTCTGTAATTTCCCAGCAAATTTGCTCCTCTATATCCTTCCCACTAGTTGGTGGCCTATAGAATACACCTAGCAGTGTAATGGCACCTCTATTATTTCTATATCTTTTTGAACAGCAAATAAATATATAAACACAAAACAGTATCTCCAAGGGAGATCGTAAAAAAAAATCTGCCAATTGCAGAGAGTTAGATGCTACTTTTATCAGTGGAATAGAATAATCATAAGATATATTTTGGGCCATAATTTGCTGTAGGAGTGGATCTATTGACGCCATTAGTTAGACTTACCTTTGCACGTTTAGGTTTCTACATTTTTTGCATGGCAAGTTGCTGAAAGTGCGAGCTGACAACAGCGCAGTGAGGGAACTGGGGCATCTGGGACCTGAGTGAACATCGCAAGCAACTGTGTATTTCCTTAGCCAATCAGATTGAAGAATTTTGAAATTAACAGCGCAAGAACTGAGAAGGAAGTGTAAATTAGAGTGGGTGAATTCAATGTTAAATCAGGTACAGAAAGAGAAATAAAGAGAGGGAAAGAAGGATTGGATTAAGAGAGAGAAAAAAGAGACAAAGAAAGTAAAAAAAAGTTATATCTTATATTTTAAATTTATAAATCTCCAATAACAATTAAAACCTGAAGGAATGAGACTCCACACGTGTAATAGTTAATTTTCAGTGACAGAGAGGTTGACTGGCAGTAATTAACACTTATCACACCATTAAAAGGATACATAAGGCTAAAAATTCAGTTGTGTAGCATCCATTGTTTGGGCGTTATGGGTGCTGAACTGGATCCAAAATGGCGTCCGAGCATGTCTGGTGCGGGCCGCGCCGGACACCACCTTGAACATGCGTTCAGCAGCAGGAAGGAAACCCCCCACCAGCGCTATTTGTAGGGATCATCACCAACTTTCTGGTAACTTGCTTCTTGATTTCTCCTGGCTCTGTGTAAATTTGTGGAAGAGTTTGCAGCTTTTCATGCAGGCGAGCCTGTCCCCCACCAGTTAAGGTCTGCTGGCGCTGGTTATGCGCCACCTTTTCCTGCAAGAGAAATGGATGTATGTCAGTGAGTGTGGTGTAATGTGTTTGAGTGATGTGCCTGTCATGGTTGAATAACTGACAGTACGTTCAAGCTGTGAGATGTGAGTGTGAGGCTTACAGCAGTGGTAAGTATGTAAGGGTGAGGTGAAGCTATGAATGTGAGGTGTGAGTTCTGTTTGATAGAGATTGTTGGTAGGTGAGTGATGGGTGGTGCATTGAGCATTGTATGAGGCTTGTGGTGCAAATGGTGGGACATGGCATTTGAAGATGAAGTCACTGACCTTGACCACTTGTGTGAGGTCATTAAACTTCTTCCTGCACTGAGTCCAGGACCTCTGGATTACACTGCTGGCATTTACCACAGTGGTTATCTGCTCCCACTGCAGTCTGGTCTGTTGCCTGGATGGCCTCCTGGCCCCCTGTGCAAAGAGGACCTCTCTCCCAGAGTTGACCTCCTGGACCAAGGCCTCCAGTGCTGCATCGGAGAACCTAGGTGCACGCTTTCTCCCCTGTTGTGCCATCATTAGAACTTCCTTCTCCATTGTCTTCCCAGACACTTCAATCACCTGTTGCAGGCAGAAAGGCACCTCCCCTTTAAGAGGTCCAGACTGCCTTTAAGTAGTGCAGGCTTGCTTTAATTGGAGCTAGCCTCGCATGAACTTGGGCCCCCTGCTGAGTGTTACACAGCCTGCCTACTTCACTGTTCTAATGAGACAAGCCTGTGATTTCTGGCAGGTGCAATATCAGAGCAAAAAGATAGCAGAAGTCCTGTCCTGGTGTACTTCTGGTGGTGTAACAATACCGTTGGAATTTCTAGGCTCAGTACCTAAAGGTTCAAAACTAAAAGCGATAATAATCTGCAGATATTTTGTTATTGGGGAACAGTGCCTGTGACAATTAAACTGAATAATAAAAGTGGGTGGTAATTGAGATATGCCAACAAAATTCTGCTGTTAGTTCCTTGGCAAATATGGTAGCCTTTTTGCAGCTCCTTGTACTCTTCATTTTATAGGACAATGAACTTCAGACAAAGATGATCAATGCAGGTTTAGCCTATGGCTATGAATATCTTGGAAACACCCCCCGACTTGTTATCACTCCACTTACAGACAGATGCTACAGGTGAGCTTTTTGTAAATGATGCTTGAATAAACAAAAGGATACAGTGCTATGATATATTACTAAACTATAAATAATGAGTAAAAATATGGAAATACTTTAGAAGGATAAGTTGTATTAATCAGTGAACTGACAAGCAAAGTCAGAAAAGTAGAAAACACAGTACCTGAATCCAGTAATTCCTAAGATATAAATTAAAGTACAATCCATAGTAACTTCCCTCCTCCCCACACAATCCCTGGTCTCATGTTTTAATAATAAAACAAATGTCTATAATAGCAAGGAAGGAATCTATCAAACACTTGGCATTCCCTGTATGTTGGGGGTATTCACTGACCTTTGGTTGAGGGACAGAATCCCAAGCAACAGCTTGAAGGCCACTCTCGCAGACTCACCACAAGTCAGTTCCATGTGTTTATTTTTTAACAATAGAATAGGTTCTTAAAAAGAAAATATCAACAGATATCCAAAAACATCAAAACTTGAACAAAAATAGTTTTTACTTAGTACTGGATGCATTTAATGGAATGTGCTTAATTACTTTTCCCAACTAGATTGTCAACATTTGTTTTCAAAAACTGATTGTCTAAAATGTGTATCATGCACCTTTTCCACTGAAGTGGCATATGGACAGACTGGAGAACTGCCTCCACACCTTTAACAATGGTGCGATGGGTTCCATAACTTTCCATGCCATCTGGCATCGTTTTCAGTTATCAGTCCCAATAAGAAACACCCAGGACTCGAGCATTCCCTAACAGTTGGGCACTGAATTATCGAGACTAAGACGACTCCTGATTGTGATTAAGAACCAAAAGAATGGCATAATGAAATGGACAAAACACATGGAGCCACTTGCTGACGGGAACCTAGCTGAGATGTTGCTCTTTAGAGCTATTTCTCCATTTGTTTCACTTGTGGGGAGGTGTGTTGTACTGGGAGACTATAGGAAGCAATATAGAGGAGAAAGTGCATACATTAAGAACATAAGTAATAGGAGCACAAGTAAGCCATTCGCCCCTTCGAGCCTGCTCTGCCATTCATTAAGATCATGGCTGATCTTCTACCTCAACTCCACCTTCCTGCCCGATCCCCATATCCCTTGATTCCCTTAGTATCCAAAAATCTATCGATCTCTGACTTGATTATACTCAACGACTGAGCATCCACAGACCTCTGGGGTAGAGAATTACAAAGATTCACAACCCATTGAGTGAAGAAATTTCTCCTCATTTCAGTGTTAAAAGGCCACCCCTTATTCTGAGACTGTGACTCTTAGTTCTAGACACCTCAGCCAGAGGAAACATCCTCCCAGCATCTATCCTGTCAAGCCCCTTAAGAATTTTATGCGTTTCGATGAGATCTTCTCTCATTCTTCTAAACTCTAGGGAATATAGGCCTAGTCTACTCAATCTGTCCTCATAGGACAATCCCCCATCCCAGGAATCAGTCTAGTGAACCTTCGTTGCAATCCCTCTAAGGCAAGTATATCCTTCTTTAGGTAAGGAGACCAAGACTGTAGACAGTACTCCAGGTGTGGTCTCACCAAGGCCCTATATAATTGCAGTAAGACTTCTTTACTCTTTGTGTACAAGGACACCCAGGTCCCTCTGAATACTAACATTTCCCAATCTCTCACCATTTAAAAAATATTCTGCTTTTCTATTTTTCCTACCAAAGTGGATAACTTCACATTTCTCCACATTATATTCCATCTGCCATGTTCTTGCCCACTCACTTAACCTGTCTATATCCCTTTGCAGTCTCTTTGCGTCCTCCTTACAACTTAATTTCCCACCTAGCTTTGTATCGTCAGCAAACTGGGATACATTACACACAGTCCCCTCATCTAAGTCATTGATATAGATTGTAAATAGCTGAGGCCCAAGCACTGATCCTTGCAGTACCCCACTAGTTACAGCCTGCCAACCTGAAAATGACCCTTTTATTCCTACTCTCTGTTTTCTGTCCGTTAACCAATCTTCAATCCATGCTAATAATATATATCCCCAATCCCATGTGCCCTAATTTTGTGTAATAACCTCTGTGTGGCACGTTATCGAATGCTTTTAAAAAATCTAAATACATCACATCCACTGGTTCCCCCTTACCTACCCTAGTTACGACCTCAAAAAACTCTAACAGATTTGTCAAACACGACTTCCCTTTCATAAATCCATGTTGACTCTGCCCAATCATATTATGATTTTTTAAGTGCACTGTTACCACATCCCTAATAATAGATTCTAACATTTTCCCTATTACTGATGTCAGGCTAACTGTATATAGTTCCCTGTTTTCTCTCTCCCTCCTTTCTTGAATAGCGGGGTTACATTTGCGATCTTCCAATCCGCGGGGACCATTCTAGAATCCAGGGAATTTTGGAAGATCAATACCAATGCATCCACTATCTCTGTAGCCACTTCTTTTAAAACCCTAGGATGGAGGTCATCAGGCCCAGGGGATTTGTTGGCTTTTAGTCCCATTAATTTCTCCAGTACTATTTCTTTAGTAATACTAATTTCTTTAAGTTATTCATTCTCACTAGACCCATGGTTCTTCATTATTTCCAGAATGTTTTTTGTGTCTTCTTCCATGAAGACATATACAAAGTATTTGTTTAATGTCTGCCATTTCCTTATTCCCCATTCTAATTTCTCCTGTCTCTGCCTGTAAGGGACCCACATTTACTTTCGCTAATCTCTTTCTTTTTACATACCTATAGAAGTTTTTACAATCTGTTTTTATGTCTCTTGCTAGTTTACTCTCATATTCTATTTTCTCTCTCTTTATCAATCTCTTTGCTGAATTCTAAAATCCTCCAAATCCTTAGGGTTACTACTCTTTTTGGCAACATTATCAGCCACTTCCTTTAATCTAATACTCTCTTTAACTTCTCTTGTTAGCCATAGTTGGACCACTTTTCCTGTGGAGTTTTTATCCCTCAAGGGAATGTATATTCATTGTGAATTATGAATTACTTCTTTAAATGTATTCCCATTGCTTATCTACTGTCATATCTTTTAATCTAGTTTCCCAATCTACCTTAGCCAACTCGCCCCTCATATCTACATAGTTTGCTTTGTTCAGGTTTAAGACCCTAGTTTTGGACTTAACTAAATCACTCCCAAACTCAATATAAAATTCTATCATATTATGTTCACTCTTCCCCAGAGGCTTCTTTACTACAAGGTTATTAATTAACCCCATCTAATTGCACAATACTAGATCTAAAATAGCCCGCTCCTTAGTTTGTTCCTCGACATACTGATCTAAAAAACTATTTTGAATGCATTCCATGAACTCTTCTTCCACACTATTACTGCAAATTTGGTTTGCCCAGGTTATATGAAGATTAAAGTCCCACATGAACCTCTAATTCCCTGATTTATACTGTGCTCGACACTGAAACTATTATATTGGTCACTCTGCAACCGCGTCTCCATAGTGGCTAATAGATCAAACCTGTTTATTTCTATCAGTGCTATTAATTCATCTATTTTGTTGCAAATGCTTCGCGCATTCAGATATAGTGCCTTTAGCTTTAACTTTTTTCTATTTCTTCCTCATGTCACCTTAGTCACTAATGCCCTATTGCCTTTGTTAATCTCTCTGTTTCTTCCTGACCCACTCTGCATACTTTTACTCAAATCGCTACTCTGCTCTACAGCTTTGACATTTCTCTCACTGCTTTTGAATTTACCCTTTCCTGAAAAATTCTAATTTTTCCCTTTTCTATTTCATTCTTTCAGACATTCTTTCTGCAATCTCCCTGTTACTTTGACCCATGTATATATAGTGTGAACAGCCCACTCAGCTTCTTCTCAGCTATATTATATATTGTGAACAAACTCCATTCCCTGGTGACCGACTACATCCCTCTTCCTGGTCAATGTCTGAGGCTGAACCAAACCGTTTGCAACCTTGCCGTTCTATTTGAGCCGAGCATCCGACCCATTATCTCTCCATCACTAAGACCGCCTACTTCCACCTCCGTAACATCGCCCAGCTCCGCCCCTACCTCAGCTCATCTGCTACTGAGACCCTTATCCATGCATTTGTTACCACTAGACATGAATATTCCAATGCTCTCCTGGCCATCCTCCATAAACTTGAGCTCATCTAAAACTCTGCTGCCCGTATCCTAACTCGCTCCAAGTCCCGTTCACCCATCACCTTCACTGACCTACATTGATCTCCTGGCCCGGCAATGTCTCGATTTTAAAATTCTCATCCTTGTTTTCAAATCCCTTCATGGCCTCGCCCCTCCCTATCTCTGTAACCTCCTCCAGCCCTACAACCCTCCAAGATCTCTCTGCACCTCCAATTCTAACCTCTTGAGAATCCCCGAATTTCATAGCTCCATCATTGGCGGCCGTGCCTTCAGCTGCCTCGGCCCTAAGCTCTGGAATTCCCTCCCTAAACTTTTCAGCCTCTCTACCTCTCTCCCCTCCTTTAAGACGCACCTTAAAACCTACCTCTTTGACCAAGCTTTTGGTCTACTGTCCTAATATTTCCTTATGTGGCTCGATGTCAATTTTTCCCTGATTACGCTCCAGTGAAGAATCTTGGTACATTCTACTATGTTAAAGGCACTATATAAATGCAAGTTGTTATTATTGTTTTAATGTACTGTTCGCCGCGGGTGTTTCAAAAATGTCAGAAATTTACAGAAAATGATTTTAATTGTCCAATGATGTGAGTGACTAATGAAGTGGAGAAGCCATTCTATTCCCCTGTCACCACATGATCGCCTCTAATGTTTTGGAGAAGTTTTTTGAAAGCTCAGCCATCTACCCTCCAAGCTATGCGCTTTGAAAGGGTGGTGGTCATATTTGGATGTGGACTGGAGGCATAGTTATACCTCGAACTTACAACATGGAAACAGGCCATTTGACCCAATCAGTCCCTCGGTATTTATTCTCCATGCGAGCAAATAGTCTTAATCACATTTACCCGCCATATTCCCATATCCCTTTATCCCTTTTCCTTTCATCTACATATCCATTTTAATCTTGAATGTTGACAGCATTTCTGCCTCCACCAGTAGCACTGGAAATAAATTCCACAGCCTTAGAACTCTGTGTCAAAAAGTTTGTCTTGCTCTCTGTTCTAACTTTCTTACATTTAATCTTGTATCTATTGCCCCTCAATCTACACCCCTCTGCTTCAATCTACATTGTCACATGCTTTCATAATTTTAAACACTTCTATTGTATCACTCCTTGTTCTGTGTTGTACTAACAAAATAGCCCCAATTTTCTAAGCCTTCGTATTTGTATTTCCTCATAGCTGACAGTATTTTAGTGAATCTGCGATGTACCCTCTTTAAAGCTTCCTATTGTGTGGAGCCCAATTCTGCACACGATACTCTAACTGAGGTCTTATTAAGGTTTCATATAGACTCATCTTTACCTCCTTAGCTTTTATATTCTGTATCTCATGATAAAACCTAGAAATCCATTAGCTTTTTTTAATGACCTTATCAACTTGAGGCGCTACCTTTAATGTCCTGTGAACCTCTACCCCCAAGTCCCTCTGCTCTTCTGCCGCACCGAGCCTACTTCCATTCAGAGTATAATTACTGCTGTCATTTTTTTTTTAGAAAAATGAATCACCTCACACTTATTGATATCCATATGCCATTTTTCATCCCATTCCCTCAGCTTATCAATATCCCTTTTTAACTTCCTTTGGTCTTCAAAAGGATTAACTATATGTTCTATTTTGGTATCCTCTGCAAATTTCAACACCACTCTAGGGATGGGCAGTAAATGCTGGCCTTGCCAGAGACGCCCACATCCCAGGAATGAATATAAAAAAAAAGACTCCCTTTCGGCCTATATCCAAGTTATTGATATACACAGTGAACAGAAGTAGCCCCAGAACTGAACCTTGTAGGACACAATTACCCCTTTCCAATCACCCTGAAAAACCGCCCTTAACTCCTACTCTCTGTTTTCTTCCTTCTAACCAATTTTAAGCCAGTTTTCTATTTTTCCCCTAATTTCAGACCCCTTAATGTTCTCTAATAATCTGCTATGTGGTATTTTGTCAAAAGCCACCCTGAAGTCCATGTACATTACATCCACTGCGCTTCCCATCTATCATGTCTATTACCTCAAAGAATTCTATGGCCTAAAAATTTGGTTGCTTTGCGCCTCCCGCTAGCGCCCTAAGTGGGTGCTAACGGGAGGCGCAATGTCCGACGGGGTCAGGGGGGCCTACCTGCAGCCGGGGCGGTGCTAATTAAAGGGGAGGTGCCGGGTGGCAATTTTTGCTGCTGGTCGCCTGCCAGCACCTGCTCCCGTTGCCGTCCCCGGCCTCCTCTGCAGCCCCCCCCGCGGAGTGTCTGCTGCGCTCCGTGAGCCCGGCACTTCTCTTGAGTGCCGGGCTCTTTTGCCGGCACTCCGATCCCTGGTGGCCCAGCTGGGCCCCGGGTTGCGCTGCGCTAGGCCCCTCCCCTTTAAGAAGGGGAGGAAGGCCTGCAGTACCATGGCGCGACGTGCCGCAGCGCATGACGTTGCAGCACGTAGCGCCGCGATATTCACTCGCAGCGCTCCAAGAGGGAGGCGGGGTGCTTCCAGTAGCACCCCTCTTCCCTCTTGGGGTGTTACCGGTGAATTTCGGCCGCGGGGGCGCTAATTTTTTCGGGGCGCTAAAAGTAGCGCGAAGTTAGTGCTCCAAAGGGGGTGCGACTCAATTTTTCCCCCTATGAGTTTTATCAAGCACAATCATCCCTTTTGAAGTCTGTACTTTCTTTTTATATAGATATGTGGCAATTCTACCCTTAATTCAAGACTCTTAAAATTTTCCCTACCATAGACATTAAGCTAACTGGCCTGTAATTACTTATATTAACTCTTTTTAAAAATGCACTGGGGTTGATATCAGTATCTGCCAAAATAATGGGTGATGTGGGACGGGACTGAAGGTTGCAACAGAGCTATTTAAGTACTCCAGTTTGCCCGTGGATTGACTATACAATGAGTACCCTGGCTGCATGTATTTAGAGGTAGAATTAGAGAAGCACTGTATTAGCTGGAATCTGAATTGAGAAATGAGGCTGAGAGCAAATAAATCTGTATCTTTTGCCAACTTGGCAATAATAATATGTTACCCTCTCACAACATTTTTGCTTCTGTAGTCTGTAACTTTTATGTTACAAACTTGTGTATGTCTCAGAAAAGTTTAAAGTTACAAAAGTGTACAAAATACAGTGGCATTACTTTTGAATATAACTAAATTGGAATTGAAGTTATTAATATTTCCATATACATGTATTCGTGAGCTATGATGTATATCCTTTTGGTCTTGAATAAATATCCAGAACTTTGTTTGGTGCTTTAAATCTCCACCTTGGAGGAGCACCTGAAGGACCTGCTGGCACTGGTAAGACTGAGACGACTAAAGACTTGGCAAAGGCTGTAGCCAAACAATGTGTGGTATTTAACTGCTCTGATGGACTGGACTACATTGCCTTGGGAAAATTTTTTAAGGTGTGTATGATATCAGAATACAAGTTCCTAACAACTTAATTTTAATGTAGGAATTATTGTTGAATTTTTAATTGCAAACTTGATTCTGATTTCAGGGCTTGCTCTCCTGTGGTGCTTGGGCATGCTTTGATGAATTCAACAGAATTGATCTGGAAGTACTTTCTGTTGTTGCCCAGCAAATTCTAACTATCCAAAGAGGTTTGTTAATTTGAGATTTTTAATGCATAGATTATCATCGAATTTAGTCCATTCCCTTTTCTTACATTGCAAAAGTGATGGGTCATATGTGAAGCTGCTGTCAGTTTTTGTCTAGTGACAGTTGCTTTGTCACTTCAGTATTTTCAACAATATTTTGTGGGGGTCCAATCTAACATTTTTATTTAATAGAAAGATTATTATCTTGATCCATAAACCTCTGATCTTCAATTTACTTGTATATTTTACAATAATTTACTTTCCGAAATAGAAATTTAAACTAGTTCTGTTACTGCAAGTTCCGTTCTCAGCCCTAATTTTTAACATTACTCCCCCATAAAGGTGATTTTCTAAATGACAATCGTTCTTCTCATCTTGCAATGTAAAGAGAAATATTAAAAAATACAAGTTATCATTTAAATGATAAAATGTATAAGCAAGTATATTATAGCAAGTTGTGAAAAGTAATTTATCTCCCACTCATGAGTTGTCCACAACTTAAAGCTGGAAATAATAGCCAGCCGGGGGGTAGAATTTCCATGGAATTCTCACGATTTACCACAGTAACTTTGGTAGAAAATTGGCAGAAAGCCTGCAAAAATGGCGTAGAATGAAGAACTCCTGTGAAAATTTCAGGTATGTCAAGGACTACCTCGGTGAATCCTCCTTTCCATTCTCTTTCCACTTCTTTTATGTCCTGGTGTTTCCTATAGAAGAAGCTGACTTTTCTTGGTTCATTTTTCTCTCCATGATCCCCTTTGATGATCATGGTAAAGAACCACGCCTGGAATTTCAGTGGTGGTTCTCCCAATCTACTGTTGTAACTTGGTGGAAGATTGGTGGAACCCCTGGTGAAATGATGTAAATGGCTAAAAAAAATACATATATTCGTTCATGGGATCTGGACATCGCTGGCAAGGCCAGCATTTATTGCCCATCCCTAGTTGCCCTAGTTTTTACTTCCAGTGCACCTTTCCTTCTCCTTGGAAATTTGCTCATGTTCATCCTTGAGAAAGGTTACATTGGTACTGTCTAAAATTACAGAAACTGATGTTAACTCTCAAATTATCCATTATGTTGAACGTTCTGGCCTAATCCATGATTTCTGGTGTAGTTTTCAGCATGCCCCTTCCACTGGGAATTTTATTACCTATGTTCTGTATCAGTAAAACTCTGCTCTTGAACATTTTGGGAATCGTTGCCTTGGACATTTACAACCTTTAACGGAGCACGTCTAAACAAATTTCTATCATATGGTCTCCCACTAAAACTACGTTCATGGATTTCTAGTTTCCTCTCTATCTGTCGTATAGTTGATGGCTTTCTCTCTCTATTTCCCACTGTTGCCCACGTCTGCCAAGGTCTTGCGTATTGCTACCACTTCTTGGATGGCTCTTCTAGTACCTCTTTCACATTGCTGCATAGAGACAAGAAAAATCTTGTTTTCTGATTGACAATCTTTCTCTTGCATCTTGCCTTCAATCCTATAATGAAGGAAAAAAATATGCCATGGTGCTCCACACAGATGCAATGAAAAAAATGGACACTGAGCCAAAGACAAAGATATTAAGAGGGGTGCCCAAAAGCATTGTAGAAGATGACGGTTTTAAGGAGAATCTTAAGAATGGAGAGGGAGATGGAGGAATTAGGGAGGGAATTCCAGAGCATGGGGCTGTAAGAACATTGGGATTGATACCCTGACAAGAATATTTATCAAGGGCACAAGATGAATCCTTAAACCTTCACCTTGAAAAGGAAAAATATATTTGAAAAGGATAAATTTGCAGGGCTATGTTGAAAGAACAGGCAAGTGGGACTAATTGGATAAATCTTTCAAAGTGCCAGCACATGCACAATGTGCCAAATGGCCTCCCTTTGTGTTGTATGTTTATATGATTCTATGATCTTAACTCCTCATCAAAGGACTGTTTGCCGTCCAGTTTATGCATAGGAGTTAATGATGCCTGAGTTTGGATCATCGAACTGTCTTGCATTAATCAATTTGGATTATATTAGCACATCACCAGCCTCCCATCAGGATCCACACAAACTACTGAGTGAATTAATGAACCCTTTCTTGCCAATTACTGAAAAAGAAGTCAGACAATAAAGTTATGATCTAACAATTGTTTATTAACCTTAGAATCATATTTAGGAGCACTGAGTATACAAATAATCAGTCGATAAGATTAATTGACAAAAGAAATAGAAGTTATAAAAGCAGTTCAGTTATGTCACAGTAATTTGGTTGTAAGTGCTGATTATAAATTTACAGCTGAGATCAGTGTCTGAGATTGATATAAATTGGTGAGATTAATTTAGGATTAGACTCCTTAGATACCTGACAGCATTAGATAGACGTCTCTTAACTAGATTAAAGTCTCTATGCTTGTAGTTAGAAGTGTTTCCAGAACTTATACTACCTCATTCAAATGAGCTGGCACTGATGAACTGATTGCTTTGCCTTTCTCTGGGAGGATAATATTAATCTTCGACAGATGTCAAAGTGGTGAACCTCCATCTGTAGAGGTGGTACCCGTTCCTCCTGGATTCTCTTCTCCTGGGTACATGCACCTTTGCGCGAGTAGCTGTATTGGGAATAGCAGTCTTAAATCTCATCTCTCTCGATCTCTGGAAAATTTGTACATCTAAATGACACATTGGGCCAGATTTTGCTGTCAAAATAACGGTGAGGTTAATGGTACTTGCCGTTATTTCGCGCAAATGATACAGCAACTTCCAGTGAAGGGCTGATACGTGGTTAAACGCGGATATCCAAAAGTTCCAGTCTGAGTTGCACTGCTCCGTTGTTACCTTCACAAAAACGGAATTTCGTTGTCTGCCTCACCATTGAAATCCATTGAATGTAGTGAAGTTACTGTATTTGTGCGGTAGCTACGAACTAAACTCAACACAGAAAATTAAGTCTTATCATTTCAAATGTGAGTACCATTTTAATGACATGATAAGTGTTAATTACTGCTAATTATCCACTGTGGCACTGAAAATTAACTGGTATGTAAATAGGCAATCCGCCTCTCCCGAGGGGTTTGCGCGCAAGCAGCCTAACGTGCTCCAGTTAAACGTGGATGTCGGCGGGTTGGAGCCGGCTTCCCGACATGCTGACTGACATTTTTGCTGGTTTTTACCCCCGACCCAAACCCACACGCTCCTCCAGGTTAAAATTCCCCCTTTATTTCTCTTTCTGTACCTGATTTGACATTGAATTCACCCACTCTAATTTACAATTTCTTCTCAGTTCTTGGGCTGTTTATTTCTCAATTCTTCAATTTGATTGGTTAAGGAGATACAAAGTTGGTTGTCCTGTTTCCCTCGCTGCACGTTATCAGCTCGCACATTCAGCAACTTGCCATACAAAAAATTTAAATACCTAAACATGAAAGGGCAAGCCTATTATAGCTGTCTGTATCTAGCTTTATAGCCTAAATCTCTGTAACCTTCTCTACTCTGTCAGAGATGCACTTTCTTATTTTGCAGTGTGGCCTTTCTACATACAGTAGACAAAGTACTACTAAAAGAATTAGAAGTAAACTAAGAACTAAGGACTGAAGTCTAAGAACTGAGACTAAACTTACCTTAAAAATCCTTAATTTCCAAAGAAACCTCCACATTTCTATTGACCAATTTGAGTGACGTGTATTAGAAGAGACTTTTTGGTGTCGGTCATCTCACACAGCCCTGTTGGTACCCTTGATGACCTCTAATTAAATGAAGCACTGGTACCTAGACATGCCAGGTTACCTGTTTACTCCCTACCTTCAGGTCTTTGCCAACAGAGAGCCCCACATAGGTCGAGAGAATGCAGAACATATTTAGGGGGAGGAGTCAGCTGAGGGGAAATTTAGAAGTCTAAAGAGAAAAGTCCAGGCAATGGAGCAGTGTAGAGATTTGGGTAAAGATAAGCAGGAAGGGACAGAGAGCTAGAAATTCGTGGCCTTAGCGCCACGATGTAGTGCCATTAGATGGCGCTAAAACGGTAGTTAACAGGCAGTTTTTTGCATAATCCCTATTTTAAAAAGAAAAGTGTGGGCTTCCCGACAGGTCCCAACCACGCCAAGTTATCGGGGCGGGCCGTGAGTCTGCAGGGGTTGGAGGGGTCGATATGTCCGGTGGGCAGGTGAGTGATGGGTGCAAGGTAAGTGTGTAAGGTAAGTGCTAAGTGTTGGAAAAAGTTTTACTTACCTTAACTTCCTCCTGCAGGTGTCAGCCCTTCAGTTCTCGGGAGTTAGAAATCTCACCGGCACAGAAAGCAGAAAGCCGTGGTTCTGTCAAAAACTGCAGCCTTCTGTTTTCTGTGCTGGAATGATTTCTAACTCAGCCTGAGAGGAAGGACTGAAGTTAGAAATCATATTGTGAGTGTTTGACAGCTTCACAGAGCTGTCAAACGCTGATATTTCATCTGTCAAAAGCTCTTGACAGATGAAATGTCAATCTGTGACGTCACCTGTTGCCGGGTGGCCCTTAATTGGCCTGCTGAGCCCACTGGGCGGGCTCAACAAGGTCAATCAAGGGAAAATACAGTGGGTTGGCCACATCTCGATGGAGGCGGGTTCACAAGCCAGAATGTGTGATTCCCGACCCCAACACAACCCCAGATTCAAAATCCAGCCCAGAGAGTCAGCAAGCAATAAGGAAGGCAAATGGCATGTTGGCCTTTATTGCGAGGGGGTTGGAGTACAAGAGTAAGGAATTCTTGCTACAATTGTACAGGGCTTTGGTGAGACCACACCTGGAGTACTGTGCACAGTTTTGGTCTCCTTAATTAAGGAAGGATATACTTGCCTTACAGGCAGTGCAACGAAGGTTCACTAGATTGATTCCTGGGATGAGAGGGTTGTCCTAAGAGGAGAGATTGAGTAGATTGGGCCTATACTCTCTGGATTTTAGAAGAAAGAGAGGTGGCCTCATTGAAACATATAAAATTCTGAGGAGTGTTGACAGGGTAGATGCTGAGAGGTTGTTTCCCCTGGCTGGAGAGTCTAGAACTTGGGGGCATAGTCTCAGGATAAGTGGTTGGCCATTTAAGACTGAGATGAGGAGGGATTTCCTCACTCAGAGGGTTGTGAATCTTTGGAATTCTCTATCCCAAAGGACTGTGGATGCTGAGTCTTTGAGTATATTCAAGGCTGAGATAGAATTTTAGACTCCAGGGGAATCAAGGGATATGGAGATCGGGTGGGAAAGTGGAGTTGAGGTCGTAGATCAGCCATGATCTTATTGAATGGTGGAGCAGGCTCGAGGGGCTGTATGGCCTACTGTTGCTCCTATTTCTTATGTTCTTATGTTCTTTATGTCCTCCTTAACGTGCCATCTCCTGACCTGTGGTCCTGAAGGCATGTCTTCTGTCCTTGGTAAGGAATTTCTGTTTTTATAAGCCTTCCTACTTAAATTAGCAGTAGCCCTTTTGTTTCCTTGGTTGTTTTATTGTTGCTATTGTGGTCAGTACTCGTCTGGACTTTCCACGCTTTTTCCTTCTAAACTCTAAATATACCACCCTACATACTCCTCCTCCCCAATCTTTAATGAGCTTAAATTTTTGCTCGGTTCTGTAATTTAACTGAGTATTTCCTAGGACCTCAAATAGTGTGGAACTCCTTAACTCCCTCAGTCTCTCCTTCCTCTCACAAATCTTCAAGCTTTTAAAATATCAGCTGAATGTCATCTAATCACTACTTCATGATCTACATTGTCTTCACTTTTACTCTTTTCTATCAGCCATAGTTCCTGTACTACAAGTGACTACGGCTGAAGTTAAACTCTGGTAGGTGTAGGATGTGACGCACAGGTCTGCTCCTCTGGAAGGTATTTTGTTAATGCTTTCTCATAATGTTACGCAGACTAAGTTTATATTCAACGACTGATCTGAGCACCCTTCAAATCTAGCTTCACAACTGGAGTAATTCTCCACATAGGTTAAAGCCCAACTGCACCTGCTGACAGTGCAATTGTGAGCCAGATTGGGATCTGATTCTACAGTTATACTGTCATTTATGTGTCAATGCCCACCTGAAGCCTTTTGACATTGATGCGAAAGTGTACAACTGCTGCGTTAGTTACTTGTGAATTAACAGGTCGATGCAATATTTAGCGGACTAAAGGTTACATTTGAGTTACCTATTTATAAAACACAATATGCTGAGCGTCTGTCACATTTGCCTGTCTAAATGCAAATTTCTGTGCGACATTTGCACTGACTTCAATTCTATATTCATAAAAAAAACAGAAAAACATAAAGCATGAACTCTTAAAATCTTCTGAGTGACTATGAAAATGTGCATACTATATATCAACTGGTGCCCATAACAACAGTTGGTAAGTACAGATATAGAGTCGAGCACTTACAGGTGAGGAGCGTCCAGTGAGTGGGGAATGACTGAGCAAATCGATATATTTAGAATGTATTTTGAATGGTTGTAGCAGCTACATCTGGCCCACTGTTTGATAGCTATTGAAGTGGAAGCAGTGCTACATGAGCTGGCTGCAAAAGACGGTGGCCCTGTTTACCACTCCACAACAGCATTCCTATTAGGTCAGCATTTCAACATGCATTGAAGGAGGTGGAGGCAGGGTTGAAGCCACCGCTGACCAGTACTGTCACTGGCTGTGCCAACCTATGGTACATGATGGTAGCAAGTGTCCTTGCAGCAGATAGCATCGTGCTGCATCTGGCTCTCTGCTGACCCGAAGCCGGTAAAGACCGTTCGTCATGGTTTTTGCTACGTAGGTGCGATAATGCCTGCAATTATGATTGGTGGCATCCTGGCGGGCGTGGCCAATTAGACTACATTGATTATTGATGATTCTGGCGTGCCCTTTTTCCACGAAGTACCAGTAAAAGCTATTTTGGAGAGGAAGAATAGGTGTTTCACTTACCTGCCATGCAATTGCATTCATGCTTTGGAATGCAATTTTGAAGCACAATTTGAAGTAAATAGAAGGTTGTGCACAATGCCACAATGGAACACTGGTAACACCATATGCTTTACAGAATCACAGAATCCCCACAGTGCAGATAGAGGCCATTTCGGCCCATCGAGCCTGCACCGACACATATCCCACCCTATCCCCGTAACCCCACGTATATAAACCCCCTAACACTAAGGGTCAATTTATCATAGCCAAATCAACCTAACCCGCACATCTTTGGACTGTGGGAGGAAACCGGAGCACCCGGAGGAAACCCACGCAGACACGGGGAGAATGTGCAAACTCCACACAGACAGTCACCCAAGGCCGGATTCGAACCCGGGTCCCTGGCGCTGTGTGGTAACAGTGCTAACCACTATGCCACCGTGTTGCCCACAAACTAAATTTACTGTAAATCATAATGTTATGTGGAATACTATATTGGCCCAAAAATTGCTGTGGCAGGCCAACGAATGGTGCTCGCTGTTAGTTACACTTGCCCGTGCCCGTTAATGTCAATGATATTTTGCCCTGAAGTTGCTGGAAGTACGAGATGGAAACGGCGCGGCGCCCTCTACAGGGCATCTGGGATCTGAGTGAACAGGCCAAGCAACTATGTATCTCCTTAACCAATCAGATTGAAAGATTCTGAAGTTAACAGTGCAAAGACTGAGAAGGAAGTGTTACTTAGAATTCAATGTCAAATCAGGTACAGAAAGCAAAATAAAGAGAAGGAAAGAAAGATTGGATTAAGGGAGAATGTAAAGAGAGACAAAGAAAAAGTAATAACGTTTATTTTAATTTTTAAAAAATCTCCAACAACAATTAAAAGCTGAAGGAATGAAACTCCACGCTTGTAAGAGTTAATTTTAAGTGCCAGAGAGGTTAACTGGCAGTAATTAACACTTATCATGTCGTGAAAAGACAACTTTCTGCAGTGAGTTTATTTCATATCTACCATGCAAATACAGCAACTTCATGCCGCTCAATGTATTTCAATGGGGAGCGGCGCATCTCCGACAGTAACTTTTAGATTTCTGTGTTTAATCGCGCATCTGCCCTCGCCTGAAGTTGCTGTGGCATTTGCACATAAATAACGATGAGCACTATTTTGACAGCCATTTTTGGGCCATTGAATTCAGCGTGAATTGATTTCTATGGCAAGAAAGATGATTTCACACAGCCGTGTACCCGCCTGTGACGTCTTCTTTATATGTTTAGTTATACATTGAAGCTTTCTATTCTCTTTCTATGCTGCAGGTATTGCAGCTGGGTCAGTTACATTGATTTTTGAAGGAACTGAACTGAAACTTAACCCAACCTGTGCTGTCTTCATTACAATGAATCCAGGTTACGCTGGTCGTTCAGAGTTGCCAGACAACCTTAAGGTATTTCTACATATTCCTTGTCATGATTTGGGTCAGCTGGCAATGAGGTGAATATTATTGCTCGTCGTATGATTAATAGCCAACCCTTGAATGGTCATCCATAATGCATAAAAATATTGTAGACATAAATCAGATGTATCGTTTAAGTATTGATACAGCTGCCAGAAAATTTGCCAATAGTGTAATAGTTTGATAATGTGATAATGTGCTGCCTAACTGCATTTGAATTTTGAACAAAGGATTTTTGGTTATGAAAAGAAAGGACTCTCTTGACAAAATTTGTTGATAAATTATAAACAAGATTTTTTTTTCCTCTATGGGCTCGAATTTAACCCGACCCACCTGCCGAATCGACCTGCTGACTGACCCGTTGGTGTCCCACCTAAATCCCACCACCTTCAATTTTAACCTGCTCCTCTGAGCCGGTGGCAACTGCTCTCACCTGAAGATGGCGGGGCTCTTATTTAAATATGCAGATTGGAATCCGATGATATCAACGGGCCCTAGCTATGCTTTTAATTCTAATCTGATGCGGAGATGCCGGTGTTGGACTGGGGTGGACAAATGTGAGAAGTCGCACAACACCAGGTTATAGTCCAACAGCTTTATTTGAAATCACAAGCTTTCGGAGCGCTGCTCCTTCGTCAGGTGAACTTCACCTGAGGAAGGAGCAGCCGCTCCGAAAGCTTGTGATTTCAAATAAAACTGTTGGACTATAACCTGGTGTTGTGCGACTTCTCACAATTCTAATCTGAGCAGGGACGCCTCTGCGGCTTTCCCGCCAGATAAAGTCGAGTGAGAAGAGGACGTTCTCGGTAAGTTTTTTTTTACTTTCCGTTGTGGCGGAGCAAGAGTGCTCCTTCATCTCTCACAAGGAAAGTTTAGCCCCCCACCACCCGAACCTCAGCCCTCACACAGAAGCCGCGTTCTGCTCACTTCCCCAGTGTTGTGGGTGGGCAGTGGGCTGGCTGCATGTGAATGTTAAAAGTTGCCGAAGCCTCATTCTGCCGCTGGCAGGCGGGAATCTAACTGAAATCTGCAGTTTCCCTCCGGTCGTTAAAATTCCTCCTATTTCTGTGTAAAATATGAAATAGACTTGTGTCACTAGAATGATTTTTGTCAGAAAGGTAATACCATATTTTAACATATCAATTATTTGATCATTATTATATTGTAGGCTCTCTTCAGAACAGTAGCTATGATGGTACCAGACTATGCAATGATTGCAGAGATTGTACTTTACTCTTGTGGTTTTGTCAGTGCTCGACCTCTGTCAGTTAAGATTGTAGCTACCTATCGGCTTTGCTCGGAGCAGCTGTCTTCACAGCATCATTATGACTATGGGATGCGTGCAGTAAAATCTGTCTTAACTGCTGCAGGAAATATAAAGGTAACACATGACGCATAGTTATCCTAATGCAGCAGATTTTGTGACAAAAGTTTATTATGCTGCATATATAATAAAATCTTTCTTAACGATAAATAAATTATATTATAAATTTAGCTATGATTTTGTTGTATTTAGCTGAAATACCCAACGGAAAATGAAGAGATTTTACTACTGAGATCGATTATTGATGTTAATCTGCCCAAGTTCTTGTCTCATGATTTGCCACTTTTTGAGGTAAAACTGTCTTTCCTCCCCCTTACACTTTTTTAGTTTTGTTCTCCATTATTAATGGCTTTAAAACTGTACAGTAGCTTAATTGTAAAGTTAATAGCTGAACAAAAAGTGATTACAATCAATTCATTAAAAATTTTAAGCAATGCAATGCAAATAATCAGTTGACTTGTTTGTGAACAACCTGCTATACTTTGAGTGTTTATATAGAAACCGATTATTTTCAGTGCTTTCAATGTACGACAGCAGTAAATAAGACAAACAAGATGTTGGAGTGTATGGGCAAGTGTTATAGAACATAAGTTCCAGGGGTAGTAGTGGGCTCGTTTAGAGCATTGGTTTGGCTGCACCGAAGAGCTGTGTACAATTCTGGTCACCATACTATATTGGGGAGGTCCTGGCTTTGGAGATGGTATAAAGGTGGACATCCAATTTTTACTGGAGATTCAGCATTTGAAGTATGAGGACAGACTAAGGCAGCTAGGGATGTTTACATTGGAGAAAAGGAGATTTGAGGCGACCTTAACAAGGTGTTTGAGATTCTGAGAGTTATAGATAAATTGAAACCTAATAAATTGTTTAACATAGCTTATTATATTTTTAAATTATATTATGCTGTTATAGAATAAAAACTTTTTACCTTTCCTATACTTATCTCAGACACAATAATATCTTATTTGCAGCACTTGTGATAGTTCCAAAGAACCCATAAGAATTGTGATCCTTTTTATTCTGCTGGAGTTCCAATATTTTCATCTCAGTTTAACACTGCTTCCATGTTTAATAGCCTGTGTCCCTTACACGCACCTTCATACTACTTGTTTTTTAAACAATATCCTTCTTCAACTGACCACTCACACTCAGTTCTCTATGCCTGTTCCTTTTAATTTCAGTGATTACAAGTTCTAAGTTTTTGACTGAGGGTTTTGACTCCGGCCAGTTATTGCTCCCTCTTGCTGATCTGCACAGCAAGGGGATTGAGCCTGCCTGGTCTGCAGGAGATGCCTTTTTGCAGTTCTGGCACTATACTATGCAAACCCCATTGGCTTCATGAATGTAACTGTACTTGAGGTTTTAAATATTTTACTTTATTTAAAAAAAAATTCCTAAACAATTATTTTGATATAAATATGATACATGATGATGGGGAGCCCCTTCAATCCCGCTATCTTCATGAACTATCACCCTATCTCTAATCTGTTCTTTCTCTCAAGGGTTCTTCAATGAGCTGTTTCCACCCGAGTCTCTCCCCACCTCTCTCACCATTCCTTGTTCAAGTCCTTCTAGTCTGTTTTTCAGCCAGGCTTCAGCACTCATCACTATTAATGTTACTGTGACAGCCGCTCACTGCTCTCTTTGACCTCTTCGACCTCTGACCATTCCATTTTCTTGCACTTGCCCTTCTCTTCATTTTACCTCTGTTCTCGACAACTCACTGCTGTTTTTGGACCTAGCTGTGCACAGAATGGCTTCTGTATTCACCTACATAGTAACAGTAAAAGCACTTTAAAGTAATTCGCTGCATGTGGAGTGCTTAAAATTTGTCTGAGAGATACAGTGCTATATAAATGCAAACTCTTTCTCATGGTTCTACTCCCACTCATCCCAATGCTGTCACTACATCTCCTCAAACTATTTCTCTTCCTGTGCTTACCCAGTCACCTATGGAATGTCCTATGGCACTCTCCTTGGCCCCCCTCCTATTTTATAAGCTACATGTTATCCATTGTCGACATCATCCCTAAGCAAGGGGTCATCTTCTGCATGTATGATGATGAGACATAACTCTACTTCTCCACTACCGCTACTGCCTTCACATCAATTGGTATACTATTTGACTGCCTGTCCAGTACCAAAACTTTCTATAACTTAGCTTTATCATATTTGGTTCTTGTCAGCAGGCCTCGGGCTACAATTGTATCTGTCTCCTTGCCTGTTCACTTGGGCTGAAGCTGGTTGCATGCAGACTCACTGTTCTGTCTGACCCAGAGCTTTCTATCCACATGTGGTGTGTTGTCAAGGCTGCCTTCTTCAACTCCAGAACAATGCCAACTTATATCCATTCCTCACTCCCTTTGTTGCTGAAACCTTCATCCATTCGTTCATTACCTCAAGGATCAATTTCTCTAATGCTTCCCTCACCAGCCTATCCACGTCCATCCTTCACAAACTTTGGCTGATCCACAACTCTGTGTCCTGAATCTTTTGCTCTCAGCCCCACACACCCTTACCAAGTTACACAGATTCCCTGTATCACACAGAATTGATTTTAGAATCCTCTTCTCCCACTTTTAAATCTATCCATAGCCTGACCCCGCTCTGTCTGAGTTATCTTCTCCAGCTATATGCCCCAGCACGCACCTTGCATTCCTCTGACTCTGGATTACTACTTGTTTGCTGACCCCGTTCTGTACCATCATTGAAGGCTGAGCCTTCAGTCATGATGCCCCTACTATAAACCGTTTCATCATATTACCTTTCTCCCTACCTTGTGAAATGCTCCTGTGAACTTATCACGTTTATCTTCAGTCCCTCCAACTAAATTTCTGCACTTGCTGCTCAGTGTCCACTTCTACCCATTGTAAAGTGTTGACATGTTACTATATAAATATTAGTTGCAGCTGCTCAATTGCGTGCCTATATATTTGCATGTATTGGGGCTCTTCTGTGAATGAACTAATGTGTTACTGTGTGGTTCCTCTTGAATAAGATTGCCAATATCATGCTTCCTAGGTACAGACCCTACGATAGCAATTTACACCATTGTCTAGTGATCTCCTCCAGGTATTGTTTAAATCAACTATTTGGACTAAATCACAAATCATTTTTTTTAAGTCAAAAATTCAATTAAAATTATCTTTGAACCTGTAGAGACAAATAATCTGCCTCACAAAGCACAGCCACTCCTAATGAAAATTAATAGACTCACTATACCACATACTTTGATGCTTTGCTGGTTCTTTGAGCAATAGAACACAATAGATCTGTTGTGAGGCAAGTATTCAGGTAGCTATTTAACACCTATTATACTGTAATATATTTTTATTGCTAGGGAATCACTTCAGATTTGTTTCCTGGAATAAAACTACCAAAACCTGACTACCGTGTCTTGCTGGAAGCAATCAAAGAGAATTGTGAACACATGAATTTGCAAATGACTGAATTCTTCTCACAGAAGATCTTACAAATCTATGAAATGATGATTGTGCGTCATGGATTTATGATTGTTGGAGAACCATTTGGTGGAAAGACGTCAGCTTATAGAGTTCTGGCTGCTGCTTTACATGATATTTGTGAAAAGGTAGAAATGAACACTGAATCATTGACTAGTGCATCTTCATTTATTTTATTGTCATCAGTCAGTTGTAGTTTATAATTAATATATTTTGGACAAATTAGGTCAAATTAACTTTTCAGTTACATAAATATATTAATGAACTGTAAAGTGAAATAATTATATTAATCACAAAGAACATTTAGCTAGCTATCTTATTTATCATTTATCTAATCATATATATTTACAATATCATACAAATTTACAAAACTGAAGGATATGGCCAAGAAATCATCCCTTAGCTAATGAGAAGATTAATTATTCTAATTGTCAAACATGTGAATTAAGGAAGTTATTGCACATCAGATGTCACTGTCCTAACATGAAGAAAATATGTATTTTATCAAACAATGGAAATATTAGCATCATGTTGTAAGATTATGATTTTTCTATTACTGTGCCATAGTAATGCACCTCATATTCATCCAACACCACTGTCTTAAATTGACCAGTTATGCAATTTGATGTCATTTCTTTTACCATCACTTAAAGTTATTAGTTTTTTTAGCGTGCTACTCTCTATATCAATGATGTCAATCGTATAGTTCTGTAAAATGTTGTATTTATTATTTTTTTGTCTAGGGGCTTCTGGAGGAAAACAAGGTACAAATCACAGTTATTAATCCCAAGGCCATCACTATGGGTCAACTGTATGGCCAGTTTGATAAGGTGTCGCATGAATGGTCAGATGGCATTCTGGCTGTTAGTTACAGAGCATTTGCTGTTTCTTCCGTAAGTATTTGTGAATTATGTTAATTTGCAGTTCTACAAAACAAATATTGAAGTACTATGACATGCAGGAAGTTATGAAACCCTCAAACAAAAACTAAATCCTAAGGGGTAGAAATTAGGTCGCGCCCCATTTGGGGCGCAAATATCGTCCGGACGCAAATATTAGCGCCTGGCGCTAATTATCGGCACTGACGGGAAACTTCACTTTTACCGCCCCGGGAGGTGAGTGGAGCGCTAAATCAGGCGCTGCACACCTCTCTTAAGGCACAAAGGCCGAGCAGTGAGGCGCTAACTCGGAGCGCTGGCGAAGCTCATGTAATGTCAGTCAGCAATGGAACACACACACAATGGCACGGGCCAGTTCTTAAAGGGGATGGTTAATCTTGCTTTCCATCCACATCCTGCTCATTGCTGCCTTGAATCTCGGCCTGGAGAGACTTGCACATCAAATGTGCTGGAAAGAACAATGGAGAGCACCAGGCAAAGAGCTCAGAGTGCAGCTCCCACGGTCTCTGCTAAATCGATACAAGGAATGGCAAATCAAAATGAACCTGCAAAGTGCTGCTCAGTACCCAAAACTCCTTCACACAACGTTGAATCTCTCCAGAAGTCTCTCCCTCTCTCTCTCAGAATGCGTAGTTCAAAAATGCCACCAACAATAAAAGACAGGAAGAGGCCCCCTTTAAATAGCGCCCCCCCCAGCCCCACAGCGATTGATAGCGTTCCAGTCTTCTGGTCGTTGGAAGCGCCAGGCGGTAAGGCAGGGGGCGCCACTCAATTTCCGCTACGGGGCGCCCCAAGGGCGTTGCACCATGGAATGACGTCACAATCTGCGCGCGCAGGTGGTCGCAGCGGTAAGTTTTAGCGCCGCCGCACAATGTCAAGTTAAGTTCCCGAGCGGCGCAAACATCGCTGCGCCCGGGCGTTAGCGGCTTTGCGCCCCATTAGCGCCCTCTTAAGGCGCTAACGGGTGGCGCAACCAAGTGAATTTTTACCCCTAAGTGTTTAGTACTTTCAGAATAGACTAATACTTCTAAATGTATGTTTTAAAAAAAAAGAAAAACCAAGACTTGCATTTCTATAGCGCCTTTCACCTCAGGACCTCCCAAAGCACTTTACAGCCAATGAAGTACCTTTGAAGTGTAGTCACTGTTGTGATGTAGGAAACGCAGCAGTCAATTTGTACACAGCAAGGTCCCACAAACAGCAATGTGATAAGGACTACATAATCGGTTTTAGTGATGTTAGTTGAGGGATAAATATGGATCAGGACACTGAGGAGAACTCACCTGCTCTTCTTCAAATAGTGCCGTAGGATCTTTTACATCCATTTGAGAGGACGGATGGGGCCTCAGTTTAACGACTCATCTGAAAGACGGCACCTCTAACAGCACTGCCTCAGTACTGCCCTGGAGTGTCTAGATATGTTCCTTAAGTCTCTGGATTGGAACTTAAACCCACATCCTTCTGACTCCGAGGAAAGAAGTATATTGCCCAAATCAATCTGTGGATACTTGTAACTATCCATTTATATTAAAAAATATCTGTTTGCAATACCGTATTATTGTTGACTGCAGTGAACCTCTAAGATGGCCATGTCAACCACATGACACCATGGATGAATCAGATCCCAACATTTGTTCTTCGCCATCCCCCCCAACATGACATCACTGACTAATCACAAGATTATACAAGATAACTGCAGATGAGGAAAACCATTCGGCCCATCCTAGTTCATCTATACAAAAAGACCCTGGGGGCTAAATTATACAGGACCTGTAAACGGGCGCGGGGATCGTGATGTGGGATTAAATTGTGCCCGTTGCTTCCAATGCAGGCAGCACGCCAACTTCGTGCTGTGTGCAGCCAGCGCTAACCATGTTGTTGACTGGCTGCATGCATCAGCAGGGGGCCCAAAATTGTGCAAGGCTAGCACAACTTCGTCCTCCCACCACTGCCACTCTGCCAGTGCCCTTGCTGTTGCCTGTCAAAACTAGGTGGGGTTGTGAGGAGGATGCAAAGAGGCTTCAAGGTGATTTAGACAAGTTGAGTGAGTGGGCAAATACATGGCAGATGCAGTATAACATGGATAAATGTGAAGTTATCCACTTCGGTAGGAAAAACAGAAAGGCAGAGTATTATTTAAATGGTGATAGTTTGGGAAATGTTGATGTACAGAGGGTCCTGGGTGTCCTTGTACACCAGTCACTGAAAGCCAACATGCAGGTGCAGCAAGCAGTTAGGAAGGCAAATGGTATGTTGGCCTTCATTGCAAGAGGATTTGAGTACAGGAGCAAGGATGTCTTACTACAGTTATACAGGGCCTTGGTGAGACCACACCTGGAGTACTGTGTGCAGCGTAGGTCTCCTTACCTAAGAAAGGATATACTTGCCATAGAGGGAGTGCGGCAAAGGTTCACCAGACTGATTCCTGGGATGGCAGGACTATTGTATGAGGAGAGATTGGGTTGACTAGGCCTGTATTCACTAGAGTTTAGAAGAATGAGAGGGGATCTCATTGAAACGTATAAAATTCTGACAGGGCTAGACAGACTGGATGCAGGGAGGATGTTTCCCCTGGCTGGGGGGCCTAGAACGAGGGGTTACAGTCTCAGGATACGGGATAGGACATTTAGGACTGAGATGAGGAGAAATGTCTTCACTCAGAGGGTGGTGAACCTGTGGAATTCTCTACCACAGAAGGCTGTGGAGGCCAAGTCACTGAATATATTTAAGAAGGAGACAGATAGATTTCTAGACACAAAAGGCATCAAGGGGTATGGGGAGAGAGCGGGAATATGGTAATGAGATAGAGGATCAGCCATGATCATATTGAATGGCAGAGCAGGCTTGAAGGGCTGAATGGCCTACTCCTGCTCCTATGTTTCTATGTCAGCCAGCCAGCCCAGACTACGGCTGCACATGTCGGTGCAGTCCGAAGCTGAGCCTTCTAGGCTTAGAGCTGCTCGAGGTCGTCCTCCAAGGCCATCTGTAGTCTTCCCCCCCACTGAACGTCAGCAGCCTTCCACCTGCCATGATGCAGCCACTGGGGTAGCACTGCACAGGAGCATGAGGAGAGGCAAAGGTACATGGAAGACAGGCACTAATAGAATGCACAAGGGTGATTAGCTGATGTTTGTATGCAATATGGCATGCTTTGATTTATAAATTTGGTTTGGAATGTTTATTTTGTGTTGGCTTTTATTTTTGCATTGTGGCCAAGTGGACGCTGTGATGGTCAGCAAGAGAAGGAAGGTAAGGTGTGGGACTGATGGTGAATGAGAATTGGGTTTTGAATTTACTGGTATCACAGTCAGATGAGTTGTTCACGGACAGCCTGGCCAGAAATGGGCTGTCTCGGTTGCCTCCTCTCTTCCTCTTTCTCTTCCTCCTCCTCATCCTCTCTTCCTGCTCTGCTCCTCAGCTGGTCACCGTATAGCTGGTGGCAAGGGCTGTGCCCTCATGATGCCAGGGTTGTGCAGCATGCAGCAGACCACCATAAATCTTGACACCCGTTCTTCCAGGTACTGCAGGGTAACTCCAGGAGCGGTCCAGAGTGTTGTTTCAGCACGCCAATGGTGTGCTCGATCACATTTTGTGTGGCAGCATGGCTTTTACAGCATGCATGCTGCCCACTTGTGTGTGGGTCGCACACCCGAGTCCTGAGCCATGTCGTCAATGGATAGCCCCTGTTGCCCAGTAGCCACCCTTTGGTTTGTTGTAGTGGCTTAAATGCAGATGGCACAGTGGACTGCCGCGGAGTAAAGACATTATGACTGCTGCCAGGATACCGTGCATTGACCTGCATGGTTGGCTGAGTATGGTCGCACACCAGCTGGACGTTGAGGAGTGGAATCCCTTTTGTTTGCAATACAACTCAGAGTTGACATACGGCGCCCCCCAAAGCAATGTGCGTTCAGTCAATGGCACCCTGCACCATGGGGATGCCTGCAATCCTCACAAAGCCACGTGCTGCTTTCTGGCAAGAGAGAATGAAATGTAGTCAGCTCTCTTGGAATACAGAGCCTCAGTGACCTCCCTTACACAACAGTGGATGGCAAACTGCAAGATGTTGCAAATATCCCCAGCTCCAGCCTAGAAGGAGCCCGATGCATAAAATTTCATGCCCACTGTCACCTTCACAGCCACTGGCAATGTAGCCCTCGCCCTGCTTTGAGGTTGCAGTTGTGGCTGCAGCAGGTGGCAGATTTCAGTGAGGACATCCTTAGTGAAGTGCAGACATCTGATACACTATTCCTTGGTGAGGTTCAGGTAGAAGAATTGCTCCCTGAACATCCATGGCAGATATAGCCTCCTGCTGAGAGCACTTTTCCCCATCCTCTTCGAGCAGCTTGCCCTGCCCCATGTCGCCTCTGCTCATTCTCCAAGTCATGCTGTATTCCAAGGGGAATGCCTCCTACTGCACCCATGTCTAGGAGCAAGAGGTTTGCGCAGAAGCCTTGAAGTCAGGACAACGTCCTTCAGCACCGGCCACACCACTTCCTGTAGTTGATGATCCCTTTAAATAGCGCTGGTGGGGGGGGGTCCTTCCTGCTGCTGAATGCGTGTTCAGCTGTGTGAGGACCCCAGCATCTGCCACATTTGACCCCTTGTGACCCCACCTCATTGTCTTTGATGTAATGTTTTCCTGACTGACCTGTTTGGACACCATCCACACCTTTGATTGCCGTGATTATCTCTCTGCCGAGGTGTGATAAAGGGCAGTTAGAAAGATTAACCGTAATCATCTGGCAGTGTTCTCTGACTATATATGCTGTGCCTATATGCATCTCTTCACTTCACCTGACGAAGGAGTTAGCGTTCTCCAAGGCGGCCTTCGTGATACACGACAACGCAAAATCATCGAGCAGAAACTGATAGCCAAGTTCCGCACTCATGATGACGGCCTCAATCGGGATATCGGGTTCATGTCATGCTATAGAACGTGACTTGACATCGTTGCCGGTCTTTCCAGTTTTTAAAAAAATAAAAAAAAACACAAGAAACAAACACAAAAAATGGAGAGGATATGCAGCCAGCAGGTGTTCTGGCGCGTTGGACCCCCTGGGACACATCTCATTGTCTTGGCTGTGCTCTTAGTGTGTCTTTGATGTAGGGAAAGATTTAATCTATGCATTTTCTCTGTGTTTTTATATTCTGTGAATTCTGATAGATTCTCTCACAGTAACTTTGCCTGACGAAGGGGCGACAGCTCCGAAAGCTTGTAATTTTAAATAAATCTGTTGGACTATAACCTGGTGTTGTGCGACTTCTCATTTTGTAATTTAAAGTAATATTCTGGATTTAGAATTTCCACACCTCTTACATACCTTTATAATGATGTGGAGATGCCGGTGTTGGACTGGGGTGGACAAATGTGAGAAGTCGCACATCACCAGGTTATAGTCCAACAGCTTTATTTGATATCACAAGCTTTCGGAGCGCTGCTCCTTCGTCAGGTGAAGTGAAGAGATGCATATAGTCACAGCATGTGAAGAGATGCATATAGTCACAGCATATGCTGTGACTATATGCATCTCTTCACTTCACCTGACGAAGGAGCAGTGCTCCGAAAGCTTGTGATTTCAAATAAAGCTGTTGGACTATAACCTGGTGTTGTACCTTTATAAGATCACCTCTGAGGTGCCTTCTTTGGAATTTCCGAGTGGCCTTCTTTGAATCCATTGTCCCAACTAGTTTGGTCTCCTCTGCAAATTTGACCGTTTTGCATTGAATTTATGAATTGAAGCAATCGATGAAAATGAGAAGAGGCAGTGGTACCAAAATGAGCTCTAGGCTACCTTACTCAGTTCTTCCACTCACACAACATGACTCTTCTCACAAGTTTTCTACCCTTCAGCAAAATTCTTTGCCATTCCCAAGATTCACTGTGGATCCCCTTGGGTTTGACCTTTTATTAAGAGTTTGTAGTGTGGAACTTTGACAAATGCCTTTTGAAATCGAGGTGCACCATTTCAATGGGTTTCCCACAGTCCACTCAGTTTGTCACTTCCTCAGATAAGTCAAGGAGGTTGATCAGGCAGGATCTACCCCTTCTGATGTTATGCTGGCTGCTGTTTATAAGATTATTGTTGTACAGAAAATCAAGTTGACTCCTGATAATTCAGTCCATTATTTTACACATAATTGAAGTAAGACTAATAGGACTGTACTTTCCTTTGTCTATTTTTGTCACCATTCGCCACATTATTCTGTTTACAATCAATGGATACCACCCCAGTGTCCAGTGACTCCCTCATAATGATTGTCTGTGGTTCACAAATCTCTTCCTAGTCTCTCTCAGTACCCTGGGATAAATTCCATCTATCCCTGAGGATTGATTTATTTATTCATTTTGAGCTCTTTTTGCCTGCTAAGGACTTCTGACTAATTCGTATTGAAGTCATTTAATTTTGCTTAGGTTACCTCTGGTTGGTGATGCCATGTTGCTTGTGTCTCCCTAAGTGAATACTTGGGGGAAGTAATCATTCAGAGTATTTACTATTTTGTGCTCATTCTCAGCTTTGAGACCATTTGCATCTTTTATGAATTAGATCATTAAAAAAAATATATCAACCCATTTACAAGTGACCCCTTTCCTATCAATCCTCTTTGCCAGGCATTTGGCCCACACTGCTTGGTCACTCTGCCTTCCTCGGCCCTTGGTACCTACCCTCTCGGGTCTGTCTGAGTGCTCGAGCTGCAGCTTTGTTCATTCATTGCCACCAAAGCCCTGCCACCATGGCCCACCCTGAATATTCCTGCTCTGCTTGCTCCTGCCACCAAGGCCCACCCTGAATATTCCAGCTCTGCTTGCTCCTGCCACCATGGCCCACCCTGAATATTCCAGCTCTGCTTGCTCCTGCCACCACGACCCACCCTGAATATTCTAGCTCTGCTTGCTCCTACTCTCCTGCTGAGCCCTGCCCTAATTACTCAGAGCTTTGGCATTGCTTCCTGTTTCCTACCAAGAACATCCTGAATACTCCTGCTATGGCTCGGCTCTCTCTCTTTTCCCTTCCCAAGTACATTAGCCCGTTCCCTGCCTGACCTGATCCCAAGGTCAGCACCCAGTAACCCTGCCCAGCCCAGCCCAATCCCGAATGCAGCAGCCAGCTCCCCACCTGACCCAACCCTGAGTGCCACAGCCAACTCCCCACCAGACACAACTCATCACTGAGTGCAGCAGCCTCCTTTTCAAGGCACAATTTTACTGGACTGTCTTTCATTCACTCACTTGTATTAAAGTATGGAAATAATCTCAAAAAAGAATGGATCTCTCTGCTGTTGCTGACTATCCTGTCACTTAATGATGACTGTTTCTTTGTGTACCTTTAGATTCCAAATATGCTTCAGACCCTTTGGAAGAGGTCCTGAATTTGCAGTCGGAGGCTTCCCGCGGGGAAATGCCTCCGATCTGCAAATAAAATGCTCGCGTACCTGGTGGTCCGGGAGGTGCGGAGATTTGCGGTCCTGGGCCTCTCCGGGTACCCGCAGGTAGAGGACCATGCATCCCAGGGGCGCATGCGGTTCGCAAGTGACCCTGGGATCACGTGGGCCGGCCCAACAAATGAAAGAAAGGGATCCCCATTCATGCTTATGGTGACTTCATTTCTGTATGGAATCTCCATAAGCATGAATGGGAACACACCCAAAAATACATCTACACATCAAATAAAATTTAAAAAATTACATATTTAAAATTAACTAAAATGTCATTTAATTAAATATTGAAAACAAATTATTTTTTTAAAATGTTTTAAAGGGGCTAAAAATAACCTTACCTTATTGTACAGATTTTTAAATGTTTAAATGATTGAAAAAAAATTATTGTAATGATTTTTTGTAACTCTTACCCTGGTAAAAGCAGGCCTTATGCCTGCTTTTACCAGGCATAAGAATTTCACGGGCATTTGCTGGGCAGAAGTTGGGCAAATAGCCCAACTCTCCACCCGCAGATGCCCTTTTCCCGGGGATGCGTTGGATCTACATAACATACATAAGACGTAGGAGCAGGAAGAGGTCATTTGGCCCCTCGAGCCTGCTCCGCCATTCAATACGATCGTGGCTGATCTGATCTTGGCCTCAACTCCACTTCCCTGCCCGCTCCCCATAACCCTTGACTCCCTTACCATTCAAAAATCTGTCTCTCTCCACCTTAAATATATTCAATGACCCAGCCTCCACAGCTCTCTGGGGAAGAGAATTCCAGAGATTCATGACCCTCTGAGAGAAGATATTCCTCCTCATTTCTGATTTAAATGGGTGCCCCCTTATTCTAAATTTATGCCCCCTAGTTCTAGATTCCCCCACGAGGGGAAACATCCTCTCTGCATCTACCCTGTCAAGCCCCTTCAGAATCTTATATGTTTCAATAAGATCCCCTCTCATTCTTCTAAACTCCAATGAGTATGGGCTCAACCTTTCTTCATAAGACAACCCCTTCATCTCTAGAATCAACCTCGTCAACCTTCTCTGAACTGCCTCCAATGCAAGTATATCCTTACTTTAAATAAGGAGACCAAAACTGTACGCAGTACTCCAGGTGTGGTCTCACCAATGCCCTGTACAGTTGTAACAGGACTTCCCTACTTTTATACTCCATTCCCTTTGCAATAAAGGCCAACATTCCATTTGCCTTCCTAATTACTTGCTGTACCTGCATGCTAACTTTTTGTGATTCATGTACTAGGACCCCCAGATCCTTCTGTACCTCAGCATTTTGTATTCTCTCCCCATTTAAATAATGATTTGCTTTTTCATTTTTCCTACCAAAGTGGATAACCTCGCATTTTCATACATTATACTCCATCTGCCAGATTTTTGCCCACTCACTTAGCCTATCTATATCCCTTTGGAGGTTCTTTGCGTCCGCCACACAATTTGCTTTCCCACCTATCTTTGTATTCTTGACAGATCGCAAGTTCTGGGTTTTTGTGCATGCGCTTTGCGTGCAAAAACCCAGACCTTGCGTGGCCCTTACGAGCGCGTATGCATCTCATGCGCACCCATAAGAGCCGCAAATTACCGGCTGTAGTCATATTTTATGGCACTTTTAGAACTACAGGCTTTTAATCTTGCAATCCTTCCTTACATGCTGGCTCCACGCTCCTAGAATAACCACTAAATCAAACGTAGTTTCCCTTCTAGACTTTCAATGGTTAATTTAACTCTTTAAAGGAATAGAGGTGATGAGTAGTTTACTGAATTTTTGCAAAATCTCTCTTGGGTACCATCAAAAAGCTCTGTTTAAAGTAAAGGAATTTTTTTCAAAATCCACTGTTCCCATTCATGATATCACTGGAGTCACAAAGGGGTTGTTCTTTGTAAAATGTCTGCCCCAGACTACCTCAATTCAGCTGGGCTAAAGTATAAAATACATAAGTTAGAGTAATTGAGAAACACTGATAAATGTACAGATATCTCCTTCACAACATTTTTAGTTATTTGACAATTAAGTAGAACGTACTTCCCTTTATAAAGAAGTTTGTCTGTCTTGGGTGGTAGACACGTTTTTGTTCTCTAGAAAGCAGGGAACAAGAAAAGGCCAGTTAGTCAATTAAGCCTGTTTTTGAAACCCCTCCATGTACATTTTTCATCATTGTGGACTCACCAACTTAATTTCTTGAGAAAGTGAACAACAGAGGTAACATTTTCAAGAAAATAAATATCTGAAATTTCTTCCTAACTCCCAAGAATGGTCAGATTCTAATCTTAGAGTGACGGCTGCCAACGAACCGGAAGCTGCGCAGAAGCATTCTGCACATAAATGTTAACTTTCAGTAGTTCATAAGTTGGTAGAAATACCAATTTAACTTTTAATTTTATTTTTGGCTCAGTTCGGCAGCACATAAATGTTACCTTTCATTAGTTCAAAAGCGCCTAAATGGTAACTTTCATAAGTTGATAACATTTTCTTATCCTGATGCGGCTCAGTTCGACAGCAGCGATCTCTTTTCCCCATCCCCTCTCCTTTCTCTCTCTCTCTCTCTCCAAAATGTGGGAAGTCCGGCGAGAACAACCAAAAAACCATTGGAACTGTGCATGAGCAACTACTTCATTTGGTTGGCAGCAATCGCGTCCAATCTTAAAATCTTGATTTAGCATTTTATCTACTTTGTCCAACTCTGACCAGTTGTACGCACAACTGACATTACCAGGATTCTAGTTGCAGCTTTTCATAAAGCGCTTTTACATTGGAGTACTATTTTGATAAGAATGGCAATAAACCAGCCTTCCAGCACTGATTTTTTTTTTTCCATTTTCATTTCAACTCGGTGCCATTCGTACCAGGCAGAACCAGAGAATCCATCAGCGGCTCAAAAGACACAGTGTGTTGGCTGAAGCGTTTAAATATAAAAAGGCCTATAGATCATCCAAGTCTACACTTATATTCTTATAGTCTTTACACTTTTTCTGAACCAGATAGTTATCCACTTTTTTAAAGGAGTTAGTGAACATGATATTAACTGTTGCACAATTTCCCAGCCAATAGTGTAGCTTTCCAGTTTTTTTAGTGGCTCCTGATTGGCTCTCAGATTGGATCAAATATCTTCGCTCTCCATGGTAGCAGGAAAAGATTCTCAAGTTTCTTTTAAGTCTCTCTGATTGTCCAATTCCTTAGAACAGTTGTAATTGGTTATTGATTTGCTATATTTAAAGTGAAATTAAGACTTTTCTTTAAACAGACCCCAGATAGGAAATGGTTAATCTTTGATGGACCAGTTGATGCAGTCTGGATTGAGAATATGAACACTGTGCTGGATGATAACAAGAAATTGTGTTTGATGAGTGGGGAGATCATTCAGATGTCTCCCCAAATGAGTCTTATATTTGAACCAATGGATCTGGAGGTTGCTTCCCCTGCTACAGTAAGTAGTCATATATTAATTTTGATGCAAATATAAGGCTGATTCCATGACTGAGTGCTTCCAGCGAGTAGTGGCACTCATAGAAGGGTACAAGTCGGGAAAGCTCGGGCCTGCAGCCCATGATTTTCTATTCACTAATTTAAATTGATGGAAAAATCACAGGTTGCGGGCAACGATTTCCCAACCCTTGACCTCTGCAAGCGCTTCGCCTTGCTGGGAGCACCCAATCGTGGAATCGGCCCTTCGTGTAACAAATGTTATCGCTTCACACTTGATGCTATGAACAGAAAAGAAACATAGGGAGAGTCTGAAGACATCTTGGCCTAGAAATTCAGGGGTTTAGCGCCGGCCGTTACCGTCCGATTCGGGGAGAAAAATGGCGGCCGCTGCACTTTCACCCACTGCCGGTGCGGGGAGTTGCATTTTCTGGCAGCTTTTCGGAAGGCCTACAGTGTTTGTGGGTCAGTAAATCAATGGGTGAAACCTTGTGGAACAAGCTTTTAGTTCAGAACTGAACACCTGTACAAAACATAGAAACATAGAAGATAGGAGCAGGAGTAGGCCATTCGGCCCCTCGAGCCTGCTCCGCCATTTGATGAGATCATGGCTGATCATCCAAACTCAGTACCCTGTACCTGCCTTCTCCCCATATCCCTTGATACCTTTAGCTTTAAGAAATATATCTAACTCATTCTTGAATATATTTAATGACTTGGCCTCAACTACCTTCTGTGGTAGAGAATTCCACAGGTTCACCACTCTCTGGGTGAAGAAATTCTTCCTCATTTCTGTCCTAAATGGCTTACCCCTTATCCTTAGATTATGGCGCCTGGTTCTGGACTCTCCGACCATCGGGAACATTCTTCCTGCATCTAGTTTGTCCAGACCTGTCAGAATTTTATATGTTTTGATGAGATCCCCTCTCATTCTTCTATACTCCAGCGAGTATAAGCCCAATTGACCCAATCTCTCCTCGTATGTCATTCCTCCATGGCAAGAACATCCTTCCTCAGATAAGGTGACCAAAACTGCACACAGTACTCAAGGTGTGGTCTCACCAAGGCCCTGTACAACTGCAGCAGGACATCCCTGTTCCTATACTCAAACCCTTTCGCTATGAAGGCCAACATACCATTTGCCTTCTTCACCGCCTGCTGCACCTGCATGCTTACTTTCAGCGACTGGTGCACAAGGACACCCAGGTCTCGTTGCACTTCCCCTTCTCCCAATCTATTGCCATTCAGATAATAGTCTGCCTTTCTGTTTTTCACACCAAAGTGGATAACCTCGCATTTATCCACATTATATTGCATCTGCCACGCTTCTGCCCACTCACCCAACCTGTCCAAATCATCCTGGAGTTTCTCGGTATCCTCCTCGCAGCACACACTCCCACCCAGCTTTGTGTCATCTGCAAACTTGGAGATATTACATTTAGTTCCCTTATCTAGATCATTAATGTATATTGTGAATAGCTGGGGTCCAAGGACCGATCCGTGCGGTACCCCACTAGTCACTGCTTGCCACTCGGAAAAAGACCCATTAATTCCTACTCTCTGCTTTCTGTCCGCCAACCAGTTCTCTATCCAAGTCAATACCTTGCCCCCAATTCCATGTGCCTCAACTTTACACGCTAATCTCCTATGCGGGACCTTATCGAAAGCCTTTTGAAAGTCCAAATACACCACATCTACTGGTTCTCCCTTATCTATTTTCCCAGTTACATCCTCAAAAAATTCCAGTAGATTAGTCAAGCACGATTTACCTTTTATAAATCCATGTTGACTTTGTCCGATTCTGTCACTGTTTTTCAAGTGCTCAGTTATTACATCCTTTATAATGGACTCTAGCATTTTCCCCACTACCGATGTCAGGCTTACCGGTCTGTAATTCCCCGCTTTCTCTCTACCACCCTTTTTGAATAGTGGGGTAACATTAGCTACCCTCCAATCCATGGGTACAGTTCCAGATTCCATCGAATGTTGGAAGATGATCAGCAATGCATCTACTATTTCTAGGGCCACTTCCTTAAGTACCCTAGGATGTAGATTATCAGGCCCTGGGGATTTATCGGCCTTCAATCCCGTCAATTTCCCTAACACCATTTCCCTGCAAATACTGATTTCTTTCAGTTCCTCCCTTTCATCAGACCGTATGTTCTCCAACATCTCTGGGAGGTTATTTGTGTCCTCCTTTGTGAAGACAGAACCAAAATATGCATTTAATTGGTCTGCCATTTCTTTGTTCCCCATTATAACTTCCCCCGCTTCTGACTGCAAGGGACCTACACTTGATTTCACTAATCTTTTTCTCTTCACATATCTATAAAAGCTCTTACAGTCAGTTTTTATGTTTCCAGCAAGCTTACTTTCATATTCTATTTTCCCCTTCTTAATTAATCCCTTTATCCTCCTTTGTTGAATCCTAAACTGCTCCCAATCCTCAAGGTTACCGCTTTTTCTGGCCAATTTATATGCCCTCTCCTTGAATCTTATGCTGTCCCTAATTTCCATTGTTAGCCACGGTTGAGTCACCCTTTTTGTTTTATTCTTATGCCACACACTGTAAATCCCTCGGTGGATTCCCAGCAAATAAAAAAAAAATTCCTAAAGAGCATCAGATTTTCTAGAACTCCATTGCAACGTTTGAAGATCATCTCTGATGAGACCACTTTTATTTTATGATAGCGTCACCCCCTAGCAAATCTGGACTCAACTGCTTAAGATTTTAAGGAATTATAATTAATTTATTCAAAATTCCGTAACCAATTATTTATCAAATAATTATTTTGTGTCGAGTATGAAAGACCCACTAAAAGCTGGCATGATTACTACACATTGAAACACTTTCAAGAGTGACCATTGTGGAAAGATTAGTGTTACAGAGAATGCAGATGCATTCATTTCATGAATTATGAAAAAATCAACAAACATAGTTAATAATCGGGTGGCAGGTAATCTTGTTGTAACAAGTGCGGCGACTGTTCCGTAACATGGTCTACAGGTTCGCTTGTTTCTTCCCCGTTCTCCTTCACTGCAAGCGGGACACAGACATGACCTTCGGCCTCCTGTGGAGCTTATTGCTGGAAAGAGTGCATTACACCACAAATTCGCCGCACCGCTCATGTTAATTAGCAGGCAGCACCAAAATGCCTGCCAATGTTCCCTCTTTTTTTTGGGGGCGGGCTGAGCTGTCTATTCACAGTTTCGCGAATGCGCAAAACTTACCATTGGGGGAAAAAGCCGGTCCCGGGCTGCACAGGACTGGCAGAGAGCTGTGTGGCCGTGTAACTTATAGGGAACATTGTTGCCTGCACTCTCTCTTGGCAGGCACCCAGTAGCCTTGGCCAGCATTGTTACCGGCAGGTTACCAACATACTGGAATTTCTCGGCCTTTGTATTTTGCATAAATTTACAATTTTTAAAGCAGTTTTTTTTTGTATTAACTTCATCATCTACTTGATAAATTAATGGCGGGGAATTCCTGCTCCACTGCCGTAAGTTTACCGTAGGTACGGTGGAAACCCCGTTTTTACGCACTTCTGGCAGTGAAGCGAGAGCAGCTTCAAGGAAATGTGTTTTTAGAAACTGGAATTTGTACCAGATTGCAAACTACTTTTTTTTAATGAGAATATTTGTTCATTATATTTTAGGTTTCAAGGTGTGGCATGGTCTACATGGAACCTCTTATGATGGGATGGAAGCCTGTAATGGTATCTTGGATGAATAAGATGCCTCCTGGTGTCAGTCCCATGCACAAGGAATTAATTGAAGGGTTGTTTGACAGAATGGTGCCAGTGTGCCTTCAATTTATTCGAAAAACAGCAAGGGTAACAAGCTGGTTATAAGTCTCTTGCGTCTAAATAGAATGTGATTCCTGCAAACATAATATAATTTAAATATATTTTTATACATATCGATATACATATATATGCATCTACATATATATTCACTCCTAACCTAACATTTTTTCCACAGGAATTTTGAAAAACTACATAGAAACTAGTGGTGCAGCCAGTATACAACTCAATGGCCTAGTATGATGATGCCAAGCATCATTGAGTTAGCAAGTTGTGGGTTCAAGTCCCACTTCAGAGACTTGAGCAAATAATCCAGATTGAAAATTCAGAGGGTGTACTGCATTGTTAGAGGTGCTGTCATTCGGATAAGACATTAAACCAAGGTCCCTCTGGGAGGATGTAAAAGATCGCACAGCACTATTCGAGTTCTCCCGGTGTCCTGGCCAACGTTTATCTCTCAACAAACATCACTTAACAGCAGAGACTGAGGCCTACAAAACAAGTTAAAATCGGGGCCAAGTGGTGACTGCAAAGCCTTCTCCCTTTATGGGAGAACCTTCGGGGCATTACTGATGCATCCTGAGGCCTACTGCTACCGTCCCCATGATAAGCCCAAGAAGCTGTAATAGCATGGCAGCTGGGAGTGAAATCTGCTGGTGACCCAGGCGGTGCAAACCCTGGCCCCCCTCTCCTGTCGCCATTTACAATCAGTGGTTGAGGAAGGAAGGCCAAGCAACAGTCCCGTTAATAGGCATCACTGTCTGAATTTTCCATTATTCTCCGACACGCTCTCGCTGATTTCGGGCGGGATCGTGGAAGAGAATCCAGCCCTATAATTCTTCCTTTTCAGTCCCAATTGGATACATTAACCAGAAAACAACTCTAACAATCACGTAGACCTCCCTGTTGTTAGTAAAGAGTTTTAAAACATCCAGTTTCGTTGCAGAACTCTGGAGACCATTTTCATTGCAGTGCTTGGTATTTAATGATGAGTGAAATAAATGGAATAATGCAACTACATTGAGGTGCTGCAAACACTGACAAGCACTGCACCCAGGCTCTCGCATGACTCCCTCCATATGCTTACGGAGGGAGTCACAGCATGCAGGGAGGTCCTCTTCCCTTCCAAGGGCAGAAGAGACACCCCAGGAGATCAACACAGTCTGGTTGCACATTGCACAAGAGGGCAAAAGCAGGGATGTCGTCAGGAGTACCTGGTTGCAGTGGCGCAAATCTTTCAATGATTTCAGTAGATCACGAAACGTTACTGCAAAGCCACACTTAACCTCATCCTGCTGTGCCACTCATCACATTCCCATAACTCTGCCTTCCCTACCCTACTCCTGCACATCCTTACTCACACCAACTTACCTTGCACCTCCACCCATCCCTCTCTATCTACATTATCACTTCCCCATCTCACTAGCCACCTCTCACACTCGCCCTCATCCTAGTGCAATCATACCAACTAACAACACACAAGGGTAGACACTTGGGTGTTTTATGCAATGTTCGTGTAAATTTTCTCTTATTGCATTGTCGAACATTGAACTCTTTGGGGGCGATTTTGTTGATGGGGGTGTGTTGGAGGCGGGACTGCTGCTTGGCGGGTCGATGTCCCTCCTCCATCGATTTGTGGCCAACCCATGCTATTTTCCCTTGATTGATCTTGTTAAGCCCGCCCAGTGGGCTTAGCAGGCCAATTAAGGGAAAGCCAGTTGCAGAGAACGTCAACGTATGACGTTTATCTGTCACAAATTTTTGACATGAATTGTCATCATTTGACAGCTCTGTGAAGCTGTCAAACACTGACATTCTCTGTAGTTTGATGAGGTCTTGCATTCAAGACCTCATCAAACTGCTTTCTTTTACAGAAATGAGATGGTTGTTGCATCTGAGAATGCAACGGCCATCTCTCATCTGCAACACGGAGGTCCGAGACTCTCTGCATACAAACCGACTGAAGCCTGCAGGAAGAAACAAAGGCAAGTACACTTTTTTAAAAACACCTTGCACTTACCGCAGATACTTACCTCTCCACTCTTGCACCCATCACTTACCTTCACACCACACTTTTGCGCCCCGCAGACCCAGTACTCGCCTCGCTGAGCTGGCGTGTTTTGGAGCCTTCGGGAAGCCCGCACTTGTGAGGGCAAAAAGGGGATAATCCTATTTTCTACCTGTTAACAGGCTTTAATCCCTTCCCGCCTCCAAGGAGATGGGACCCGGCGCAGGACGGTTACCCGCCTCCTGGGAAGATGGCATGGAGGCGGGTTGGGTACCCACCCCCAGATTCTGCCATTTTCCCGGCAGTCCTGCCTCCATACCCGCCTCCCCAGGGCTGGCAAAATCGCCCCCTTTATTTTCAACACTTTGCCTTCTTGTACAGATCTGTGCTCACCTTTGGAATTGTCTTAGTGAGTTGCAGTGAATGGTGAGACATAACGGTATCCCCCACAATGGTGATGAGTGTGTAAGGAATGGCTTGGTCATTGTAGGAATGCTTTATGGTGCTGGTGTGGGGTGGTGTTAACCTGGTGCATCATGTGGCAGCCAGGGTGTACAGCAATGTTGTCGGGTGCTGGTGTTCTGTGCAGCATCAGGTGATTGCGGAGAAGGTTCGTATTGTTGTTGGTGTGCCTGGTGATGTTGATGTTAGGGCTGATTGTGGAGGGATTCAGAGGACCAAGGTGAGATTTTTTTCAAGGGAACTGATGTTGCTGGAATAGATGGCAGCTGAAGCTGAGATGACAGAAGTGATCTGTCAGTGGTGAGAGAGCTTGCTCCAAGGAGGTGACCGTGGATAGAGAGTTTACTCCAAACACTTCAAAACTGCATAAAGCTCAGAAGTGTCTTCCAAGTCCTGAAGGCTCAAGCTTCTGACATTGGAAAGTGACCAGCTGTGAAATGGTAGCTTTCGTACCACTTTTGCAGCTGTAACCTATTCACAGCAATGGAGAGAGATAGAGAACCCGACCTACGTACCTGATGTGATCTCCGAATGACGTGAACCCCGTTTAAAATGTGGCAAAATAGAAAAAGGCTGGCAAAATAGCAGTAAACAAACACTTAACAAGCAGTTAAGTATCTTAAATGCCTCCCCCGCCGCTTGGTGTCGGGTCTGTTCTGAAACACCCGACACTTTGGAAACTTACATGGAGGCGGGTTCGCAGCGGGTGTCAATCATTTTGATTTTGACAGTGGACCCGCCTCCAAACCCGCCCTCTGAGCACCGGCAAATTCGCAGCCTATATTCCTCAATATCCCACATAACTGATTGTGACACTTTGGTGGTTAGTATGCCATATCTTGTTTGACTTGAAATGTTGCACTGTTAATTTGTTCTGCAGCCACATAATTGCATTTTTGAGATGAATAACAAATAGTGGAAACAGTACTGATGTAAAAGACTTTGGGGTGGAATTTCTATGGGTGTTCTCCCGCTACTCAGTCATAACCTCAGAACCTTTACTCCATTTTTCCAGGCTTTCCGCAACTCCTCGCCTGCTTTTTAACAATGATGCGGAGATGCGGTGTTGGAGTGGGGTGGACAAAAGTGAGAAGTCGCACAACACCAGGTTATAGTCCAACAGTTTTATTTGAAATCACAAGCTTTCGGAGCGCTGCTCCTTCGTCAGGTGAAGTGAAGGAATACGAATCGGCAAAGCATATATAGAAAGAGAACAATGCCTGTGCAGCGTACAATGTCAGACGACTACAGTTAATCTTTCTGACTGCCTTTTATCACACCTCGGCAGAGAAACAGTCAGAAAGATTAACTGTAGTCGTCTGACATTGTACGCTGCACAGGCATTGTTCTCTGTCTATATATGCTTTGCCGATTCGTATTCCTTCACTTCACCTGACGAAGGGGCAGCAGCTCCGAAAGCTTGTGATTTCAAATAAAACTGTTGGGGGGAAAAATTCAGTTGGTTGCGCCTCCCGTTAGCGCCTTAAGAGGGCGCTAATGGGGCGTTAAGGCGCTAACGCCCGGGCGCAGCGCTGTTTGCGCCGCTCGAGAACTTAACTTGAGATTGTGCGGCGGCGCTAAAACTTACCGCTGCGACCACCTGCGCACGCAGATTGTGACGTCATTCCATGGTGCAACGCCCTTGGGGCGCCCCGTAGCGGAAATTGAGTGGCGCCCCCTGCCTTACCGCCTGGCGCTTCCAACGACCGGAAGACTGGAACGTTATCAATCGGTGTGGGGCTGGGGGGGGCGCTATTTAAAGGGGGCCTCTTCCTGTCTTTTTCTGTGGTCGACATTTATGCACCACTCGTTCTGAGAGAGAGAGAGAGATTCGGAGAGAGAGAGAGAGAGACTTCTACATTGACTCAACGCTTTGTGAGGTAGTTTGGCCTAGTTCATCCGAACTTTGCTGCTACTTTAGTTGCTGTACCTCATTACTTTTCTGGCAAAGAGAATATGGGGGCTGCAATGATTGGGGGCGTCGTCCTGCTCCAGCTGAATCGGAGGATAGTGAGACGCAGACAGAGAGTGGCAATGATGGCCAGACGGAGGAGGGCCATCAGGCGCATGTACAGGAGAGCTTACCCTCCCAGGGTATATCATGAACAGCTCTCCTACATCCATATGTCCGAGGAGCTGTGTTTGCGAAGGCTGCGATTCAGCAAGGAGGTGGTCACTGAGCTCTGCCACCTGCTGCAGCCAGATCTGCAGCCTCAGCTGAGGTCCAGGACGTCTCTGTCGGTGGCAGTGAAGGTCACAGTGGCTTTGAACTTCTACGCCACTGGCTCATTCCAAGCTGCTGTTGGGGACCTCGCCAATATCTCCCAGTTTGCGGTGCATCGCTGCATCCGGCAGGTCACCAATGCCCTCTTCAGAAGGAGACGAGACTTCATCTCCTTCCCTATGACCCCAGACAAGCAGCATGACCGTGCTATGGGCTTTGCGAGGGTAGCGGGCTTCCCCATGGTGCAGGGCGCCATTGACTGCACGCATGTGGCTTTGCGTGCTCCGCGAGAGAATGCAGAGGAGTTCCGGAACAGAAAGGGGTTCCATTCCTTGAATGTGCAGTTGGTCTGTGACCACAGACAGGTGATTCTCGCTGTCAATGCCCACTATCCGGGCAGCTGCCACGATGCTTTCATCCTGCGCCAGAGTACTCTGGCAGAAATTTTCGAGGCACCGCATCAGCCAGTTGGTTGGCTTCTGGGGGACAAAGGGTACGCATTGAGCACCTGGCTGATGACACCGCTCCGTGCGCCAAACACCCCTGCTGAGCTGCGGTACCAGGAAAGCCAACAAGCAACCAGGAACATTATTGAGCGCACAATCGGCGTGCTGAAACAACGATTCCGCTGTCTGGACCATTCCGGAGGAGCCCTGCAGTACTCGCCTGAGCAAGTTTCGAAATTCGTAGTCGTGTGCTGCATGTTGCACAACATGGCAATCCTCAGGACGCAGCCAATGCCACCAGGCCTTGCAGCACCACAAGAGGAGGAGGAGGAAGAGGAGGAACAGGACGAGGACGATGATCAGCAGCAGCACCAAGGCAGGAGGGCGGCCCACAATGGTCAAACTGCAAGGGCCGTCCGTCAACGACTAATAGCAAGCCGCTTCTAGGGCCCCTGCCATTGCTACAAACACGAATCAACCCAGCACGCAACCCCTAAGCCGGCCAAGGCACCAATAATTCCAACCACCAGCCATGTATATTTTGAATACAGAAACTTATTTATTGTACAAACTCTGTGTGTGTCAATTCCTCATGACAAACTCATAGAAATAAACACAAAAAAACAGTCAATAACATAACTGGTTCTCACAACCTGGAGATAATGTCCAAAACACTAAACAAAAGTTGGGCCATGAACCTCGGCCTTTAATAAAAAAATGACCAGCATTTTGGCACACCTCCTACATTTTGCCCTTCGAGGGTGATCTCCTTCCCTTGCGCACTTCCCCCCTTCTAACCCTACTGCTCCTCCGTAATGGGACCTCAGTGGCTGCAGCAAGGCTGGTGGAAGGCTGCTGCTCGTCAGACCCTGACACTGCAGATGCCCCTGAAGGACGGCCTCGACCACTTCTGGGCCTGGAGGGCCCGGCTGCAGACTGCACCAACTCTGCATGGGCGGCAGCAGTCTGTCCTACAGGCGGTGGCAAGTGCAGTGGAGAAGTGACAGTGTTGGCAGCAGGAATGCGCCTGTGCTACAGCGAAGTGCTCCACACTCCTTGCCAGTGCCTCAATGCATTCGGGCACCCTTCCCACTGCACCCATGAGCTCAGTGTGCATGCCCACCGCCTGGCTGTTCATTTCTGCAATCAGCCGCTCCTCCTCTGCGTCCATTGCAGTAGGAGTGTCTGGCATACTCTCCCTCTGGGGAGAAGGCTCCCGTTCTTCCCTCCCCCCCCCATGGCGTTGCTGCAGCCCGCTGGGTCCTGGAGCTTCACCATCATCAGCCCCTTCCCCCCTGCTCCCCTCCGGGGAAGGCGTGTTCCCAGTGTGGCCATGGGCTTCCTCGGGAGAGGGTGGCACTGATGCTCCGGCTTCCTCTTCCTCCTCAGCTGCAGCATCACTCCCAGTGGCAGCTTCAGGGACCATCTCCTCAGCTGGTGAATCACCATCTGAAAGCAGGGAGGTACAAGAGTGGCTTTAGCGTGAGGACAGGGTGGCAGTAAGGGAGGAATAAGTGCAGCGAGTTAGCAAGTTGGATTGAAAGTGTCAAAGGCTGGTATTGTGAGGGACAAGTGGAAGGACAGAGGACAAAAAGGTGATGACCTTACCATTGCTGTCCACAACGGGGTCGGCGTCCCCAGTGGCGACGGGACCGATCACCCGGCTTGCCACAATCCTGTGGACGCGCTCCTCCAGATCGCTGAGGGGTTGCAGCTGAAGCCGCCCTCCACCCGTCCGTTGCTGCTGTCTCCGATTATGAGCCAGCTTAGCCTGCAAGAAAAAGGACAGCATCTGAGTAAATATGCAGCCATGGTCTTGCCTGATGTGCCTCCCATAGGTGAATAGCCCTTACTGTATGCAAAGTGTGGAATGTGTGTGTGTGTTTGATGAAAGGGCCATAGGTGTTGCATGAGTGTTGTGCATTGGGGTTTTAAGACCCTCTGGCCATATAGTGAGGTTGAGATGGAGGGATGGAGAGGTATTGAGAAAAAGCCACTCACCCTGACGACCCGAGTGAGGTCGTTGAATTTTTTGCGGCACTGAACATGGGTCCTGGGCACCATGCTCCTGGAGGAGACGCTCTGAGCCACCTCCCTCCACACTCTTCTGAACTCGCGTGGCAAAGGCCTCCTGCCACTCTCCGGGAACAGCATGCATCGTCTGCGCTCCACTGCGCCAACCAGAGCATCCAAGGCCCGCTCGGTGAAGCGATGAGCGCGTTCTCTCACCCTCTCCATGCTTGGCAGCAAAATGGATTACAGGTCTCTCCAGGCTGAGATTCAAGGCTGCAATGAGCAGGGTGTGGCTGGGGAGCAAGTGGCCCCCCCCCCCGCTTTAAGAAGTGTCCGGCGCCAGTGTGTCTGTGTTCCCTCGCTAACTGGCAGCAGCTGCGCTGCGCTCGTGCGCTGAGGTAGCGCCTCACTCCTAGGCCTTTGCGCCTTAAGAGAGGTGTGCAGCGCCTAATTTAGCGCTCCACTCACCTCCCGGGGCGGTAAAAGTGAAGTTTCCTGTCAGTGCCGATAATTAGCGCCAGGCGCCAATATTTGCGCTCGGACGATATTTGCGCCCCAAATGGGGCGCGACCTAATTTCTACCCCTTGGACTATAACCTGGTGTTGTGCGACTTCTCGCTTTTTAACAAAGCCAGTCTCCTACTCATAGTTCATTATAAATGCTAACCCTGAATAACAAAGTTCTCAAATTTTCCTTTCAACCTACAGGAACTAGCTCCTACTGCTGACACTGGCTTGGTACGGTCACTGATGAACCTTATGGACTGTCTAATGGGAGAATTTACAGATGCAGCCAAACTCAAGCTAATGAATGAACGAGATATTTGTTCTTGGATTGAGGTAGGCATTACTTTTGATGTGGATAAATTTAGAAGTTTGCATCTTTCTGAGGCATAGTAGTATGAAAAGATTTTTGTGATTTAAAAAAAAAATGTATTTGGGGATGTTTTTATGTAAGCATATACCATAAAAACTCCCAATGTAAATTTTATAATGTAAATTTCTGATGTAAACTCCTACCCTGTCACAGTTTACTTGCAGGCCTACCACCGCTAGTCATGCTTTGGTGCCTCGCAAATGCCGTCCGCTAGCTCCCTCATTATTTGATGATCTCAGCCTCCGGCCCTTTTCCTTGGCTTGGTTCCCCTGCTCTGATTTGAGATTCCCTGTGAGGCTCCCTGCTGCGCTCCCCACCCCCGCTTTCATTGTCCTACCTCACTCCTGCTCTTAATTAAAAATTCATCTTTGGGCTCAGAGCTGGGGGACAGGCCGACCAGTCAAAAATATATGTGCCTAGTCTCCGGCCCACTCCTGCCCCAGCCCCAACTCTTCGTCTCACGAAGGCTGCCTTTCCTACAGTGACTCCCCGTGCCTGTTGGATCCCATGATCAATGTTATGGGAGGTCCACTCGTGTTGTTTATAATGTCCATTGCAATTGAAAAATTGAGATTTTACACGCTGTAAATTCTGCTTTATAAGTCACATTGTCATGCATATGTTTCTATTTTCCAGGTGTGATGGAATAATGTGTACATAGGATTTTATGAAAAATTAAAATTGCTTTTACTTATTAATGGTTAAATTTAGGCTACTTCAACTGTCCAGGTGCCGCACATGAACTTGCTCATCTGTGGCCAGCACTTCCTTGTTTGAGCACAATATCAGTGAAAAAAATAGATCTCAGCACATCTATGATGAACCTTGCTATACCTTAAAGCCTGCTTGCTGCCAATGAAAATCTTTCTTTAAAAAGTTGTTCCCACCTCCAAAATGGATATTGGAAACAGAGAAGGAGAAGAAGACAGCTAAATTAAAGATTTAAAGAATAAAATAAAATAAAAAGTTGGAAAGATTAGGCTAGGTAGGTGGATAGCACGTTTCAGGAGGTGGTCACTCCGTAGCTGAGGAGTGTGCAGGCAGAGAGGGAACGGGTGACCACCAGACAGAAGAGGAGGACCAGGCAGGTAGAGCAGGAGTCCCCTGAGTGCATCTCGCTCTCCAACCAGTATTCTGTTCTCAGTACTGGTGAGGGCGATGGTTCCTCTGGGGAGTACAGCCAGAGCCAAGTCCACGGCACCACGGGTGGCTCAGCTGTACAGGGGGGTAGGAGGAAGATAGGGAAAGGAATAGTGGTAGGGGATTTGATAGTTAGGGGAGCAGACTGGCGTTTCTGCGGCCGCAGACGTGATTCTATGATGGTATGTTGCCTCCCTGGTGCCAGGGTTAAGGATGTCACCAAGCGGCTGCGGAACATTCTGAGGGGGGAGGGTGAACAGCCAGAGGTCGTGGTCCATATTGGTACCAACGACATAGGTGGAAAATGGGATGAAGTCCTGCAGGCAGATTTCAGGGAGCTAGGAAAGAGATTAAATAGCAGGACCTCAAAGATAGTAATCTCTGGATTACTCCCGGTGCCACGCGCGAGTGAGTATAGAAATAGAAGGATAGAGCAGATGAATGTGTGGCTGGAGAGATGGTGCAGGAAGCAGGGCTTCAGATTCCTGAGACATTGGGGCCGGTTCTGGGGGAGGTGAGACCTGTACAGGTCAGACGGGTTGCACCTCAACAGAGCCGGTACTGGTATCCTCGCGGGGAGGCTTGCTAGTGCTGTTGGGGAGGGTTTAAACTAAGTTGGCAGGGGGATGGGCACCAGGATGTAACATTAGAAAGTGGAAACAAAGGGCACAAAGGATTGGGAGAGACGGATAGCACTAAAGTAGAAATAGTAAGGTATTAGGTCGGGTCAGACTAAGAGAGAACACAGGATGGTCTAAGATAGGTTCACAGTGTATGTATGCGAACGCATGAAGCATAGTAAACAAGGTTGGTGAGCTGCAGGCACAAATAGCCACCTGGGAATATGATGTCGTGGCAATAACGGAGACCTGGCTCAAAAAAGGGCAGGATTGGGTATTAAATATTCCTGGATATAAGATGTTCAGGAAAGATAGGGAGGGAAAGCAAGGCGATGGGGTGGCAGTATTGATTAAGGAGAATATTAGTGCTGGAGAGAGAGGATGTCCTGGAGGGGTCAAGGACAGAATCTATATGGCTAGAGTTAAGAAATAATAGAGGTGCCATTACACTACTAGGTGTATTCTATAGACCACCAAATAGTGGGAAAGATATGGAGGAGCAAATTTGCAGAGAAATTACACAGAGGTGCAAGAACTATAGAGTAGTAATAATGGGGGACTTCAACTATCCTAATATAGACTGGGATAGTAATAGTGAAAAGGGCAGAGAGGGGAATGAATTTCTGAAGTGTGTTCAGGAGAACTTTCTTGATCAGTATGTTTCTGGCTCAATGAGGAAGGAGGCATTGCTGGATCTGGTTCTGGGGAATGAGGTAGATCAAGTGGAGCAAGTGTCAGTAGGTGAACATTTAGGGAATAGTGATCATAGTATCATAAAGTTTAGATTAGCTATGGAAAAGGACGGGGAGCAATCTAGAGTAAAAATACTTAATTGGAGGAAGGCTAATATCAGTGGGATGAGAATGGATCTGGCCCGGGTAAACTGGAATCAAAGATTGGCAGGCAAAACTGTAGTGGAGCATTGGGCTGCCTTTAAAGAGGAAATAGTTCGGGTACAGTCGACGTACATTCCCAGTAGGGGGAAAGGTAGGGCAACTAAAGTCAGACCTCCCTTGATGACAAAAGAGATAGAGAGTAAGATGAAGCAGAAAAAGAGCGCGTATAACAGATATCAGATTGAGAATACAAGTGAGAATCAGGCGAAATATAGTAATTTCAGAGGAGAAGTGAAAAAGAAAATAAGAGGGGCAAAGAGAGGGTATGGGAATAGAATGGCAGCCAACATAAAAGGTAATCCAAAAGTCTTCTATAGGCATATAAATAGTAAAACGGGTAGGAAGAGGAGGGGTGGGGCAAATTGGGACCAAAAAGGAGAACTACACATGGAGTCAGAGGGTATGGCTGAGGTGCTAAATGAGTACTTTGCACCTGTCTTCACCAAGGAAGAAGATGCTGCCATAGACATAGTGAAGGAGGAGGTAGAAGAGATACTGGATGAGATAAAAATTGATAAAGAGGAGGTACTAGAAAGGCTGGCTGTACTTAACATAGATAAGTCACTAGGACCAGATGAGATGCATCTAGCACGCTGAGGGAAGTGAAGGAAGAAATCGCGGAGGTACTGGTCATAATCTTCCAATCCTCCTTAGAAATGGGGTTGGTGCCAGAGGACTGGAGAATTGCAAATGTTGCACCCTTGTTCAAAAAAGGGTGTAAAGATAAACCCAGCAACTACAGGCCAGTCAGCTTAACCTCGGTAGTGGGTAAGCTTTTAGAAACAATAATCAGTGACAAAATTAACAGTCACTTGGACAAGTGTGGATTAGTTAAGGAAAGCCAGCATGGACTGTTACAGGCAAATTGTGTTTAACCAACTTGATCGAGTTTTTTGATGAGGTAACAGAGAGGGTTGATCAGGGCAATGCGGTTGACGTGGTGTACTTGGATTTCCAAAAGGCGTTCAACAAAGTGCCACATAATAGGCTTGCCAGCAAAGTTAAAGCCCATTGAATAAAAGGGACAGTGGCAGCATGGATATGAAATTGGCTAAGTGACAGGAAACAGAGAGTAGTGGTCAACGGTTGTTTTTCGGATTGGAGGAAGGTATACAGCGGTGTTCCCCAAGCATTGGTTCTAGGACCACTGCTTTTCTTGATATATATTAATGACTTGGATGTGGGTGTACAAGGCACAATTTCAAAATTTGCAGATGACACAAAACTTGGAAGAATAGTGAATAGTGAGGAGGATAGTGATAAGACTTCAAGAGGACATAGAGAGGCTGGTGGAATGGGCAGACACGTGGCAGATGAAAGTGTGAAGTGATACATTTTGTTAGAAAGAATGGAGAGGCAATATAAACTAAAGGGTACAATCTTAAAGGGGATACATGAACAGAGAGACCTAGGGGTATATGTGCACAAATCGTTGAAGGTGGCAGGGCAGGTTGAGAAAGCAGTTAAAAAAAAGCATATGGGATCCTGGGCTTCATTAATAGAGGTATAGAGTACAAAAAAAAAAGTGGAAATTATGATGAACCTTTATAAAACACTGGTTCGACCTCAACTGGAGTATTATGTCCAATATTGGGCACCGCACTTTTGGAAGAATGTGATGGCCTTAGAGAGTGTGCAGCAAAGATTTGCGAGAATGATTCCAGGGATGAGGGACTTCAGTTATGTGGATAGACTGGAGAAGCTGGAGTTGTTCTCCTTAGAGCAGAGAAGATTGAGAGGAGATGTGATAGAGGTGATCAAAATCATGATGGGTCTAGACAGAGTAGATAGAGAGAAACTGTTCCCATTGGCAGAAGGGTCAAGAACCACAGGACACAGATTTAAGGTGATTGGCAGAAGAACCAAAGGCGACATGAGGAAAAACTTTTTGATGCAGCGAGCGATTAGGATCTGGAATGCAATGCCTGAAATGGTGGTGGAGGCAGACTCGATCACGGCTTTCAAAAGGGAGTTAGGTACAGGACAATCATAGAATGGTTCCAGCACAGAAGGAGGCCATTCGGCCCATCGAGCCGATGCCAGCTCTCTGCAAGAGCAAATCTTTTTCCTTCAGGGACTTATCCAATTCGCTTTTGAAAGCCACGATTGAATCTTCCTCCACCACCTGGGGGGAGTTCCGATCCCCGACCCCGGCACTGAGTCGCGATCCCGAGGTGGAGGGGGGAGGTCCGATTCCTCAGGTGGTCCAAACCCCGACCCCCGGGAGGGGCAGGCTGATGGTGGGGGAGCCGTGAGCAAGCACTCCTGCTCCTCCTGTCTCCCCCTGAGTTTGTGCTAGGTTTAGTGCAAAATTAAGTTGTTTCAAGTGTTTTTTATTAAATGGACTTGTGCGCGATTTCTTCTTCTCACTGTTGCTTTTTTCTTCATAGGGAATTTTTTTGTTTTCCTTAATCTGGTCTATTGGTGCTACCTCCGTGGAAAAAGATCGACTGAAGTTTGATAAGCTTGTGCGGGAGATAACCGATGGGTCTCTTACTGAGGACACAAGAACACTGTACAATTTATTTATCCAAGTTGATCCTCCAGCGAAACTCCCCACTGTTCCAATTCCCAAGGAGGGAATAATTTACGATTATGTGTTCATTAAAGACGTATGTATTAACAAATTGTTAATTTAAAAACAGATTAAGTACTTTAACTAGAATGGATTCTGAACCTATGTAGAGGATATGTGACCACCTCATTCTCCCCATTTTTCTTGCCTTTGTGTTTTTACTGTGCCACAATATCTCTAGTAGCCAAAAGAGTGGACAGAAAACCTGCCCCTACGCATGTGTCTCTGTACACCTCTTGTGCTGCAGATGAGATTCCCTCTATTCTTCTTCTGTGAGGGAAGGCGTCATTCACTTGTCGATAATAATGAGATTAAGATTAGGAACTCGGATAGTTGAAAGATCAAATCTAAATTCCATCACTCAGGTGCTGCACATTGGTGATCAAATGCATTGTGCCACTGTACTGCCTCACTTGTAAATACACGGAGATCCTATTTTCTTAATTAAGGTCTATCATTTCTACAATGTAATTAGAAAATGTTATTAGAAATGCAAAGAAGACCCTAGAAATGAGTTTAGATAAAGATGTTAAGCATTATATTTAAAGGTATTTCCAGTATCCTCAATTAGAGAGAAAGTTAGAACTCTACAAAGTACAAATAGCACTGAAGTTCAAGTAGAAGATAAAGTAGCTGAAATGCGTAATAATTATTTTCTAGTATTCACTAGAGAGGATAAGACTAACTTGCTATCCAGTTTCTATGACGCACATCATTCTAGGCAATTTTGCAACCAGGGTTACTTCATAAAATAGGGGGACAAAAGGTTAACAAATCCTTTGAGCTGCATGGTATACATTTGATGGTTCTAAAGGAGACTAGGGAGAAATTTTGGCCTGATCTGTCTATAATTATGGATGATGCGGAGATGCCGGCGTTGGACTGGGGTGGACAAAAATGAGAAGTCGCACAACACCAGGTTATAGTCCAACAGATTTATTTAAAATTACAAGCTTTCGGAGCTGTCGCCCCTTCGTCAGGCAAAGTTACTGTGAGAGAATCTATCAGAATTCACAGAATATAAAAACACAGAGAAAATGCATAGATTAAATCTTTCCCTACATCAAAGACACACTAAGAGCACAGCCAAGACAATGAGATGTGTCCCAGGGGGTCCAACGCGTCAGAACACATATAATTATGGAAGAATTGATCAGCAATGGCAAGGTTCCACAAGACTGAGCAAAATAAAACTAAAAAGGGTGACTTAACTGATCTAGTCAACTTTTGGATTATTACAAATAAGTTAAGGGGGAAAAATTGGGTTGATTTGCGCCTCTCGTTAGCGACCCCAGGGGCGCTACTGGAGCGCAACTCCCCCAGTGCATGGGCGAGGTGCTGCTAACGCTTCCCGTGAAATTCAGCGGGAGGTTGGCGGTAGCCGGTAGTGCTCCGTGGTGCTCCGGCGATGACGTCATCGCCGTGCGCAGCGCCCCGCTCGCGCCCTGGCCGCAAACTTGGGTTGAGCCGCCTGACCTATTGCTGGACGATATGTCCGACAGGGTCAGGGTGGCGTTTTTGGCCGACTGCCAGCACCTGCCCCCTTCCCCTTTTTTCTTCGGGATGCCGGCCGCGATCGCTCACCCCAGCACTCCTCTTGAGTGCCGGGCTGTTTTCACAGCACCCCGCTCCCCGGTGGTCTAGCAGGGCCCCGGTGCGCGCAGCGCTAGGCCCCTCCCTTTTAATCAGGGGAGGGAGGCCTGCAATGACGCGGCGCTATGTGCTGACGTTTCATGTAGCGCCGCGATATTCGGTTGTAGCGCTCCAAGAAGGTGGTGGAGCGCTTCCAGTAGCGCTCCACCTCCTGCTTGGGGCGCTACAACTGAATTTCAAGCGGAGGGGCGCTAATTTTTTTGGGGCGCTAAAATTAGCGACGTTAGCACCCCAAAAGGGGCAACACCAAATTTTTCCCCCTAAGATTAGGATATTATTTCAAATTAAGCCAGGAAAGTAAATTTACATTGGTGAAAGAAAATTTTAACCTCTTTACTCAAAGTGTAAAATGTTTGAAATAATTTCAGAAGCACAGTAGTTAAAATAAAAATATTAGAGACATTCAAAATATAGCTGGATGTTAATATGGAAGGGTTAGGCTACTAAAGTGGTGGATTCAGAAATTTGGGCGCGCCCATTTTTAGATGCATGGGGGATGCAGGGTGCATTCCTTGCGTCGAAATGGTGAGGCCAGATGTTCCCAAGATATTGCCAATATCATTATAATGGATCTGGCATGGCGCAATACCCCGCCAGCGAAGAGTAATGAAAAATCAGGCCGCTGCTAGCATCACAGCAACCCTCAGTTAATGGGTCCGGGTGTCGGGTTGGTGAGTTCCTTGAATCGGGGGGTGGGGGGAGCAGGGAAAGTCGGGGGTCAAAAGCAGAGGGGTGGTGAGGGACTGCGGGGCCAGGGACCGGGGTCAGGGCAGGGAGTGAGGGGGGGTCACAGGCAAGGGATTGGGGATCAGGGATCGGGGCCTGGGTTGGGAATCGGGATGTAGGGCATGGGTCGAGGATTGGGGCCTGGGTCAGAGATCGGAATGGGGGTAAAGCTCGAGGGTTGGGGTTTGTGATGGGGATTGCAAGGGTCAGGAGCAGAGTGAGATGGGGTTGGGCCGGGAGTGGCAATAATAAGGGGAGCGGGTTGGAAGTTGCAGCAATGGGGTGGGGTGGGTTTCAGGAGCGGCGATCAGGTCCTTTAATGTGGAGTTGAAGGAGCACACCTGCTACTTCTGGCTCCACATTCAGGTAAATTACTTACCACCTTTGTTGCAGGTGATCCCTAGGGCTGGCTTCCCTGAGTGCAGCTGGCACTCATGCTGGCTGCCTCAGGAAAAATCAATCTTGCAGAAGAGGGCTACAAACAGGCCTTATTTGCCTATGCAAAGGACGTAATGCCTGCTTCAGGTGTGGGTAATGGACCCCTCTTGTTTGTCCTTACCCAATATGGCAGGCAGCGCACTTCCAGCTGGAAATGTGCACACTTTTCCTATCTGCCTTACTGGGGCCTTAGTAGTCTGAGCAGTGTCTGAACAATGGGTGTATGGACCAATTTCTAAGCCCTTATCTTCAATGGGCCGAATGACCCTTTCTTGTCCTTGGATTGTATGATCATATTAGCGTAACATGAAGTGATGGAATCCATTTTAGGGACAGGTTGGAAGAAGAATATATCTGTGTAAGCAATAACTTAATAATAAACAGCCATAGATTTAGACGGTGAAGAATCTGCTTAACCAACTTTCTTGACTTCTTTGAGGATATTACAGGTAAAGTAGATAATGGCACTTTATACGACAGTTTATTTGGACTTTCAGCCAGAATTTGATGATGACCTACATAATAAATTCCTAATTTAACTAGAAGATCTAGGAATCCAGGGGAAAACATATAACTGGCTAAAAATAGGAACCTTGAGAAGAGTACTGTTAGATCAGGAGTGGGAGAAGTGTTGATTTGTGTCCCACAAGGGACAGTGAATGGGCTTCTATTGTTTCTAATCTACATAAATGACCTGGTTACCAAAGACCAGCTGGTCAGATATGCCGATGACACTAAAATAGGATGGGCAGCAGAGGCAGAAAATGCAGCTAAAGATTATCAGTTCTGTAATGGGCAGATAACTGCCAAGTGAAATTTAACACTGATAATTGAAAGAATCAAAAAATGCAGCACATAAGTATACAAAGAAATCAATCGAATTGCATAAATTGCATAATTGAATTTCAGTGTTTGTGCCCCTGTTACGGATCTTCCCCCATTGGGAGTGCATATCGAGATAACACGCATGTGCAGTGTGTGATTTTCTACCTTTAAATTTAAATATATCTTGGGCTAAGTGCCCACAATTAAGCAATATGCATTATTGATGGACGGGTTTCCTCGCTAGAGGTATGCAAATGGAAATTTATATTAGAGATTTAAAAAGGGACCGGAGAGCAGTAGACATACCACCTTCAATGCATAGACAATGTAATTAGAGCAATAGAATAAGGGTGGACTTTTCCGAAGCCTTGCACCACCAGTGGGGCCTTGAATGCAGCAGACAGCTTATTGGAAAATCATGGATGCATTGCTTGTGATTTTCCTTCTATTAACGGCAATGGACAGAAATTGGTGATTGAAGCAAAGATCATGTCAACATTTAATAATAGGCTAGATATGAAGAAAAGGGGTTAAAGGGATCTAGGATCATGGTGTGCATATGGGATTAGGACTAGTGTCCATGTGGAGGATAAACACCAACATGGACTAGTTGGGCTGAATGGCCTCCGTCTGTGTTGTAATTTCTATGTAAAACTAAAACACTTGTCCAGTCATTTTGTTATGCTGAAAACTATTGAAACTTTGGAAAACGAAGACAGGAGGGGTTCCAGAAGGTTCTATTTATTAAAAGATCAATCCTATATTAATTCAACTTTTCTTTCTGATATCTCATTTTTGACACAGGAAAAAGGTCAAACTTCAAAATGTTGTTTTTTTTCTTCTATAAGAATCACTAAAAGGTTATTATTTCTTTTTAATAATTTTCCTCGCATATTTTGTGCATGTTCTTTTTCAATTTCCTATTGAGTAAATAAAACACAATAAATAAGTTGTGCCCACACCGAGTTGATGAGTGGTGCTTTTTACCATTGTTTTAAAGTTATTTGTAATAAACATCCCTACTACCTTACTGAGCTAAGTCATAAAATTTTTTGATGATTCACTAAGAACTAATGTAAAGCTACTTTTATACTATGTGAGGTCTCTTCTTGTACTGTTGGTTTCTGATGCACTGGTATTGTGTAGCTGGTTACAACTCCGAGGTAAATCTGCCAGGATTCCATAAGACCAGTGGCCAGGAAGACTTATTTTTCCTTAGTCTTCCTGGTGGCCAGCCTCAATGAATCCAGCAGATATAATTTTGGGTGGTAGACAGGTACGCAAGGACCATGCATTAGGAACTGGCAGTGATGGGACAGGCTTTATGTAAAGGCAATTTTATTCAATGGACCAAGCAGGGCAGATTTGAGTGATTATCAGCATTGGATCTTGAATCATTGAAGTACCTGCCTGGGGGAGCGCAATTTTGGGTGCAGCCTGTTTCTGCCCTGGTTCCTCCCCTATTTAACTTCTGCCTTAAATTTCAACTAGGAAGGGAGACACGGAAGTCTTCCACCTGCACCCACACGTAAGGGGGATATATCTGGAGGATTGTGGCCTCCCCCGGGGAATTCATCCGTTTAATCCCCCATTAGGCCCAACGGAAGTTTTGCCAACTGACAGGTGGTGAGAGTTCCATTCAGAACCGAGCAAAGGCCCCAGCACTGTACTACACAGAGGTCAGAGTAGATAAATTACCTTTAAAATGGCAATGTGCTCCCTTAGGAGCATTTTTAAAATTTAAACGATCTTCCCCCTTCAGCCCTTCCTGGGCCTCCGCTCCACTCAAAGCATGGTGCTGCTTCAATTTTCCTGGCCGCTTTTGGGACTGGCTCCTCTGATGCGCCATTACAAGGATGGGCCACCAGCCCTGAGTATTTAAGTGAGCCTGTCCCCAAGATTTTGTATCCAAGGGCAGATGGGAGAAACACTCCTGCCACACTTGCACCAGCAAAGCAAGACTCCTGGAATTTTGGCACCTTCAAGTTGCATAACCATAAAATTAAGTTACCTTGACCTAGGAATGTGAAAGAAAATATTGCTTTATCTGCCTCCATATCGGTGCACTTTTATTGATCGATAACCGGTTTACTGCACCTAATTTAGCTTTAACTTTTTCAAATTTCATTCTTAGGGATCAGGGATATGGGAACTGTGGACAGAAGAATTGAATGCTGTTCCCCCCATTCCAAAAGATGCGCAGTTCAATGAAATTATTGTGCCAACTAAAGATACAGTTCGTTACATGAAATTGATGAATCTTTTGACAACAAACCAAAAACCTTCTATGTTTGTGGGTCCAACCGGAACAGGGAAAAGTGTCTACATTATTGTAAGTGATTTGTAGTAGTTGAAACAAGTAGCTTAATAAAATAAAGTTAATCAATTACATCACTTGATAAAACATTTGTAACACTGTTGCTAATATTTTAAAAATTAAAATAGCAAGTTCTTTTATTTTAAAAACTGGTTATTATCACTAGGCTGCAGTAATACTGGATTATTTTGAAACTCATGAAGTTTCAGTCGCTACATTAGAGAGGAGAGGAGGATTGTACAGTGCAGCAATGATGGCAGTTGTACCACCATTAAAGAAATGAAATAGAGCACAGCATTGTTATTTTGGATAAGTATAGAATCATAGAATGGTTACAGCACAGTAGGAGGCCATTCAGCCCGTCGAGCCTGTGCCGACTCTCTGCAAGAGCACATCAGCTAGTCTCAATTTCCCCGCCCTATCCCCGTAGCCCTGCAAATTTTTTTCCGTCAGGTACTTATCTAATTCCCTTTTGAAAGCCACGATTGAGTCTGCCTCCACCACCCATTCAGGCAGTGCATTCCAGATCTTAACCACTCGCTGCGTAAAAAAGTTTTTTCTTACGTCGCCTTTGGTTCTTTTGCCAATCACCTTAAATCTGTGTCCTCTGGTTCTCGACCCTTCTGCCAATGGGAACAGTTCCTCTCTCTCTACTTTGTCAAGACCCCTCATGATTTTGAACACCTCTATCAAATCTCCTCTCAGTCTCTTCTGCTCCAAGGATAACAACCCCAGCTTCTCCAGTCTATCAACGTAACTGAAGTCCCTCATTTCTGGAATCATTCTCGTAAATCTTTTCTGCACCTTCTCTAACGCCTTCACATCCTTCCTAAAATGTGGTGCCCAGAATTGGACACAGTACTCCAGTTGGGCCGAACCAGTGTTTTATACAGGTTCATCATAATTTCCACACTTTCGTACTCTATACCTCTATTTATGAAGCCCAGGATCCCGTTAGCCTTTTTAACTGCTTTCTCAACCTGCCCTGCCACCTTCAACGATTTGTGCACATATACCCCCAGGTCTTTCTGTTCGTGCACCCCCTTTAGAATTCTACCCTTTAGTTTATATGTCCTCTCCTCATTCTTTCTACCAAAATGTATCACTTCACACTTTTTTCTGCATTAAATTTCATCTGCCACGTGTCTGCCCATTTCACCAGCCTGTTTATGTCTTCCTGAAGTCTATCACTCTCCTCCTCATTGTTCACTATACTTCCAAGTTTTGTGTCAGTTTCAAATTTTGAAATTGTGCCCTGTACACCCATTTTCAAGTCATTAATATATATCAAGAAAAGCAGTGGTCCTAGAACCGATGCTTGGGGAACACCACTGTATACCTTCCTCCAGTCCGAAAAACAACCGTTCACCACTACTCTCTGTTTCCTGTCACTTAGCCAATTCCGTATCCATGCTGCCACTGTCCCTTTTGTTCCATGGGCTTCAACTTTGCTGGCGAGCTTATTATGAGGCACTTTGTCAAACACCTTTTGGAAGTCCATGTACACTACGTCAACCGCATTACCCTCATCAACCCTCTTTGTTACCTCATCAAAAAACTGAATCAAGTTGGTTTAACACGATTTGCCTTTAACAAATCTGTGCTGGATTTCCTTAATTAATCCACACCCATCCAAGTGACTGTTAATTTTGTCCCTGATTACTGTTTCTAAAAGCTTACCCACTACCGAGGTTAGGTTGACTGGCCTGTAGTTGCTGGGATTATCTTTATACCCTTTTTTGAACAATGGTGTAACATTTGCAATTCTCCAGTCCTCTGGTACCACCCCGTATCTATGGAGGATTGGAATATTATGGCCAATACCGCCGCGATTTCCGCCCTCAATTCCCTCAGCATCCTTGGATGCATCCCATCCGCTCCTGGTGATTTATCTACTTTAAGTGCAGCCAGCCTTTCTAATACCTGTTCTTTATCAATTTTTATACTATCAAGTGTCTCCTCTATCTCCTCCTTCACTATGTCTGTGGCAGTATCCTCTTCCTCGGTGAGGACAGATGCAAAGTACTCATTTAGTACCTCAGCCATACCCTCTGCCTCCATGCAGGTCTCCTTTTTGGTCCATAATCGGCCCCACCCCTCCTCTTACTACCTATATGCCTATAGAAGACATTTGGATTACCTTTTATGTTGGCTGCCATTCTATTCTCATGCCCTCTCTTTGCCCCTCATTTTCTTTTTCACTTCTCTTCTGACCTTTCTGTATATAGCATGATTCTCAGATGTATTTGCAACCTGACATCTGTCATACGCACTCTTTTTCTGCTTCATCATATTGGCTATCTGTTTCGTCATCCAGGGAGCTCTGACTTTAGTTGCCCTACCTTTCCCCCTCGTGGGAATGTACCTCGACTGTACCCAAACAATTTCCTCCTTAAAGGCAGCCCATTGTTCCATTACAGTTTTTCCTGCCAATCTTTGATTCCAGTTTACTCGGGCCAGATCCGTTCTCATCCCACTGAAATTGGCTTTCCCCCAGTTAAACATTCTTACTCTAGATTGCTCCCTGTCCTTTTCCATAGCTAATCTAAACCTTATGATACTATGATCACTGTTCCCTAAATGTTCACCTACTGACACTTGCTCCACTTGACCTACCTCATTCGCCAGAACTAGATCCAGCAATGCCTCCTCCCTCGTCGGGCTGGAAACATACTGATCAAGAAAGTTCTCCTGAACACACTTCAGAAATTCTTCACCTTCTCTGCCCTTAACACTATTACAATCCCAGTCTATATCAGGATCGTTGAAGTCCCCCATTATTACTACTCTATCGTTCTTGCACCTCTGTGTAATTTCTCTGCAAATTTTCTCCTCTATATCTTTCCCACTATTTGGTGGTCTATAGAATACACCTAGTAGTTTAAAAGCACCTCTATTATTTCTTAACTCTAGCCATATAGATTCTGTCCTTGACCCCTCCAGGACATCCTCCCTCTCCAGCACTGTAACATTCTCCTTAACCAATACTCCCACACCACCTCCTATCTTTCCTTCCCTATCTTTCCTGAACACCTTATAACCAGAAATATTTAATACCCAATCCTGCCCTTTTTTGAGCCAGGTCTCAGTTATTGCCACAACATCATATTCCCATGTGGCTATTTGTGCCTGCAGCTCACTTACCTTGTTTACTACACTTCATGCCTTCACATACATACACTGTAAACCCATCTTAGACCATCCTGTGTTCTCTCTTAGTTGGACCCCACCTACTACCTTGCTATTTCTTACTTTAGTGCTCTCTACCTCTCCCAATTCTTTGAGCACTTTATTTCCCCTTTCTAATGTTACATCCTGGTGCCCATCCCCCTGCCAAATTAGTTTAAACCCTCCCCAACAGCACTAGCAAACCTCCCCGTGAGGATATTGGTTCCGGCCCTGTTGAGGTGCAACCCGTCCGGCCTGTACAGGTCCCACCTCCCTCAGAACCGGTCCCAATGCCCCAGGAATCTGATGCCCTGCTTCCTGCACCATCTCTCCAGCCACGCATTCATCTGCTCTATCCTCCTATTCCTGTACTCACTTGCGTGTGGCACTGGGAGTAATCCGGAGATTACTACCTTTGAGGTCCTGCTTTTTATTCTCTTTCCTAGCTCCCTAAAATCTGCCTGCAGGACCTCATCCCTCTTTCTACCTATGTCGTTGGTACCAATATGGACCATGACCTCTTGCCTTTCACCCTCACCCCTCAGAATGTTCTGCAGCCGCTCAGTTACATCTTTTACCCTGGCACCAGGGAGGCAACATACCATCTTGGAGTCACGTCTGCGGCCGCAGAAAGGCCTGTCTGCTCCTCTAACTATCGAATCCCCTACCACTATTGCTCTCCCACTCTTCTTTCTCCCCCTGTACAGCTGAGCCACCCATGGTGCCGCGGACTTGGCTCTGGCTGTACTCCCCAGAGGAACCATTGCCCTCACCAGTACTCAGAACCGAATAATACTCAGTTGCTCAGGCAGCATGTCGACCTGACACGTTAACTCTGTTTTTCTCTCCACGGCTGTTGTGTGACCTGCTGAATATTCGCAGCATGTTCTGTCTTCTCCAAGGCCTTCATTTATTATCCAAGCCCTTGCAAGCGCCCAGCAGCCCTCCCTACACACTTAAAAAAAACTTTTCGCATCTATTGCAGCAAGCCACCACTTCAATAAAATCAAAAAACCCAGTCCAAACCCTTAAATTCAAATTTACCTGAACGTTGTGTGTGTCCCTTTAAGAGGTCCAGACATTGCCACTGTCAGCCTGCTTGCACTCAGGTTAACCTGGTGTGCTTTGGGCCCAACGCTGAATTAAGCGCTAGGGTTGAAGTTTGCGCTCGTGACGTAAAGTCGGCATTGCACGCTGATTCACATCACAACGCCGCCATTTTGTCCAGCATGGCGCTGCCAGTTACTGGTAAGGTAAGGACGAAACGGTGGCAGCTGCCGGTGGTGGCACTAAGGCCACAAATTTCTAGTCCTTAGAGACTTAAAAGTCGGGCCTACCTTTATCTCCAGCTGTTTCTTTCACTCTCTTATTAAAAGCCTTTATTCAAATGATTATTTATAGTTATATTAATTAGTTTATCTAGTTAAGTTAGTGAAAGAAAACATTAATACTCACCCACCAATTACCTAGCTGCTGTCCTGTGACGTCACTCCTTGTTTTTTTCTGTTCTTTTGGAATTGGCCGGATTTGTACTGCCGCCTCCTCTGTAGCCGACACCTTCCAGTTCCGTGCTGGCCTTGGATCCCGCTCTCTTTATTCTCTGTCTCTTCTGATGCCAACTCCTCATCATACTTCTGCTCCTCAACTGCTCGCTGTATAGCTGGTGACAAGGTCTGTTCCCTCTTGATGGCGAGGTTGTGCTGCATGCATTTGACCACCACGAATCTTGACACCTACTCTGCCGAGTACTGCAGTGCTCCTCCAGAGCAGTTCAGGCAGCGGAAGCACTGTTTCAGCACGCCGATGGTCTGCTCTATCACATTTCGTGTGACAGCATGGCTTTCATTGTATGCATGCTGTGCACATGTGCGTGGGTGGCACATTGGCGGCATCAGCCTTGTGGTCAGCGGACAGCCCTTGTTGCCCATTAGTCACCCTTTGGTTTGTCGTGGTGGCTCAAATGCAGCTGGCACAGTGGACTGCCACAGAATGAAGGCATCATGACTGCTGCCAGCATACCGGGCATTGACTTGCATGATTCACTAACTATGGTCACACACCAGCTGGTCATTGAGGGAGTTGAATCCCTTTCAGTTCCAGTGTAGGGCAGAGTTGACATGCGGCACTCGCAAAGCATTGTATGTGCAGTCAATGACACCCTTCACCATGGGGAAGCCTGCAATCCCAGCGAAACCACATGCTCGCTCTGCCTACTTGTCTCTGGCAAGAAAGAATGAAATATAGTTAGCTCTCTTTGAATAGAGAGCCTCAGTGACCTACCTTACGCAACAGTGGATGGCAAACTGCGAGATGTTGCAAATATCTCCAGCTCCAGCCTGGAAGGAGCCAGATGGATGAAAGTTAATCGCCACAGCCATTGGCAATGCGGTCCTTCGCCTTGCTCTGAAGTTTTTGTGGCTGCAGCAGGAGGCAGATTTCAGTGAGGATGTCCTTACTGAAGCGCAGATGTCTCGCACATTGTTCCTCACTGAGGTTCAGGTAGGACAATTGCTCTCTGAACACCCTGGGCTGATATGGCCTCCTGCTGAAAGCCCTTCTCCCCCTCCTCCTCCCTCTTCCAGCAGCTTGCCCTGCTCATTCTCCAGGTCATGCTGTATTCCAAGGGGAATGTCTACTCGTGCACTCATGTCTGGGAGCAAGTGATTTGTGCAGAAGCCTTGAAGTCAGCAAAAAGTCCTTCAGCACCTGCCACAGCACTCCTTGTAGACTTTTGTAACTTGAAACAACTATAGAAAGCACCAAACACTTGTAGAATCGTAGCAACAGCCAGAAGAAATCAACCAGCAACTAACCTGTAGGTAGTTGATGATCCCTTTAAATAGCGCTGGTGGCGGGTCCTTCCTGAGTGTGAGTTCAGCTGTGCGAGCTTAAGAGAGGGCGTTGGCTGGAGCGTTGAACTCCAAAATGTGACCGCTGGCGTCAAATCAGCATTGCACGGTGTCTGACATCATGATCTCCCTGCTCTTCATACTTCCGCCGGACGTTCATTGCGCGCACTAATGCCTGCATCAATCTGGTGTCCGGTGCGATTTGCCCCACAAGTTTGCTTGTGCGCCGTGGACACCATTTTCAAGCTCTAAGGGTACTCATAGCACCCAAAAAATGGATGCTAAAAAGCCTAATTTCTCACCCACCCACTCACCACTACTCTCTGCTTTCTGTCCCTTAACCAATTTTGTATCCACACAGCCACTGCCCCTTTACTGCCATGGGCTTCAATTTTTATTTTCTTAAGATTTTAGTATCCCTTCTCTCCTTGTATCTGTCCATCATTTCTTTCTGAACCATAACTATACAAACAACAATGCATACAAAACAATTGGAACTATCAGCATTGTATCTGGTCTAGAAAATTGCTACGAGAATAACACTATCTGCCTAATGTTTGAGAATAATTCACCCTATAGGAGTAATTCCAAGATCCAATGCTTCCAGCATGGAGCCATGTTCACAAGGGGCATGGGTCCAAGAACTGTGGTTACAGTATTATAGCCCAGTCTTGAGCCCATGCTCCCACAAGTGGAGACTCACTGCTAGAAGTACAGGATTGTAGAATTATCCTTAGGTCATATTCCAGAAACTGTATTTAATATAGACCTTTTGTAGCATTCTGGCCATGATCCATTGCTTTCAGAATAGAAGCAGCGATCAACAAAGCCCAGTTATGAACGCTTAATGTGCTTGTACTACATTCCTGTATGCCCTATTTTTAACATGTGTATTAGCCTATTTAAAGTAAAAATAGCTGCATAGAAATAGTGCCCACAGGAATGCAGTATGAGCATGTTAAGGGTTTGTACATGAACTTTGCTGATTTGCAATTTTTAATTTCATATGTCCTGAGGCTTTATTGCTGCAGTTAAGAGAGAATATATAGGTTTGCATTTCCTGAAGGGGCTGTACCTCCAGCATGGCAGGGTTTGCACCTGCCCCACAGATGCCCCCATGGTGTCAGCTGAATTTCTGGACTTGGAGTAACGTAATGCAGGAGGTGAAATCCACAGCCTCCACCACAGAGCTGTATAAAACTGGGAGTAGATATTTTCTGCAGTAAGTCTCAGGGGCCTGTCACAGCTGGAGGAAGAAAGCAGCTATTGAACTGCCACATTTTTTTTCTGTTGCAAATGTATAGTGGTGCTGCTGGGGCCTGTACATGGCCACTCTCTGACAGCGCTACCACAGGCCTGTGGACTATGACTCCTCCTCGGCCCCCTCCGCCTAAGAAGCGGCCCCAGTATCCAGTGTTTAATGGGGGGAAAACAGTACAAATACGGCAGAGCAATTATTCCCTGACGTTAATTTAATTTGCATGCGCCCGTCCATAAATGGATGGGTGCATATTAGGTTGCTGAACTGGGGGAACATTAGGATTCCCTCGATGAATAAATTATCCATAATTATCTTGTGATTCAATCTTATCGTGTGGTTGGCTGTAAGTTGTAATTTTAAAGATGTTCTTCCCCATCTTCCTTAGAAACCTCCTTCCTAATGTCCTGCCCCCAGGCCACGGAGGAGCACCTGAGCTCACTGTACTTGTGGACAAAAGAACACTATATAAATAGACAATTGATAGACCCTCCACATTAAAGTGACTCCAGAGAGTCAAGCATCTTGTAACTCTTGCCAAAATATGCACAGTGCTAAGGCAGTGATGAATTTGGAGATATAAAAAAATAAATCCCTTTCTCTCCAATGAAACTATCTTTGAGAGGCCCATGTGACTTGAGCCCCTTGTTTTTTTTTACAAAATGGGGATTCTATGCACTGTCTAATCTGAATTGTGAAAATTATTGTTTCATATATAGGGCTTCTTATTGTCCTCTGCATTTGGGCACAAATGTTGGTCCTGATTTTATTAGGCTCTGTTGGTGGCACAGAGCCTCACCAGCCATGAATGTGGGCGAGGTGATCTGGCACACAGGCGAGCACACCAAATCCATTGGACACTGCAATTCCTAGCAAAGAAAAAAAGATGGATTTTTGCAGGCTGTGCTGATGGCCTATGCAGGCTTTGTTACAGCTACAAAAAATTATTTACGTAGGCCCCACAGTGGAATAAACTGCTTTTTCACTACTGCCTCGTCAATAGTACTTCTTGCCCAATGAAACAGGCACACCAGCAAGTGAATGAGCTGCCTGATAGGAGTTAATTTCTTAAAGATGGCTAGCACTTTTTATACATCTACAGTGAATTACCATAAATATTATAACATCAGCTAATCACCTTGCTCCTGGTATAAAAAGAACGGAACGCATAATTGAAGTTACGTAAAGCAATATATTCTGCTATCGATTTTGTACTCTGCTTAAGGATTGTGTTAAAAATATTGAATTCAGTGGATTGTAAACTTGTATGTTTTCGGTAATATGAAGAATAATTACATGTTAGTGGTATAAAAGACCATTAATTTTAGCCATGAGCTTTTTTTAGCTGTATATCGGGAATTGAAATGTATGTGTTGTGCAATAACAAGCTTTGTAATATTTTCTTTCAGGATTTCCTTTTAAATCATCTGAACAAAGACATTTACAAACCATTGCTGATTAACTTCTCAGCCCAAACTACTGCTGCTCAGACTCAGAATATCATCATGTCTAAGCTGGACAAAAGAAGGAAGGGAGTTTTTGGTCCACCTCTCGGCAAAAAAATGGTATAAAATTAAGACTGTTACAATAATCACCAAATAATTAGAAAGGTACTAAACAGGCAGTATAGATAAGGATCATTTAAGGTTTACATTGCCATTGCTATTTTCTATGGTCAAAAACCAGGAGAAAATCAGGCAAAAAAAAACCCCATACCAATCTTACCCACAAAGTTAACTGTTGATTGTTAGAAATACTGCAAAATATTTCTCGATAGGCCTGCTGCTCTGTCTGGACTTGAATGCTTCTACTTTTTCAGAGCTTGATTCTTCAAGTGGAATTGTGAGCTGTAGCTCCTGCTGACAAATGATGCATGTGTGAGTGATGCGTTGTGGCAGTTGTAATTTTGATGCTTCTGCTGCGGAACAATAATACCCAGTGTGTACTGTGGAAACCCATGTCACATGGCAACCAGGCAGAAAACATCTTTCAACCGGAACAGGGCGTTCCTTGTCCTGTTGATAAATTTTGCACGAGAGTGTGAGATGTGTTATACAAGTTAGTACAGTACTTCCACAGGAAAAGGGTGAAAAATACAATCCTCGGGATGCACCATGACAATCCTTATCACACGGCAACCGGGCCAACCAGGGCTGGATCTGTGCTCCAACATTCCCAGTCAGGAAAAGGGAGTGCATAGGCCATGATGTGCATGACGAGGAGGACACAAAGAGCCTGCAAAGGGATATAGACAGGTTAAGTAAGTGGGCAATAAGGTGGCATATGGAGTATAATGTGAATAAGTGTGAGGTTATTCACATTGGTAGGAAGAATCGAAAAACAGAATTTTTTTAAATGATGAGAAACTATTAAATGTTGGTGTTCAGAGAGATTTAGGTGTCCTCATACAGGAAACACAGAAAATTAGCATGCAGGTACAGCAAGCAATTAGGAAGGCAAATGGCATGTTGGCCTTTATTGCAAGGGGGTTGGAGTACAAGACTAAGGAAGTCTTACTACAATTGTACAGGGCTTTGGTGAGACCACACCTGGAGTACTGTGCACAGTTTTGGTCTCCTTATCTGAGAAGGGACATACATGCATTAGAGGTGGTGCAATGAAGGTTCACTAGATTGATCCCTGGGATGAGAAGGTTGTCCTATGATGAGAGATTGAGTAGATTGAGTCTGTACTCTCTGGAGTTTAGAAGAATGAGAGGTGATCTCATTGAAACATATAAGATTCTGAGGGGGATTGACAGGGTAGATGCTGAGAGGTTGTTTCCCCTGGCTGGAGAGTTTAGAACTAGGGGTCATAGTCTCAGAATAAGGGGTCGGCCATTTAAGACTGAGATGAGGAGGAATTTCTTCACTCAGAGTTGTGAATCTTTGGAATTCTCTACCTCAAAGGGCTGTGGATGCTAAGTTATTGAGTATATTCAAGGCTGAGTTAGATAGATTTTTGGACTCTAGGGGAATCAAGGGATATGGGGATCAGGCGAGAAAGTGGAGTTGAGGTCGAAGATCAGCCATGATCCTATTGAATGGTGGAGCAGGCTCGAAGGGCTGTAGGGCCTACTCCTGCTCCTAATTTTTATGATTTTCTGTCCATTCATTTTAATGGGTGAAAACTCACAGCCGTGTACCTGTGATTACCCACACTGCACTCCCTCTCTGAGCACTGCTCCCCACTGGGAATACAGAACTAATTGTTTGATTTTTCTAGTGTTTGAAGCAGTTCAAGCCATTAAATGTTTGAGATGAATTTTTTTTGTATTGCTGAGATGGATTCATATATTGCTGCATCTGGAAGGAAATATTTATACGGTACTTCAATGCTGAGGTCAGACACTACGACTAGAGTCAGGCCTGAACCATAATGAATGAACACCTGTTCAAGGTCCCATTCATTGGAGCCTCAACAGGGGAACAATCTCCTTGGCAAAGGATTGAAACATCTACAGCTTTAGCAAGAATTCTAAAAATACTGTGGGAAGTAAGGGGGAGATAAATATATCTTTCATATTTTTATATCTAACTGAGAAATATTTTGGAAAAGGAGAGAGACCGAATAAATGAATAAATTACAGTATTTGTATATTAAGCAATTATTGCAAATACATTATGGGAAGATGAAAATATATAAATAACCGAATAGAAAGTTTTGGGAGTGAAGAACAAACGAAGGTCTTAAGGAACTTTTGTAAAGTGGTGAGTAAATAACATCACCATGTTTTATTTGTGATCCCTTCAGTTTTGAGTTTCAGTAAAGTGTATAATATTTTTACTGTATGTCAGGCATGTGATTTATTGCTTCAGTAAATTTGCTGTGTTACAGCAATAGACAAACTACTGTTGCATCTAGGTTGCTGCAGAACTGTGATAAACATCAGAAACCACGTTCATGATTACAGTGAGCAAGGCCATGGGAAATCATCTACTGTATCGCAGTAAAGTACATATAAAGGGTCATTTTCTGACTTGCCTTCCTGGCAGAGTGCCTTGCCCACTGGAAGTGCAAAGATGGAAAGTTACCCCTGTAATATAGTAAATATCATAATATATTTTACAATTGCATGCTCCCAGCATAGATCCTCGTCTGCTGGGAGCAGATATTGGGAAATTGTGGACAGGGAAATATATATATAACCGAATAGAAAGTTTTGGGAGTGAAGGACAAACAAAGGTACTCACTCATGTCTTAAGGAACTTTTGTAAAGTGGTGAGTAAATAACATCACCATGTTTTATTTGTGAGCCCTCCAGTTTTGAGTTTCAGTAAAGTGTATAATATTTTTTACTGTATGTCAGGCATGTGATTTCTGCCTATTAAAATTAATGGATGAAAAATCAAAGGCTGTGTTTGATTTCCTGGAATGCATTCCTGCAGGTGAGGTTCTATGTCCAGAATGCCCAACCAGAAAATTTCCCCTGGATGTTTTTTTTTGTAAATTTGCTAGTGGGCTACAATTACAAATTAAACTGACAGATTACATCCGTGATTAATCATATGATGTGTGATACTACATTTTTGCAGATTATCTGAAACATGATTGGCGATAATTAGGGAAAATTTAGGACTTTGCGAATTAACTTGAAATGTGGCATCTTTCGTGTTTAACTCTCTGCTATTATTTTTTCCAGGTTGTATTTGTGGATGATGTCAACATGCCACAACGAGAAGTCTTTGGTGCTCAGCCACCCGTTGAACTTCTACGTCAGTGGTTAGACCATTGGAACTGGTATGACCTAAAGGACTGCAGCGCAATTAAACTTGTGGATATACAAATTATATGTGCAATGGGACCACCTGGTGAGTTGTCATGGGATATAGGTGTTCCAGAGCTATCGACATGAAACAAATTGTAAATATTTGTGAAGAGTTGGAAAAGTGATGACAGTAACAAACAGTCTTAAAAGTATTGATCGAACTAAGGTGGCAGTGATCAGTGTTCCCGTTTAGCTGCACGACTGCGCAGGCCGCTTGCCGGTTTCTCAATAGGAAAACCGCACATGCAGGGAAGTTCGGATGGGCTGTGCACCCAAAAACAAAATTGGAGGAAACATTGATAGTGATATATTTTCCTTCGTTGAAAGCATTACTCATAAGCTTGGATTTTCCACTGCTGTTGATTGATTGGCTGATAGTGGAAAATGAGTAGATCACCAGAACTTTGTCCACTTTGTGCTTTGGCAGAGTTACTTGCGGGGGTGGGGGAGCGGGGGTGGGGGAAGTAGTGGTGTTGGAAGTGCCCATCTCAAATATCTGGGTGCTTCATTAACATATACAATGGGGGGGCAGGATATCATCCTGACATTTGGGTGTGCAGGATCTATCCTGGCATCAATGGTCGGATTTTTCTGGGGTGTGTACGGGCGTGATCGGAGGCGGGTTGGGTGGGAAATTTGAAATAAGTCGGAGCGGGTTGGGAACCCGCTGTCACCCTGCCCCCACGCGCCTTTCCCTTGGGCGCATTTGTCGGTGCGGCAGCGACCCGACCAGCAGAGGCGGGCGACCTAATTCAAACCATTAGCACCTTGTTGTCAGACCCTTGACACCTTTTTCAGCTTACCTTTCAAATTTCTCTGTCTGCCCACGAGATTCACGTAGCTCGGGAACCACGTCTGTCAGTCTGAGGCGGGAGTTGAGTGGCCATTGCTTCAGCTGATTAGATGGCAGCATGAAATGCATGATAAAAGCTCCCACCTTACATCTGATCACTTTCCTCAGGCAGTTGCTGTTGCTGACTGCATTCCCAGCATACATTTATCTTTCGACAGGCTGCAACTGTTTGCAGCAAAGTCTCCATCCAGTCTCACCTCATTGGTACAACCTATCACTCCACTGACAGATTGCTTCTCTCATTTCTACTTGACCTGCCATCTATTCCATCAGCATGGGTGCCGTTTATACTGTCTCACCTTGATCCTCAGAATTGGACTACGGTGAGCCCCAACACCAGCAGCACCAGGCACACCAGCAGCACCAACAACAACACCACCAACCTTCTCCCCCAATGACCTGATGCTCCACAGGCCAGAGGGCATCAGCGCAGGGCTGCACCGCGCTGGAGGCGATACCCCCAACACAGGGTATACAGGCAGAGGATGAGCTTCCACAACATGACGGAGCAGCAGTGACAAAGGAGGCTCAGGCTATCGCGCCAGGTCGTCGCAGACATTTGCACATTACTTGAGCAAGACCTGCAGCCCAGAGGAGCGGGTGAACATGCTTTACCTGTGGCTGTCAAAGTCACGAGCGCCTGCAACTTCTTCACCTCAGGCTCCTTCCAGGGATCTGCAGCAGACATTTACGGCTTCTCGCCGTCGGCCACCCACAGATGCATCACACAGGTCACCGATGCCCTCTTTGACAAGTCAGCCAATTATATCAACTTTGCCACTGATGAAGCCAGTGTTACTGAGCGGGCGCTTAGCTTTGCCGCTCTGGCTAGCTTCCCACGGGTGCAGGGCATCATTGACTGCACACATGTGGCCATCAGGGCACCCCATCATAACACAGGTGTCTTTATCAACCGCAAGGGCTTCCACTCCCTCAATGTGCAGCTGTTCTGCAACCATAGGAAGATCATCCTGCATGTGTGCGCCAAATTCCCTGGCAGCTGCCATGACTCTTTCATCCTTCGCCAGTCCACCCTCCCTCAGCTCTTCGCTCCTCCAAACAGACTGTTCCAGTTGACTGCTCGGCGACAAGGGCTATCCACTGAAGACGTGGCTCATGACACCCTTGAAGCGACCAAGCACTGAGGCCGAGGAGCGATATAATGAAAGCCACATCTCCACCAGATGTGTCATAGAGCAGACAATGGGCATGCTCAAAATGCGCTTCAGATGCCTTGACAGATCTGGAGGAGCCCTTCAGTACGCACCAGCCAGGGTCTCCAGAATCGTCGTGGTCTGCTGCGCCCTGCACAACACAGCGCAGCAGCGAGGATTAGCGCTGCATGAGGAGCAAGGCACTGAGTGCACAGCCTCTTCGGAGGAGGAGGAGGAGCAGGAGCTGGAGGAACCTGCGGGCCAGATCTCACCAGCGCCCGAGCACATTGCTGCCCGGGAGGCCAGGGATGGGTTTATCATGGCCAGATTTACTTAATTTTACGCAGTACACCCATATGGCTGCCACATGCTTGGCCAGGTTGGCAAAACCCCACAACAACACCATAAAGCATCCCTACAATGACCAAGCCATTCCTTTCACAATGACCAAGCCATTCCTTTCACACTGACCACCATTGCTGGAGGTACCGTTATGTCTCACCATTCACTCCAACTCACTAAGCCACTTCCAAAGGTGCACACAAATTTGTCCAAGACCAGAAAGTGGTGAAAATAAAGATTTTTATGGTTGACATTACATTAACGGAAATTTGACATTAACATCGAATAAAGCACCCAAGTTGCTACCCTTGTGAATCTACTTGTGTGTCATCTTTCTCTTACACGTGCTTCTATGAGGTGCTACCCCTGTGGCTTCAGCAGAGGTAGAGGCAGCCTGCTCACTTTCCTGCTGCGACTGGTTAGACACTCTTGGAGGACATCCTCTGGATTTTGAAGTCTGTGATGGCCCCGCCAAAGTCTGCTACTCCTGCGACTGTGCAGGGGCAGACTCGGCTATCGCTGTCCAAGGAGTCATCTGGGGCTCTGACTGAGGCGGTGGCAACAGGGGAGAAGTGTAAGTGTAAGAGGAGCCCACACTTCCATGTCCCCTCTCACCGTCATCCCTCTCATGGGCCACCCGTACTTCCCTGCTAGCAAGGAGCTGGAGAGCACCTTGCTGCACACCAGTGGGGCCATGAGGACCCATGTCTACACTGATATCTCTCCTAGAGAGGACCTCTATGAGCCTCTGCCATCTATTCTCCATAGATAACAATTTATTCTCCATAGATAGCCATCTATTCTCCATAGAGACCATGTGCTCCTGTGAGTGGCGCATTAGCTGCTCCATGCAGGTGGCCATCCTATCCATGGAAGAGCCTACAGTCGCCATCGCCTGCGACACGATGGTGCTCATGTTGGAAATAGACTCCTCCATTCTCTGAACATTTGCAGACATTGCAGTTGCAAAATCTGTCAGAGCCCCCAGCAGTACTTCCTGCACTTCCAGGATCACCCTCTTTCTGGATGGCCCCCGAGGCTCAGCGTCCGTATGCTGCTGAGCAGAGTTGGGAGTGTCCTGCGCCCTCCGGTGAGAACTCTCCACTGCTGTCCCTGTCTCCACCATCTGCTCTTTTGCTCGCTTGTGACATGTGACAGACCCGGTGACAACACTACTCTATCTCGCGAGGGACCCACCAAGGTGTGTGTCTCTGCGCTGGTGCTGGGTGCTGGTGACGGTGCGCCCTCAGAGGCTGGAGGCTCCTCTGAGGAGTCATCGTCTTCCTCCTGGACAGTGGCGGGGGCTCTTGATGGACCTGTGGGAGAGTAAAGAGATGAGTTAGATATGCCATATGAAGAATGGGTACAGATACCATTATGCACATGATGACCATTCAGTGGCTGCTGACATCAGCCTCCATATGAGTGACATATATGCCATGTAGCTGTATGATATGTAATTCTGTCACCAGGTTGCTGAGATGTCCCCCTCTCTCCGTCTCCCACCTCCAGCGGCTCGGCCACTCCCGATACTTCCAACGCAGACTCCTCTGCTTTTGTGAGAGTGGCAAATGATGGAGGCCCACCTCCAGTTCGCTCCCTCTCTCTCTTATTGTGCGCTCTCTTTTCCTGCAAGGAGGGAAAGAAGAGAAGGTTGAGTTAGAGTGATGGAATGAGTGTAAGAATGGGTGGGTTACATCTTTAGAGGGAGACTATGATAGAGTGGGGTGGCAATGCCAGGTGGCCTCCTTGCATGTTGTTAGTTGGTATGATTGCAATAGGATGAGGGTGAGTGTGAGGGGTGGCTAGTAAGATGAGGATGTGATAATGTATAGAGAGGGATGGGTGGAGGTGCAAGGTATGTTGGTGTGAGTAATGGTGTGCAGGAGTAAGGTTGGGAAGGCAGAGTGATGCGGTGGTGATGAGAGGCACAGCAGATGAAGTTGAGTGTGGTTTTGTACTCACCTTTCCTGATCTAATGAGATCATTGAAACGTTTCCAGCAGTGCACCCAGGTCCTCCTGAACACATCCCTGCTGTTGACCTCCTCTGCAATTTGGAGCCAGGCTCTTTTTGTCTCCAGGGGAGGTCTCTTCCGCCCATTCAAAGGGATGAGGACCTCCCTGCGTGCTCTCACTCCCTCCACAAGCATATGGAGGGAGTCATCAGAGAACCTGGGTGCAGCCCTCTGCCTCTGTGCAGTCATGTCTCCAGGTGTTTGGAGCAATCAAAGCTTCAGTGCAGTGACTCCACACTCCTAGATGAAGCTTCAAATGCATTGGCTCCTTTAAATATCCTGGCTGAAAACATGTCGTCGATGATATCATCAGACCCACACCATTTAATAGGGCCAGGTAACGCGCAGGATGGGCTTAATAGGCCCCATTAGCACAAAATTGATTTCTGCAGCGGGATGGAAGCAAGAATGGGGTTGTGACCCAACATGCCGACCGCCCTGCACCTGATCCTCCCTAGTAAAGAAAATTCCGGCAAATGGGTTTCCCAGTGGGAATCCCCCTATCTGAGGTGTCTGGAAGAAAAGGAACAGTTACAAAGCCATATCAGATGAGCTAAGCTGCAGAAAAGATGTTTTATGCCCACCAACTGGGACCCTCACATCTGCGGATAGAGTTGGCCAGACCATGCTTTGGCAGACAATTAGTGCAAGCGGGTGATCTTTTTCCCAAAGGAAGCAAGGATAGTAGACACAGTGGGACCATGAACGTATAAGGATGCCTAACTATTCATAATCTTGGATGCTTCCTCATAGGTGTCCAGGGCATGCGCCAAAACTATTCTTTCCACACCGGAAGTACGTTTTAAAAGATCATTAAAATAGTTAAATAAGAATCCTACACTTGTTGTGAAATTGGGTTGCTTCAATGGCTAACTCACCACGTGAGAAACTCACTCAGCAACTGGTGGTGCTAACAGTTAGCAAGCACCCTTCAGTAGTGCTATGTAAAGTGCTCATCCACTACATACAGGTTTGTCCTTTTAGGCCATTGGTTATCTTTTGGGCAATTTTTGGCATATTTTCTCCCTTCTACGTCTGATTTTTTTTACATCTAATATGGTTTATCTGGTGCTGCAATGCTTTTGGCTGTTTTCAAAACAGTTTTACTGCAGTCATGGGTGGTCTGGTAATGCTGCCTTTGGGGCTGGAGGATGAGGGGGAGCAGGCAAGAAGACAGTAGAGAGCAGGAGCAGCTGCGATGAGGGAGGAGGAGGGCACTGCACAGGAGGCCATATCCATAGGGGGTCTTCAGGGAGCTTTTCTCCTACCTGAACTTCACTGAGGAGCAATGTCTCGGGCGCCTTCGCTATCTCCTGCTCCAGTCACAAGTCGAGCCTTGAACCAGGGCATGCACAGCATTGCCTGTGACTGTCAAGGTAACTGTGGCCCTTAACTTTTAAGCAACAGGCTCCTTCCAGACTGCAGCAGGTGACATCGGCTACACATTCCAGTTTGCAGTCCACTGTCGTATCAGGGAGGTCACTGAGTATCTCTACACCAGAAGGAACACCTACATCCCCATCGACAGAGTGAAGCAGGACGAGAGAGCACTAGGCTTCACACCCGCATTGCAGCCTTCCTCAGGGTTTGCAAGGTGCCATAGGCTGCACCCACATTGCCTTGCCTGCTCCCCATCACCATCCTGGCATCTTTCTGAATAGAAAGGGATTCCACTCCCTCATCGCCCAGTTTGTTTGCGACCACAGGCAGTGCATCATGCAGGTCTGTGCCCACTTTCCTGGCAGCAGTCATGATGCATTCATCCTGCATGAGTTCTCTGTGCCATCTTTATTCCAAGCAGCCTGTCAGGTTACAGGCTGGCTACTGGGCGACAAGGGCTATCACCTTCAGACTTGGAAAATGAGCACAGCTGCAGGGGTGACCTACAACGAAAGCCATGCTGCCACCAGAAATATCATCAAGCAGACAGTCGGCATGCTCAAGCAACACTTCCCCTGCCTGGATCATTCAGAAGGTGCTTTGCAGTATCCAAATATCCTGAGCGGGTATCCAGATTTGTTGTCATCCGCTGCATGCTGCATAACCTTGCCAACATGAGGAACCAGCCCTTACCACCACCTGGGCAGCAAGAAGTGCAGCAGCAGCAGGAGGAAGAGGTGCATGAAGAGGAGGTAGAACAGGAGAAGCATCAACGACCAGTGCCCCTAGCTGCTAGAGCTCTGAGAGCAGCTCATCTAAGGATGCGTCACAAGAACCAACTCTCCCATCCCCAATACACCAACTATCCCACAATCCTTATCAACACCGACCTTACTACCACCATCCGATTGCCTTCAGTCCAGTCTTATGGGTCTTGCCCACACTTCTCAACAAATATAAACACCAAACCAAATCCAGAAGAGAAAAACAAATTTATCCAACAACTCAATTCTATCTGCGTCTAATAGTTAAGAATCAGCCAAGTGGAACTCCTTAGTAAAAACAGAAAATGCTGGAAATACTCAGCAGGTCAGGCAGCATCTGTGGAGAGAGAAACAGAGTTAGCGAATACAGTATACTAAATTGCAAGAAGTACAAGTAAGTCACTGTTTCACCTAGAAGGAGTGTTTGGGGGCCTGGACAGTGGGAAGGGAGGAGGTAAAAGGGCTTAGTATACTGTATTCGCTGCTCACGATGAGCTTCCGGTCGCCTGTCACTTTAATTCTCCGCTCCACTCGCACTCACGATGAAGCAGCTGAAGATGGTTGGGCCTTGGACACTGCCCTGAGGAACTCCTGCAGCAATGTCCTGGGGCTCATCCACTGCCTGTATACCTTGTGTTGGGGTTATCGCCTCCGGCATGGAGGAGCCCTGCGCTGATGCCCTCTGTCCCGTGGAGCATCAGGGCGTTGAGGAAAATGTTGGTGGTGTTGTTGTTGGTGCTGCTAGTGTGCCTGGTGCTGCTGGTATTGGGGCTCATCGTGGTCAGATTCTGAGGACCAAGGTGAGACAGTATAAATAGCACCCATGCTGATAGAAGAGATGGCAGGTCAAGTAAAGTTGACAGAAGCAATCTGTCAATGGTGAGGGAGGTTCTTCCAATGAGGTGACACTGGATGGAAACTTTGCTGGAAAGACTTGCAGCCTGCAGAAAGCTCAGTCTGTGCTGGGAATACAGTCAGCAACAGCTTCTGCCTGAGGAAAGTGATCAGCTGTCAGGTGGGAGCTTTTAAACTACATTTGATGCTGTCAAGTAATCAGCTGGAGCAATGGCCACTTAGCTCCTGCCTCAGGTTGACAGACATGGTTCCCGAGCTGCGTGAAACCCGTGGCCGTGCAGGGAAATTTAAAATATAGGGGAAAAAGACTCTTAAATATCTGTAAACAAGCTGATAATGATTTCAATTAGGTCGCCTGCCTCTGCCGATTGGGTCGCTGCTGCACTGACAAACGCGCCCGAGGGAAAGGCACGTGGGGGCGGGATGACGGTGGGTTCCCGACCTGCTCCCACTTTTTTCAAATTTCCCACCTGACCCGCCTCCATTCCCGCCTACACGGACCCCAGAAAATTCCGGCCTTTGTTTCCATTTCCCACACCAGTAATCCTTCTGGCCTTTCTGAGTGGCACTGTCAACCAAATGCCAGTTTGTGCAACAGGAAGTAGTTAGTGGCTGCCCCAAGGTCACTTCACTTGGAACTTTGTACCCAGCATAGAGAGGTCCCAGAAAAATAACGTCTGATGCCACACAGTCTCCTTTGTTGTTTTATTACGAGTTGTGCTGTGTTAATAACAAAATTATTTTGTTCTTAGGTGGTGGTCGAAACCCAGTTACACCTCGATTCATGAGGCACTTTAACATTGTGACTATTAACGAGTTTGATGACAAAAATATGTATACCATTTTCTCTCGGATCCTTGACTGGCAGTTTTGTCTAAGGTATATTACGCTATTTAAAGACTTAAATGTTGGAATGAACAAGCAGAAGTTTCAGTCACTTTTAAATAACTACCCGCCTTATCTATCTCAGTTCTTTAAAAATGTCAGCACAGGAAAGGTTTAGATTGATATGGGAAAATGCTGTTTTAAATAATGTTCTCTCTTGTTTTTTTTTACTCTCTTGCTTTCTCTCTTTGGCCTGGAATTTTCTCGAAATGACAAACTGCTGTTGCACCTTTAAAAAAAAAAATGTACCATCCGCTCGTGGCTTCTAGAGGGAGATACACGAGTTTCTTGGGTTTGCTCATTTGCAGGTATTCATGGAAAACTGGTGTAAAACCAGTGTATTAGCTGAACCAGGAGGAAACTTCTGTGCAGCATTTAAATGCACTGTTCAGTCTGCACACTTTAGTAGCACATTGGAGGAAAAGCAGCTTAAACAGGAACAGTGCTTGGCTCTCTCATTTCTCTCTCAAATTGTTTCACTGAATGCTTTACCAATATTTACACTTGATTAGAATTATGAATACTCAAGTGCCAGGACATGGCACCAAGGCAGAGGAGATGAATGCACAACTTCCCTCATTCAGACTTCCAAGCCATCTTGGAGGGTATTGAAAGCAGAACGTAGCGACTCCTGGGTGTGGGTGCCACCAAGTCTCCCATAATTATCACTTGTGTCACCTGGAGGGAGGTGGCACTGACAATGGCACTGACTGCCAACTCACTCACTCACTCCCAGGACTGCAGAACAGTGCTGCAAGAAATTACACTCTTCAGCAGGGTAGGTAATGTAAAACATTGTACACTTCTCCCTTTTTCTTCCTTGCCCACCCTGGGCACCGGCATACACTTCACCCTCTTAAAACAACACTTCCAAATCTAACCCTTCACAATACTTTTTGGTTAAGGGGGGCTCCAACTCGGCATCTTGCACACTGGTTGCACAGCTCCCCTCACAACAATTACTGACATGCACAACCCTAAAAAACCATTTCTCCACTTTAACAGTTTCATACCCCCACATCTCTTACCTCATCTCTCCCATGCCAATTGGTGCACAGCAGCAGTTTAACTTTAGGAAACTCTGGCTCTCACTTTGAGAGACTGAAATGAGGCCAGTTGCAACTCAGCGGGCAAGTCGTGGGAGAGCTGCAGAAGCGCAAGGAAACTTGGGGCAAACTGTTTATATGTGGAAGTCGGGCGGAATTGGCTTCCACCAGACCTTCCTCACAAATAAATTGTCAAAACCATTTCAGCACTGCTGATGTGCTGGAGTTGGCGAGGAAATTCATCCCCTTCATCTCTTAAATTTAATCAAGACTCTAGTGATAACTTTGAGAATTAGCTTTAAAATCTATATGGAGGTATTTAACTTGCATCTTGAAAACTCTCAAGTATCTTTACCAGGGATGGCACAGCAATATGTTAAAGGACAGATACAGCCCCTCCAAACTTTGTAATATTTTTGTCTGTTCATGATGATCTTTAAATCTGGAAAGGTAAAAGGGGAACTAGAGGTAGCATTATGAAAGTTAGACTTGGGACAAGTAGCATTTTGACTTGGAATGTAATGTCTATCTATAAAGTAACTTGTGAATCTATTTTTGAACATCAAGCGATTTGAGGAATTGCAAGAGACTTGCAGGGAGAAATTCGTGTTTGCCAGTGTAAAGTTGCCAGTGTCACCGGCAACTGGAGTTAGCAGTCGCTGAAAATGGCCGCAACGCTAATGGAGCAAAATTCATCTGAGGGGATGAAGATTGTTGGCGCAGCGCTTACCTGCCGTGCAATACCGTCCTGGAGGCATCCGACCTGAAATTTGTGTGCAGGTGCGGCGATCAAGCCTCGCACAGCCTCTGGAAGCGAGGCTGTGGCGCTTGCAAGGAATTGTGGGCAATGAGGAGGCCTGAGAATTAAAAAGGCTAGGCACACTGAAGCAATACAAATTATAATGAAGTGAAACAATGCAGTTTTCAGCTCTTTCTGCCTTAAAAAATACTTAACATTAAAAAGAAGTCCCAAATGTGAATATTCAGCTCTTAAAGCTGAATTCCCTTCCTAACTTCAAAAAATGGGAAAGATGCCTCAGCGCTAACACAAATGGCTCAGCGAGCCAGGGAAAGGGCACCCAGGGTCTCGCACGCAGCACTCCGGCTCTGTGCAGGGGGTCAACATTGCAAGACAGGCACTCTACCCACAGCAGCCAGGAGGTCCTCCAGAAAGAACAATGTGGGAGTACATCACCGAGGCCGTCACTGCCAGCAGTGTCGCCCCCACCACCTGGCTCCAGTGCCCAAAGAAGCTTCATGACCTCAGACCACAGGTCAAGGTCAGTGAATGAATCTTCAAAAGCTGTCTCCTACCAACTGCACCACTAGCCTCACACACTGCTCAATGCACGACCCCCACCCCCAATCACTCACCTACCAACAATCTGCACCAATCACGAGGCACATCTCCCATTCCTAGCCTCACCTCCTTGGAGGAGACGGTGCTGGCCATTCTTGGCAGCAGCATTGCTGAACCCTGGGCCAGCAGCGGGGCTGAAAGGATATAAGATGCTGGTATCCTCATATGTTATCCTCCTTCTGCCATGCACCTCATGCTTTCCCACCCTCCCATCACCACAACTCCACCCGTGTGTCTTCCTCATTTCACACATCCAAGAAATGCAGCCTGCCCAGCCAGTGGGTGACCAAGAAGAGGGAGAGGAGAGTGAAGAAGACGATTGATTTGACACTCCCAGCCACCAGCTCCTCAAGGTCAACCAGCAAAGAGATCTGCAGTGTCCCCCACTGAAAGTCAGCAGCCTTCCACCAGCCATGCTGCAGCCACTGGGTTGGACTGCAGGACATCAGTAGGATAGGCAAAGGCACACACAAGACAGTCACTAAGAAAATGCATACGGGTGATAAGTTGTTTTCTTGATGTCACATTGAATGGATAGATGTATATAGGTGGATTGGAAAGTTTGCTTTGTGGTGGCTTTTATTTCAGCATCGTGGCCAAGAGGACATTGTGATGGTCAGTAACAGATGGAAGGTAAGGTGTGGGACTAATGTTGAAAGGGGAATTGGGGTTGTGGTCACTGGGACCGCAGGCGGATAATTGCATCCCGGATATCCCGGCCACAAAGGGGCTGTCTGGGATGCATCTGATTCCTCCTCTGCGGCTTCCTCCTCTTCTGTGTCTTCCTCTTCCCTCTGCAAGCGGATGCTGTAAATGTGAAATGACAGCATAAAATGCTGGAAATACTCAGCTAGTTCAGCAGCATCTTGATCTGGGAACTCTGTTTTTCTCCCCACGGATGTTGCATGACCTGCTGAGTATTTGCAGCATGTTCTGTCTTCCCAAAGGCCTTCATTTACCATCTGAGCCCTTGCAAGCGTCCAGCAGCACTCTATTGCAGCAAGCCACCACTTAATTAAAATCAAAAAATCCCAGTCTAAATCCTGAAATCCAAACTTGCCTGAACGATGTGTGTGTCCCTTTAAGAGGTGCAGACATCGCCACTGTTAACCTGGCGTGCTTAGGATGTGCTAGGGTCGAATTTCGCGCTTGTGACAGAAAATCAGCGTTGCATGCTGATTTACGTCACAACGCCGCCATTTTGTTGGTGATGGCACTACCAGTTACCGGCAGCGCAAAGGTAGGGACCAAAATGGCGGCTGCCACGGGACCCACCAGCAGCTGGCGAAAGAGCGGCGGCCGCCATTTTAGCGCCATTTAATGCGAAATGGAGAGGCACTAAGGCCACAAATTTCTCGCCCTTGTTATTTGATATTTGACGATGATTAATAATGGAAGTAAATCTTGCTATTGAATTATGGTGGAAGTGAACATTGTGACAGTCTTATTTAATGACATTTAGGGAAGATTCATAAAATTGCAGCAGATGTTGTGATATTAAGATTAGGAATTGTGATATTTCATGTCTATATGATCATCCACAGGATAATGTTTCATGTGTGTTGTAACATTCAAAATGTAGGAAAAGCTATGTTCTGTAACAGGATCTATAGTAGCAGGATTTCCTGTTTAGACCCTCTTTTACAGCGACCCATAAACATATTGAATGTATAAATTTGAATCATATATTTAGTGAATTGTATTAAGAATTTTTTTGCTAAATTGCATTAATCAAGGCAACATTAAATCAGTACATAGCACTCAACTGTGACCACAGCAAAGCTTGACATTCCCTTGACCTGTAGAAATCAATTGTAGAGAAACAGGGAAATAATTTACTACTCCATTGATTGCTGATTTTGAGTTTCCATGTAGAAAGTTATTTCTTTGTATTTTCCTAAAAAAGCATATCTAAATAGGGCTATAGTATCACTTGTTTATAATCTAATAATATAGTTGAAAGTACCTGCAGCTTAACTATAATGAGATTGTTGCTGGCACTTCTGGCTATTGAATGTGTGCTACTGTCTTTTTATGAATAATAAAACCTGTGTATCTCCTATTAAAATAATATTCTAATTTTGATTGCATTTATTGTGTTTTTGCTTAGGTTCACTTTCCCACCGCAATTTGAAATTCTGACTTCACAGGTCATTCATGCCACTTTGTGTGTTTACAAGGAAGCAATGAAGAATCTCCTCCCAACACCGGCTAAGTCTCACTATCTGTTTAACCTGCGGGATTTTTCCCGTGTTATTCAGGGGGTGTGTCTTTCAAGTCCGGAGACATCAGGAACTCCAGCTGTGATCAAGCGTCTCTGGGTTCATGAGGTGAAATCTTTTTTTATATGCGTTAGTGGGGCTAGGTCTGTTTATTAGCGATCTAATTTTCTGTGAAAATAATAAAGGCTTGCTGGTGTGACTGTGATAGATGGAATAGTATGGGGTGTGTGAATGTTAGTGTATAGTTAAATGGTGGATGAAGTGTGTTGAGTTTGTGATGCTGGTGGTGGTGTAGTTATTGAGAAGTGTGCATGTGAAATAGGCTCTTAACTTGACCACTCTGCCAATCGTTAAATTTCCTGCGGTACTGGAGCCATGTCCTGGTGGCAGGGCTCCTGGCTGTGACCTCCACAGCGATCTCCTCCCACATCTGCTGCATTATTTGCCTCTGTGGCTTCCTTCCCCCCTGTGGATGCAGGACATCCCTCCTCCTCTGTACCTCCTCTACCAGGACCTCCAGTCCTGCGTCCGAGAACCCGTGCGCCCTCTCCCTCGGTCTGTGAACCCATCCTGAAATGTGCCGTTGCCTGCCGTTGACCACACCGCTGACCATAGCCCAGGCTTCAACTTCGTTAAAATTTTAGTTAGAACTTGAATTTTTAAATGTGTGCAATTATTCACTTAAGTTATATTTCAGTTGCATTTTTTAAAAATGGTTAGAGTTATTCTACCTTGCATAAAATTTAATTTTTTGTTGTGGAAGTGCAGTGGAATGTGATTCTGAGATCTGATTAGTTGCTGCTAAGAACATGATCGATAATGCCACATGGTTAACACGGTGCACGCAAAGACGATTTGGATGCTATAATCATTCATTCATGCGGACGCAAAATGGTTTATCCTTTCTTTCCTATTTGTTCCCTTTTTCTGCCGCTCTTGATTTTATCTACTTTCTCAGATACACACTGATACACAGGATCCAGTTGCTGCAACCATTCAAATGTCACAAAATAAGAAAGCAATGCAAAAATATGAATGCAAAGTTTGACTTGTCACACTAAAATCTATCTTTAAAGCAATGGGAATTTAAAAGAGAACAGATCGATTTATATTTATATTTTTGGAGTCTGCAGTATATCAGTATTTTTGTTTTCTTTGGACTGTTTTTTTAACCCTCCTTACATTGCCAGTGTTTGTGCCACACATTTAGTACTGCCATTAAAATTTAAAATTGAGAGGTCGCACAACACCAGGTTATAGTCCAACAGTTTTAACACCAGGTTATAGTCCAAGAGTTCAAATAAAACTGTTGGACTATAACCTGGTGTTGTGCGACCTCTCAATTTTGTCCACCCCAGTCCAACACCGGCATCTCTGCATCATTAAAATTTAAGCCATTAGTATTCCAAACATTTCTATTTACATCTTGTGGAGGAAGAATAGGGGTAACAATGAAGGAATACCTAGCAGGTGAGGCTGCAACAGAGTTGGACCTGAATATATAGGCAGAGGAGCACTTACCTGAATTGTCAAAGGAACTGTTTTTGTAGAATGCAGTTCGCCAGAGAGGATTTGACAGAGTTGTGCCTGGTCACCAACCAAAATTCAGTATAGGCACATCGCTACCAATAGCTATCAAGGCCACCACAGCACTCAACATTTATGCCTCAATCTCATTCCAATGTGCCACAAGGGACATCAGAAATATGAGTTGAAATGCAGTACATAGGTGTGTAAAGCGGGTGACTAATGCATTTCTTGCTAGAGCAAGGACCTTTGTCATATTTCCCAGGACAGCCAGCAACAGTATGAGAGAGCATGCCACCTTTTTACAAATGACAGGATTCCTCAAAGTACAGGACATCATTGATGGCACCCATGTGGCCCTACAGGCTCCTGCACGCAATAGCTGACAATAGCCAACAGCTATGCCGATTGGCTGCCGCATTTCCTACAAAAGCAACAGAGATTCAACTTCAAAAGTAATCTGTTGCTTGTAAAGTGTTTTGGGTTGCCTTATAGAATCATAGAATGGTTACAGCACAGAAGGAGGCCATTCGGCCCATCAAGAGCACTTCAGCTATTCCTGCTCCCCTGCAGTGCATTCCCGATCCTAACCACTCGCTGCGTAAAAAAGTTTTCCCTCATGTCGCCTTTGTTTTTTTGCCAATCACTTTAAATCTGTGTCCTCTGGTTCTCTATGCTTCCGCCAATGGGAACAGTTTCTCTCTATCTACTCTGTCTAGACCCCTCATGATTTTGAATACCTCTATCAAATCTCCTCTCAACCTTCTCTGCTCTAAGGAGAACAACCCCAGCTTCTCCAGTCTATCCACGTAACTGAAGTCCCTCATCCCTGGAATCATTCTCGTAAATCTTTTCTGCACCCTCTCTAAGGCCTTCACATCCTTCCTAAAGTGCAGTGCCTAGAATTGGACACAATACTCCAGTTGAGGCCGAACCAGTGTTTTATAAAGGTTCATCATAACTTCCTTGCTTTTGTACTCTATGCCTCTATTTATGAAGCTCAGGATCCTGTAAGCTTTTTTAACTGCTTTCTCAACTTGCGCTGCCACCTTCAACGATTTGTGCACATATACCCCCAGGTCTCTCTGTTCATGCGCCCCCTTTAGAATTGTACCCTTTAGTTTATATTGCTTCTCCTCATTCTTCCTACCAAAATGTATCACTTCGCACTTTTCTGCGTTAAATTTAATCTGCTACGTGTCCACCCATTTCACCAGCCTGTCTATGTCTTCTTGAAGTCTATCAGTATCCTCCTCACTGTTCACTATACTTCCAAGTTTTGTGTCATCTGCAAATTTTGAAATTGTGCCCTGTACACCCAAGTCCAAGTCATTAATATATATCAAGAAAGGCAGTGGTCCTAGTACCGACCCCTGGGAAACACCACTGTATACCTTCTTCCAGTCCGAAAAACAACCGTTCAACACTACTCTGTTTCCTGTCACTTAGCCAATTTCGTATCCATGCTGTGACTGTCCCTTTTATTCCACGGGCTTCGACTTTGCTGGCAAGCCTATTATTTGGCACTTTATCAAATGCCTTTTGGAAGTCCATGTACACCACGTCAACCGCATTGCCCTCATCAACTTTCTCTGTTACCTCATCAAAAACCTTGATCAAGTTAGTTAAACACGATTTGCCTTTAACAAATCTGTGCTGCCTTTCCTTAATTAATCCACACTTGTCCAAGTGACTGTTAACTTTGTCCCTGATTATCATTTCTAAAAGCTTCCCCACTACCAAGGTTAAACTGACTGGTCTGTAGTTGCTGGGTTTATCCTTGCACCCTTTTTTGGACAAGGGTGTAACATTTGCAATTCTCCAGTTCTCTGGCGCCACCCCCGTATCTAAGGAAGATTGGAAGATTGTGGCTAGTACCTCCGCAATCTCTTCCTTAACTTCCCTCAGCATCCTAGGATGCATCCTATCTGGTCCTGGTGACTTATCAACTTTAAGTACAGACAGCCTTTCTGCTACCTCCTCTTTATCAATTTTTATCTCATTCAGTATCTCCACTACCTCCCCTTTCACTATGACTTTGGCAGCATCTTCTTCCTTGGTGAAGACAGATGCAAATTACTAATTTAATACATCAGCCATGCCCTCTACCTCCATGCGTAGGTCTCATTTTTGGTCCCTAATCGGCCCCACCCCTCTTACTACCCGTTTATTATTTACCCGTTTATTATCTATATGCCTGTAGAAGACTTTTGAATTCCTTTTTATGTTAGCTGCCAATCTATTCTCATACTCTCTCTCTTTGCCCCAATGTCTTGAGGATGTAGAAAGTGCTACATAAATGCAAGACATTTGTTTTTCTTTTTATTGTTCTCACAAACATTCAAAATGAATTATAATTTCTTTGTGTCTGAAATGTAGGTTTTACGAGTCTATTATGATCGTTTGGTAGATGATGGAGATCGAACTTGGCTTGTTGACTGTCTCAGAGAAGTGATGGAGAGTCAGATGGAGGAGAACTTTGATGAACTTTTCATACACCTTGACATTAATGGTGATGGCAAAGTGATGGAAGATGAACTTCGCAGCCTTATGTTCTGTGATTTCAGTGACCCGAAAGGTGAAGACAAGGGCTATAGAGAAATCTTTGATAACAGAATGTTACGAAAAGTGGTTGAGAGTCATTTGGAGGAGTTTAATAACCTTAGTAAAAAGCCTATGAATCTGGTTGTATTCAGATTTGCAATTGAGCATGTCTGTCGAATTTCCCGTATTCTAAAGCAGCCCCATAGCCATGCCCTTTTGGTGGGAGTTGGAGGCAGTGGACGTCAGTCACTAACCCGGCTTGCATCACATATGGCTGACTACATTCTATTTCAAGTGGAAATTTCCAAGAGTTATGGCTCTAATGAATGGCGAGAAGATATAAAACAAATATTTCGAAAAGCTACCGAAGGTGAGATGCAAGGTGTATTTTTATTTACTGACACTCAGATTAAACGGGAGTCATTTCTAGAAGACATCAGCAATTTATTGAATGCGGGGGAAGTGCCAAATCTCTTTGCTGTGGATGAGAAACAGGAGGTTTGTGAACGTATGCGTCTAATTGACCGTCAAAGAGATAGATCAAAGCAGACTGATGGGAGTCCATTGGCACTTTTCAACATGTTTATTGAGCGCTGCCGTAATCAGTTACATGTGGTTTTAGCAATGAGTCCAATTGGAGACGCATTCCGGAACAGGCTAAGGAAGTTCCCAGCACTTGTCAACTGCTGTACCATAAACTGGTTTCAGGTAAGAGTCTCAGTTCACATGTTTATTAGACCTTGGTTCATGGGAACATAGGAACAGGAGTAGGCCATTTTCCTCCTCGAGCCTGTTCCGCCGTTCAGTGCGATCGTGGCTGATCTGTGACCGAACTCCATATACCCGCCTTTGTCCCATATCCCTTAATACCGTTGGTTAACAAAAATCTATCAATCTCAGATTTAAAATTAACAATTGACCTAGCATCAACTGCCATTTGCGGAAAAGAGTTCCAAACTTCTACCACCCTTTGTGTGTAGAAGTGTTTCTTAACTTCACTCCTGAAAAGCCTGGCTCTAACCTTTAGGCTATGTCCCCTAGTCCTAGACTCCCCACCTGCGGAACAGGTCATCCCACCCCCACGCGCCTTTCCCTTGGCCGTTTCGTGTTTCTCCCTTTCAAACACAACGTTGTACTCGATCATATTATGATCGCTATCAGATAAATGTTCACGCACCATTAGGCTGTTAACTAAATCTGGCTCTTTACTCATTATTAAATCTACTATGGCATGCCCCCTTGATGGTTCTAGGACATATTGTCGCAGAAAACTTTGCTGGGAGTGTACTATAGGCCCCCAAACAGTCAGGGGGAGATAGAGGAACAGATATGTAGGCAAATCTCAGAGAAGTGTAGAAATAATAGGGTGATAATAGTAGGGGTTTCAACTTCCCCAATATTAACTGGGATAGTCAGAGTGTGAAAGGCTAAGAGGGTGCGGAATTCTTAAAGTGCATCCAGGAGAGCTTTTTGAGCCAGCATGTAGAAAGTCCTACAAGAGAGGGGGCGGTACTGGACCTAATTCTAGGGAATGTAGCCGGGCAAGTGGTAGAAGTGTCAGTAGGAGAGCATTTTGGTGACAGTGACCATAATTCGGTGAGATTTAAGGTAGTCATGGAAAAGGACAAAGATGGACCGGAAATAAAGGTTCTAAATTGGGGGAAGGCCGATTTTAATATGATAAGACAGGATCTGGCCAAAGTGGACTGGGATCAGCTACTTGTAGGAAAATCCACATCAGAGCAGTGGGAGTCTTTTAGAAAGGAAATAGAGAGAGTACAACGCCAACATGTTCCCGTAAAGGTCAAGGGTGGGACCAACAAGCCCAGGGAACCCTGGATGTCAAGGGATATACAAGAATGAATTAGGAAAAAAAGGGAGGCTTTTGGCAGATACAAAGGACTAAAAACAGTGAAAGCCCTAGAGGAGTATAGAAAGTGCAGGGGGGTACTTAAAAAAGAAATTAGGAGAGCGAAGAGGGGGCATGAAAAAACACTGGCGGGCAAAATAAAGGAAAATCCCAAGGTGTTTTATAAGTATATTAAAGGCAAGAGGATAACCAGGGAAAGAGTAGGGCCCATTAGGGACCAAAGTGGCAATCTGTGTGTAGAGCCGGAAGATGTGGGTGAGGTTTTAAATGAATATTTTGCATCTGTGTTCACTATGGAGAAGGACAATGTAGGCATAGAAATCAGGCAGGGGGATTGTGATATACTTGAACAAATTAGTATTGAGAGGGAGGTGGTACTAGCGGTTTTAGCGGGCTTAAAAGTGGATAAATCCCCAGGCCCTGACGAGATGTATCCCAGGCTGCTGTGTGAGGCAAGGGAGGAGATTGCAGGGGCTCTGACACAAATTTTCAGAACCTCTCTGGCCACAGGGGAGGTGCCAGAGGACTGGAGAACAGCTAACGTAGTACCATTATTCAAGAAGGGTAGTAGGGATAAACCAGGGAATTACAGGACAGAGAGGCTGACATCAGTGGTAGGGAAATTATTGGAAAAAGTTCTGAGGGACATAATTAGTCTCCACTTGAAGAGTCAAGGATTAATCGAGGATAGTCAGCATGGCTTTGTCAGGGGGAGATCATGTCTAACCAATTTGATTGAATTTTTCGAGGGGGTGACTTGGTGTGTGGATGAGGGTAGTGTAGTTGATGTAGTCTACATGGACTTCAGTAAGGCTTTTGACAAAGTTCCGCATGGGAGACTGGTCATGAAGGTAAGAGCCCATGGGATCCAGGGCAATTTGGCACATTGGATCCAAAATTGGCTTAGTGGCAGGAGGCAGAGGGTGATGGTCGAAGGTTGTTTTTGTGACTGGAAGCCTGTGTCCAGTGGTGTATCGCAGGGATCGGTGCTGGGTTCTTTGCTGTTTGTAGTGTACATTAATGATTTAGATATGAATGTAGGAGGTATGATCAGTAAGTTCGCAGATGACACAAAAATTGGTGGAGTGGTAAATAGCGAGGAGGGAAGCCTCAGGCTACAGGACGATATAGACAGGTTGGTTAGATGGGCAGAACAGTGGCAAATGGAATTTAACCCTGAAAAGTGTGAGGTGATGCATTTTGGGAGGACTAACAAGGCAAGGGAATACACAATGAATGGTAGGACCCTAGGAAGGACAGAGGTTCAGAGGGACCTTGGTGTGCATGTACATAGATCCCTAAAGGCAGCAGGACAGGTAGATAAGGTGGTTAAAAAGGCATATGGGATACTTGCCTTCATTAGCCGAGGCATAGAATATAAGAGCAGAGAGGTTATGATGGAGCTGTACAAAATGCTAGTTAGGCCACAGCTGGAATACTGTGTGCAGTTCTGGTTGCCACACTATAGGAGGGATGTGATTGCATTGGAGAGGGTGCAGAGGAGATTCACCAGAATGTTACCTGGGATGGAGCGCTTCAGCTATGAAGAGAGACTGGACAGGCTGGGGTTGTTTTCCTTAGAGCAGAGAAGGCTGAGGGGGGACCTGATTGAGGTGTAAACAATTATGAGGGGCATAGATAGGGTAGATAGAAAGGAACTTTTCCCCTTAGTAGAGGGGTCAATAACCAGGGGGCATAGTTTCAAGGTAAGGGGCAGGAGGTTTCGATGGGATTTGAGGAAAAACTTTTTCTCCCAGAGGGTGGTTGGAATCTGGAACTCACTGCCTGAAAGGGTGGTAGAGGCAGGAACCCTCACAACATTCAAGAAGCATTTAGATGAGCACTTGAAACGCCATAGCATACAAGGCTACGGACCAAGTGCTGGAAAATGGGATTAGAATAGATAGGGCTTGATGGCCGGCGTGGACACGATGGGCCGAAGGGCCTCTTTCTGTGCTGTATGACTCTATGACTATCCTGACCACACTCAAGAAATTCACTACCTTTCTGACACAAGCTAGTCTACTTATCCCAATCTATATGAAAGTTAAAATCTCCCATTAAAACCACTCTGCCTTTACTACATGCTTGTCTAATCTCTGCATTTAGTATTCTGCTACTTCACAGCTGCTACCAGGGGGTCTATACACAACTCCCACTACTGTCTTAAATCCTTTTCTGTTTCTTCATTCTACCCAGCAAGTCTCCACTGCCTGCTTACTTCTCGTTATATCCTCTCTTATTATTGAAGTAATTTCATGCTTAATCATCAAGGCTACTCCTCCCCAATGGTCCCGCTAAGCTGCGCGTGTGGCCGCTCATTAATCTAAAAGGTCCCATGCAGTCGGCTTTTACATTGTAAACACCATGCATGTGCAGAATTTAAAGGGACCGCACATTAAAAGAAACAGGCCGCACAGAACAAAGTGCAGCTTAGAGGGAACATTGCTCCTCCCCCTCTACCAGTTTCCCTATCCTTCCTGTAGACCTTATAACCTGGTATATTCAGTTCCCAGTCCTGTCCATCTTGCAGCCATGTCTCAGTAATGGCTACCATGTCATTCCCTCTAAGTTGAATTCGTGCCTGCATTGTGTTTTTTAGAGAACGCTTATTTGGGCCACACACCCAAACCTGTCCTTCCGCTCTAATGTTTTTCACACACATTTCTTATTTCTCCTGATTTATTTACTTTACATCTTTTAGTTTTCCCTTTACCTGTAGTGCCTAAAGCACAATTTCTGATTACTCTCTTCCCTTTCATTTGTTTTAGAATGATTTTCCATCTATACCCTCCCCCCTCTCCCATTTACTAGTTTAAAGTCCTTGTGACTGTCTATTCATCCTTTCCAGCCTGGTTATGGTGGAGCCTATCCCAACGGTACAGTTCCTTCCTGTCCCAGTACTGGTGCCAGTGTCCCATGAAATGGAATCCTCTTTCCCACACCACTCCTTCAGCCACATGTTCACCTCCCTAATCTACTTATCCCTATGCCAATTTGCACGTGGCTCGGGGATTAATCCAGAGATTATAACCTTTGAGGTCCTGTTTTTTAATTTAGCTCCTAGCTCCTGGTACTCTCTTGCCTAGTCTTTCCTACGTTATTGGTCCCAACATGGACCACATCGACTGGATCCTTCCCCTCCCGCTCCAATATCCTTTCAACACGGTTTGAGATATCCCTCACCCTGGCACCAGGTAGGCAACATACTATGTGGGACTCTCGATCCTACTTATAATGGATGCTATCTGTCCCCTTAATTATTGAATCCCCTACAACTACCACATTAGGGTTCCCCTCCTCCTCCCTTTGGAAAGCCTCCTGCTCCAAGGTGCCATGGTCAGCATTCTGGCTGTCCTTACGACAGTCTTCATCCTTATCCTCACAAGTAGCAAATACATTGTACCTGTTGGATAGGATTAGTTTCTGCGGATCCTCGTTGTCTATCTCAATTGGGTTCCCCTTTCTCTGTAAACTATCGGTCACACCAACCCCATTCTGATCCTGCACCTCTCTAGGAGTTGTGACCGAGGTCTGGAGCAAACTGTCAAGATACTCCTCCCCCTCCCTTATGTGTCAGAGTGTCTCCAATTCGCACTCCAGCTCGATGACTCTGACTCTGAGCCGGAGTGATTTGAGGCGGAGACATCTACTGCAGACGTGTTCGCTCGGGACAGTCTCACTGTTGACAGTCTCCCACACATTGCAGTCCAGACACACAACCTGTTCTGCCATATCTTAGTCTTTTATTTATTTATGGATAATTACTTTTTAGTCTGTTTAATTTTTTTTATACACTAACTTGCACTAAGCACTAAAACACTGAACAAAATTTTAGATACTTACTGCCTCAAGCTTACACAGACAAGTATTAAAGGCAAAAAGGAGCACCACCCTCTGCACCAAATTCCCACGCTCACCACATTCTCAACTTCCTATTCCATTTACGTTACGATCTGTGGTTTAGCTCTGTGTTTCAGATCTATGTTCTGAAGTTGAACAAGTAAGTAATAAATCAACTTGAGTTGAAGAACTATTCAAACTAGTGATACAATCTTGTATTTAATTACGAAATTTGCCAAGATTTTAGCTTATTCAGGGTATTGTTGTACTACAGGTTCCAATACCTATTGAAAGTAATGCAGGACCAGCAGACTCGTTATACTGCTGGGTTTATATTGTCCAGTTAACAGGGAAATTTGGTGCAGAGCACTCCTCATTGGAATTTGATTGCCAGTTAAATTTGAACATTAACAAAGAACAGACGGTCCCATTGGCTTTCTGTTAACAATAATAGTTTCAGAAAGGAGTTTAAAAAGTTCTCAAGCCATCCCATCCCTCCTTGGAAATGCTTAAATTTTGCTTTGCACTAGGAGTTGTACTGCATCAGGTTTGAGACTACGACTGGAATTTCCGGAGTGTCAGTGGGCGGGATTGGTGGCAGGTCGAGTGGGAAAGTGTTTTTTTTTTGACAGTGGGTCAGGAACCCGCTGTCAACCTGCTGCAACGCGCCTCTCCCAATGTCTGGTCTGTCAATGCTGAGCAGACCCAACCGGCAGTGGCAGATGACCCATTTAAACTCATTATAATGTACTTAACAGACCTTTAACAGGCTTTTTTAACTTTAACTCAATGGCCATGGGAACCACGCTGTTCGGGGACCACATCTCTCAACCTGAGGCGGGAGTTCAGTGGCCATTGTTCCAGCTGATTACTTGACAGCTTCAAATGTACAGTAAAAGCTCCCACCTGACAGATCATCACTTTCCTCAGCCACACGCTGTTTCTCAGCCCATTTCCAACACAGATTCTGCAGGCTTTCCACTTTCCACTCTCCAGCCACTCTCGCCTCATTGGAAGAACTCTCTCACCATTGACAGAATGCTTCTGTCATCTCTACTGCACCTGCCATCTATTCTATCAACATGGGTGCCCTTTATACTCTCTCACCTTGGTCCTCAGAATTGGACCATGATGAGTTCCAACTCCAGCAGCACCAGGTACACCAGCAGCACCAACAACAACACCAACCTTCTCCACAATCACCTGATGCAGCACAGGACAGAGGGCACCAGCACCTGAGCATATTGCTGGCTGAGAGGCCAGGGATGGCCTCACCATGGCTAGATTTACTTCACTTGACGCTGTACACCCTGGCTGCCACATGATGCGCCAGGTTGGCACGACCCCACACCAACACCATAAAGCATCCCTACAATGTCCAAGCCATTCCTTTCACACTCACCACCATTGCGGGGGGTACCGTTACGTCTCACCATTCACTGCAACTCACTAAGCCATTTCCAAAGGTGCACACAAATCTGTCCAAGAACGCAAAATGTTGAAAATAAAGGTTTCAATGTTTCACTTTACATGAACATTAGATAAAACACCCAAGTGGCTACCCTTGTGTGTTGTTAGTTGGTATGATTGCACTAGGATGAGGGTGAGTGTGAGGGGTGGCTAGTGAGATGGGGATGTGATAATGTAGGTAGAGAGAGAGGGATGGATGGAGGTGCAAGGTAAATTGGTGTGAGTAAGGATGTGCAGGAGTAGGGTAGGGAAGGCAGAGTGATGGGGATGTGATGAGAGGCACAGGAGGATGAAGGTGAGTGTGGCTTTGTACTAATGTTTCGTGATCTAATGAGATCATTGAAACTTTTGCGCCACTGCACCCAGGTCTTCCTGACGACATCTCTGCTTGTGACCTCCTGTGCAATGTGCAACCAGGCTGTGTTGATCTCCTGGGGAGGTCTCTTCTGCCCATGGGAAGGGAGGAGGACCTCCCTGCGTGCTGTGACTCCCTCCATGACCACTGGTCAAGGTCAGTGAATGCATCTTCAAAAGCTGTCTCCTACCAACTGCACCACTAGCCTCACACACTGCTTAATGCATGACTCCCCCACTCCCCCAATCACTCACCTACCAGCAATCTGTACCAATCATGAGGCACATCTCCCATTCCTAGCCTCACCTCACCCCCTCGGAGGAGACAGTGCAGGCCATTCTTGACAGGGGCATGGCTGAGCCATTGGCAGAAAGGATACAAGATGCTGGTATCCTCATATGTTAGCCTCTTTCTGGCATGCTTCTTTTGCTTTCTCACCCTCCTCCCACCACAACTCCACCCTTGTGCCTTCCTCATTTCACACAACCAAGAAATGCAGCCTGCCCAGCCAGTGGTTGACCAAGAAGAGGGAGAGGAGAATGAGGAAGAAGAAGAAACACAGTCACTCGATTTGACACTCCCAGCCACCAGCTCCTCAAGGTCGGCCAGCAAGGCCATCTGCAGTGTCCCCGCTGAAAGTCAGCAGCCTTCCACCAGCCATGCTGCAGCCATTGGGGTAGCACTGCATGACATCACTAGGATAGGCAAAGTAACACACAAGACAGTCACTAAGAGAATGCATTAGGGTTATGAGTTGATTTCTTGATGTCATATTGGATGGATAAAGTTGGATTGGAAAGTTTGCTTTGTGGTGGCTTTTATTTCAGTATTGTGGCCAAGAGGATGCTGTGATGGTCAGTAACAGGGAAGGTAAGGTGTGGGACAAATGTTGAAAGGGGAATTGGGGTTGTGATCACTGGGAGTGCAGGTGGAGGATTCCATCCCGGATATCCCGGCCAGAAAGGGGCTTTCTGGGTTGCATCCTTTGGCTTCTTCTCTTCTGCATCTTTCTCTTCCCTCTGCGGGCGGATGCTGTAAATCTGAAATGTTCTTATGTTAAAATGCTGGAAATACTCAGCAGGTCAGACAGCATTTTGACCTTTGACGTGAACTCTGTTTCTCTATGCTCGGATGTTACCTGCCCTGCTGAGTATTTGCAGCATTTTCTGTCTTCTCAGAGGCCTTTCTTCACCATCCGAGGCCTTGCACGCATCCAGCAGCACTCCCTACACACTTAACAAACTTTTAACAGGTATTGCAGCAAGCCACTACTTCAATAAATCAAAAAAAAACACAGTTCAAAACCTTAAATGTAAACTTACCTGAAAGATGTGTGTGTCCCTTTAAGAGGTGCTGAACTCAGTGCAAAGGTCCAAGTTCGCTGAGGTGGCGTTAAGTCGGCATGAAGACATCACCTCTCCCGCATTTCAATTTGCAGGGCGATGTATGTTACTGGCAGCGTGGCTGGGCCTTGGGAAATAGCAGACGCCATGGGACCCGCCACAAGCGACAGTTTGCCGGTAACAGGTGGCGTTAAAGCCCCCGAATTTTTAGCCCTATGATTTTATGAACCAGAATTAGTATAGAGCAAGCTACCGAAACTGGTTAACATAGTTGAAGCATGTGGGCACTTGGGCGCTACTCATTGCAGTTATGATTGATCTGATTTTGGAATTAAGGCCACAGCCAAAAAGAACAATAGAGTCGTGCACAACTTCAGATAAGCAATCTATTGACCTTTGAAAAGAGCATTGGGGAAGATCAAGAGGGAAGTGCAATTAGGAAATAAAGCAACACGAGAAAAATGGAATGTTGTCAAAATGGAACTGAAATTCCAGGTGGTGAGTTGCATCAATTTTTTTTAACTCGTTTATGGGATGTGGGCATCGCTGGCAAGGCCAGCATTTATTGCCCATCCCTAATTGCCCTTGAGAAGGTGGTGGTGAGCCTCCTTCTTGAACCGCTGCAGTCCGTGTGATGATGGTACTCCCACAGTGCTGCTAGGGAGGGAGTTCCAGGATTTTGACCCAGCGACGATGAAGGATCGGCGTTATACTTCTAAGTCAGGATGGTGTGTGACTTGGAGGGGAACTTGGAGGTGGTGGTGTTCCCATGCGCCTGCTGCCCTTGTCCTTCTAGGTGGAAGAGGCCGCGGGTTTGGGAGGTGCTGCCGAAGAAACCTTGGCGAGTTGCTGCAGTGCATTTTGTAGATGGTACACTCTACAGCTACGGTACACCAGTGGTGGAGGGACGGAACGTTTAAGGTTTTAGATGGGGTGCCAATCAAGCGGGCTGCTTTGTCTTGGATGGTGTCGAGCTTCTTGAGTGTTGTTGGAGCTGCACTCATCCAGGCAAGTGGAGAGTATTCCATCACACTCCTTACTTGTGCTTTGTAGATGATGGAAAGGCTTTGGGGAGTCAGGAGGTGAGACACTCGCCGCAGAATACCCAGCATCTGACCTGCTCTTGTTGTCACAGTATTTATGAGGTTGGTCCAGTTAAGTTTCTGGTCAATGGTGACCCCCCAGGATGTTGATGGTGGGGGATTCGGCGATGGTAATGCCATTGAATGTCAAGGGCCGGTGGTTAGACTCTGGCTTGTTGGAGATAGTTATTGCCTGGCACTTCTGTGGCGCGAATGTTACCTGCCACTTATCAGCCCAAGCCTGAACGTCGTCCAGGTCTTGTTGCATGCGGGCATGGACTGCTTCATTATCTGAGGAGTTGTGAATGGCACTGAACACTGTGCAGCCATCAGCGAACATCCCCATTTCTGACCTTATGTTGGAGGGAAGGTCATTGATGAAGCAGCTGAAGATGGTGGGGCCGAGGACACTGCCCTGAGGATCTCCTGCAGCGATGTCCTGGGGCTGTGATGATTGACCTTCAATCACCACAACCATCTTCCTCTGTGCTAGGTATGACTCCAGCCAGTGGAGAGTTTTTCCCCCGATTCCCATTGACTTCAGTTTTTACTAGGGCTCCTTGATGCCACACTCGGTCAAATACTGCCTTGATGTCAAGTGCAGTCACTCTTACCTCACCTCTGGAAATCAGCTCCTTTGTCCATGTTTAGACCAAGGCTATAATGAGGTCGGGAGCCGAGAGGTCTTGGCGGAACCCAAACTGGGCATCAGTGAGCAGGTTATTGGTGAGTAAGTGCTGCTTGATAGCACTGTCGATGACACCTTCCATCACTTTGCTGATGATTGAGAGTAGACTGATGGGGCGGTAATTGGCCGAATTGGATTTGTCCTGCTTTTTGTGGACAGGACATACCTGGGCAGTTTTCCACATTGTCGGATAGATGCCAGTGTTGTAGCTGTACTGGAAAAGCTTGGCTAGATGTGCGGCTAGTTCTGGAGCACAAGTCTTCAGCACGATAGCCGGGATGTTGTCGGGGCCCATAGCCTTTGCTGTATCCAGTGCGCTCAGCCGTTTCTTGATATCACGTGGAGTGAATCGAATTGGCTGACGACTGGCTTCTGTGATGGTGGGGATCTCAGGAGGAGGCCGATATGGATCATCCACTCGGCACTTCTGGCTGAAGATGGTTGCAAACGCTTCAGCCTTGTCTTTTGCACTCACATGCAGGGCTCCACCATCATTGAGGATGGGGATGTTCATGGAGCCTCCTGCTCCCGTTAGTTGTTTAATTCATGACTGGATGTGGCAGGACTGCAGAGCTTTGATCTGATTGTGGGATTGCTTAGCCCTGTCTATAGCATGCTGCTTCTGCTTTTTAGCATGCATGTAGTCCTGTGTTGCAGCTTCCCCAGGTTGGCACCTCATTTTTAGGTACGTCTGGTGTTGCTCCTGGCATGCTCTTCTACACTCCTTATTGAACCAGGGTTGGTCCCCTGGCTTGATGGTAATCTTAGAATGAGGGATATGCCGGGCCTTGAGGTTACAGATTGTGGTGGAATATAATTCTGCTGCTGCTGATGGCCCACAGCGCCTCATGGATGCCCAGTTTTGAGCTGCTAGATCTGTTCTGAATCTATCCCATTTAGCACCGTGGTAGTGCCACACAACACGATGGAGGGTGTCGTCAGTGTGAAGATGGGACTTCGTCTCCACAATGACTGTGCGGTGGTCACTGCTACCAATGCTGTCATGGACAGATGCATCTGCAACAGGTAGATTGGTGAGGACGAGGTCAAGTAGGGTTTTCCCTCGTGTTGGTTCACTCACCACCTGTCGCAGGCCCAGACTGGCAGCTATGTCCTTCAGGATTTGGCCAGCTCAGTCAGTAGTGGTGCTACCAAGCCACTCTTGGTGATGGACATTGTAGTCCCCCACCCAGAGTACTATCTGTGCCCTTGCTACTCTCAGTGCTTCTTCCAAGTGGTGTTTAATATGGCGGAGTACTGATTCATCAGCTGAGGGAGGGCGGTAGGTGGTAATCAGCAGGAGGTTTCCTTGCCCATGCTTGACATGAAGCCATGAGACTTCATGGGGTCCGGAATCAATTTTGAGGACTCCCAGCACTACTCCTTCCCAACTATGTACCACTGTGCCACCACCTGTGGAGTGTCTGTCCTGCCGGTGGGACAGGACATACCCAGGGATGGTGATGGAGGAGTTTGGGACATTGGCTGAAAGATATGATTCTGTGAATATGACTATGTCAGGCTGTTGCTTGACTAGTCTGTGGGACAGCTCTCCCAATTTTGGCACAAGTCCCTAGATGTTGGTGAGGAGGACTTTGCAGGGTTGACAGGGCTGGGTCTGCCGTTGCCGTGTCCGTAGCCGGTGCCGAGGTTGATGCCGGGTGGTCCGTCCGGTTTCATTTTTATTGTTGTGTTTTGTAGCGGTTAGTTACAACTGAGTGGCTTGCTGGGCCATTTCAGAGGGCAGTTAAGAGTCAACCACATTGTTGTGGGTCTGCAGTCACATATAGGCCAGACCATGTAAGGACAGCAGATTTCCTTCCCTAAAGGACATTAGTGAACCAGATGGGTTTTTACGACAATCCGATAGTTTCATGGTCACCATTGCTGATATTAGCTTTTTATTCCAGATTTATTTAATTAACTGAATTTAAATTCCCCAGCTGCCGTGGTGGGATTTGAATTCACGTCTCTGGATCATTAGTCCAGGCCATGCTAATAGAAAATGAATTGCACCCACCAATGGTCCGCAGAAATATTAGTACCAGAATTTTGTGGATCAGCTTATTTGCAATACCATTAGCGTACTGTTTAGCATAAAACCCATGTAAAATGTGAATAATGTGCTGGGGTGCATCAAAAGTGGAGTGCAGCCTTTAAAACGCCAGTTTAGTTAAAGATTGCAGTATCAGGCTGGTAAGTAAGGAAGAGTGCTTCCATTGCTCACTTCAGTGTCTGGTAGCTAACTGGATCTCCCATGACTGTTTTCGTGCCACTCTTCAAGAATGCCTAACACAGAAGCTGCTGGCACAGGCAGCCAATCAAAAGACAAGGGCATGGTACAAGATGCCACAGTTTCACAATTTTCCCTGTAATCCCTGCTTGAGGAGATTCAGAAGTGAGAAGTCGCACGACACCAGGTTATAGTCCAACAGCTTTATTTGAAATCACAAGCTTTCGGAGCGGCTGCTCCTTCGTCAGGTGAAGTCGACTATTCACCTGACGAAGGAGCAGCGCTCCGAATGCTTGTGATTTCAAATAAAGCTGTTGGACTATAACCTGGTGTTGTGCGACTTCTCACTTTTGTCCACCCCAGTCCAACACCGGCATCTCCGCATCGAGGAGATTCAGCACAGCAGAAACAGACTGCTGGGTATCTGTGGCAGGAAACCAGCAAAAAAAGGCACACATGCTATGTAGAAGGAGGCAGCACAACTTTCTCATTGCTGGGATGAAAGAACAATGTGGAAGAATTTCAATAACCTGACCAAGGCAGGCAAGATAAGAAAAGACTCTGGCCACTGTTACTCTTGTTCCTTGGGCGCCCGGGCACCATCACACTCTTCACCCTCTAAAAGTAACAGTTGTACAACTAAGCCTTCACAATGCACTCTAATTAATTGGTCCCTAACTCAGAATCTTACAGTATGGCTATCCATCTTTCCATACAGGAATATTTTCATGCACAACCCTAAACCCCTAACTCCACTTTAGCAGGGTGGTACCACCAGCTCTCCTTACTTCAGCTGTTCAATGCCATTGACCCAGAGGTAGTATTTAAACCAGTGGAAATGGGACCATGGTGGAGTTAAAATCGAGGTAGTCGCCTTACCACCCCCACTCCCACTCCACTGCTATTTTCTCGGGGCCTTCCGCCGGGCAGCCCAAGCTCGAGCTTACTCATGAATTCCTGCTTCTGCCATGAGTTGCTCTGCTGCTCGAACTCACCTCCTGCTTCTTCTTTCCCACCCACCAGTTCACTTGCTTTGGGGAGGAATTAGTGGTGGATTCACAGTGCATGAGGGAACTGGAGGACTGGGAAATGGGAGATGTGCGACCTTCCCAGCAGAGCTGTGGGACCAAGAACTTATGGGTACTCACCTGAACAGAAGGATATTCATGGACTATCATACCTAGGTGGAGCTGTGAGAGCAGTCTCCAAGGGTAAGTGTGCACTGACAGGTGTGACATTTGAGTCCACAGCTCTCACTTGCAGGAACATTAAGGAAGCTTTTTCTTCATCACAGCCATCAATGAAGTGTGTGGTGCCTTCATTGGAATCTGGAGCAGACCCCTACCTAAAAAGCGGTCAGGAATATTTGGTGCCTCCATCTCCACAGAAGCACAAACTGAAACAAGAGGGGAGAAATAACCAGCTTCCAGACCACGGTGGCCACGATGCATGCTTCTGTCTCTCAGGTGTTTCATGATCTGATAGCTACCGTTAGACCAACCATCTCATTGATTAGTGGAGACACAGATTGAGTGGAATGGCTGGAGTCAATGTGCCTGATCCATAAGGGGGCATAACCTTAAGATTAGAGCTAGGCCATTCAAGGGGTGACGTCAGGAAGCACTTCTTCACACAGTTGAGGCTGGGTCAATTGAAAATTTCAAACTTGAGATTGATAGATTTTTGTTGGGCAAGGGTATTATGGGTTACAGAACAAAGGCGGGCAAAGGGAGTTAAGATACAGGTCAGCCATGATTTAATTAAATGGCGGTATAGGCTCGAGACAATGAATGGCCTACTCCTGTTCCTATGTTCCTGTGATACTGCTGTATCTCAGGACATCAGCACATGTGAGGCCTTCGCCGTCCCCATCAGCACTATAGCAGTGGAAGATAAGAGGTGACACCAGGCTTCCCAGGTACAAGCTTCAGAGATGCACCCAGCAATGGCTTAATGTATAGATGTGAGAAGTCGCACAACACCAGGTTATAGTCCAACAGCGTTATTTGAAATCACAAGCTTTCGGAGCGGTGCTCCTTCGTCAGACTTCACCTGATGAAGGAGCAGCGCTCCGAAAGAACATAAGAACATAAGAACATAAGAAATAGGAGCAGGAGTAGGCCAATCGGCCCCTCGAGCCTGCTCCGCCATTCAATAAGATCATGGCTGATCTGATCCTAACCGCCAATCTACTATCTATCACAGAACCATCTCCTGCATCTAACAGAATTGCACACACGAAATAGGAGCAGAATCAGGCTACACAGTCCCTGGGCCCGCTCCACTACCCACAGGGCCATGACCGATCCGAACCTAGACTCATGTCCAAATTCCTGCCCGCTCCCCGTAACCCTTAATGCCCTTTACTTCTAGGAAACTGTCTATTTCTGTTTTAAATTTAATTAATGTTGTAGCTTCTACAGCTTTTTGTGGCAGCATATTCCATGGACCTACCACCCTCTGAGTGAAGTAGTTCCTCCTCATCTCAGTTTTGAAAGAGCAGCCCCTTATTCTAAGACTATGTCCCCTAGTTCTCGTCTCACCCGTCATCGGGAACATCCTCCCCGCATCCACCCGATCCAACCCCTTCACAATCTTATATGTTTCAATAAGATCGCCTCTCATTCTTCTGAACTCCAATGAGTAGAGTCCCAATCTACCCAACCTCTCCTCATATGACCACCCCCTCATCCCCGGGATTAACCGAGTGAACCTTTTTTGCACTGCCTCGAGAGCAAGGATGTCTTTCCTTAAGTAAGGACACCAAAACTGTATGCAGTATTCCAGGTGCGGTCTCACCAATACCTTGTACAACTGAAGCAATACCTCCCTATTTTTATATTCTATCCCCCTAGCAATGAAAGCCAACATTCCATTTGCCTTCTTAATCACTTGCTGCACCTGCATACTAACCTTTTGAGTTTCGTGCACCAGGACCCCCAGATCCCTTTGCACTTCAGTACTCTCCAGTTTCTTGCCATTAAGATAATAAATTGCTCTAGGATTTTTCCTGCCAAAGTGCATCACCTCACACTTTCCAGTGTTGTATTCCATCTGCCAAATCTCTGCCCACTTACTTAGCCTGTCTATGTCCCCTTGCAGGTTTTTTATGTCCTCCTCACTCACTACTTTCCCTCCCATCTTTGTATCATCTGCAAATTTTGATATGTTACACTTGGTCCCTTCCTCCAAATCGTTAATATAGATTGTAAAGAGTTGGGGACCCAGCACTGACCCCTGTGGAACACCACTAGTTACTGATTGCCAGTCTGAGAATGAACCATTTATCCCAACTCTTTGCTTTCTGTTGGATAGCCAATCCTCTATCCATGCCAGAATATTACCCCCAATCCCGTGATTTTTTACCTTAAGCAATAATCTTTTGTGTGGCACCTTGTCAAATGCCTTTTGGAAGTCTAAATACACTACGTCCACTGGTTCCCCTTTATCCACTCTATATGTTACTTCCTCAAAGAACTCCAGCAAATTTGTCAAACATGACTTCCCCTTCGTAAAACCATGCTGACTTTGTCCTATTAAATTATGATTATCCAAATGTCCTGTTACTGTTTCCTTAATAATGGACTCCAAAATTTTACCTACCACAGATGTTAGGCTAACCGGTCTATAGTTACCAGCCTTCTGTCTACTGCCCTTTTTAAATAAGGGTGTTACATTAGCAGTTTTCCAGTCTGCCGGGACCTTAGCGGAATCCAGGGAGTTTTGAAAAATTATTACCAATGCATCTACAATCCCTACCGCCACTTCCTTCAAGACTCTAGGATGTAAGCCATCAGGTCCAGGTGATTTATCCGCCTTGAGTCCCATTATTTTACCGAGTACCACTTCCTTAGTGATTTTGATCGTGTTTAGCTCCTCTCCCCCTATAGCCCCCTGTTTGTCCAGTGTTGGGATATTCTTAGTGTCCTCTACTGTAAAGACTGATACAAAATATTCATTCAGTGTTTTTGCCATCTCCATATTTCCCAACATTAATTTCCCGGTCTCATCCTCTAAGGGACCAACATTTACTTTAGCCACCCTTTTTCTTTTTATATAACTATAAAAACTCTTACTATCTGTTTTTATATTTTTTGCTAATTTACTTTCATAATCTATCTTCCCTTTCTTAATCAATCTTTTTGTTATTTTTTGCTGCCTTTTAAAGTTTTCCCAATCCTCTGTCCTCCCACTAGATTTCGCTACCTTATATGCCCTTGTTTTTAGTCGAATACTATCCTTAATTTCTTTACTTAGCCACGGATGACTGTCCTTTCTTTTACACCCTTTTCTTTTCAGTGGAATATATTTTTTTTGGAAGTTGTAAAATAACTCCTTGAATGTACACCACTGATCATGTGTCGTCTTACCCTTTAATCTATTTTCCCAATCCACTCTACTCAATTCCGCTCGCATACCTTCATAGTCTCCTTTATTCAAGCTTAGCACGCTTGTTTGAGATCCAACCTTCTCACCCTCTAATTGAATATGGAATTCAACCATGTTATGGTCACTCATTCCAAGGGGATCCTTTACTAGGACATTTTTAATTAATCCTGTCTCGTTACACAGGACCAGATCTAAGGTTGCTTGCCCCCTGGTCGGTTCAGTTACATACTGCTCAAGAAACCCATCCCTAATACACTCAATGAACTCATCCTCAAGGCAGCCCTGCCCCATTTGATTTGTCCAATTAATATGATAGTTAAAATCCCCCATAATTATAGATGTTCCCTTATTACATGCCTCAACTATTTCCTGATTGATACTCCGTCCAACAGAGTTGCAACTGTTCGGAGGCCTATAGACTACGCCCACTAGTGTTTTTTTCCCCTTATTATTCCTTATCTCCACCCAAACTGTTTCATTATCATGATTTTTTGACCCAATATCATTACTCTGTATTACAGTGATTCCTTCCTTTATTAACATAGCCACCCCACCTCCCCTTCCTTCCTGCCTGTCCTTCCTGATCGTTAAATAACCTGGTATGTTTAATTCCCAGGCATTGTCACCCTGCAGCCATGTTTCTGTAATGGCCACAATATCATAACCATATGTAGTTATTTGTGCCATTAACTCGTCTATTTTGTTACGAATGCTACGTGCATTCAGATAGAGAACTTTCAAATATGCTTTGTGGCACTTAGTTCCAGCTTTTTCACTTTTTACCACTTTACCTTTTACTCCACACACTCTGTCCCTTCCTGCCACGCTCTGATTAGTGATTCCCCTACTGCTACCTATGTCTATGACCCTCTCTGTTGTCATTTTTATTTTTTGCTCTCTTGAAACCTCCCCCCCACTAATTAGTTTAAAGTCCTCTCCACAGCCCTAGTTATTCGATTCGCCAGGACACTAGTCCCAGCACTGGCCAATTTCAAATAAAGCTGTTGGACTATAACCTGGTATTGTGTGAGTTCTCGCATTTGTCCACCCCAGTCCAACACCGGGATCTCCACATTAATGTATAGAGGCCAGTAAGATGTGTTATGGATCAACGGCTGAATCTGATGCTATACACCCCAGAATCCTCAAAAGAATAAAGAGAACGTAGATAAGACTCTGGTTAATATTTTTAAGAATTCCATATATTCAACTCCTATACCTGAGAACTGGAGGTTAGAAAATGCTATTGCGTGAGCATGAACAAGGGAATTATAAACCAGTTAGCTTAACATCACATGAAGAAATTGCTGAATATCTTTTTGCAGCAAGCTATCTATTGTTCATCTAAAGAAGGCAAACATTTAAAAAAAGGGATCTTACAACATTTGCGTGTGATGCTTTAGAATGGAATTGACAACAAGTCGCTTTGAAGCAAAAGTGTGATGAATGACTGCAGATTGCTGAACCTGGGTTCTGTCAGCTTCACTGTTGGTTCTGAGGAGTCAAATACTGAACAGAACTCAACTGGGTGTTACTGTGTTTCGTATATCACCATGTCAACAATCAGGAGACAAGAGAAAGAACCAGTGAGCGGGGTAATAATGCTTCACTCATCACAACATAGTCATTTGAAAACAGCTTTGGATAATCCAATACGTGCAGCCTATTATGCTGTCCTTAACCAAACAGTCTAAAGAGTGCCACACTGTCTGATCAAGCATAACAGTATTATTGTGACTGACTGAAAAAACACATTTACCAAAGGAAAACCAGATAACCTCATTGACCTCATTGTTTCATGTATATTTATATCCCACTAATGAAATCTGAAAAGCAGACTCCCGGGGGGTAACATGTACAATGTTGTTGCTTGTTGCAAATAACTTCTTATGTTAACAAACAAGGATCGCTGAAATCATGCTGTCGGAAGATTAGCGGAGGAATGTTTGTATTAAAGTGCTTTGTATGCTATTTTAAATAGGTAAATTACTCCTTTAAAATAGTAGACTAAGAAATTTAAGGGGGAAAAATTCGTGGCAGCCACAAGAAACTCGGGTTAACGGCCACTGAAAATGGACAAAGCGCTGCCGGAGAAAAATTCGTGCTGAGGGCTAAAGATTTTTAGCCCAGTGTTAACTTACTGTGTGACGCCCTCCTGGTGGTGTTAGTGCAGGCACAGGAGTTGAAGTTCCCACCCAGGAGCGGCGTTCCAGCTTCCAACAGCCTCTGGAAGCTAGGCTATCAAGTTCGCTCGGTATTGTGGGAAGTTAAAAGGGCAATGCATTAAAAGGACAATGCCTTCTGAACTAATCAAAGTTAAAATGAAGTGAAAAAATGATGTTTAAAAAAAAAAGTTAACATTAAAAAGAAGTCCCAAATAGGAGTCTTCAACACTTAAAGCTGAATTCCCTTCCGAACCTCAAAAAATGGGAAAAGTACTTCAGCACTAACACAAATGGCTCAGCAAGCCAGGGTCTCGCACGCAGCACTCCAGCTTTTTGCAGGAGGTCAACACTGCAAGAGAGGTCCTCTACCCACAGGGACCAGGAGGCCCTCCAGAAAGAAGGATGTGGGACTACATCACCGAGGCCTTCACTGTCAGCAGTGTCGCCCCCACCACCTGGCTCCAGTGCCCAAAGAAGCTTCATGACCTCAGACCACTGGTCAAGGTCAGTGAGTGCATCTTCAAAAGCCGTCTCCTACCAACTGCACCACTAGCTTTACACATTGCTCAATGCACGACCCCCGCCCCCCCAATCACTCGCCAATTAACAATCTGTACAAATGACAAGGCACATCTCCCATTCCTAGCCTCACCTCACCACCTTGGAGGAGGAGGTGCAGGTCATTCTTGGCAGGTGCATGGCTGAGCCCTTGACCAGCAGCAGGGCAGAAAGGATACAAGATGCTGGTATCCTCATATGTTATCCTCCTTCTGGCATGCTTTCCCACTCTCCCCTCACCACAACTCCACCCTTGTGCCTCCCTCATTTTACACAACCAAGAAATGCAGTCTGCCCAGCCAGTGGTTGGCCAAGAAGAGGAGAGTGAAGAAGAAGAAGAAGAAGAGACCCCATCTCTCGATTTGACACTCCTAGTCAACAGCTCCACAAGGTCGACCAGCAAGACCATTTGCAGTGTCCCCACTGAAAGTCAGCAGCTTTCCACCACCCATGCTGCAGTCATTGGGGTAGCACTGCGTGACATCAGTAGGATAGGCAAAGGCATACACAAGACAGTCACTAAGAGAATGCATAAGGGTGATGAGTTGATTTCTTGATGTTACATTGAATGGATAGATGCATAAAGTTGGATTGGGAAGTTTGCTTTGAGGGAGCTTTTATTTCAGCATCATGGACAAGAGGACACTGTGATGGTCAGTAACAGATGGAAGGTAAGGTGTGGGACAAATGTTGAAAGAGGAATTGGAGTTGTGGTCACTGGTACCGCAGACGGATGATTCCATCCTGGATATCCCGGCCAGAAAGGGGCTGTCTGGGTTGCATCACTCCTTCTGCTTCCTCCTCTTCTGCTTCCTCCTCTTCAGCTTCCTCTTCTCATCTGCATCTTCCTTTTCGGCTTCTTCCTCTTCTGTTTTTTTCCGCTTCTGCGTCTTCCTCTTCCCTCTGCGAGCAGATGCTGTAAATCTGAAATGACAGCATAAAATGCTGGAAATACTCTGCAGGTCAGGCAGCATCTTGACCTGAGACGTGAACTCTGTTTCTCTCTCCACGGATGTTGCCTGACCTGCTGAATATTTGCAGTATTTTCTGTCTTCCCAAAAGCCTTCCTTTACCAACCGAGGCCTTGCAAGTTTCCAGCAGCACTCCCTACACATTAATAAAATTTTAACATCTATTTGTAGCGAGCCACTACTTCAGTAAAATAAAAAAAAACCAGTCCAGAAGCTTAATTTAAACTTACCTGAAAGATGTGTGTGTCCCTTTAAGAGGTGCTGACCGTGTATCTGTGAGACTGCTGCACGCTGGGTTTACATGACAAGCTTAAGACCCAGGGTTGAACTCAGCGCTAAGGTCCAAATTCGCCATGGTGATGTTAAGTCGGCGTGACATCACCTCTCATTTTAATTTGCAGGGCGATGGATCTTACCGGCAGCGCTGCCGGGTCTTGGAAAATGGAGGACACCACGGAACCTGCCACCAGCTGGTTAAAGAGCGGCGGCTGCCCTCTTTCGCCATCTTTTGCTGGTAACGGGTGGCATAAAGTCCCCGAAGTATTAGCCCTTAGTTTAAACACATTAAATGTTTGGCTGCTAATCTTCACACAGCATAATTCAAGAGCAAGGTATTATTTGCACACGTATCATTGATTGTAGCTATCACAATATTACACTTAGAGGGCTAGAAATTCATTATAGCCAAGGAATTGGTGGTGTCAGTAGAAAAGTTGGAGAATTAGCGCCAGGCGTAAATGCTTTAGACTGCACGAAAAATTCGTGCTCGCTGCTCAATAAAATGATTGAAGTGCTAAATCAAATCTTAAAACCCAAGCTCATTGGCGTTACTCTTAAAGGGTGGGCCAATATTGGGTGCAGTCTAATCGCAGCTCATCATTGCCACAGGCTTTTTTCACTACTTAAAGGGAAGGTTATTGATGCTGCAGCACCTCATTCTCAGCATTGCTGGCTGTGCAGCTACCTCAGCAAGCAGGAGCAGAAGCAGAACAAGGAGAAGGAGAGAAGGAGCTGGAGGATTGAACGAGGTGTGCTCATGGCAGGTCCACGCCCCAGGGAGAGAGCCCGCAGATTCTCCGATGAAGCATTGGAGGCGTTGGTGTTTGCTGTGGAGGGATGGTGGGCAGTGCTCTACCCGGGAAGTGGCAGGAGGCCCTCGCCACAAGTCTTCCACACCATGTGGAGGGAGGTAGCGCAGCGCGTCTCGGGCAGCACTGTGGTCCCCAGGACCCACACACAGTGCAAGAAGAAATTCAACAACCTCACTCAGGTGGTCAGGGTGAGTGAATGCTTCAACAAATGCTACATACTGTACCACAATCTTCACACACTGTCCAAAGCACCACACGCCCAGCACTCACCCACCAACAATCTCTACCAACACTCACACCCACATCTCACACCTTGCACACAATGACAGCTATTCAACTATGGCAGGCACATCACCCAAACACATTGCTCCACACTCACTTGCACACTTTCCTTTCTTTTGCAGGCCAAGGTAGCTCACAACCGGAGGGAGCAGGAGCGCACAGGCGGGGGACAAGCCAACACCCAATCACTGTCTGTGCTGGAGAATCGAATGCTGCAAATCATTGGGCACCAGGTGGTGGGCGCTGTGGCCACCGGCGATGTTGACCCCCTTGGTAAGAACAGCAGTATGTTCATCCCTACTCCTTCCCACATCCCACTTCCCCCTCACCCCACAAGTGTTTTGCACTTTCCAGCTAATCATGCTGTGTGCATGCATTTCTCCCTTCCTGCCCCCCTCCCCTCACCTTAACCCGACTCTTGTGCCTATATGCTTTCAGATAATCAGCAAGCACTTGAGCAGCCTGTCCCTGAGGGCATGGTAGAGAGCGAGGTGGGAGAGTGGAGGAAGAACACACCGCATCACTGCATCTCTCACCCGCAGACACCAGCTCAGATACTGGCACTACGTATTCATTAGAGGCTAGCATAGTAGCGGGATCTGCACAGGGTGAGGCACCGGGGACGAGCGGGCTGCAGGAAGGCCAGGGGGAAAGAGTAGCTCGGGTGCCAGCTCCCCAGAGGGCGAGTTCTGCTGCACAGGACACAGATGAGGACCTCGATGGGGAGGCCTTTAGAAGAAGGGTGATAGGCATGCACACGAAGATGATAGGTGCAATGGCAAGGGTGCCCAAGAGCCTCTCGGCAATGGTAAGGAGCGTGGAGGAGTCTGCCTCCAACACTGCACAAAGCTCTACGCACACCATGGAGCCAATCATTTCCAGTCTGCAAAGGATAATAGTAGACTCCCAGAGAGACTGTGGCGACCCACACCTGATGCCACGTGCGATGGGCGATCTGGCAGCTTCCATTGCAGCACAGGCGGAAGCGACACAACATCTTAGTGCTGTAATGGAGTCTATGCTTGGTGGCATCCAATCTCAGACTGCTCTCATGCAGTCTCAGCTTGATGCCACGCAAACTCTGACTGCTGCAATCGTGAATGGGTCTACCACCATCAACCGGGGCTTTCACGGTGTCGCAGCAGGCCAGCAATCTGTGCTCCAGCAGATTGCTAGGGATGCTGAGGTGCTGCCCCGGGGGAGTGGCAGTGGGTCGGTGGAGCAGGAACCTGCTGTCCTCTCTCAGGATGACAGCATTCCTGCTCCCACAACTACCACTCTGCCATTGCCCTTGTCGCTGCCTGTCATCCAGCCAGCCCAGATTTCCGCCGTCCATGCTGAGGTGCTGCAGTCTACAGCCGGGCCTTCCAGGTCCAGAGCTGGTCGAGGACATCCTGCAAGGCCATGTGAAGTCTCCTGCACAGACACTCAGCAGCCTTCCACCAGCCGTGCTGCAGCCACTGGGCCAACACTTCGTAGGAGCACTAGAGCAAGAAAAGGCACAGTAACAACAAGCACTAAGGGATTGCACAAGGATGAAAAGTAAATATTTTTTGTGTAAATATGTGTACACTACTTTTTGATAAATTTATTACTTCACTTACCATTCTTTTGTGGTGTCTCTCATTTCAGCTTTGCGCTGTGATATGGCCTGCGAGAGGGTTGGAATGATGGGGATGTGGTGTGCAAAGGGGATCTGGGGTTTAAGTCATCCTGGTGTGAGGCTGGAGGTCTGTTTGGAGGAGGTGGCAGAGTTCTGTGACCACCTCCCTGGTGAAACGGAGCTGTTTAATGCACTGCTCCTCACTTAATTGAAGGTAGGAGAAGTGCTCCCGGAATACCCTCGAAGGGTAAGGCCTCCTGGTGTGAGCCCTGATGTCCCTCCTCATCTCTCTGCGCACATGTTCCTGTATTTCTCACTGCCTACGCTCCCTCCACCATAGATCCTTGAGGGCAAGGTGGCATGCCAGTATAGCCCCCATTAATGTTGCCAAGTGTAGCAGTATGAATCTTTGAACAATAAATGTAGCTACTTTTTATTTGCCAGAAGATACAAAAGAACCTTGAATTTACTGAATGAAACTATTGCAGTGGGTGAAACTAACGAAAAACCACTGAAACTGCACTAATCTGACAGCTGTGGGTGATTACTGATGATCCCTTTAAATAACGTCACTGGAGCCGGCTTACTGGTGCTGCACGCTAGCTCTCCCTGTCAGTATTTACTCCAGGCGGTGAGGTAAGTGGCGAGAATCAATTTTGCAAATCGGGCGGTCAGTGAGCGTTGCACACTCACTGATGTCACGATCTACCTGGCGTTGATGCTCCCGGCGATACCTCTTACTGGCGGTGCTACGGGGAGGCCGGATTTGGCGTGCGGCACCAAATTCGCCTCGTGATACTGGTCTAGCGCCCCATTAGAGCTAACGGGAAGCGCTAAGGGGACGAAATTTTTCCCCAGAATATTTACTGTCAGTTGGTTGCACATGGTTTTAAATCAAAACAGCATATGGGAAATTATATGTAGCACTGATACTTCAAAGTTTTGGCCATTCAAAATGTAGATACCCTTGAAATCCTAAATTGGTTAGAGAACTAAGATTCTATTGTAACAAAATTGGTAGATTAAAAAACATTGTTCTCAGAATGTGGGCAAAGCTACATTTACTACCCACTCTAGTTGCTCCGAGAAGGTGGTAGTGGGCTTTCTCCTTGAACTGCCGCAGTCTTTGTGGTAACAATGCTCTTACAATGGTGTTAGAATGGTATTAGATGGGGATTCCAGGTTATTGACAAAGTGACAATGAAGGAATGGTGTCCAAGTCAAGATGATGTGTGTCTTGGAGAGGAACTTGGAGATGATGATGTTCCCACATCATGGCTGATCTTGTCCTTCTCAGTGGTAGACATTACAGGGAATGGGCATGCTGATATAGTGACCGTGGTAAATGGTTGCAGTGCAGTCTGTGGCTGGTACATACAGCAGCCATGGTACATCGATGATTGAGGGGTGGATATTGAGCCTGATGACATGAGCATCAGTCAAGCGAATTGCTCTGTCCTGGATGACGTTGAGGTTCCTCAGTGTTGTTGCGGCTGCACTCATCCAGGTGATTGGTGATTATTCCATCACGCTCTTGACGAACCTTGTAAATAGTGGACAGACATGTTGCAGAAAGATGAGGTCAATTCAATAGATATAAATGGCTCTACTTGGATTTTCAAAAGACATTTGCAAAAGATACACATGTAAGGCTAATAAAAGATTAAGGGCGCGAAATTCGGTTATGCGCCGTTTGGGGGGCGGTAACCGAGTTAAGGCCGGACATTTAGCGCCCGGCGCTGAAGTACCACCCCGGCCACTAAATTTGGCTTACCGCCCCACACAGGAAGTGGAGCGCAATGTCAGGGGCTCCACTTCCTGGTGGGGCGGTAGCCTAGGCAATGTCGGGGCGCGATCGGCAGCGCTCGGTAGAGGCTCCACGGAGCGCTGCTGTACCGGTGCTGGGCTGCACGATGGCGGCCGGGACCATGCCAAGGCACACACACTACGGAGGGCTGACCTGGAGTTCGGCCAAAAAAAGAAAATGCTGGCGCGGGTCGTGGCCGCACCACCCCTTTAAATAGCACCCCGTGAGCGGAGGTCGGCCCGGTTCGCGACCCATGAGGCTGGCGCTGACACTGCCCATGGCAGCCTCGCGGGGCGCAGCCAAATTTCTGCCGTGGGGCGGTAAGGGGCTGCGAATGGCACTAAGGGGTCATGGCGCATGGCGATGATGTCATCGACGGCAGTGCAGCGGCCTGGGGTGCTACCGGTGGGGGCGCATGCTTTCGGGTAGCGCCTCAGCAATGCCCCGCCGAATTTCTTGGGAGGCACTTTTTTGCCTCTCCCCCGGGCAATAAGCCCTTGGCGCCCCGTTAGCGCTCCCCAGAGACGCTAACGGCAGGCGCAAAGGAGACGAATTTCTAGCCCTCATTGCAAATTAATTCGTTGAAAATGGTTTTGCAGTAGAAGCAGAAGTTTATGCTTTGGAAAGTGTGTGGGGACTAGTGGATGAATCTGTTCTGGGTCTCCTGCTTTTCATAAATAAAATGGAAGAGGGTTATTCTAATATTATAAAATAATATAGTGTTTGTGATAATATTATGGAATGTTCTGGTGACACCAATCTATGTGTTCAGTTGATTAACTATTCAAACAGATTGGGGTCAATTAAATAGATAGGCTAAGGAATGGCAGGTGATCCCTAATGTAGATAAGCATGTGTTCATCAAGGAACCCACGTTTATGATGTGAGGAAGTCAATTTGTGGAGGTGGAAAACTAAAAAGATCTGGGTGTGATTATTGAGTGTTCGCTGAAATTACCCAGCCAGTGGCAACAACAAAGCTAATCATCTACTGGGATGCATTAGAAGGACATTCAAACAGAAGTTGAAACAAGTTATTCTAACTCTGATAATATGCTGAGGGCACATTTGGAATACTGGGTGCAATTTTGAGCACTCTACCTACAAAAGGAACATTGGTTCAGAGAAAAGTGTCAAACTGAGAGGAGTCACAATACACGTTTTCACATGCTGAGAGGAATAGATATTGTAGATGCAAACAATTATTTAATCTGTAAATGTGGAACTGAAGAACAACAGTACAAAATTACCAAGCCTCAAGAAAGACAAGATCAGAACATGCCCCCCCGCCCGCAGAACAGTTAGATAATGCTGTGAAGTTAACCACTTTAAAAGAGAGCTATACAAATATCAAGGGGGTGAAATTCCTCCTAGAAATAATTTTAGCAAAAATCTTAGTGACAGCATAAAACAGAAAATCCTACTTTATCACTAAGTGAATTTTACCACTCAAGTTAGGAATGGGACAGAGGGTTATTAGGAGAAGCACATTTAGAGGTAATTAAGTACTCTGTGGAATACAATTCAACCTCCACTTATAAAGCTCTAACCTGGTGTGACATTGGATTGTTTTATCATTTACTGTAGATATTTTAGCGCTGCAGTTGTTAAAAGGCGTCTTGATTCAGGATTTTAAGGTGATTTTCCTTGTTTGTATGTGGAGGTTGAACTTCTTTCAAAGTATATGGAGCACCATAATACAGCTTGGTGATAACCTTACTCTGCATAATCTAGTATTTTGACAGGTTATCCCAAGTGGGTTTTCCTTTATATTCTACACCGGACAGAGAAAACATTGGCCCGCAATTTGCGGTCAGCGGCGAAGCAAAGGCACTCGCCACTTTCCCCGAAGAAAGCGATCTCTGTGGCAAGAAGTTTGCCTTTTTTGATGTGTAATTGATTGCAGCGCTCTGTCATGGGGATTACCAGTGAAGAGCTGCAATGACGTCAACAAGCTGTCTAAGCAGCCAATCACATTGAAGAGTTCTCACAGACAGCAAACCAGGAAATTAAAAGCTGCTTTTATCCAGACTTTTAAAAAATGTTACAGAGAGCAAAATATAGATTGGGACTTTCACATGGGGATAAGGTAGAAGCTGAAATATCATGAACAAACTTAAAAAAATTTTTTTTTTTAAGTTTTCAAAAAGTTGTCATTTTTATCATAATGGAGAAATTTGACTCTCCACAAATATAAAAATTAGATTTACAGGCCAAAACATTTATTTAGCAGGCAATACCCCAGTTACACCTATTCCAACAAGGCTTAACATTTAATGGGATATTAAACAGCGATATTAGCACGGAAAAGCCCAAGTTTTTGTCAGTTTCACTGATTACACTGATTGCCGGCTATGGGGTGGGGGGTGGGGGTGCACAGCCTGTGTCGGAGAGGTGAATGACTGACTGTAACTTCAGGATTTCTGCGTTTAGATGTGCATGCGTTAAATCCTGAAGTTGCGGTTAGTTTCGCCGTCATTACCCACCGTAAATTCCGGGCCATTATGCATTAGTAATAAGGCAGGTGTGACAGCTGATATTGGTGGAGGCTTTGGGCAGAATTGAGGAGAAATTGGATTGCTTTTGAATAATGCTAGCATAAAACCTACCATAGACATGGATTTAATGAAGGTCGTGGTGAAGAATTTACAGAGATGAAGTGAAGCAGTCAAAGCAGTTCTCAGATCAGAAATCAGTTGTAGGAGTGAGAAAAATGGCCAAAAAAACACCCAAAAGTTTCACCATCAGCTGAAAAGGACAAACCGGGTAGGGCAGCAACTAACCGGTATGTATTGGATGAGCTTTATAAATTGCACTGCTGCAGGGTCTTTGCTGTCTTTTAGCGGCACAAGTTACTGAGCAAGAGAAGCCCGATCCAATATAGAGGGTGGTGGACCTCCAGTGTGGGTCAGACGTGTGTTGTCCGCAATATTTAACGTGTGGCTGCCCGTTTTCTACCTGCACCAACAGATTTCTAGGCCTGTTTTTCTTAACTTCACCAGTTATTTTGCAGCACCAAAAATATATGTTACATCAACAGATTTTTAATAATCTATGGATTCCAATGTACAGCGCAGAATTTTTTTTTTTAAAGTTACCAATTTGGATAAGGGATAAAGTTCGCATTTCAGCATATATTTCACAATGCTTAGTTGGGTTTGCTATTTATTTGTTACCACTTTATTTCATTTAGTCTTGGCCTGAAGATGCTTTGCAAGCTGTGGCAACACGCTCTTTGGGGGACATTGAAATGTCAGAGGGAATACGTCTGGGCTGCATTCATATGTGCAAGAGTTTTCATACCTCAACTATTGAATTGTCTGAAACATTCCATACAGAGCTTCAGAGATACAACTATGTGACTCCCACGTCCTACCTGGAACTGATCTCCACATTCCAAACCTTACTTGAAACAAAACGAGCGTAAGTACAAATTATTATTTTTTTAAATTTGTTTATGGGATCAGGGCGTCGCTGGCAAGGCCAGTATTTATTGCCCATCCCTAGTTGCCCTTGAGAAGGTGGTGGTGAGCCGCCTTCTTGAACCGCTGCAGTCCGTGTGGTGAAGATACTCCCACAGTGCTGTTAGGTAGGGAGTTCCAGGACTTTGACCCAGCGACGATGAAGGATCGGCGATATACTTCTAAGTCAGGATGGTGTGTGACTTGCAGGGGAACTTGGAGGTGGTGGTGTTCCCATGCGCCTGCTGCCCTTGTCCTTCTAGGTGGAAGAGGTTGCGGGTTTGGGAGGTGCTGTTGAAGAAGCCTTGGCGAGTTGCTGCAGTGCATTATGTAGTTTTCGGATTTTAAAAAATTGTCATAACTGGTAATTTGATAACACACTCAGATCTGGTTTGTCCAAATAGGTTGAAAATGCATAATTTTGTTACTGATTCCTTATCACTGTGACAAAATACAGAAAGACATTAATAAACTTGCAGAATGGGCGTGTAATTGGCAAATAAACTTCAATATAGATAAGTGCGAGGTAACATTTTGGTAGGAAGAATAAGGAGACCACATACTCCTTGGAAAATAAGTTTCTAAATGGTGTAGAGGAACAGAAGGATCTGAGGGTACAGATAGATCACTAAAAGTAGTGATGCATTATAATAAGGCCATAAAAAAATCAAATACAGCACTGGGGTTCATTTCTAGAGGAATAGAATTGAAAAGCAGAGAAGTTATGTTAAACTTGGAAAGAACCTTGGTTAGACCACACTTGGAGCACTGTGAAGAAGTGCTGGTCTCCATATTCTAAAAAGGATATAGAGGCACCGGAGAAGGTGCAAAAAAGATTTACTAGAATGGTACCAGAACTGAGAGGTTATACCAATCAAGAAAGATTGAACAGTCTGGGGCTCTTTTCTCTAGAAAAGAGAAGGCTGAGGGGTGACCCTGATAGAGGTCTTCAAGATTATGAAAGGGTTTGATAGGGTAGAGGTAAAGAAGATGTTTCCACTTGCGGGGGAGACCAGAACTACACGCCATAAATATAAGGCAGTCACTAATAAATGCAATAGGGAATTTAGGAGAAACTTCTTTACCCAGAGAGTGGTTAGAATGTGGAGCTAGCTACCACAGGGAGTAGTTGAGGCGACGAGCATAGATTAATTCAAGGGGAAGCTGGATAAACACATGAGGGATAAAGAATAGAAGGATATGTTGATAGGGTTAGATGAAGAGGGGTGGGAGGAGGCTCATGTGGAGCATAAACACTGGCATGGATCTGTTGAGCTGAATGGTCTGTTTCTGTGCTGTAAATACTTAGTAATGCTTTGTAGGCAGATCTGGTTTGTCCAACTAGGTTGAGAATGCATAATTTTGCTACAGATTCCTCAGCACTGGATTAACCAGGGTTGACTATATTTTCAAAACTAAGTGTCTGCTTAAAATTAAAACTAAACTTAGCACCCACAAAGAAGAGCAGAATGCATTGTTGAAACCCAGCTGGCTGCTACCCATTCCACCAATGAGTTTAGAGCGCATTGTTCAAAGAAAACTAAAAGTTGCAGTCATTGAGTGGATGGTGAGTTTAAAAAGGCCAACTGGTTATTGAATATTAAAAAACATGTTTTCCACTCACAGGAAGGAATGTAAAGTAATCAGTTGGTCCTTGTAATATGCTCTTTCACCAGCGGGAACTTTCAACTTATTTTATATATATTTTTTTTGCTTCCCCCCCCCACTGGCAGAATATATAGTAACCAGTTGGTTTTCAAGCACACATTCTCATCTTAACTATATTACAACAGTGACTACGCTTCAAAAGTACTTCATTGGCCGTTCAGATTCAGAGACAAAGGTTTACAGATTAACCAGTGACAAATTATGACAACAAATACTTTAGATTCCTATACAAATGGTATGAAACATGGATTCAAAACAGTACATAAAAATAACATTTGTGGCTATGACAGTAGTGCTGAATGGTGGTGCGGATGAGACATCAGTTGCCATCTTTGGTCAGCCCAGGTGCGTGGGAACACCACCACCTCCAAGTTCCCCTCCAAGTCACCCACCATCCTGACTGTTAATCTTAGCTGTGCTGTTTACGAGTCACTGCCCTACAGGGAAAAAGAAGATCAGAGAATGATTTGCTACTGGGCAGCCCTGTGTGCCCTATCACTGGTTCAAGAGTGAAATCAGTGGAGCCTGAGAGCTGTTTTCTCCCTTTCACTTCTCCATCCATGAATAAGAAGAGTGAGAAAATAAGTTCAAAAATATACAGCACTTTGTACTTTCACCTGTCTTTCAACCTGCCACCAAAAAGTGACATTTTGCACAGAAGGGGGATGAAATTCTGACGTTTTCGGGGTCCAGAAAGAGAGCAATGAAGTCACATACCACATTGGTCTAGGCGCTCGATAGTTATCCATGGCGGCCGCCTTCAATAAGCACAGGCATCATTTAAATATAATGTGAGAAGTCGCACAACACCAGGTTATAGTCCAACAGCTTTATTTTAAATCACAAGCTTTCGGAGCGCTGCTCCTTCGTCAGGTGAAGTGAAGAGATGCATATAGGCACAGCATATATAGTCAGAGAACACTGCCAGATGATTACAGTTAATCTTTCTAACTGCCCTTTATCACACCTCGGCAGAGAGATAATCACGGCAATCAAAGGTGTGGATAGTGTCCAAACAGGTCAGTCAGGAAAACATTACATCAAAGACAATGAGGTGGGGTCACAAGGGGTCAAATGTGGCAGATGCTGGGGTCTGTATGGAAAACAAAAAACTTTTTTTGCTGGAAATCACAGCAGGTCCGGCCGCATCTGTGTAGAGAGAACAAGCCAACGACGACTCGAGTCTGGATGACTCTACGTCAGGTGGGGTTACATGTAGCGTGACATGAACCCAAGATCCCGGTTGAGGCCGTCCTCATGGGTGCAGAACTTGGCTATCAGTTTCTGCTCGACGATTTTGCGTTGTCGTGTGTCTCGAAGGCCGCCTTGGAGAACGCTTACCCGAAGATTGTCCACCCCAGTCCAACACCGGCATCTCCACATCTTAAATATAATGGGCCAAATCTTGCTGCAGCGGGGCATCTCGTGACATGCCCTGTTAGTTAGACTTTCTCCTGTACCCTTCAGCTCGAATATAATATGCATCGTAACTTGCTGGGAGTGCGAGCTGATAATGCCGCAGCGAGGGCAACAGGGCATCTGGGACCTTAGTGAACGATGGGGGCCAACAGTCTATCTCCTTAACCAATGAGATTTAAGGATTGAGAAAGAAACAGAGGAACAATGGAGAAGGAGGGAGAATTCGAGTCAACTCAAGTACAGAAAAAGAAATAAAGAGAGGAAACGAAAGATGGAGTAAGAGAGAAAAAAGAGACAGAAAGGAAAAGTAAGAAATAATTAAAAATTAAAAATGTGAAAATTTTTAATTCTCTAATGACAATTTACTACATGCAGTAATGAGACTCAACAGTTTAAATTTTCTGGGCCGGAGAGATTGATTGGCATTGAATTAACAGTTATCACATCGTTAAATGGGTACTTACGCTATTAAGTAGCAGCCCTAACACTCTGTGGCAAGTTTAATTTGAGTTTAATGTACAAATTCAGCAAGTTCTTAAAAGTAACAAGGAGGCGAAGGGCGAGATGCTATTTGTGCGAAGCAAATGACGGCGCAGCGCAAATCGACCAGCAAGTTCTGGAGATTCGCAACTCATGGCGTATCTCTTCTTCCCTTGATCTTGCTGGCCAATTTACGCATTAATAATGACGGTCGTCGTGAACTTGCCATTATTTTTCGGAAGATTTGGCCCAACAAGCGCAGGCATCATTTAAATATGATAATAACGGCGCTGTGCCTGAATCAGGGCCCTTTTGTTCAATTGGTGTCTGTGCGCACCTGAAACGTCCTTTACTTAACCCGCCCAGCAAATCATGGCGGAAACAGTCGATAAGCATCTTTCACGAGCAGTATTTAAAGGGATCTTCACCTCGATCAAGGTAAGTCTCGGATTAGTCATTTGTGAGGGTGTTTTTGGGGCCAGATTTCTGGCTGAAGCATTATATCACGTGGGTATTCAGGAACCGAACATCTTACCTGAACCTCACAGAAGAGCAGTGTGTAAAACAGCGTGGGGGCGAAATTCCCATCCGGTGGGAGGCGTTAGTGGGGCGCAGATGGCTTTTTGCCCCCCCGAGGCGCTAACCACGCCTCCCACGAAATTCTGCGTGAGGTTAGCGGCGGCGCTACCGGGTATTGCCCCGATCGTCTGCGCCCGGAGATCATGACGTCATCTCCAGGCGCAGCGCCCAGGTAGCGCCTCGGGAGAGAAATTCCACCTGGCGCCCCTGCAGCAGCGCCGGGCGATGGTACCGACTGTTGCAGGGGTCGCCAACAGTGAGGCTGGCCGCTCGCGGGGGCGCCATTTAAAGCCGCGGTGGCCTGCCGATGTGAAAAAAAAAATCACTGATTTAAAATATAAAAATTTCTGAGCACCAGACGTGGGCTGATTGCGCGGCCCTCCCGCACTCCGGTACTCCAGCAGATGCCAAAAAAAATGCAGAGCTCGCAGTGGGGAGCCCTTCCCTTTAATGCAGGGAAGAGCCCCTGCAACACGGCAGTGCCACTCGTGCCGCTGCTGAGCACATCGCCCCGGATCGGGACATTCCCCGCCTCTTACGCTCCAAGAGGTTTTAGCGCTCCACTTCCCTCTTGGAGCAGAAAATGGGAATTTCTGACTTAGTGTCCCAAATGGCCCTCCACGGGAATTTCTCCCCCCTTGTGTTTCAACAGGGAGACGGTCACACCTGTGTCACATGTTGCGACGAGAACTGGAGCCCGTCACCAGGGCCTGTGGCAGTGAAGGTCCACCACGGCTTTAACTTTATAATCAGCAAGGAAATGTATTTGTGTCTAAGGTGCGGATAATGTTTTATCTATTTTGTCTTTTAGTGAAGTAGTGAAGATGAAGAGGAGATATGAAGTCGGTCTGGAGAAGCTAGACTCTGCTGCTTCTCAGGTAGCCGTCATGCAGGCTGAACTGGAGGCCCTGCAGCCTGAGCTGATAGTTGCCAGTATAGCAGTGGATGAAATGATGGTAATGATTGAAAAAGAGTCTATTGAGGTCTCAAGAACAGAGGAAATTGTGAAAGCTGATGAAACCATAGCAAATGAACAAGCCATGGCAGCAAAAGCAATTAAGGATGAATGTGATGCTGATCTGGCAAAAGCATTACCAGTCCTAGAATCTGCACTTGCTGCCCTTGACACACTCACTACACAGGTAAGGATAATTTGTTCATGGTTAGTAATTTTACTGACCTATCTGCATAAAAGACAAGTAATAATTTATGAACTTGCACTTTGTTAGCTTATAATATATTTTCCAAATGTAGAATGACCATCACATTTCAAGGTTTTGTGCCAATTTCTCCTCGGAGGGATTTTTGAGTTAATTCATATTACGATAAGTTAAATTTAGCCCACAAAGGATTAATGCCAACTAGAACCCCGATTTTAACTCGGGGCAGCAATCATGCGGGTGGGGTCCGAGGCAGGCGGAAAACAATCCTGACTGAAGGAATGATAACGGGTAAGAGTTTGGGAGAGGGTTCGGGAGGGCCTCGCGGTCTGGGGAGGAGGAAGCCTCCTGTTCCTCCTGGCCCCACAAGGAAAGTTTAAAAAAAAAAGGAAAATTACTTATCTCCTACGGGTCTCTTCTGGCCCTGGCTCCTCTTCCCACTCGGATGGCATGGCAGGGAAGCCACAACAACTTCCCCACGCTGGCCTATTGTTAAAATAGTAGTCAGGCCCCGATTACATTACCGGAGCCCAATCTGCATATTTAGAGCAGGTTAAGATCAGAATCTGTGGAGAAACTGCGGGAATTCAGCGGGTAAGTCCCTTGGCGATTTTAACTATCCACTCACCTGGTTGCTGCTGAGCGTACAGGGTTAAAATCATCCCTGAGAATAATGGTTAAGCCCGTTATCAGGGACCAGATGAGTTTCTTGCATACCATATCAGTTTGAGACAATGGGGTTGATTAGCACATTCCAGAGAGGAATTGGAATGGAATGGTTTAATTCATTTGCACACAGCATGGTTCTGAGCTAAACAGGCAACGTAGGTGCCATGGGAGGGTGAAAGGTTCCTAAATGAAGGTGACAATATTGTTTGGCAGCACAACAAGCTAATCCTCGACACAGAGAGTTGGGGGGGGCGGGAGGTGGGTGATAGTCAGAAGTCAGTTTTATCTATCTATGGGATCGATTTTGCCAGCCCTGGGGAGGCGGGTATGGAGGCGGGACTGCCAGGAAAATGGCAGAATCTGGGGGCAGGTACCCATCCTGCCCCCAACCCACCTCCGTGCCATCTTCCCAGGAGGCGGGTACCCAACCCACGCTGGGAGCTGCCTCCTCGAGGCGGGAAGAGGATTAGTGCCAATTAACTGCCTGTGAACAGGTAGTTCACAGGCAGTTTTTTGGATAATCCCTATTTTGCCACCTAAAGTGTGGGCTTCCCGACGGCTCCGAACCTCGCCAGGGTCAGCGAGGCGAGCCGTGGGTCTGCGGGGCCGAGATGTCCGGTGTGCAGGTGAGTGATGGGTGCATGTGTGTAGAGGTAAGTGTGTGAGGTGAGTGTTGAGTGTTTTAAAAGCTTTACTTACCTTTGCTTCTTCCTCCAGGCTTCATCCCTTCAGGTCTCAGGAGTCCCTCATGTCACCGGCAGAGAAAGCAGAATGGCCGCTGCATTCTCAAATGCATCAGCCTTCTGCTTTCTGCTCAGGAAGGCTTTCCAATTGAGTCCTGAGCGTCCAAAAGCTCGCCATTGAGAAAATCCAGCCCTATGTCTTTCTGGAAAACACAGTCTGCAATAATTTGGAGTTTTGACCTATATCAAGGGCAAAAATTTGCTGTCATTTATTATTTTTGATGTTACAAGGAGTAATAGGAAAGAGATTGAATTTCACTGAAAACTACATTCTGTTCAGTTATGTATTTCATGTAAAATAAGTTGGTTTACAATTGGCGATGCCTCACCAGAGTGCTCATCAGTTCACCTTCACGAAAATAGGCAAAACGCACATGGAGCGTGTGCGTAATCACAGAGTCCAGTACATACAATGAGGGGTCTTATTGTTCCCCCCCCCCCTCCCACCCTGGTCACGCTATCATATGACTAGATATTGAGCAGTTACGGCATTCTCCAGATTGCAGGGTCATAGAATCATAGAAGATAGGAGCAGGAGTAGGCCATTCGGCCCCTCTAGCCTGCTCCGCCATTCAATGCGATCATGGCTGATCATCCAAATTCAGTACCCTGTCCCTGCTTTCTCCCCATATCCCTTGATCCCTTTAGCCTTAAGAAATATATCCAACTCCTTCTTGAATCTATTTAATGAATTGGGCTCGACTGCCTTCTGTGGCAGAGAATTCCACAGGTTCACCACTCTCTGGGTGAAGAAATTCCTCCTCATTTCTGTCCTAAATGGCTTACCCCTTATCCTTAGACTGTGACCCCTGGTTCTGGACTCCCCGACCATCGGGAACATTCTTCCTGCATCTAGTTTGTCCTGTCCTGTCAGAATTTTATAAGTTTCAATGAGATCCCCTCATTCTTCTAAACTCCAGCGAGTATAAGCCCAATCGACCCAATCTCTCTTCATACGTCATTCCTGCCATCCCAGGTATCAGCCTTGTGAATCTTCGCTGAACTCCTTCCATGGCAAGAACATCCTTCCTCAGATAAGGCGACCAAAACTGCACACAGTACTCAAGGTGTGGTCTCACCAAGGCCCTGTACAACTGCAGCAAGACATCCCTGTTCCTGTACTCAAACCCTCTCGCTATGAAGGCCAACATACCATTTGCCTTCTTAACCGCCTGCTGCACCTGCATGCTTACCTTCAGCGACTGGTGCACAAGGACACCCAGGTCTCGTTGCACTTCCCCTTCTCCCAATCTATTGCCATTCAGAGAATAGTCTGCCTTCCTGTTTTTGACACCAAAGTGGATAACCTCACATTTATCCACGTTATATTGCATCTGCCACGCTTCTGCCCAATCACCCAACCTGTCCAAATCATCCTGGAGTTTCTCGGCATCCTCCTCGCAGCACACACACCCACCCAGTTTTGTGTCGTAAATGAAGGGGACTGGTGATGTTGAACCTGAGCGAATATCTCGTGCAGACCTGAAATTTGTAACAAATACTTTTAAGCTACTGTGATACAACACTGAATGCTCTTTTTTTTTAGGATATTACTGTGATGAAGTCTATGAAGAGCCCGCCGGCTGGAGTAAAGCTGGTTATGGAGACAATTTGTATTTTGAAAGGAATAAAGCCAGACAGAATTCCAGATCCCACTGGCACAGGTAAAAAGATTGAAGATTTCTGGGGTCCAGCCAAAAAGGTCTTGGGTGACATGAAGCTTTTGCAGTCCCTCCACGAATATGACAAGGACAATATTCCTTCAATATACATAAATGTCATTCGGAATAAATACATAACAAACCCAGAATTTGTTCCAGAAAAGATTCGTAATGCTTCCACAGCAGCTGAGGGTCTCTGCAAATGGGTTATTGCAATCGACTCCTATGATAAGTAAGTGCTTATATTTGGCTCATAGAATATATTGAAACCTTTTCAATTTCACCAGCTTCAATTTTACATTGCATGAGATGGAATTATTTTTTTCCCCTTTTTATTAGAGTAGCTAAGGTTGTGGCTCCGAAGAAAGTGAAGCTAGCACTAGCTGAAGGCGAATTGAAGATAGCAATGGATGGTCTAAGAAAGAAGCAAGCTACACTTAAGGAAGTGCAAGATAAGCTGGAAAAATTGCAGGAGCAGTTGGAAACCAATAAGCAAAAGAAAGCAGACCTGGAAAATCAGGTAATTTATACGCCTCTTATTGTACAAGTAATATTTGAAATTTTTAGATGTGATGAAATTTATCAATCTATAAAAGGCTTGCATGTAGCACACGTCAGTCACACTCTAGACATTATGCACCAGACAAAGTGTGACACGATGTTAAAGATGCAAAACAGTCTTAAGAAAAGAGAAAGAAATCCAATTACTGACCTGGAGCCTGCAATGTTTGAGTGTTACTTAGAACTACATTGAAATTACAACACAGAAACAGGCCGTTTGGCCCAACGCAGCTGTATTGATGTTTAACCTTCACCCAAGCAGTATTCCTAATCCCATGTGCCCATCCTGTTTCAATATCAAATTATCATCCTTTCTTTCAACCATCTATATGACCTATTCTTAAATGTTAACATGGTCTCTGCTTCAATCAATAACTCTGATGCATTCCACAGTATCACAACCATCCTTGCAAGCAAGTTTCTCCTTCTCATCCTAAATCTCTTAAATTTAATCTTATATTTATGTTCCCTCATTCTAGACTCCACAACCACTGGAAATAGTCTTTTTATATCTACTCTGTCCCATCCCTTAGTAACTTTAAACACCTCATCAAATCACCCCTTAATCTCCTCTGCTCTAATGAAAACAGCCTCAATTTTTAAACTCAATTTTTCAATTCTATCCCTCTAGAAATAAACCCGAGTGCTTGGTTTGCTTTTTTTATGGCCTTGTTAACCTGTGCCATTACTGTTAGTGATTTGTGTATTTGTACTCTGAGATCCCTTTGCTCCTCTACCCTACCCAGACTCACACCCTCCAAGTAATAAGTGACCTCCCTGTTCTTCCTACCAGAATGTAATACCTCACATTTATCTGTTGAAATTCATCTGCCAATTATATGCCCATTCGGCAAGTTTATTAATGTCTTCCTGTAATTTATTGCAGTGCTCCTCAGTATTGCCTATCGCCCCCCCCCCCCGCCCCCGCCCCCCAATTTGGTGTCATCCGCAAATTTAGAAATTGTGTTTTTGATTCCAAAGTCTGAATCGTTAATATAAATTGTGAACAACATTGGTCCCAGCACTGATCCTTGTGGAACACCACTTCCCGCCTTCTGCCACACTGAATAGCTACCCTTTACTCCTACTCTCTGCTTTCTGTCTTGAAGCCAGCTAGCTATCCATTCTGCTTCTTGTCCCCTGACTCTGCATTTTCTAGCCTTATTCATTCGTCTATTATGTGGTACCTTATCGAAGGCCTTTTGAAAATCTAGATAAATTACAGCTACTGCATTACCCTTGTCTACTCTCTCTGTTACCTCTTCAAAAAATTCAGTGAGATTGGTCAAGCAGGATTTTCCCTTTTGAAATCCATGCTGACTATTCATTATTATATTTTTGATTTCTAGATGTTCTTCTATTTTCTCCTTTAGTAGGGATTCCACTATTTTTCCTACCACCGATGTTTAGCTGACTGGTCTATAGTTCCCTGGACATGTTCTATCCCCCTTCTTAAATCTAGGTATTAAGCTAGCTATCTGCCAGGCCTCTGGCACTACGCCTTTTTCTAACGAATTATTAAATATGTGTAGTAATGCCTCTGCTATCTTGTCCCTAGATTCTTTTTAAAATGCGCGGATGTAATCTGTCCAGACCAAGGCTTTTATCCTCTTTGAGTATAATTAGTTTATTTAATATATCTCTTTTTATTTTAAATTATGTTATCTCATTATTAATCTCATCATCCAATGTCATGTCCACCTGTTCTATCTCTCTGGTAAATACTGAAGCAAAGTAATTATTTAATATTTCTGCCATCTCTCTATCGCTGCCTGTGGTATTATCCTGTCCATCCCTAAGTGGCCCTACTCCAATCTCGACCCTCCTCTTTTTATTTATGTGCCTGTAAAATATTTTACTATTTTGTTTTATGTTATTTGATAGTTTAATTTCATAGTTCCTCTTTGCCTTCCTAATTGTTTTTTTGACTTCTTTCCTAATCTCTTCATATTGGCCCTTATCATGCTCTCCCCTGCTGTCCATATACTTAATGTATGCCTCTTTCCTTACCCTCAATTTTTCCCTAATGGCTTTATTTATCCATGGTGTTGCATTAGTGTTTAGCTTGTTCTTGTTTTTTAATGGAATATATTTTTCCTGGACTCTGTTGAACGTTTTAAATGTTTCCCATTGCTGTTCTACATCATTGTTTGCCAATATTGTTGTCCATTTTATTTTCCCAAGTTCTATTCTCAGCCCCTCAAAATCAACTTTTCTCCAATCTATTACCCTGGTCTTCATCATACTTATGTCCTTCTCAATTATTACCTTAAAGCGTATTATATTATGGTCACTATTGCCTAGATGTTCCCCTACTTTTACTTCTCTTATCTGCTCAGGTTCATTCCCCATTACTAGATCCAATAGTGAATCCTCCCTGGTTGGGGTTTTTACATATTGGGTTAGAAAGGAGTCCTGTACACATTGTAGGAACTCCATTCCCTTATCCCCTTTACATACCACTTCTGTCCAATTAATACCGGGGTAGTTGAAATCCCCCATGATTATTATTCTATGTTTTTTACTCACTTCCCTAATTTCTTTGCATATTTCTTCCTCCACCTCCCTTCCACTATTAGGTGGTTTGTAGACTAGCCCTATTAGTGTGTTTGATCCTTTATTATCTTTTATCTCGATCAACATGGATTCTATTTCTGTTTGCTGATAGCTGCGTCCCTTTTTTATACTGTCATTATGTTATCCCACATAAGTACAGCTACTCCACCTCCCTTTTTTCCCTCTCTATCTTTTCTAAATATGTTATACCCTGCAATGCTTAATTCCCAGTCCTAATTTTTCTGTAGCCATGGGGGGAATTTTTCGGGGGGTCAGCGGGTGCATTTGGAGGCGGGTCGGCTGGGAATTTTTTTTGACAGCGGGTTACCCGTCTCCACACTAGTCTCCCAGATGTCGGGTCTGTCATTACATAAGAACATAAGAAATAGGAGCAGGAGTAGGCGTATTGGCCCCTCGAGCCTGCTCCGCCATTCAATAAGATCATGGCTGATCTGATCCTAACCGCCAATCTACTATCACAGAACCATCTCCTGAATCCAACAGAATTGGACACATGAAATAGGAGCAAGATCAGGCTACACGGCCCCTGGGCCCGCTACGCTACCCACAGGGCCACGACCGATCCGAACCTAGACTGATGTCCAAATTCCTGCCCGTTCCCCGTAACCCTTAATTCCCTTTACTTCTAGGAAACTGTCTATTTCTGTTTTAAATTTATGTAATGATGTAGCTTCTACAGCTTTTTGGGGCAGCATATTCCATGGACCTACCACCCTCTGAGTGAAGTAGTTCCTCCTCATCTCAGTTTTGAAAGAGCAGCCCCTTATTCTAAGAACAGACCCGACACCAAGCGGCGGGGGAGGCAATTTAGATTATTAAGAGCTTGTTAACAGGCACTTAAACTATTTTAAGCTCACCTTTAGATTTCTAGAGTTCGCCAACGGCTTCCCCGCTGCTCGGGGATCACGTCAGGTAAGGAGGTCGGGTGTTGTGTCAGCATAGAATGATTTCTTAACTTGACAGCTGCAAATGGTCTACAAAAGCTCCCATTTCATAGCTGTTCACTTTCCAAGGTTAGAAACATAAGTAACATAAGAAATAGGAGCAGGAGTCGGCCATTCGGCCCCTCGAGCCTGCTCTGTCATTCAATAAGATCATGGCTGATCTTCTACCTCATCTCCACTTTCCTGCACTATCCCCATATCCCTTGATTCCCTTAATATTCAAAAATCTATCGATCTCTGTCTTGATTATATTCAACGACTGAGCCTCCACAACCCTCTGGGGTAGAGAATTCCAAAGATTCACCACCCTCTGAGTGAAGAAATTTCTCCTCATCTCAGTCCTAAATGGCCGACCCCTTATTCTGAGACTGTGACCCCTGTTTCTAGACTCCCCAGCCAGGGGAAACATCCTCCCTGCATCTACCCTGTCAAGCCCTGTAAGAATTTTGTATGTGTCAATGAGATCACCTCTCATTCTTCTAAACTCAAGAGAATATACGCCTAGTCTACTCAATCTCTCCTCATATGACAATCCCCCCATCCCAGGAATTAGTCTGGTGAACCTTCGTTGCACTCCCTCTATGGCAAGTATATATTTCTTTAGGTAAGGAAACCAAAACTGTACACAAAACTCCAGGTGTGGTGTCACCAGGGCCCTATATAATTGCAGTAAGATGTATTTACTCTTATACTCAAATCCTCTTGTAATAAAGGCCAACATACCATTTGCTTTCCTAATTGCTTGCTGTACCTGCATGTTAACTTTCAGTGATTCTTGTACAAGGACACCCAGGTCCCTCTGAACACCAAGGGGGAAAAATTCAGTTGGTTGCGCCTCCCGTTAGCGCCTTAAGAGGGCGTTAATGGGGCGCAAAGCTGCTAGCGCCCGGGCGCAGCGATGTTTGCGCCGCTCGTGAACTTAACTAGACATTTTGCGGTGGCGCTAAACACTACCGCCACGATCTCCTGCGCCGGCAGATCGTGACGTCAGTCGAGTGTGCAATGCCCCGGTATCGCCCCGGAGCGGATATTGAGTGGCGCCCCCTGCCTTACCGCCTGACGCTAGCAACGACAGGTTGAGGGGAGCGTTCTGCAGTCATGAAGGGACTGGGGGAGCGCTATTTAAAGGTGACTGCTTCCTGCCTTTTATTGTTGGTGCCATTTTTGAACTACGCATTCTGAGAGAGAGAGAGAGACATCTGGAGAGATTCAACGTTGTGTAAAGGAGTTTTGGGTACTGAGCAGCACTTTGCAGGTTCATTTTGATTTGCCATTCCTTGTATCGATTTAGAAGAGACTGTTGGGGCTGCACTCTACGCTCTTTCCCTGGTACTCTCCATTGTTCTTTCCAGCAGATTTGATGTGCAGGTCTCTCCAGGCCGGGATTCAAGGCTGCAATGAGCAGGATGTGGATGGAAAGCAAGATCAACCATCCCCTTTAAGAACTGGCCGGTGCCATTGTGTGTGTGTTCCATTGCTGACTGACATCACATGAGCTTCGCCAGCGCTCTGAGGTAGCGCCTCACTCCTCGGCCTTTGCGCCTTAAGACAGGTGTGAAGCGCCTGATTTAGCACTCCAATCACCTCAGGGGTCGATAAAAGTGAAGTTTCCAGTCAGTGGCGATAATTAGCGCCAGGCGCTAATTTTTGCGCCCGGACGATATTTGCGCCCCAAACGGGGCGCGACTGAATTTTTCCCCCCAACATTTCCCAAATTCTCACCATTTAAAAAATTCTCTGCTTTTCTATTTTTCCTGCCAAAGTGGATAACTTCACATTTCTCCACATTATATTCCATTTGCCATGTTCTTGCCCATTCACTTAGCCTGCCTATATCCCCTTGAAGCCTCTTTGCATCCTCCTCACAACTTACATTCCCACCTAGCTTTGTATCATCAGCAAACTTGGATATATTACATTTGGTCCCCTCATCGAAATCATTGATGTAGATTGTGAATAGCTGAGGCCCAAGCACTGATCTTTGCGGTACCCCACTAGTTACAGCCTGCCAACTCAAAAATGACCCGTTTATCCCTACTCTCTGTTTTCTGTCCGTTAACCAATCCTCAATCCATGCTAGTATATTACCCCCAATCCCATGAGCCCTAATTTTGTTTAATAATCTCTTGTGTGGCACCTTATCGAATGCCTTCTGAAAATCCAAATACATCACATCCACTGGTTCCCCCTTATCTATTCTGCTAGTTACAACCTCAAAAAACTCTAACAGATTCGTCAAACACGATTTCCCTTTCATAAATCCGTGTTGACTCTACCCAATCCTATTATTATAGGCTGGGAACTGAATATTCAGAGTTATTTGACATTTCGGAAGGATAGACAGAAAGGAAAAGGAGGTGGAGTAGCTCTGTTAATAAAGGATGAGATCAGTACAATAGTGAGGAATGATCTTGGCTCGGAAGCTCCAGATGTAGAATCAATTTGGGTGGAGTTAAGAAATAGTAAGGGAAAGAAGGCACTGGTGTGAGTAGTCTATAGGCCCCCTAACAGTAGCTACACTATAGGATAGAGTATAAATCAAGAAATAATGGGGGCTTGTAAGAAAGGTACTGCAATAATCGTGGGCGATCTTAATCTTCTTATAGATTGGACAAATCAAATTGGCAAAAGCAGCCTTGAGGACGAGTTCACAGAGTGCATTTGGGCCAGTTTCTTGGAACAATACATTCTGGAACCGACCAGGCTATTTTAGATCTGGTAATGTGTAATGAAACAGGATTAATTAATGATCTTATAGTAAAGGATCCTCTAGGGAAGAGTGATCATAACATGATAGAATTCCACATTCAGTTTGAAGATGAGAAACTTGGGTCTGAAACTGGAGTATTAAACTTAAATAAAGGCAATTACAAAGGTATGAGGAGAGAGTTGGCTAAAGATTAGAAGGTAAGATGGTAGAAAAGCAATGGCAGACATTTAAAGAGATATTTCATGACTCTCAACAAAGATATATTTCAGTGAGAAACAAAAACTCGAAGAGAAGGATGAACCAACCATGGCTAACCAAGGAAGTTAAGGATGGTATCAAATTGAAAGAAAAGGCATACGATGCTGCAAAGATTAGTGGTAGGCCAGAAGATTGGGAACATTTTAGAAACCAGCAAAGGATGACTAAAAATATAATAAAGAGAGAGAAAATAGCTTATGAGAGTAGACCAGCAAGAAATATAAAAACTGACAGTAAGAGCTTCTACAAGTATATAAAAAGGAAGAGAGTAGCTAAGTTAAATATTAGTCCCTTAGAGGATGAGACTGGGGAAATAATAATGGGAAACAAGGAAATGGCAGAGGCATTGAACAAATATTTTGTATCTGTCTTCACAGTAGAGGACACTAAAAACATCCCAGTAATAGTAGAAAATCAAGGGGCAAAAGGGAGGGAGGAACTTAAAACAATCACTATCACTAGAGAAAAAGTGCTAGGCAAACTTATGGGTCTAAAGGCTGACAAGTCCCCTGGACCTGATGGCCTGCATCCTAGGGTCTTAAAAGAAGTGGCTACAGAGATAGTGGATGCATTGGTTGTAATCTTCCAAAATTCCCTTGACTCTGGAAAAGTCCCAGCGGATTGGAAAACCGCAAATGTAACGCCCTTATTCAAAAAAGGAGGGAGACAGAAAGCAGGAAACTATAGGCCAGTTAGCCTAACATCTGTCATTGGCAAAATGCTCGAATCCATCATTAAGGAAGTAGTAGCAGGGCATTTAGAAAATCATAATACAATCAAACAGAGTCAGCATGGTTTTATGAAAGGGAAATCGTGTTTGACAAATTTATTGGAGTTCTGTGAGGAGATAATGAGTAGGCTGGATAAAGAGGAACCAGTTGATGTAGTGTACTTGGATTTCCAAAAGCATTCGACAAGGTGCCAGATAAAAGGTTACTGCATAAGATAAGAGCTCATGGTGTTGGGGTAATATATTAGCATGGATAGAGGATTGGCTAACGAACAGAAAACAGAGAGTAGGGATAAACGGGTCATTTACAGGATGGCAATCTGTAACTAGTGGGGTGCCACAGGGATCAGTGCTGGGGCCTCAACTATTTTCAATCTATATTAATGACTTGGATGAAGGGACCGAGTGTACTTTTGCCAAATTTGCTGATGATGCAAAGATAGGTGGGAAAGCAAGTTGTGAGGAGGACATAAAGAGTCTGCAAAGGGATATAGATAGGTTAAGTGAGTGGGCAAGAATTTGGCAGATGGAGTATAATGTGGGAAAATGTGAAGTTATCCACTTTGGTAGGAAGAATAGAAAATAAAAATATTATTTAAATGGAGAAAGACTACAGAATGCCGCGGTACAGAGGGATTTGAGTGTACTCGTACATGAAACACAAAAATTTAACATGCAGGTGCAGCAAGTAATTAGGAAGGCAAATAGAATGTTGGCCTTTATTTCAAGGGGGATACAGTAGAAAAGTAGAGAAGTCTTGCTACAACTGTACAGGGCGCTGGTGAGACCACACCTAGAGTACTGTGTACAGTTTTGGTCCCCTTATTCAAGGAGGGATATACTTGCATTGGAGGCAGTTCAGAGAAGGTTCACTAGGTTGATTCCTGAGATGAGGGGGTTGTCTTATGAGGAAAGGTTGAGCAAGTTGGGCCTATACTCATTGGAGTTTAGAAGAATGAGAGGTGATCTTATTGAAACATATAAGATTCTGAGGGGGTTGGACAGGGTAGATGCTGAGAGGATGTTTCCCCTCGTGGGGGAATCTAGAATGAGGGGGCATAGTCTTAGAATAAGGGGTCGCCCATTTAAGACGGAGATGAGGAGGAATTTCTTCTCTCAGAGGGTTGTGAATCTTTGGAATTCTTTACCCCAGAGAGCTGTGGAAGCTGAGTCATTGAATATATTCAAGGCTGAGATAGACAGATTTTTGAGCAACAGGGGAGTCGAGGGTTATGGGGAACAGGCAGGAAAGTGGTGTTGAGACCAAAATCGGATCAGCCATGATCTCATTAAATGGCGGAGCAGGCTTGAGGGGCCGAATGGCCTGCTTCTGCTCCTATTTCTTATGTTCTTTTTTAAGTGCCCTGTTACCACGTCCTTAATAATAGATTCTAGCATTTTCCCTACTACTGATGTGAGGCTAACTGGTCTGTAGTTCCCCGTTTTCCCTCTCTCTCCTTTCTTAAATAGTTGGGTTACATTTGCTACTTTCCAATCCGTGGGAACTGTTCTAGAATCTATGGAACTATGGAACCAATGCATCCACTATCTCTATAGCCACCTTTTTCAAAATCCTAGAATGTAGAACATCAGGTCCAGGGGATTTATCGGCTTTCAGTCCCATTAATTTCTCCAGTACTATTTTTTTTCCAATACTAATTTCTTTCAGTTCCTCATTCTCGCTAGAGCCTTGGTTCTCCACTATTTCCGGGTAGTTTTTTGCTGCATCTTCCGTGAAGACAGACACAAAGTATTTGTTTAATTTCTCCACCATTTCCTTATTCCCCATTATAATTTCTCCTGTCTCAGCCTGTAAGGGACCCAGATTTACTTTCGCTAATCTTTTCCTTTTTACATACCTATAGTAGCTTTTCCAGTCTGTTTTTATGTCTCTCGCTAGTTTACTCTCATATTCTATTTTCCCTTTCTTTATCAATTTCTTGGTCCTCCTTTGCTGAATTCTAAAATCCTCCCAATCCTCAGCCTTACTACTCTTTTTGGCAACATTATAAGCCTCTTCCTTTGATCTAATACTATCTTTAACATCTCTTGTTAGCCACGGTTGGACTACTTTTCCTGTGGGGTTTTTGTGCCTTAAAGGAATGTATATTTGTTGTAAATTATGTATTAATTCTTTAAATGCTAGCCATTGCTCGTCCACTGTCATACCTTTTAATGTAGTTTCCCAATCTACCTTAGCCAAGTAGCCCCTCATACCTACATAGTTTGCTTTGTTTAGATTTAAGACCCTAGTTTCGGATTTAACTAAATCGCTTTCAAACTCAATATAAAATTCTACATATTATGGTCACTCTTCCCTAAAGGCCCCTTTACTGCAAGGTTATTAATTAACCCTTTCTCATTGCACAATACTAGATCTAAAATAGCCTGTTCCCTAGTTGGTTCCTCAACATACTGATCTAGAAAACTATCTTGCATACATTCCATGAATTCGTCCTCCACACTATTACTGCAAATTTGGTTTGCCCAGTCTATATGTAGATTAAAGTCCCCCATGATATCGTGTATTACCCTTGTTACATGCGCCTCTAATTTCCTGATTTATACTCTGCTGTACATTACAACAACTGTTTGGGGGCCTATAAACAAATCCCACCAATTTTTTCTTCCCCTTCCTGTTTCTTAGCTCCACACAAACTGATTCTACTTCTTGATTTTCGGAGCTAAGATTCTTTCTCTCTACTGTCTTTATCCCATCCTTTATTATCAGGGCTACCCCTCCTCCTTTTCCATTTTGCCTATTTCTTCTAAAAGTTAAGTATCCTGGAATATTTAGTTCCCAACCTTGGCCACTTTGCAACCACGTCTCTGTTATGTCTATTAGATAAAATCTGTTCATTTCTATCTGTGCTATTAATTCATCTATTTTGTTGCGAATGCTTCGTACATTCAGATATAGTGCCTTTAGCTTTGACTTATTTCTATTTTCCCCTGATGTCACCTTAGTCACTGATGCCTTATTACCTTTGTTACTCTCTCTGTTCCTTCCTGACCCACTCTGCTTATTTTTACCCCAAACTCTACTCTGCTCTAGAGCCTTAACATTTCTCTTGCTGCTTTTAAACTTACTCTTTCCTGAATCCTCCCACCCCCCCTTCATTTGTTTACTGCCCTAGTTATTCGGATCGCCAGGACACTGGTCCCAGAGTGAAGCTCATCTCAATGGAACAGCTCCCTCTTTCCCCAGTACTGGTGCCAGTGCCCCATAAACTGAAACCCCTTCCTCCCACACCACTCTTTGAGCCACGCATTTAAACCTCTAATCTGTTTGTCCCTATGCCAATTTGCACGTGGCTCAGGTAACAATCCAGAGATGATTACCTTTGAGGTTCTGCTTTTTAATTTGCATCCTAGCTCCTCAAACTCCCTCAGCAGAACCAGAGCGGAGGAGGATGAGAGGCGACTTAATAGAGGTTTATAAGATGATGAGGGGGATAGATAGAGTGGATGTTCAGAGACTATTTCCTCGGGTAGAGGCAGCTGTTACAAGGGGGCATAACTATAAGGTGCATGGGGGGAGATATAGAAGGGATGTCCGAAGTAGTTTCTTTACTCAGAGAGTGGTTGGGGTGTGGAATGGACTGCCTGCTGTGATAGTGGAGTCGGACACTTTAGGAACTTTCAAGCGGTTATTGGATAAGCACATGGAGCACACCAGAGTGATAGGGAGTGTGATAGCTTGATCTTGGTCTCGGACAATGCTCGGCACAACATCGAGGGCCGAAGGGCCTGTACTGTGCTGTACTGTTCTATGTTTCTATGTTTCTATGTAACCTCATTCCTAGTTCTACCTATGACATTGGTTCCTAGATGGACCACGACAACTGGATCCTCCCCCTCCCACTCCAAGTTCTTCTCCAGCCGCGAGGAGATGTCTTTAACCCTGGCAACACAACCTTCAGAACTCTCGGTCGTGGCTGCAGAGAACAGTATCTATCCCACTGACTATACTGTCCCCTACCGCAACTGCATTCCCTTTCACTCCCCCCACTTGAATGGCCTCCTGCACCATGGTGCCATGGTCAGCTTGCCCATCTATCCTGGAGGCTTTTCCCTCATCCACAAATGCAGCAAGAACCTCATACCTGTTGGACAAGGGCAAAGGCTGTGGCTCCTCCAGCCTGAGTTGCAGTCAGGCTGTTGCTTACTGCCTTTGGAGGACAGATTGAGCTTTATGCAGCTTGCAAGTGTTTGGAGCAAACTCTCTACCTAGTGCCATCTGATTGGAACAACCTCTCTCACCATTGACAGATTGCTTCTGTCATCTCAAGTTCACCTGCCATCTATTGCATCAGCATCTGACCTAGCTGGCCGAGTCCTGAAGGACATAGCTGCCAGTCTGGGCCTGCGACAGGTGGTGAGAGAACCATCACAAGGGGAAAAACCTACTTGACCTCGTCCTCACCAATCTACCTGTCGCAGATGCATCTGTCCATGACAGCATTGGTAGCAGTGACCACCGCACAGTAATTGTGGAGACGAAGTCCCGTCTTCACAATGAAGACGCCCTCCATCGTGTTGTGTGGCACAACCACCGTGCTAAATAGGATAGATTCAGACCAGATCTAGCAGCTCAAAACTGGGCATCCATGAGGCGCTGTGGGCCATCAGCAGCAGAATTGTATTAGAAAAATAGGAGCAGGGGTAGGCCATTTGGCCCTCGAGCCTGCTCCGCCATTCAATATGATCATGGCTGATCCTCTATCTCAATACCATATTCCCGCTCTCTCCCCATACCCCTTGATGCTTTTGTGTCTAGAAATCTATCTATCTCCTTCTTAAATATATTCAGTGACTTGGCCTCCACAGCCTTCTGTGGTAGAGAATTCCACAGGTTCACCACCCTCTGAATGAAGACATTTCTCCTCATCTCAGTCCTAAATGTCCTACCCCTGCCAGGAGCAGCACCAGGCGTACCTAAAAATGAGGTGCCAACCTGGGGAAGCTGCAACACAGGACTACACGCATGCTAAACAATGGAAGCAGCATGCTATAGACAGGGCTAAGCGATCCCACAATCAATGGATCAGATCAAAGCTCTGCAGTCCTGCCACATCCAGTCGTGAATGGTGGTGGAACATTAAACAGCTAACGGTAGGAGGAGGCTCCATGAATATCCCCATCCTCAATGATGCTGGAGCCCAGCAAGTGAGTGCAAAAGACAAGGCTGAAGCGTTTGCAACCATCTTCAGCCAGAAGTGCCGAGTGGATGATCCATATCGGCCTCCTCCTGTAGTTCCCACCATCACAGAAGCCAGTCTTCAGCCAATTCGATTCACTCCACGTGATATCAAGAAATGGCTGAGCGCACTGGATACAGCAAAGGCTCTGGGCCCCGACAACATCCCGGCTATCGTGCTGAAGACTTGTGCTCCAGAACTAGCCGTGCCTCTAGCCAAGCTGTTCCAGTACAGCTACAACACTGGCATCTATCCGACAATGTCGAAAACTGCCCAGGTATGTCCTGTCCACAAAAAGCAGGACAAATCCAATCTGGTGAATTACCGCCCCATCAGTCTACTCTCAATCATCAGCAAAGTGATGGAAGGTGTCATCCACAGTGCTATCAAGCGGCACTTACTCACCAATAACCTGCTCACTGATGTCAGTTTGAGTTCTGCCAAGACCACTTGGCTCATGACCTCATTACAACCTTAGTCCAAACATGGACAAAGGAGCCGGATTCCAGAGGTGAGGTGAGAGTGACTGCCCTTGATATCAAGGCAGCATTTGACCGAGTGTGGCATCAAGGAGCCCTAGTAAAACTGAAGTCAATGGGAATCGGGGGGGGGGTGGGGGGGGAAACTCCCCCCTGGCTGAAGTCATACCTAGCAGAAAGGAAGATGGTTGTGGTGGTTGAAGGTCAATCATCACAGCCCCAGGACATCGCTGCAGGAGTTCCTCAGGGCAGTGTCTAGGCCCAACCATCTTCAGCTGCTTCATCAAAGACCTTCCCTCCAACATAAGGTGAGAAATGGGGATGTTCGCTGATGACTGCACAGTGTTCAGCGCCATTATCATCTCCTCAGATAATGAAGTAGTCCATGCCCGCATGCAACAAGACCTGGATGACGTTCAGGCTTGGGCTGAGAAGTGGCAGGTAACATTCGCACCACAGAAGTGCCAGGCAATGACCATCTCCAACAAGCGAGAGTCTAACCACCACCCCTTGGTATTCAACGGCATTACCATCACCGAATCCCCCACCACCAACATCCTGGGGCCACCATTGACCAGAAACTTAACTGGACCAGCCACATAAATACTGTGGCAACAAGAGCAGGTCAGCGGCTAGGTATTCTGCGCCGAGTGGCTCACCTCCTGACTCCCCAAAGACTTTCCACCATCTGCAAGGCACAAGTAAGGAGTGTGATGGAATACTCTCCACTTGCCTGGATGAGTGCAGCTCCAACAACACTCAAGAAGCTCGACAGCATCCAGGACAAAGCAGCCCGCTTGATTGGCACCCCATCTACCTCTTTAAACATTCACTCCCACCACCACCGGCGTACCGTGGCTGCAGTGTGTACCATCTACAAGATGCACTGCAGCAACTTGCCAAGGCTTCTTCGGCAGCACTACCCAAACCCGCGACCTCTTCCACCTAGAAAGACAAGGTTAGCAGGCGCATGGGAACACCACCAGCTCCAAGTTCCCCTCTAAGTCACACACCATCCTCACTTAGAGTTATATCGCCGATCCTTCATCGTTGCTGGGTCAAAATCCTGGAACTCACTACCTAACAGCGCTGTTGGAGCATCTTCACCACATGGACTGCAGCAGTTCAAGAAGGCGGCTCATCACTATCTTCTCAAGGGCAATTAGGGATGGGCAATAAATGCTGGCCTTGCCAGCGACGCCCACATCCCATAAACGAATTTTAAAAAATTCTATTCGGCTCTTCCCCACCTTGGACAGCCTTTTGATCCACGGTGCCTTGGTCTGCATTGTGGCTGTCCTCCCCGCAGTCTTTCTCTTTGTCCTCACAGGTAGCGAGTGCATCATACCTGTTGGACAGGACCAGTGCAGCGAGACCTCTTTCTCAACCTCTTCTACGTCCCGATACCCGGCTCCCTAGCAGTCACACCTTCCCTTTCCTGAACCTGTGCTTTCCTCTGGGGTGTGATTGTATTCTGGATAAAACTATCCAGAAACTCCTCCCCCTCCCTTATGTTTCGGAGTGTCTCTAACTCGCACTCCAGCTCAGTGACTCTGAGCCAGAGTGACTGAAGGCAGAGACATTGTCTGCAGATGTGGGAATCCGGGACAGTCGTGCTGCCCACAAACTCAGGCAGACTACAGTCCTGATAAATAGCCTGCCCTGCCATTTCTAGAGTTTTTTATTTATTTGCTTATTTAATTATTTAAAGTTTTTAATCAAAGGATTATTTATAGTTATATTAATTAATTAATTTATCTAGTTAAGTTATTATTTACTAACGTAATAGTTATAGTTCCCCAGCTCTTAGTTTAAACCACTGCACGAGTTTAGAGAAAGAAGAAACAGCTGTAATACGCACCAACCAATCACCTACCTGTTATCCTGTGATGTCACTCATTGATTTTTTTTTTCTCTCTCGGTCCGTCGCTCTCTGTATCCCCACCGCTGGTCCTGCTCTCTGTATCCCCACCGCTGGTCCCACTCTCTATATCCTCACCGCTGGTCCCACTCTCTGTATCCCCACCACTGGTCCCACTCTCTGTATCCTCACCGCTGGTCCCACTCTCTGTATCCTCACCGCTGGTCCCACTCTCTGTATCCCCACCGCTGGTCCCACTCTCTGTATCCTCACCGCTGGTCCCACTCTCTATATCCCCACCGCTGGTCCCACTCTCTGTATCCCCACCGCTGGTCCCACTCTCTGTATCCCCACCGCTGGTCCCACTCTCTGTATCCTCACCGCTGGTCCCACTCTCTATATCCCCACCGCTGGTCCCACTCTCTATATCCTCACCGCTGGTCCCACTCTCTGTATCCTCACCGCTGGTCCCACACTCTGTATCCCCACCGCTGGTCCCACTCTCTGTATCCTCACCGCTGGTCCCACTCTCTATATCCCCACCGCTGGTCCCACTCTCTGTATCCTCACCGCTGGTCCCACTCTCTGTATCCTCACCGCTGGTCCCACTCTCTATATCCCCACCGCTGGTCCCACTCTCTGTATCCCCACCGCTGGTCCCACTCTGTATCCCCACCGCTGGTCCCACTCTCTGTATCCCCACCACTGGTCCCACTCTCTGTATCCCCACCACTGGTCCCACTCTCTGTATCCCCACCGCTGGTCCCACTCTCTATATCCCCACCGCTGGTCCCACTCTCTGTATCCCCACCGCTGGTCCCACTCTCTGTATCCTCACCGCTGGTCCCACTCTCTGTATCCTCACCGCTGGTCCCACTCTCTGTATCCCCACCGCTGGTCCCACTCTCTGTATCCCCACCGCTGGTCCCACTCTCTGTATCCCCACCGCTGGTCCCACTCTCTGTATCCCCACCACTGGTCCCACTCTCTGTATCCCCACCGCTGGTCCCACTCTCTGTATCCCCACCACTGGTCCCACTCTCTGTATCCCCACCGCTGGTCCCACTCTCTATATCCCCACCGCTGGTCCCACTCTCTGTATCCCCACCACTGGTCCCACTCTCTGTATCCCCATCGCTGGTCCCACTCTCTGTATCCCCACCACTGGTTCCACTCTCTGTATCCCCACCGCTGGTCCCACTCTCTGTATCCCCACCACTGGTCCCACTCTCTGTATCCCCACCACTGGTCCCACTCTCTATATCCCCACCGCTGGTACCACTCTCTATATCCCCACCGCTGGTACCACTCTCTGTATCCCCACCGCTGGTCCCACTCTCTGTATCCCCACCGCTGGTCCCACTGTCTGTATCCCCACCACTGGTCCCACTCTCCGTATCCCCACCGCTGGTTCCACTCTCTGTATCCCCACCGCTGGTCCCACTCTCTATGTCCCCAACGCTGGTCCCACTCTCTATATCCTCACCGCTGGTCCCACTCTCTAAATCCCCACCACTGGTCCCACTCTCTGTATCCCCACCACTGGTCCCACTCTCTATATCCCCACCACTGGTCCCACTCTCTGTATCCCCACCGCTGGTCCCACTCTCTATATCCTCACCGCTGGTCCCACTCTCTGTATCCCCACCGCTGGTCCCACTCTCTGTATCCCCACCAGTGGTCCCACTCTCTGTATCCCCACCGCTGGTCCCACTCTCTGTATCCCCACCGCTGGTCCCACTCTCTATATCCCCGCCGCTGGTCCCACTCTCTGTATCCCCACCGCTGGTCCCACTCTCTGTATCCCCACCGCTGGTCCCGCTCTCTATATCCTCACCGCTGGTCCCACTCTCTATATCCCCACCGCTGGTCCCACTCTCTATATCCTCACTGCTGGTCCCACTCTCTATATTTCCACCGCTGGTCCCACTCTCTATATCCCCACCACTGGTCCTGCTCTCTGTATCCCCACCGCTGGTCCCGCTCTCTGTATCCTCACCGCTGGTCCCACTCTCTGTATCCCTACCGCTGGTCCCACTCTCTGTATCCCCACCAGTGGTCCCACTCTCTGTATCCCCACCGCTGGTCCCACTCTCTATATCCCCGCCGCTGGTCCCACTCTCTGTATCCCCACCGCTGGTCCCACTCTCTATGTCCCCACCGCTGGTCCCACTCTCTATATCCTCACCGTTGGTCCCACTCTCTATATCCCCACCGCTGGTCCCACTCTCTGTATCCTCACCGCTGGTCCCACTCTCTATATCCCCACCGCTGGTCCCACTCTCTGTATCCTCACCGCTGGTCGCACTCTCTGTATCCCTACCGCTGGTCCCACTCTCTGTATCCCCACCAGTGGTCCCACTCTCTGTATCCCCACCGCTGGTCCCACTCTCTATATCCCCGCCGCTGGTCCCACTCTCTGTATCCCCACCGCTGGTCCCACTCTCTATATCCCCACCGCTGGTCCCACTCTCTATATCCTCACCGTTGGTCCCACTCTCTATATCCCCACCGCTGGTCCCACTCTCTGTATCCCCACCGCTGGTCCCACTCTCTATATCCTCACCGTTGGTCCCACTCTCTATATCCCCACCGCTGGTCCCACTCTCTGTATCCTCACCGTTGGTCCCACTCTCTATATCCCCACCGCTGGTCCCACTCTCTGTATCCCCACCGCTGGTCCCACTCTCTATATCCCCGCCGCTGGTCCCACTCTCTGTATCCCCACCGCTGGTCCCACTCTCTATATCCCCACCGCTGGTCCCACTCTCTATATCCTCACCGTTGGTCCCACTCTCTATATCCCCACCGCTGGTCCCACTCTCTGTATCCTCACCGCTGGTCCCACTCTCTATATCCCCACCGCTGGTCCCACTCTCTGTATCCCCACCGCTGGTCCCACTCTCTATATCCTCACCGTTGGTCCCACTCTCTATATCCCCACCGCTGGTCCCACTCTCTGTATCCTCACCGCTGGTCCCACTCTCTATATCCCCACCGCTGGTCCCACTCTCTATATCCCCACCGCTGGTCCCACTCTCTGTATCCCCACCGCTGGTCCCACTCTCTATATCCCCACCACTGGTCCCACTCTCTGTATCCCCACCGCTGGTCCCACTCTCTGTATCCCCACCACTGGTCCCACTCTCTGTATCCCCACCGCTGGTCCCACTCTCTATATCCCCACCGCTGGTCCCACTCTCTGTATCCCCACCACTGGTCCCACTCTCTGTATCCCCATCGCTGGTCCCACTCTCTGTATCCCCACCACTGGTTCCACTCTCTGTATCCCCACCGCTGGTCCCACTCTCTGTATCCCCACCACTGGTCCCACTCTCTGTATCCCCACCACTGGTCCCACTCTCTATATCCCCACCGCTGGTACCACTCTCTATATCCCCACCGCTGGTACCACTCTCTGTATCCCCACCGCTGGTCCCACTCTCTGTATCCCCACCGCTGGTCCCACTGTCTGTATCCCCACCACTGGTCCCACTCTCCGTATCCCCACCGCTGGTTCCACTCTCTGTATCCCCACCGCTGGTCCCACTCTCTATGTCCCCAACGCTGGTCCCACTCTCTATATCCTCACCGCTGGTCCCACTCTCTAAATCCCCACCACTGGTCCCACTCTCTGTATCCCCACCACTGGTCCCACTCTCTATATCCCCACCACTGGTCCCACTCTCTGTATCCCCACCGCTGGTCCCACTCTCTATATCCTCACCGCTGGTCCCACTCTCTGTATCCCCACCGCTGGTCCCACTCTCTGTATCCCCACCAGTGGTCCCACTCTCTGTATCCCCACCGCTGGTCCCACTCTCTGTATCCCCACCGCTGGTCCCACTCTCTATATCCCCGCCGCTGGTCCCACTCTCTGTATCCCCACCGCTGGTCCCACTCTCTGTATCCCCACCGCTGGTCCCGCTCTCTATATCCTCACCGCTGGTCCCACTCTCTATATCCCCACCGCTGGTCCCACTCTCTATATCCTCACTGCTGGTCCCACTCTCTATATTTCCACCGCTGGTCCCACTCTCTATATCCCCACCACTGGTCCTGCTCTCTGTATCCCCACCGCTGGTCCCGCTCTCTGTATCCTCACCGCTGGTCCCACTCTCTGTATCCCTACCGCTGGTCCCACTCTCTGTATCCCCACCAGTGGTCCCACTCTCTGTATCCCCACCGCTGGTCCCACTCTCTATATCCCCGCCGCTGGTCCCACTCTCTGTATCCCCACCGCTGGTCCCACTCTCTATGTCCCCACCGCTGGTCCCACTCTCTATATCCTCACCGTTGGTCCCACTCTCTATATCCCCACCGCTGGTCCCACTCTCTGTATCCTCACCGCTGGTCCCACTCTCTATATCCCCACCGCTGGTCCCACTCTCTGTATCCTCACCGCTGGTCGCACTCTCTGTATCCCTACCGCTGGTCCCACTCTCTGTATCCCCACCAGTGGTCCCACTCTCTGTATCCCCACCGCTGGTCCCACTCTCTATATCCCCGCCGCTGGTCCCACTCTCTGTATCCCCACCGCTGGTCCCACTCTCTATATCCCCACCGCTGGTCCCACTCTCTATATCCTCACCGTTGGTCCCACTCTCTATATCCCCACCGCTGGTCCCACTCTCTGTATCCCCACCGCTGGTCCCACTCTCTATATCCTCACCGTTGGTCCCACTCTCTATATCCCCACCGCTGGTCCCACTCTCTGTATCCTCACCGTTGGTCCCACTCTCTATATCCCCACCGCTGGTCCCACTCTCTGTATCCCCACCGCTGGTCCCACTCTCTATATCCCCGCCGCTGGTCCCACTCTCTGTATCCCCACCGCTGGTCCCACTCTCTATATCCCCACCGCTGGTCCCACTCTCTATATCCTCACCGTTGGTCCCACTCTCTATATCCCCACCGCTGGTCCCACTCTCTGTATCCTCACCGCTGGTCCCACTCTCTATATCCCCACCGCTGGTCCCACTCTCTGTATCCCCACCGCTGGTCCCACTCTCTATATCCTCACCGTTGGTCCCACTCTCTATATCCCCACCGCTGGTCCCACTCTCTGTATCCTCACCGCTGGTCCCACTCTCTATATCCCCACCGCTGGTCCCACTCTCTATATCCCCACCGCTGGTCCCACTCTCTATATCCCCACCGCTGGTCCCACTCTCTGTATCCCCACCGCTGGTCACACTCTCTATATCCTCACCGTTGGTCCCACTCTCTATATCCCCACCGCTGGTCCCACTCTCTGTATCCTCACCGTTGGTCCCACTCTCTATATCCCCACCGCTGGTCCCACTCTCTGTATCCCCACCGCTGGTCCCACTCTCTATATCCCCGCCGCTGGTCCCACTCTCTGTATCCCCACCGCTGGTCCCACTCTCTATATCCCCACCGCTGGTCCCACTCTCTATATCCTCACCGTTGGTCCCACTCTCTATATCCCCACCGCTGGTCCCACTCTCTGTATCCTCACCGCTGGTCCCACTCTCTATATCCCCACCGCTGGTCCCACTCTCTGTATCCCCACCGCTGGTCCCACTCTCTATATCCTCACCGTTGGTCCCACTCTCTATATCCCCACCGCTGGTCCCACTCTCTGTATCCTCACCGCTGGTCCCACTCTCTATATCCCCACCGCTGGTCCCACTCTCTATATCCCCACCGCTGGTCCCACTCTCTGTATCCCCTTCGCTGGTCCCACTCTCTATATCCTCACCGCTGGTCCCACTCTCTATATCCCCACCACTGGTCCCACTCTCTGTATCCTCACCACTGGTCAGACTCTCTGTATCCTCACCGCTGGTCCCACTCTCTGTATCCCCACCGCTGGTCCTTTTCTCTATATCCCCTTCGCTGGTCCCACTCTCTATATCCTCACCGCTGGTCCCACTCTCTATATCCCCACCACTGGTCCCACTCTCTGTATCCTCACCACTGGTCCCACTCTCTGTATCCCCACCGCTGTTCCCGCTCTCTGTATCCCCACCGCTGGTCCCACTCTCTATATCCCCACCGCTGGTCCCACTCTCTGTATCCCCACCGCTGGTCCCACTCTCTATATCCCCACCGCTGGTCCCACTCTCTATATCCCCACCGCTGGTCCCACTCTCTATATCCCCACCGCTGGTCCCACTCTCTATATCCCCACCGCTGGTCCCACTCTCTATATCCCCACCGCTGGTCCCACTCTCTATATCCCCACCGCTGGTCCCACTCTCTATATCCCCACCGCTGGTCCCACTCTCTGTATCCCCACCGCTGGTCCCACTCTCTGTATCCCCACTGCTGGTCCCACTCTCTATATCCCCACCGCTGGTCCCACTCTCTGTATCCCCACCGCTGGTCCCACTCTCTGTATCCCCACCGCTGGTCCCACTCTCTGTATCCCCACCGCTGCTCCCACTCTCTATATCCCCACCGCTGGTCCCACTCTCTGTATCCCCACCGCTGGTCCCACTCTCTGTATCCCCACCGCTGCTCCCACTCTCTATATCCCCACCGCTGGTCCCACTCTCTGTATCCCCACCGCTGGTCCCACTCTCTATATCCCCACCGCTGGTCCCACTCTCTGTATCCCCACCGCTGGTCCCACTCTCTGTATCCCCACCGCTGGTCCCACTCTCTATATCCCCACCGCTGGTCCCACTCTCTGTATCCCCACCGCTGGTCCCACTCTCTGTATCCCCACCGCTGCTACCTCTCTCTATATCCCCACCGCTGGTCCCACTCTCTGTATCCCCACCGCTGGTCCCACTCTCTATATCCCCACCGCTGGTCCCACTCTCTATATCCCCACCGCTGGTCCCACTCTCTGTATCCCCACCGCTGGTCCCACTCTCTGTCTCCCCACCGCTGGTCCCACTCTCTATATCCCCACCACTGGTCCCACTCTCTATATCCTCACCGCTGCTCCCACTCTCTATATCCCCACCGCTGGTCCCACTCTCTCTATCCCCACCGCTGGTCCCACTCTCTATATCCCCACCGCTGGTCCCACTCTCTCTATCCCCACCGCTGGTCTCACTCTCTATATCCCCACCGCTGGTCCCACTCTCTATATCCTCACCGCTGCTCCCACTCTCTATATCCCCACCGCTGGTCCCACTCTCTGCATCCCCACCGCTGGTCCCACTCTCTATATCCCCACCGCTGGTCCCACTCTATGTATCCCTGCCGCTGGTCCCGCTCTTGCTGTGTTCTCGGTCCGACGCTCTCCGTATCCCCGCCACTGGTCCCGCTCTCGCTGTTCTCTCGGTCCGTCGCTCTCTATATCCCCGCCACTGGTCCCGCTCTCGCTGTTCTCTCGGTCCGTCGCTCTCTATATCCCCGCCACTGGTCCCGCTCTCGCTGTGCTCTCGGTCCGTCGCTCTCTATATCCCTGCCACTGGTCCCGCTCTCACTGTGCTCTCGGGCCGCCACGTAGCGCTCCGGCGCTACCACGCTTTGCACTCCACACACCGCTCCGAGAGGAAGTGGAGTGCCCGAGATAATGCTCCACTTCCTCGCCGGGGCGGTAAGCCCAATTTAGCGGCCGAGGCCGTTCTCTCACCCCGGACGCTAAATGTGAGGCGCTAACTCGGTTACTGCCCCCAAACGTTCTCCAGACCCCAGGTTGATCACAAGAAATGCCATGGAAGATCTGCTTGTAATCAGAAAATTATCTGATTTCAATAAATATTATACTTTCAAGCCTTGAAATTACTTTTTTTATTTTAACTGTTTCTTTTATAGTTTCATACTTTTTTTGAATTTTATTTTATTTTGTATTTATCAAGGTCACGGAATTCAGTGTTGGGAAATGGAACTCTTCTACTTTGTGCACTGTAGACAGCACCAATGACTGCGCGGTTAAATATAATACAAGCTGCTGAAGAGAAAGCTCTCTCTGCTCTATCCTAACAATATACCCTAACCCTAAGCATAAAAGATCTAAGTACACTGTATGAATTTTTGCAATTCACACATCAGCCATCCTTGTAGCCATTTCATACTATAAGCTTTCATCTATGAGGAATGTTGTTGCCACTGCTCAACCTTGTTTTATGGGATCCTTACAGGCTGCAGAAGCAGGAGCTTGGAACGGGAGGAGGCCATTCAGCATCTTGAGCCTGTTCCGCCATTCAATTAGATCATGGCTGATCTGTATCTTAACTCCATTTACCCGCCTTGGTTCCATAACCCTTAATATCCTTGCCTAACAAAAATCTATCAATCTCAGTTTTGAAATTTTCAATTGACCCCCAGCCTCAACAGCTTTTTTGGCAGCGAGAGTTCCAGATTTCTGCTACCCTTTGTGTGTGAAGTGCTTCCTGACCCAGAACGTTTGGCTCTAATTTTAAGGTTATGCCCCCTTGTTCTGGACTCCCCTACCAAGGAAATAGTTCCTTTCTATCTACTCGATTGAATCCTTTAATCATCTTAAACACTTCAATTTGATCACTCCTTAATCTTCTATACTCGAGGGAATACAAGCCTAGTCTATGCAACCTGTCCTCATAATTTAACCCTTTTAGCCCCGGTATCATTTTTGTAAATCTGCATTGCACCCCCTCCAAGGCCAGTATATCCTTCCTGAGGTGCGGTGTCCAGAACTGAACGCAGTTATTCCAGATGGGGTCTGACCAGAGCTTTATACATCTGTTGCATAACTTCCACCCCTTTGTATTCCAGCTCCCTTGAGATGAAGGCCAACATTTCATTAGCCTTTTAAATTAGTTTTAGTACCTGTCCACTAATTTTTAGTGATTTGGTGGACACTGTGTTGCAAAATTGTATTTTGTGAATTTTAGCTGCAGGTTAATCGTCTTTCTTGGCAATATCACTTAACTTCGGAGCTGTAACTTATTCATAGAAACATAGAAACATAGAATCTAGGAGCAGGAGTAGGCCATTCGGCCCGTCGAGCCTGCTCCACCATTCAATACGATCATGGCTGATCATCCAAATCCAGTACCCTGTCCCTGCTTTAATCCCCACAGTACACATATCCCACCCTACCCCCGTAACCCCACGTATTTAATTCCCCCTAACATATCCCAGCCTATCCCCATAACCCCACATATGTAATCCCCCCCTAACACTAAGGGTCAATTTATCATAGCCAAATCAACCTAACCCACACATTTTTGGACTGTGGGAGGAAACCGGAGCACCCGGAGGAAACCCACGCAGACACGGGGAGAATGTGCAAACTCCACACAGACAGTCACCCGAGGTCAGATTCGAACCCGGGTCCCTGGCGCTGTGAGACACCAGTGCTAACCACTATGCCACCGTGTTGCCCACATTTACCACACGTTCCCATTTCTGTTTTTTTCCACATGCAACACACTGGATAATTCTTTTATTCACACATTTGCAAATTCTAGCCTAAACTTAATTTTTGTTGTTTTCACTTTTTTGTTGCAGTTTACAGGTGCTTTTGACTCTTTTTGGTCATCAGTCATTACATTGAATCAATTAATCAACAGCTATTTTAATGAATCAGAAATAAGTCAAGTTCTCCACATTTTGCTAGCTTGTTACAGTGAAGGTTATTTGTTTTCTAGGTTGATTTATGCAGTAAAAAGCTGGATCGAGCAGAACAGCTCATAGGTGGGCTTGGCGGTGAGAAGACTCGCTGGAATGACACTGCCATAAATCTCGGTGTACAATACACTAACCTGACGGGTGACATCCTGATTTCTTCTGGAATTGTGGCATATCTGGGGGCCTTTACATCGACCTATAGACAGGTAACTTAAAAATAAAGCAGAGAACGTGGATTTGGATAAGCGTGGAGTTTTTCACCAATTTTTCGATGCAATGAATTCTTGTACTTTCTAACTCCAGTATTTTTCTATAACATTCTTTTCAGCAACATTTACCCTTTAAAGCATATTTTGATTTTAATATTAGTCTTAGTGTAGATATTCTCTATTCATAGGAGTCCATGAACAACGTTTGCTGGAGGGTTTAAATCTTCCAAAATTCCCTGGACTCTGGAAAAGTCCCTGCGGATTGGAAAACCGCAAATGTAACGCCCTTATTCAAAAAAGGAGGGAGACAGAAAGCAGGAAACTATAGGCCAGTTAGCTTAACATCTGTCATTGGCAAAATGCTGGAATCCATTATTAAGGAAGTAGTAGCAGGGCATTTAGAAAATCATAATACAATCAAACAGAGTCAGCATGGTTTTATGAAAGGGAAATCGTGTTTGACAAATCTATTAGAGTTCTTTGAGGAGGTAACAAGCAGGGTGGATAAAGGGGAACCAGTAGATGTAGTGTATTTGGATTTCCAAAAGGCATTCTGTAGGGGGTGGTGTTTTTGTGTCAGCTTTACCTCTGACTTCTGAGCGGTTCGAATCGCTCCCACTCCCTTGGTTCTAGACCTTGGACTTATTTGGGGGTTGTGATACAAAAGGTGCAGCAGACAACTGAGTTTGATGAAAGAACTTCAATCTTTATTAAAAGCTAAGACACAAATAATAACACTCTTATCACTTTAAAGGTGGGGAACACTTCGGTACAAGCGAGGCAAATGACAGTAGAACAACACTTCACCCCTCCCAACCCCACTTTTCTAGCTAAGTTAGGTTTTGAAGGACCAGGGATAATGCTCACCAATCCTTTGACAGTTGGGCTAAATCGCGGTTTTGGGGTTCGCTGTTTATGGCGGTTAGTGTCTGCTGTACCCCGTACGCGGTAGAGGACTTCACCTGCATCTCTGGTCAGTCTTCGCGAGTCCGCTGATGCGGTAGGATGTCGTTATGGATTTATCTGGTGAGTACCCAATTTCTTTAGTTGAGCAGTAGGGCTTAGAGTCTTTGGGGAAAATCTTACCCAGGGGTAAGTCAGGAGTAGTTTGTAGTGTGGAAACTTTGCGATTCTTCGGGTTTTCTTCCCTGGAGTTGGTCTTTGTTGGTCGCGGTGGCCTGCTATTACCCGGTCAGTTGGGGGTAATGCGCGGTTGTTGGTTTCGTGAGGCCTTTGGTTTCCGCGATAGCTTTAGGCCTTGGTTGGTGTGTCGGTCGACCTCGTGGAGCCGTCGGTGACTTGTTGCTGCTTGTTTCTCCGGGTGACTGTGTTGGGGCCGTTGTTGGGGGTCCGTCGAGGTGGTGTCTTCGCGAGCTGGACTCAGGTGTGTCTGAGTGGAGAGCGATGCCGACTCGCTTCCAGCTCGGGCCGCCTTCTTCTTGGTCTCTCCTCCTTCTGATGACCACTGGTTGCGACTGACTGCTCGACCCAACGAACGCTGAACTGTGTTGCTTCTCTCCTCTTCTAGCTCGCTTCCTTTGTGCTTGGTGTGTGCTTGGAGGGCCTTCAATTATACAGAATTGAAGTGGCCTTATCTACCCGCCAAATCTGTTCAGTTCATTGTCTAGTTTTGGCAGGCTTGTAAATCGGTAACGATTTACTAGCACGTTAACTGGGTTTTAACAGGCCTTCAATCTGACCCATTGAATATGGCCTTATCTACCCGCCAAATCTGTTCAGTTCATTGTCTGAATTTGGTGGGCCTGCTACCAGTAACTGCTCTGTAAGTGTCAAATGGGTTTTGGGATGGTTTGCCACCTGTTGATCTTCTTGGCTGATTGCTGGTGATTGGTTTTGTGTTTTGAGTTCCTAGGCTGATCTATAGCCTAGTCCTGGGTGCTCTGTATTATGCATGTTTCTTGATGGGCCCCGTAATCGGGTTGATGGGACCTATTGTTTTGGGTGGGACTGTCTTCTCCTAGGGTCTATTGTCAAAATGTTAATGCGTGCTGGGGCTTTGAGTGAGATCATCCCGGTTCCCCAGACAATGCAATTAACTGCAATACCCAAAACTGCTTTTACAGAGGTCGAGCCCAACTTCCTTCACCACCTTTTCTCCCTTTACAGGCCCAGACATGTTTTTAAAATGCCAAAACTTGGTTTTTGGTCTTAAATTCCTTATGTTAGGCCCAAATGCATTTTTATCACTCTGAGGTAGTTCCAAAGTCCTTTTTCCTTAGGTTTTGGGGATCTGCAAATTTTGGAAACCTTACAATTCGACAAGGTACCACATAAAAGGTTACTGCATAAGATAAGAGCTCATGGTGTTGGGGGTAATATATTAGATTGGATAGAGGATTGTCTAACTAACAGAAAACAGAGAGCCGGGATAAATGGGTCATTTTCAGGATGGCAATCTGTAACTAGTGGGGTGCCACAGGGATCAGTGCTGGGGCCTCGGCTATTTTCAATCTATATTAATGACTTGGATGAAGGAAGCGAGTGTATTGTAGCCAAATTTGCGGACAATACAAAATTAGGTGGGAAAGCAAATTGTGAGGAGGACATAAAGAGTCTGCAAAGGGAGAGAGATAGGTTAAGTGAGTGGGCAAGAATTTGGCAGATGAAGTATAATGTGGGAAAATGTGAAGTTTTCCACTTTGGTAGGAAGAATAGAAAAGAAAAATATTATTTAAATAAAGATAGACTACAGAATGCGGCGGTACAGAGGGATTTGGGTGTCCTCGTACATGAAACACAAAAAGTTAACATGCAGGCGCAGCAAGTAATTAGGAAGGCAAATAGAATGTTGGCCTTTATTTCAAGGGGGATACAGTATAAGAGTAGAGAAATCTTGCTACAACTGTACAGGGCGCTGGTAAGACCACACCTGGAGTACTGTGTACAGTTTTGGTCCCCTTATTTAAGGAGGGATATACTTGCATTGGAGGCAGTTCAGAGAAGGTTCTCTAGGTTAATTTCTGGGATGGAAGGTTTGTCTTAGGAGGAAAGGTTGAGCCTATACTCATTGGAGTTTAGAAGAATGAGAGGTGATCTTATTGAAACATAAGATTCTGAGGGGGTTGGACAAGGTCGATGCTGAGAGGATGTTTCCCCTCATGGGGGAATCTAGAACGAGGGGGCATATTCTCAGAATAAGGGGTCACCCATTTAAGATGGAGATGAGGAGGAATTTCTTCTCTCAGAGGGACGTGAATCTTTGGAATTCTTTATCCCAGAGAGCTGTGGAAGCTGAGTCATTGAATATATTCAAGGCTGAGATTTTTGAGCAACAGGGGAGTCAAGGGTTATGGGGGGTGGGCAGGAAAGTGGTGTTGAGGCCAAGATCAGATCAGCCATAATCTCATTAGATGGCGGAGCAGGCTCGAGGGGCTGAATGGCCTACTCCTGCTCCTATTTCTTATGTAATTTAGATGTCCATGCAATTTCCCAGTGTTTATGCCACTGATGCACTCAGTCATCTACCCACCCCTATAAAAGGGGATTCCTTGGCTGATAGAATGTGCTGTTTATGAAGTACATTCAAAATACCTTACAGTAAGATTCCTAATAGCATTTAAAGCTATTTCTAAACCTTTTTTTTTAATTGTTTCTTTCCTGGTTCAAGTTACTCAGTCAGGAAGCTTTGTGTCAAGTGTTTTGGCACTACCATTTTTTTTGCACATCCATAATGTTACGATGGATTCTGTGCTGAATTACTGCACGTCTGGGGCAGATTTAGGGCATACGATGGCTGCAGCCTCAGAACTGCCACTGAAAAACTCCCCAAAAAATCACCAGTCAGGACCTTTGCTGCTAGTTTCACTCAGTTCTGCTCAAAGTGCTACTTTGCACTGGGGACGTGAATTTCCAAATGTATATATCCCTGTATTCTTATGTTATGAAGAGGAGGCGGATTAGGACATAGACAAGGATAGAATGGAGGCTCTTAGCGTGAGGCATCATAGGAGGCATCTGTTCCCGACATGCACATACCCACTCACCAGGGTCTACACAGTAAGAAGGACTTATTTAGACTTTTCTGACTTCGTTTCAGAAGACTGCACTTCCCTCTGGAGGCAGTTGGGAAATATGTTAACTTCTAACTGATGACTTGCAGCCCACTTCGCCCAGAAGAACAGCATTGTCTGCACCTGTCAAGGTCACCACTGCTTTGAATTTTTTTTGTGACTGGCACCTTCCAAGTAGTATCTGGTGCCCTTTGCCGCATTAGTCAGGCATCTGTTCACAACTGCAAGAAGAGGGTCACTGATGCTTTATTCAGGAGGACTGTGCAATTTAAGAGAGAGATAGCTATCCAGCTCTAAGGACTGGCAGGGTTGCTACAGGTGCAAAGAGCAAAAGATAGAACATATATGCCACTTAAGGCCCCATATGACAACCCCCTTAATTTTATGAATAAGAAAGACTTTCATTCTATTAACGTCCAGCTAGTGTGCGACGCCAATCACTTTATCCTGCACGTGTGCCAGATCCCAGGAAGTTGCCATGATGCTTTCATCATGCGATGATTCACCATACCAGCACTCATGATTCAAAGACATGATGGGTGATTGGTTATCGCCTGCTGTCATGGGTTATGAATCCAGTAAGGCTTCTGCAGAGGGGGACAACAAATATAATGGGGGTAATTGTAACACCCCACGATGGGCGGGAGCAGTGTAAGGGGTATTGTAATGAGGTCAGCCTTCGCTTTCTGACACAGTGAGCGGTTCGAATCGCTCCAACACCCCTCCGGTTCCTAGACTTTGGGCTTATTTAGGGGTTGTGAACAAAATTGCAGTAAACAGATTCTGCTGAAAGAATTTTACTTTATTAAGAGAAAAAGGTAACAAACTTGAAACACACTTATTACTTAAACACAGATTCGGGAAACACACGGTACAAGCGATGAAAATGACAATATATCAAACAAAACCTTATCCCTCCCAAAGATCCCACTATCTGGCTAGGTGTTTGGCTTCAGGAGATCAGGGATAATGCTCACCAATGAATCCTTGACAGGATATTAGAGTCTTTTGTTTAAAAGGACTCCGTAAGGCCCTTGTTGCTGCGAGGTGTCTGATGGTCACTGAGGCAGTCGCCCTGGTTTCTTCTTGCGTGCTGGTCTTCTGGCCTTCTTCCTCGTGTCTTGTGGTAAGTTTTGCTGGAGCAGGGAGAGAGCTGTGTCCGCGTCGTCAGTCAGTCCGAAAGAAAGAGAAATTATGGCACAGGCTCTCAAATTATACTGTTTCTTTTTCGTGCCCAAAAACCCCTTACTAAAACGAATTCCTTTTTGATTGTAAATGAACCTTGCTTAGTCCAATTGTCTAGTTTTTGGCGGGCTTGCCAGTTCCGATGGTTTTTGCTTAGTGTTAATCGTTTTCCGATCAAACACCGCCTTATCTACGCGCCAAATCTCCACCCTATTGTCCTTCTGTTGGCGGGCTTTTAAATCTGTTCTCTGGATACCTGGTGATTGTTTTTTTTTGATGGGATAATGGCTATGAAACTGTGTGATCGAAGTTATATTGTCATTGAATCGTTTTTAGATTTCCAGCATCTTGTTTGCCCCTGGGGATCCATATTTGAATGTGTTTGTGAGTTTTGCTTTGTCTCAAACAATTCCCAGACAGCTTGATCTGTTCACTGACCGGCCACGCCCCTCGCAGCTTGTGTCTGTGAAAAAATGTCTCTCCCAACAATAAGATTCAAGAAAATCAGTTTCCTCAGGTTTTTCTTCCCTGATCTTTAGGTTTTTACATCAAATCACTTCACTTAGGCCCCATCATCCCAAGTTTGTATGAAAAGTCCAAAAATCACTCCCTTTAGGGCTCTGTTCGAGTTTCTGGGGGATTTTGCGAAGCCTACATCCCCCACTTTGATACTAACACTGAATTAGTATCATTAACAGGTGAGCAAAATTTCCGATCCCCGAAAACCAACCTTCCCCTGTATTACCTAAACTAAAAACCCAAACATTCATTCCCTTTTTGAAAGTGGTGTTTCAGGTACATACAGGTAAGAATCAATCTTTATTTCACATCCAAGCACGGAGAGGGTCCGACACCCCTGCACAGCTTGGAAAAAACACATCATACACATCATAAAAATGACACAACACACATACAAATTTTTTATTAAAAGACAAAATTCAAGGTTCGTTACATCCCTGGCCATAGCCTTTATTTTGATGCACTTCCCAAGTCCCTTCGTGTCTGGAGCGGAGCTCCCCGTCCCTTCCCCTGCACTTTGTACACAGCAGGTAGAGAACTATCCCGAGCTGGCAGACCACCAAAAGATGGGAAGCCATCCTGATCCAGGACGGCACCTCTATATTCTCGAAAATATCCCACCAGGGTGGAACTACTATATCCAAAATCTCTGATCAACCATGGTTTCAATGAGGAGTGCAGAAGAGCATGCCAGGAGCAGCACCTAAAAATGAGGTGCCAACCTAGGGAAGCTGCAACACAGGACTACATGCATGCTAAACAGCGGAAGCAGCATGCTACAGACAGGGCTAAGCGATCCCACAATCAACGGATCAGATCAAAGCTCTGCAGTCCCGCCACATCCAGTCGTGAATGGCGGTGGACCATTAAACAACTAACGGGAGGAGGAGGCTCCACGAATATCCCCATCCTCAATGATGGTGGAGCCCAGCACGTGAGTGCAAAAGACAAGGCTGAAGCGTTTGCAACCATCTTCAGCCAGAAGTGCCGAGTGGATGATCCATATCAGCCTCTCCTGAGGTTCCCACCATCACAGAAGCCAGTCTTCAGCCAATTTGATTCACGCCACGTGATATCAAGAAATGGCTGAGCGCACTGGATACAGCAAAGGCTCTGGGCCCCGACAATATCCCGGCTATCGTGCTGAAGACCTGTGCTCCAGAATTCGCCGCGCCTCTAGCCAAGCTGTTCCAGTACAGCTACAAGACTGGCATCTATCCGACAATATGGAAAACTGCCCAGGTAGGTCCTGTCCACAAAAAGCAGGACAAATCCAAACCGGCCAATTACCGCCCAATCAGTCTGCTCTCAATCATCAGCAAAGTGATGGAAGGTGTCATTGACAGTGCTATCAAGCGGCATTTACTCACCAATAACCTGCTCACTGATGCCCACTGGGTTCCGCCAGGGCCACTCGGCTCCAGACCTCATTACAGCCTTGGTCCAAACATCGACAAAGGAGCTGAATTCTGGAGGTGAGGTGAGAGTGACTGTCCTTGACATCAAGGCAGCATTTGACTGAGTGTGGCATGAAGGAGCCCTAGTAAAACTGAAGTCAATGGGAATTGGGGAGAAAACTCTTCACTGGCTGGAGTCATACCTAGCACAAAGGAAGATGGTTGTGCTGGTTGAAGGTCAATCATCACAGCCCCAGAACATCGCTGCAGGAGTTCCTCAGGGCATTGTCCTAGGCCCAACCATCTTCAGCTGCTTCATCAATGACCTTCCCTCCAACATAAGGTTAGAAGTGGGGATGTTCGCTGATGACTGCCACAGTGTTCGGTGCCATTCATAACTCCTCAGATAATGAAGCAGTCCATGCCCACATGCAACAAGACCTGGACAACGTTCAGGCTTGGGCTGATAGGTGGCAGGTAACATTCGCGCCACAGAAATGCCAGGCAATGACTATCTCCAACAAGTGAGAACCACCGTCCCTTGACATTCAACGGCATTACCATCGCTGAATCCCCCACCATCAACATTCTGGGGGTCACCATTGACCAGAAACTTGACTGGACCAGCCACATAAATACTGTGGCAACAAGAGCAGGTCAGTGGCTAGGTATTCTGTGGCGAGTGTCTCTCCTCCTGACTCCCCAAAGCCTTTCCACCATCTACAAGGCACAAGTCAGGAGTGTGATGGAATACTCTCCATTTGCCTGGATGAGTGCAGCTCCAACAACACTCAAGATGCTCGACACCATCCAGGACAAAGCAGCCCACTTGATTGGCACCCCATCCGCCACCTTAAACATTCACTCCCTCCATCACCGCCGTGGCTGCAGTGTGTACCATCTACAAGATGCACTGCAGCAACTCGCCAAGGCTTCTTCGGCAGCACCTCCCAAACCAGCGACCTCTACCACCTAGAAGGACAAGGGCAGCAGGCGCATGGGAACACCACCACCTCCAAGTTCTCCTCCAAGTCACACACCATCCTGACTTGGAAATATATCGCCAATCCTTCATTGTTGCTGGGTCAAAATCCTGGAACTCCCTCCCTAACAGCACTGTGGGAGTACTTTCACCACATGGACTGCAGCGGTTCAAGAAGGCGGCTCACCACCACCTTCTCAAGGGCAATTAGGGATGGGCAATAAATGCTGGCCTTGCCAGCGACGCCCAGATCCCATGAACGAATTTAAAAAAAGTTTAGGGGCCCAACAATGAATCTGCTGTCAAGAGGCGGATCCGTTATTTAAACATGTTAATGAGGATGCATGCCTCAAATTTTAACAGCTTTTCAGATTTAAAGGCTGTGGGCCTGGTTTCCCAGGGCTCGGGAAACCCGGCAGCTGAAGGAAGGTGAGTAGGGCCGGATCCAGATAATTCCCATTTCCAGCACTGCTTGTGAGCCAGTAGGACCAGGGGTGCGTCCCCCAGCCCCCTAAAGCAAACCTGCTTCACAAACCACGATCCGATCACCACCCACCCGGCCCACACTCTGATCTCCCCCCTGGCCCACGCTCCGATATCCCCCTGCCCGACCCACGCTCCGATCTCCCCCCAGACCGACGCTCCGATCTCCCCCCAACCCATGCTCCGATCTCTTCCCCCCCTGACCCACTCTCTGATCTCCCCCCGACCCACACTCTGATCTACCCCCGACTCAGGCTCCGATCTCCCCCCAGACCGACGCTCCGATCTCCCCTCAACCCAGGCTCCGATCTCCCCCCCAACCCATGCTCCGATCTCTCCCCTGACCAACCCACACTCTGATCTCCCCCCCGACCCACGCTCCGATATCCGCCCTGACCCACACTCTGATATCCCCCCGACCCATGATCTGATCTCCACCCGCCCAACCCACACTCTGAAATCCCCACCCGACCTATGCTCCGATCTCCTCCCACCACGACTCACACTCCATTCTCCCCCCTGACCCATACACCGATCTCCCCCGTGCCCCACGCTCCGATCTCCCCCCCCCAGACCCATGCGCTGATCTCCCCCCCGACCCACGCTTCGATCGCCCCCCTGACCCACGCTCTTAATACCATAAGATTACATAGGATATACGGCACAGAAACAGGCCATTCGGCCCAACCAGTCCATGTCGACGTTTAAACTCCACTCGAGCCTCTCCCGTCTTTCCTTATCTAAGTCTATCAGCGTAACCCTCTATTCCCTTCTCCCTCATATGCTTATCTAGTCTCCCCTTAAATGCATCTATACTATTTGCCTCAACTACTCCCTGTGGTAGCGAGTTCCACATTCTCACCACTCTCTGGGTAAAGAAGTGTCTTCTGAATTCCCTATTGGATTTCTTGGTGACTATCTTATATTGACAGCCTCTAGTTATGTTCTTCCCCACAAGTAGAAACACTCTCTCTGTATCTACTCCATCAAAACCTTTGACAATTTTAAAGACCTCAATTAGGTCACCCCTCAGCCTTCTTTTTTCAAGAAAAAAGAGACCCAGCCTGTTCATTCTTTCCTAATAGGTATACCCTCGCATTTCTGGTATCATCCTTGTAAATCTTCCCTGCACCCTCTCCAGTGCCTCTATATCCTTTTTATAATATGGCAACCAGAACTGCACGCAGTACTCCAAGTGGTTCGATACAGGTTTAGCATAGCTTCTCTACTTTTCAATTCTATCCCTCTAGAAATAAACCCTAGTGCTTGGTTTGCTTTTTTTTATGGCCTTGCTAACCTGTGTCGCTACCTTTTTAGTGATTTGTGTATTTGTACTCTGAGATCTCTTTGTTCCTCTATTCCACCTAGAATCGCACCCTCCAAGTGATAAGTGACCTCCCTATTCTCCCTACCAAAATGTAATACCTCACATTTATCTGTGTTGAACTTCATTTGCCAATTATTTGCCCATTCTGCAAGTTTATTAATGTCCTCCTGTAATTTGTTGCAGTCCTCCTCAGTATTGACTATCCCGCCCCCCCCCCCCCAATTTGGTGTCATCCACAAATTTAGAAATTGTGTTTTTGATTCCAAAGTCTAAATCATTAATGTAAATTGTGAACAACAGTGGTCCCAGCACTGATCCTTGTGGAACACCACTACCCACCTTCTGCCATTATGAATAGCTACCCTTTACTCCCATTCTCTGCTTTCTGTCTTGAAGCCAGCTTGCTATCCATTCTGCTACTTGTCCCCTGACTCCACATTCTCTGACCTTATTCATTAGTCTATTATGGGGTACCTTATCGAAGGCCTTTTGAAAATCTAGATAAATTACATCTACTGCATTACCATTGTCTACTCTCTCTGTTACCTCTTCAAAAATTCAATGAGGTTGGTCAAGCAAGACTTTCCCTTTTGAAATCCATGCTGACTATTCATTATTATACTTTTCGTTTCCAGATGTTTTTCTATTCTCTCCTTTAGTAGGGATTCCATTATTTTTCCTACCACCGATGTTAAGCTGACTGGTCTTTAATTCCCTGGACATGTTCTATCCCCCTTAAATATAGGTATTACGTTAGCTGTCCGCCAGTCCTCTGGCACTACACCTTTTTCTAACAAATTATTAAATATGTGTAGTAATGCCTCTGCTGTCTCTTCCCTAGATTCTTTAAAAATGCGTGGATGTAATCCATCCGGACCAGGGGTTTTATCTTCCCTGAGTTTGATTAGTTTATTTAATATATCCCCTTTTTTATTTTAAATGCTCTTATCTCATTACTCATCTCATCATCCAATGTCATGTCCACCTGTTCTATCTCCCTGGTAAATACTGAAGCGAAATAATGATTTAATATTTCTGCCATCTCGCTATCACTGCCTGTGGTATTGTCCTGTCTATCCCTTAATGGCCCTATTCCCATACCAACCTTCCTTTTTTTATTGATGTGCCTGTAAAATATTTTACTATTTTGTTTTATGTTCCTTGATAATTTAATTTCATAGTTCCTCTTTGCCTTCCTAATTGTTTTTTTGTCTTCTCTCCTAATCCCTTCATATTCTCTTTTATCATGCACTCCTCTGCTGTCTATGTACTTAATTTATGCCTCTTTCTTTACCCTCAATTGTTCCCTTATGGCTTTATTCATCCATGGAGTCTCATAAGTGTTTAATTTGTTCTTTCCTTTTAGCAGAATATATTTTTCCTGCACTCTGTTGAACACCGTTTTAAATGTTTCCCATTGTCGTTCTACATCGTTGTTTACCAATATTGTTGACATGATGCGGAGATGCTGGTGTTGGACTGGGGTGGACAAATGTGAGAAATGCGTTGTGCGACTTCTCACATTTACCAATATTGTTGGCCATTTTATCTTCCCAAGTTCTATTCTCAGCCCCTCAAAATCAGCTTTTCTCCAATCTATTAACCTGGTTTTTTGTCATTCATATGTCCTTCTCTATTATCATCTTAAAGCGTATTATATTATGGTCACTATTGCCTATCTGTTCCCCTACTTTTACTTCTCTCATCTGCTCTGGCTCATTCCCCATAACTAGATCCAATAGCGAATCCTCCCTTGTTGGGCTTTTTACATATTGGGTTGGAAAGGAGTCCTGTACACATTGTAGGAACTCCATTCCCTTATACGCTTTACCTACCTCTTCTGTCCAATTAATATCGGGATAGTTGAAATCTCCCATGATTATTATTCTATGTTTTTTACTAATTTCTCTAATTTGTCTGTATATTTCTTCCTCCACCTCCCTTCCACTATTAGGTGGTCTGTAGACTACGCCTATTAGTGTGATTGATCCTTTATTATCTTTTATCTCTATCCATATGGATTCTATTTTTGTCTTGCTGATATCTACGTCCCTTTTTTATACTGCCATTATGTTATCCCTAATAAGTACAGCTACTCCACCTCCCCTTTTCCCCTCTCTATCTTTTCTAAATATGTTATAACCTGCAATGTTTAATTCCCAGTCCTGATTTTTCTGTAGCCATGTCTCAGTAATCCCTAATCTGTCTGGTTCCTCCCAACGCATGATTGCCTCCAGCTCCCCTGTTTTATTATGGACACTGTGTGTATTGCTGTACAGACAGTTTAACTCATTTTTAATGGGATTTCCTCTCGCTTTATGTTTAACCGTCTTTTTAGACTCCTGTTGTATAACTCTATTTGCTCCCTTACCATCAATGTCCTCCCTTACTTTATTCTTTCCTATGCTCACTCTTCCTGTTTTGTTTAGGCTGCTTACATTTCTTGTAGATCCCTCCTCCCTTCTTACTCGTTTAAAGCCTTTGCCACCACTCTCTGAGGAGACATTGACATCTACTCCCACTCCTTGCAGCCCACTGGTTCTGGGCACAGATTCAGAGGTACTACTCATCAGTACCAGAACAGACAAAATAATCCCAACCAGGTCTTAGCAACCATGTGAATGTATCCAATTTATACCATCTATGGCAGCACTGTTAGCTGCTCCTCCAGAAGCCACCAGTGTCCTTTCTCTCACAGTCTCCAGGTTGTTCTGCACGTTATAGGAAACTTCCCACAGTGTGTTGCAGACGAGGGTAGCAGACTCCTCCCCCTTGTCTATCACCTCAGTGATATGTGTCAAAACCATCTCTACTGCCTCCACATCAGATTGTTGCTCCTTAATCATAGCTTTTTTGAAGACAATGGGTGAGAAATTCATTATCGCCCAGGGATGGGCGCTAACTTTGGAAAAACTGGAGATTTCGCGCCAGGCGTTCATTGTCATTGCTCAAAGAAAGGATGGGAGCGCTAAATCAAGCGCCAATAGCCTAGTTCAGTGGCGCTACACTCGAAGCGCTAACCAATATCAGGTTCAGTCTAATTGCAAGGCATCCTTGCCACAGGCTCTTTCCAGTTCTTAAAGGGGAGGTTCATTCATGCTGCAGAACCTCATTCTCAGCATTGCTGGCTGCGAACCTGTGTCAGCAAGCAGGAGCAGGAGCAGGCCAAGCCCAAGGAGCCGGACGACTCAAGCAGGTTTCATGATGGCAGATCCATGCCCCAGGGAGAGAGCCCGCAGAATTTTGGACCAAGCATTGGAGTTGGTGTCCGCTGTGGAGAGACAGAGGGCGGTGCTGTACCCGGCAAGTGGCAGGAGGCCCTCGCCGCAAATCTTCCGTGCCTTGTGAAGCAAGGTTGCCCATCAGGTCTTGGGTAGCACTGTGGTCCCCAGGACCCATAGACAGTGCAGGAAGAAATTTAATGACCTCATTCAGTTGGTCAGGGCGAGTCAATGCCTGAACAAATGCTACATACCACCGTCTGAACCACAGTCTGCACACACTGCCCAAAGCACCTCACCCACCAACAATCTCTACCTACCAACACTCACACCTACATCTTACACCTTGCACACAATAACAGCTATTCAACTATGGCAGGCACATCACCCAAACACACTTTCCTTTCTCTTGCAGGCCAAGTTGGCTCACAACAGGAGGGAGCAGGAGTGCACAGGCGGTAGACAAGCCGACACTCAACTACTGTCTGCGCTGGAAAATAGAGTGCTGGAGATTATTGGACGCCAGATGGTGGGCGCTGTGGCCACCGGTGACGTTGTTCCCCTTGGGGACACCAATGGTATGATCATCCCTACTCCTTCTCACATCCCACTTCCCCCTCACCCCACTAGCCTTTCGCACTTTCCAGCTAATCATGCTGTATGCATGGATTTCTTCCTTCCTGCCCCCTTCCCCTCACCTTAACCCTGAGGGCACTGTTGAGAGCAATGCGGGAGAAGAGGAGGACAAAGTACACATCGCGTCACTGCATGTCTCACCTGCAGGCACCAGCTCAGATACTCAAATAGCATTGCACACGCACTGACATCACGATCTGCCTGGCGCTGAAGTCCCCGACGCTAACTGTTAGCGGCGGCGCTACACGGAGGGGCCGAATTTGGCTTGCAGCTCTGGATTTGCCTCGCCGCAGCGCTGCTGCCTCAGTGCCCCGTTAGCGCCCCCACCAGGCGCTAACTGGAGGCGCTAAGGTACTAAATATCTCCACCTTGGTCCCCTTGGCTCCTTTGCCAAGGGCAGTCATTTCTTCACCCTCTTTCAATCCCAGGTCCTTATTCCTTATACTAGTGCTCAGTGCTTTACCTTTTCTGACTCACAAGCTATGTTCTCCCATCTGGGTATCTCTGGGCATGAGCTTGCACAAATAAGGTACCATAATAGACTGAGTGGTGAACTGGCAGGAATTGTGGATCTAGACGTGCCTGTGTCAATAGAGTAGCTGGCCTCTTGCTGCAAGGTACCTCCTATTATCTGAAACAGGGAAGAGCTTGTTTAGCTATGCAAACACTGACATTCATATAGAATCATAGAATCTGACAGCACAGGAGGCCATTCGGCCCATCGTGCCTTCTATTTGAAAGGGCTATCCAAATAGTCCCACTCTTTCCATAGCCCTGAAAATGTTTCAAGTAGATATCCAATTCCATTTTGAAAGTTATTATTGAGTTTGCTTCCAACACACTTTCAGGCAGTGAATTTCAGATCACAACAACTCACTCGGTGAAAAAACATTCCTCATCTCCCCTCTGGTTCTTTTGACACTATTAATTCTCCCCTTAACTTTCTGTGCTTTAAGGAGAAAAATCCCAGTTTCTCTAGTCTGTCCACATAACTGAAATCCCTTATCCCTGGTATCATTATGGTCAATCTCTTCTGCACACTCTCCAAAACCTCAACATCCTTCCTAAAGTGTGGTGTCCAGAATTGGACACAATACTCCAGCTGAGGTCTAACCAGTAATTTATCAAGGTTTAGCATAACTTCCTTGCTTTTGTACTCTGTGTCTCTATATGTTTTTTTTAACAGCTTTATCAACTTGTCCTGCCACTCTCAAAGATTTGTGTACATACACCCCCAGGTCTTTAAAGAACTATTTCCTAAGTGGAAGGGCATCGCAATACTTTGAGAAAGCACATGAAGCGGAGACTACCTATGATGAGCAGTTCCCAGCTTTTACCAATGCTTTGCTGCAACCTTGCCTCCAACCACTGCCTCTCCCATAGCCTCTCCTGTCTGTTGCTTGTGATGTCCAAGGCTTCCTTTTCCTGCAGACTCAGGATTTTGAGTGATGATCATCTTCTGGTTTCATATCTCATGCAATCGTTTTGGGTCAGCCTTTCCTTTTAGAGGGAGAGAAGAGAAAGAGATGTGAGTGGCATGGAGACTTGCTTGCTATGAGCGCGTGCATGCCGTGATGAGGAGAGATGGAGGTACATTGTTCCTTGAAGATCAGCAGAGGCTTTTGTGGCAGGTTATGCAAGTTGACAGTGTGGCCGTTAGTTAAGATGGAGCTTTTTAGTGTTTTGAGAAGTTTCCTTTTGCTTTAATGAGTTTCCCTGACACCCAGGTGCTGAGAGAGGAGAGTATGATAAGTAAGGAGGAGAGTGAAGATAGTATGAATGATAAAATGTGTGTATTGGACCTCTTTCTGCACTGTGTGGCAGTTCTCGGGAATGGTTGAAGTGGCACTGACTGTCTCGGCCACTTCCATCCATACAGAGGTGCACCTACCTAGCAATGACCTTGCAGAACTGTCTACCCTGGTAGACAGCCAGATGCAGTTCTGTGCCATCTGCTGCAAGGATACTTACAGCTAACGCATGTCATGGGGCTAGCCTTGTTGGTGACTGAACTGGTCAGCTGTGCCCTCAAATTCTCTTCTCTTGCCTCCTTGCTGCAATGCTGCTCAATGCGAAGGGGTGTTCTGGAGTGGCAAATAGGACCACCATCCTTGCGACAACATGTTTCTGCCCCACCTCCACTTCACCAGCCATCAGGGGATGGAATGTTGTGCTAGTCCATCATATGGTGACAGACGTGGTTTCCTGCGTCCACATTTATTACGCCGGCCACTTTGTTTTGCCAGGTATCTTTGTTGCCCAAACAGCACTTACAGGAATAAAGTGTGCATTAACATTATTAACAGCCTCACTATCTCCTTGAAACTCAGATGAGCTCTCGCATCTCCTCAATTGCTAAAGAGGCCTCCATGAAACTTGGTTTCCTTTTTCTAGCAACCATATTCACAGCTCCTGCCCCCCGCCCTCCCACTGTTAACCTTCTATAAAGCCCAAATCTGCCAACATTGGAATAACACTGTCAGATCGGGGACACCTTTCTTGTACCTCTCTCGAATTCCTAGACAGCATACAAGTAAAAGCTTACAAGTCCCCATTTTAAACCCCCGTGACTGATGAGAAAGGGTTGTGGTGGTGGGGGGAATTAAAATATTGGCAGCATGGCACTCATCAGAGCTCCAGGCAGGCGAGGGCCTCATTGAGACTCAAAGGTTGGGGTCTGATGATTTCATTCAGACCCTGACCACATTTTAATTGGCAGCAGCGAGCTCACCACCTTGGCAGGGAAACCCGGAGCCAAGGATTGGCAAGTCCAACAAGAGGGTTGAAAAGATCACATCTTTTATTTTTTTAATGTTTTTTTGAGGGCCAGGAGGATGAAATGTCTGAATAAAATATTATAAATAGATGACACTAATGAGAGCGAAGGAGACATAGAAACATAGAAGATAGGAGCAGGAGTAGGCCATTAGCCCCTCGAGCCTGCTCCGCCATTCGATGAGATCATGGCTGATCGTCCAAACTCAGTATCCTGTAACTGCCTTCTCCCCATATCCCTTGATACCTTTAGCTTTAAGAAATATATCTAACTCATTCTTGAATATATTTAATGACTTGGCCTCAACTACCTTCTGTGGCAGAGAATTCCACAAGTTCACCATTCTCTGGGTGAAGAAATTCTTCCTCATTTCTGTCCTAAATGGCTTACCCCTTATCCTTAGATTATGACCCCTGGTTCTGGACTCTCCGACCATCGGGAACATTCTTCCTGCATCTAGTTTGTCCAGACCTGTCAGAATTTTATATGTTTCGATGAGATCCCCTCTCATTCTTCTATACTCCAGCGAGTATAAGCCCAATCGACCCAATCTCTCCTCATATGTCATTCCTACCATCCCAGGTATCAGCCATGTGAATCTTCGCTGAACTCCTTCCATGGCAAGAACATCCTTCCTCAGATAAGCCATGTTAATAATTAAAAAAGATAATATGAAAACAAAACAGTAGGTTTATTTTTCAGCACATTCTGACAGTTAAAAAGTACAGTCAGATTTGCCTTGTACGTGAATGTAAAAGGTATTTTGTTATTATCTATTATAACTGTGTAATGACCATTGATTTATGAACATGGTTTTTCTCACATTCTTTCATGGTAATTTTACCAACAATAGTCAGGTAAATTCTAAAGTCTGTAGTCCTCTGTCCTCCACTTAGTGCCTCATCACAGCACGGTGCCTGAGATCAGGAATATGGGAGTGAGGAGATGGAACTGTGTCCCCCATTACTATTAATCCTGGACTTGTGTTACAATAGAATCTTTGTTTCAATCTTCTTACTCTTAAAATAACTATTTATGAAATCTGACAGTTTCAATATGCTAGATTTCCTTGAAGCAAAGCAACCATTTTTTTCCGTCCATATTTATCTTTATCTGTTTCACATACAACATGCTTCATCCATACGCCATTCCTGTACATAGTCTTCAGGTACTCAACTTAATCATGGCTTCTGGTATATTGTAGCTCCAAGCAGAAAAATGGGTGGAAGAGTGCAAGGCGATGCGCATCCCATGTTCCGATGATTTCTCTCTGACAATTACTTTGGGGGACCCTGTAAAAATTCGAGCTTGGAATATTGCGGGATTACCTTCCGACAGTTTCTCCATTGACAATGGTATCGTCATATCGTAAGTAGCAAACAGGTCATTCATGACCAAAATAAACAGTGGTAGAAATGAAACCTTATGTTTAATCATATATGCTTGAAGGTTGCTTCTAGAATTTAGTAATAGCAGTTGCCCAAACAAGATCAAGCAGTATCGGGACTGGAATTTATCCTTGCAGAAGTGTGATCTGCTTTAAACAAATTGGCCTGATGTTTCCTCCACATTTGCCCCCAGATACACCTGTAATCACAGAGGGATAGTTTACTATGGGTACAGTCACATAGGATGTCATTTGTTAATTTGATAAGGGCCGTTTCAGTGCTGTGGCAGGGGTGGAAACCTGTTTGGAGGGGTTCAAACATGGAGTTGCGGGAAAGATGGGCACGGATTTGTGAGGCGACAGCACATTCAAGGACTTTGGAGAGGAAAAGGAGGTTGGCAATGGGGCGGTAGTTTGTAAGGGCAGACGGGTCTAGGGTGGGTTTTTTGAGGGGGGGGGGTGATGACAGCAGATTTAAAGGGAGGGGGACAGTACCTGAGGAGATGTAACCATTAACAATATCAGCTAATGTGGAGCCAAGAAGGTAACATAAGAACGTAAGAACATAAGAAATAGGAGCAGGAGTAGGCCAATCGGCCCCTCGAGCCTGCTCCGCCATTCAATAAGATCATGGCTGATCTGATCCTAACCTCAAATCTAAAGAACACAAGAAGTAGGAGCAGGACCAGGCCACTCAGCCCCTGGGCCCGCTACGCCACCCACAGGGCCTCGACCGATCCGAACTCAGCCTCATGTCCAATTTCCTGCCCGCTCCCTGTAACCCCTAATTCCTTTACTTCTAGGAAACTGTCTATTTCTGTTTTAAATTTATTTAATGATGTAGCTTCCACAGCTTCCTGGGGCAGCAAATTCCACAGACCTACTACCCTCTGAGTGAAGAAGTTTCTCCTCATCTCAGTTTTGAAAGAGCAGCCCCTTATTCTAAGACTATGCCCCCTAGTTCTAGTTTCACCCATCCTTGGGAACATCCTTACCGCATCCACCCGATCAAGCCCCTTCACAATCTTATATGTTTCAATAAGATCGCCTCTCATTCTTCTGAACTCCAATGAGTAGAGTCCCAATCTACTCAACCTCTCCTCGTATGTCCACCCCCTCATCCCTGGGATTAACCGAGTGAACCTTCTTTGTACTGCCTCGAGAGCAAGTATGTCTTTTCTTAAGTATGGACACCAAAACTGTATGCAGTATTCCAGGTGCGGTCTCACCAATACCTTGTACAACTGCAGCAATACCTCCCTGTTTTTATAATCTATCCCCCTCGCAATAAAAGCCAACATTCCGTTGGCCTTCTTGAAGTTGGGTGGTCAGCAGTTTGGTGGGAATAGGGTCAAGGGAGGAGGAGGTGGGTCACATGGACACGATGAGCTCGGAGAGAGCATGAGGGAGACGGGAAAGAAACTAGAGAAAAATGCAAGTTCAAGGCTGGGGCAGGGAAAAACCTATGGGGAAGTTTGGCCCGGTGGGCTAAGGGAAGGGAGGGAAGCAGCAGAGGCAGCTGAATGGAGGGTCTCAATCTTAGTGACGAAGAAGTCAATGAACTCCTCGTACTTGTTATTGGAGGTGAGGGTAGAGGAGGCAGGGGAGAGGAGTTTAAGAAAGCAACATTTAGCTGACCTGTACTACATGAATTATACCTTTATTCAAATAATGATGACTATACCTAAAGGTGATTGAGTAATCTGCCTTTAGTTTTCTAAATCCTGGCATTTTTATTATTTTTTCCACTTTGTTATACTGCTCTGTTTTCACTGTTAGTTTGCTAAATAGATCACTTACAGTGAATTACTTTGTAATTTTCCTCACAAAACAGTGAAGATTGAATTTTGCTCTACTTTTTTAAAGTATGTTATGTAGTCAAAAAATCAACCTATTTTGACACTGTTAGGCTATTTTCTGCAACAATTATATTCATATTACTTCCACTTGCATTCAAACGTAATATAAAATCGTAGCAAATCACGCCTTTAATGTTGCATAAAGCTTTTGACTTCTTGCAGGAATGCTCGAAGATGGCCACTGATGATTGATCCACAAGGTCAGGCAAATAAGTGGGTAAAAAATATGGAAAAAGCCAACAGTCTTCATGTAATTAAGCTCAGTGACTCTGACTTTGTGAGAACTTTAGAAAACTGCATTCAGTTTGGCACTCCTGGTAAGTCACAGATACGCAGTTTGTAAACACCGCCTAAAGGAGGTGCAATTTACCATAAAGGAAACTAGCTTCTAAACCATACAATTGGATTGACACAGGAAAATAACTGGACTACTGTAGTATTCTTTCAGTATTTATACAAAATTCTGCTTACAAATAGCCCCGGAACTGCATATAGTTAAAAATACAATTACTGTGGTGAGCAATCTGAAGGCTAAGATATTGGAATGAATTGTTCTTATGCTACCTTACTTTCATTTTGAAAGACAATAGTTTAAAAATAAATTTCAACTGTTACTCTTTAAAATCACTGCATAGTATGGGATTCAAAATTGTACATTGACAATGATAAATTGTTTACAATTCTCCTTTGCAGTCTGTACAAGTAATTCGAAAAAAATCTATAGGTATCAGCATTTTAAAGGAAATACTGTACCATGTTATGGAATTTGGGCACCACATAGGGCAATGTTATCACCAGCAGGGGCTGGACACCATGGCCAGAAAATCGTGGGCCGTATGCGCCCAAATTTCCATTTTGCGCTACCCAGCAAGCAAAGCATCCAGTTGATAATTTAAACCTGACTAAGTACACCATACACACTGATTGTGCTAGCACCAATTTACAATACAGAGGGTCAGAACAGCTCTCCTCTTGTGTAGCATAGCCAGTAGCTTCCAATATTGTTGATTTTTTTGGCAATATGGGCAGAATTTCCTCTTCAGCACCTGAGTGTAAGAGCTACCATGGATGGAAAATTATGAGCAGCTTAGTGGCTGAATTTGCGATAAGTGCATCTGCCCATCAGGCTTTTTGCCCGCGTGCTGAAGAAGAAAGTCCACCTATTTTTCTTGGACTGGTGCAAACCCTTCATTTGTACAAGTGCCAAACCAGAAATACATTTCTTGTTCCTTACCTAAGTAAAAAGTGTAGTTCTTGTTTGATAGATTTTACAGGTATTCTGTTATTTTTGTATTTTTCAAATAATATAACTTTGATAAGCTAGTAGTAGCAGACACTGAATGCAAATTTAATGAATGTAAAAAATGTATACCTGTCGTAGTTAAACTTCTGTAAGACCACAATAGCATTTTGGCACCAAAATTTAGGGTGAAAAATTTAGCAATTTTAGTTTTCCTATTGCTATTAATGCCACAAATTGTTGTATTTTGTTTTAAAACTAGAACATGTTACCTATTGAGAATATAGCACAAGCGAAGGAAAGATAAATCTGTCATGACATTACTCGAACAGGGTCGTTGGAGTCTGTACCTTCATTGTAACTGTTTCCATAGCAATGCAAGGGTTTCATGCTCAATCCTTGTGTTTATTTTGGCTGGGTTTAGAATTCACTGTTAAAAAGACATCATTCTTGATGCAGTATGGATTAATGAATGTTCGTTGCTTCTGTACATCTCCCTAATTTTAATTTATAATGTTTCTAACTGGGAATATACAGCAAATTAATTTTATGGATGTTATCCTAAAGTAATAGTTCAGTATTTTGAAATAGTCATTCAGTATCCAAGGGTTAAACATGGATACAGTAGCTGAAATTAGCTGTTATTACCTATTATCTTAGAATAATTTATTTATTACACTTCATGGTAGAACTAAATACTGACCTTTTGCTTAAGGGTGAAATATGTAAAATAATGAAGACTATGTTAATGATTTAATTTTCTAGTTTTGTTGGAAAATGTTGGCGAGGAGCTAGATCCCATCCTGGAACCTTTGCTGCTTAAACAAACGTTCAAACAGGGTGGCAGCATATGCATTCGACTGGGTGACTCCACAATTGAATATGCCCCAGATTTCCGCTTTTACATCACAACAAAGTTGAGAAATCCCCATTATCTTCCAGAAACATCTGTCAAGGTTTGAAATTTGATGAGAAATTGATTACTTTTTAGCTGTGGATCACTGTTTAATTTCTGGTCAGTGTTAAATTTCCAGGCAGTTTTGACACTGTCATAATTTAACTGTTTTATTGTGTTTTTGATGAGATATTGAATGTCATTCAGCACTTAGAACATGGGCAGCTACATATTTCAATTATAAATCTTATGTCTGTACGCTCTTCCTGTCAACTTTTCTCATTGTTAATTCCAATGTCCACAGTTTTAATGGTAATTGCCTACGCAAATTTGTCATGTTGCAATTACAGGCCCCCACCATTTGTGGTGCTATAGCACCTCAGTTTTCCAACTCCCAGCTCCTCGGCCTACACTGCAGAACAATTCCTGTGCTCCAACCAATTCTGTTTCTCTGCTTCCCAAATTGTTGTAACTTTTGTATTTAACTATAAATAGCAATAACAAATCAAAGTACCATATAAAAATAAGGATAGAATATATGACTTCAAAATGGCAACTTAATTATATCTGCATGCCCTGATCCAATTATCCCCTGTCCTCTAACTCCACTTCACTTGAAGATTGCGCTGGTCTTGACTCCCTGTAAAACACCGTGGATGATCAACTAGTGCTGATCAAAGGTATGTTGACCATAACCAGCACCATATAGCAAACCTGACACTCTACAATTATAGAACCAGCAGAAAAAATATAATGCCTAAAAGATCAGTTTAATTGCATTAAGAACACTGCCAGTAAAATAGTCCTGACCGTAAGGAGATGAAGATAAAGTAATAAAACCTCCATATTAGAATCTTGAAATTTTTAAGTTGCAGTGTTATTGTATGCATTTTATTATAGCTGCCCCTCCAAAAAAGTGACAAGTAGAGTTTTAGTGCATCACATAAGCTTTTTGTACAAGACTATTGAAATATACCTGAAACATTAGGAAAGTTAATATTAAAGTAACATTTTAGAGTGTTCTTAAATTAGTGGGTGATAAGTTGAATTACTAAAAGGGTTTTCTTTAATGGTATGCTTAATAACAACTCTGGCCTAATTCTACATAACTTCTGATGGGCCACTATTAACCAAAGGGAAGTGGTGTTGAGAGAGCCTGTTATAATTCCATAATATGATCATCACATATTTGATCACAGAAAATAAATTAGAAGTATTGTATTTGTGTTCTATGATAACTACAACGAGTTGCTAGCAATGTTTATATTTTTGAATTTATTCCCTGACCTACAGGTGACCCTGTTAAACTTTATGATTACCTCTGAGGGGATGCAAGACCAGCTTCTGGGTATTGTAGTGGCTAGAGAAAGGCCAGACTTGGAAGAAGAGAAGCAGGCTTTAATTTTACAAAGTGCAGAAAACAAAAGGTAAATAAAAACCTATAAATTAATTTATGTAGGGGGTGGTGTTTTTGTGTCAGCTTCACCTCTGACTTCTGAGTGGTTCGAATCGCTCCCACTCCCTTGGTTCGAGACCTTGGACTTATTTGGGGGTTGTGATAAAAAGTGCAGCAGACAACTGGTTTTGATGCAAGAACTTTGATCTTTATTTAAGAAAGTAAAAACACAACACAAACACTCTTAACACTCTAAAAGTGGGGAACACTTCGGTACACGCGAGGGAAATAACATTAGAAGAATACTTCACCCCTCCCAATCCCACTTCACTAGCTAGGTTGGACTCCAGAGGACCAGGGATGATACTCACCAGAATCCTTGACAGTTAGGTTAGTTCGCGGTTTTGGGGTTCACTCTATATGTCGGTTGGTGTCTGCCGTACCCCGTACGCGGTAGAGGACTTCAACTGCGTATCTGGTCAGTCTTCGCGAGTCCGCTGATGCGGTAGGGTGCGTATTGGATTTATCAGGTGAGTACCCACTTTGGTTTAGAAGTAGGGTTTAGAGTTTTTTAAGGGAAAATCTTACCCAGGGGTAAGTCAGGAGTAGGTTGTAGAGTGGAAACTTTGCGGATCTTTGGGTTTTCTTCGAGTTGGTTTTCTTTGGTCGCGGTGGCCCAAATATTGGTACTTGGTGTTCGGTTGGTTGTTTCGTGAGGGCCTTGTTGCCGCGAGGTGTCCGATGGTCACTGAGGCGGTCGTTCTGGTTTCTTCTCGTGTCAGCCTACATTGTTGGATGGTCTGGCCTTCGAGCTGTCGACCTCCTGGCTGGACACGGAACGCTGAACGGTGGTGTTTTTAGAACGGTGTTGCGGAGAATGCCTCCGTCGATGTCTTCTTGTTCTTCCTTCCTCTTCTTCTTTTTCAGGTTGAGAACGGGCCTTCAATTATACCCATTGAAGCTCCCTTATCTGCGCGCCAAATCAGGTCCCGGTCTTTGTTAGATTTTGGCGGGCTCGTTAACGGTAACCGGTTTGTTAAGGTGTGAAGTGGTTCCGGGATGGCCCCATCCTGTCGATTTGCCACTTAATCGTAGTTTGATTGTCCTTATGTTTTGGGTTTCTTGACTGGGCCTAGGATTTCTATAGAGTAAGCCGAAGTGATCTGTTTTATGCATGTTTTAATGGGCTCTGTAACTTGGGGTGGAGACTGTTTTTCCTCGGGTTTATTGTTAGGATGCTAATGTCTGATAGGGGCCGATTTAAACTCCCAGCGAGATCATACGGTTCCCCAGACAGTTCCCATTAGCTCCAATACCCAAACTATTTTTACAGAGGCTGAGCCCACCTCCCTTCACAGCCTTTTCTCCCTTATGAGTCCAGACATGTTTTAAAATACCAAATCTTGGTTTTTGCTCCAAAATGTCCTTCGGTTAGGCCCAATGCACTTCACCACCCTGTAATAGCTAGGGAAGAGTCCAAAGTCTTTTTCTTAGGGTTTTTCTTCGAGTTAGGGGGATCTGTGAATTTTGAGAATCTTACATTTATATAATGTCCTATTTCTCTCTTCCACTTAGTCTAATTAAAACAATGATGCTAAATTATGTGCTGCTTTTGTTAATAAACCATATTGAGATATTTTCAAAGGAAAAGCTACATAAGCACTGTGTTTAAAAGTGGTAAAACAGTGTAATATTTTGAGCACGGGGGAAAGTGGTGCTACCATGCCATTTTGACAATATAGAAAATTATTGCACTCCATTGATTGGAATGGTGCAGGCATAGTGGAAGGAAGTGCTTTGACATTCGGTATCACATCCACCAATGCCAGCCCCCCCCACACCCCCTCCCCCATGGCAACTGGAAGAAGTAAGTAAGTAAGTAAGTAAGTAAGTCCGAAATTCTCAAAACACCAGGCATCATCTGCCCAATAAACGGTGGTTTGCGCTAATTGTCACCACCATCATTCTAAATGGAATTCTCCCTGAGCCCTCACTCTTGAACTTCCATTTTCCAGAACTGGATCTGTGTCTGTGTCCCCATTAATCAGATGTTTGGCTGGTCTACAGCAGCTATCAGTTCCTGAAAGCCTTGAGAGACAGCAGCTACCATCCTGGCTCTCAGTGTCTGAAAGCTGGTTCACAGAGTACTGTCTAATTCCTGTCCTACTGTGATTCCATAGAGGAGGAGACAACAAGTGGTCCCTGGTCGCTTCTTAGGTGGGGGGGGGGCGGCTGCTGCAGATTCCAGTAAAGGTGCCATAGGCTCCACGATGTCTGCAATGAAAAAAGAGTTTTCCTGATGTCTGCACAAATGATGGCTGTGTCACATCTGTCAGTTGCCACACATCCTCATGAACTGATCTCAACACCTCCACGTAGGTGTTATGTTCCTTGAACATCCTTCTTTTCAGGTGTGCTCATTAGATCTGGGTCCTATGATTCTGGCCATCTATTCCAGCTACTCAACACGCTGATTCAAGGACTTTTCTACTTACTTGCTGACCCCCCTAACCTGCTGCTGCAATCTTCAGCCAGAATTGGCTTTTTATAGGCTGCGCTCTAATTTCCAAGCAGCCCCAGCACATTACTCCCATTTTACACATGAGTTGCACTAGAAAACCGCCAGTGAATATTGAAATAAGTTCACCCAGGATATTATGGCAGAATCAATGCTGCAGAGCATCAGAGGCAAAAATCTTGCCTCATTGGCGCAAATCCAGCGCAAAGCCTCGCGTGGAATTTTGGGGACATTATCTTCTACAGGCTCTTCCCGCAGTTGCCTGGTCACTCTGCTGGCCTTGCGTCCTTTCCTCCTGTGGCTCCTGATGAGCCTGGCCTCCATAAGTTCCTGATCCTCGTCCCTTTCTTCCTCAAAATAACACAAAGGAGTATTCCTAATGAAGAAACCATTGCCTCATCTGTGGAATGTGTGAGGGTAAAAATGGGAAGTCCCAGATCTCAAGGCAGAATGGTGAAAATCTGACAGGTCTGGACAAACTAGATGCAGGAAGAATGTTCCCGATGGTCGGAGAGTCCAGAACCAGGGGTCATAATCTAAGGATAAGGGGTCAGCCATTTAGGACAGAAATGAGGAGGAATTTCTTCACCCAGAGAGTGGTGAACCTGTGGAATTCTCTACCACAAAAGGTAGTTGAGGCCAAGTCATTAAATATATTCAAGAATGAGTTAGATATATTTCTTAAAGCTAAAGGTATCAAGGGATATGGGGAGAAGGCAGGTACAGGGTACTAAGTTTGGATGATCAGCCATGATCTCATCGAATGGCGGAGCAGGCTCGAGGGGCCGAATGGCCTACTCCTGCTCCTATCTTCTCTGTTTCTATGTAATCTTGCCTCTAAGTCAGAAGGCTGTGGGTTCAAGCCCCACTCCAGAGACTGGAGCACAAAATCTGGCACTTCAGGGCAGTGCTGCACTTTATTTCAGATGAAATGTTAAACCAAGGCCCTGTCTGCCCTCTCAGGTGGACGTAAAATATCCCATGGCACTATTTGAAGAAGAGCAGAGGAGTTCTCCCAGTGCCCTGACCAATATGTATTCCTCAGCTAACACCTAAAACAGATGATCTGGTCATTTATTTCATTGTTGTTTGTGGGACCTTACCTTGTGCAAATTGGCTGCTGTGTGTCCTACATTACAACAATGACTACACTTCAAAAGTACTTCATTGGACTGTAATTATCTGATACATTAGCTCTTCTCAAGTTTCAGCCTTTCTAAAGGCTGCAAATATTTTAAATGTAAAGGCTACTTGAGGAAAAGAAAACACTTGCAAAAACCAAGGGAAGACAAACCAAATGATGAGGCAGGAAACAGGTTCTGTCGACAGGTGAAGCGACGCAGCACATGACAACGCAGTTTGATAGTTGGCAAAATGAAGGTGCTGAATGGTGCATGAGATGGATGTGAGGAGGGTTGCCCTGCTTGGCTCTCCTGGGCACCCTTCTCAGGTGACAGCAGTGCAGCATGCCTGGCAGAATGTGGTGCCGGGCTTAATTCTGCGTACAGTACACGGCTGCAAGAGAAGATGGCGCACCTTAAGGAAGTATCATTTACCAGATAGAGGGCCCAAGTATGCACACATCAAAGTGTTGCATATCCAACTGTTCCACAGTTACTGTTCGCTTATGCCAGGCCCCCACACAACAATACAGATCTTTCATTGCTGACAGCGCAGTCATACTCCAGCATGGCACACATTCAAGCTTCTACGTACTTATAATTGAAATACAGCTTGAAAGACCTTAACACATAAAATCATTGCAACACCACAAGGCTACATGATACGTGGTCACTTACTGATATACAAGATATGCTGTAGTTTGGATACATACCTTTCACTGTGCTGCTTTAGCTTATAACATCTGAAGATTACTTTTCTGTTTACGTGATGAGACAGCACATATTACATGGGAACTAGGAGAGGCTCAGAAATTACAAACACGAGATGGCCATTCTGGACATTCATTAGCGTGGAGGGAATAGCAGAAAGTGAAACCACAGGTTTCTCTCAAGCAGTAGCATCCAGGTCTTGTGTTTTGTTTCCCTTATCACTTAGATCCACACAGGCATACACAGAACCATGCAAACATCACGTGCAGTTAATATCTTTTAATATAAACTCTATTTAAAGGACCTCTTGAGTCCGGCATTTGAACATTAATTTAAATGAATGAAAACTGAGTGTGCTCCATTATGGGCATGTGATACTCCCTGCCTGAATTTCCCTATTCGCTCCGACCAGATGGTCCTTTATGTCAAAAGCTATAAGATGAAAATCTGCCATTAAAAAATGTAATACAGGTGACTTATAAAGCCTGTCAAATACAGGTAATGAAAGAACATTAATTTATAATGAGTTACAAGATTGTACTATTCAGTGATAAAAGAAGGTTGAATTCACTATGATTTAATATAGCCTTCCAGATTGCTAAATATTGTTTGCAGCCACTTTCCTCATAATTTGAATGATTGTGTAATAAATACACCTGTATTAAGTTAAAGCTATTTCATTATTTAGGCTGCTGAAAGAAATTGAAGATAAGATTCTGGAAATTCTCTCCTCCTCGGAAGGAAATATCTTAGAAGATGAGACTGCCATAAAGGTTTTATCTTCGTCAAAGGTCCTTGCTAATGAAATAACTCAGAAGCAAGCAGTAGCTGAGGAGACAGAAAAGAAGATTGATAATACTCGAATGGGCTACCGACCTATTGCAATACACTCTTCCATCCTATTTTTCTCAATTGCTGATCTTGGCAATATAGAGCCTATGTACCAGTATTCCCTGAATTGGTTTATCAACCTTTTTATCATGTCTATAGAAAATTCGGAAAAATCTGACGATCTACAAGACAGGTATGACAAAACTTGGTTTAATTTTTGCACTGTTCAACAAGATAATGGGGGAAGTTTTCAACTATTGCAGGGGCGGAAAACTGATGGTATTTGATCAGCTGCCCATTATACGCCCTGCCCAATATTCCTTTAGATTGATGGAAAGGAAAATCGGGCGGGATCTACAACGAGTAGCTGATTTGATACGCCAGCTTTCTGCTCCTTCGAAGTTGAAAATTTACCCCAGATTGATTTTAATATGTAACATAATTCAAGTTTTTCATCTTTTTGAGCTAATAATAAATATACGAATCACAAGATCGCAGTGCCCTTATAGAGGAGGAAGGCCATTCATTCAGCCCATCTTAATTTATCCATCCACACTGATTCTACACTCCCTGGTTTGCTGCATATAATTGTTCCTTAAATGATTCCAGGGTTTTCACCTCTATCACTCTTCCAAGTGTTGATCACTCTCTGCATGAAGAACTTCCTGATATCAGTCCTAAAGTTACTTTTTACTAGTATGAACCTGTGTCCCCTTGTCCTACTCCCTCAGTTTTATTTAAAGTCGTTTTTCAGATTAATCTGTTCCATACCATTTACTAAATTGTATATCTTTATAAGATCATCTTTCAGATGCCATCTTTTCAGGATGAAGGTTTCTTCAGTCTTTCATCATACCTCTGACACCTGGCACTATGGATAAATCTCTTCGCTCTTCTCCAAACTGACTCCAGTGCTTGAATGTCCCCCTTGTTTCTTGGCGACCAGAATAGTACTTGAAGTGTGGTCTCACCAGAGCACTGTATAGTTTGATCACAACTTCCTCTGCTTATATTCTGCTGCTTTGGCTAATGTAGATCAACATTGTATTGGCTTTTTGATTGTTGTGCCACATTGATTGGATATGTAGAGCGTTGAGCCTACTAATCCTTACCTATTTCACCACCATTCATGAAGAATGTATGTTGCCTATTTTTCCTTCCTATGCACAATACTTTGCACTTGGCTGCATTCAATGTCATCTGTCATTATTCGGCCCACTCAAATTTTATTTTACTCATCCTGTCATTGACTCCCTCATCATGACTGTCGGTGCTTCACAAATCTCCTTCCTGGTCTCTATCAATATTCTGGGATAAATACCATCTAACCTTAGGGATGTATTTGTTTTAAGCACTTTCAGCTTGTCTGGGACTTCCATCTAATTTATATCCAAGTCCTGAAGATTGCCTCTGCCGTATTATTGGGATGGTCATGTTATTCATGTCTTTCCTTGTGAATACTTTGAGGAAATAATTATTCAGAATATTTACAATCTTGTGCTCATCCTCAGTTCAAAGTCCATTTGCATCTTTTAATATTTCATCTCTTCTCTGACAGTCCTCTTGCTATTGCAGCCCCAAAAGAATTTTGACTGTTATGTTTTGCCTCTAAAGTTATACCTTTTTCTCGGTTTCTTTTTAAAGCACAACTAACCTTTTGACATGCTTCTGCGTGATCCTATATTCATCCCACTAAACCACTTCCCCTTTTTCCCTGCAAGATTTGTAGTGGTCATTTTTCTTCTTTAGCAAATACATTAAAAGTGAAATAATCAGTTTAGGGTTACACCTGTTTAGTCTGAACTTCCTAATCGTAGGTATGTATTTGTCCTTCATGTCCAGCATTATTCTTTTAAAGGAGTTCCATTTGTCTTCTACTGAAATGTTGATGAACATCCTCCTCCAAGCCATTTGTTTTTTTAATTTTTAATTTCTTCCTTTCAAAGTTATAAACCTGGATCCTGGTCTTTGCAATAATTAATTTCTAAATCCTGTTAAATTCGATCATTCTTTGGCCATTGTCCCCCAGGGTGCTATGACTTCCGGCTCCTGTACATTGTCTGGGTTATTTACAAATACCAGGTCAAGATAAGCAGTGCCTCTCATTACACATGGACTCATGGAGCAGTCGTGCAGTTCGTTCTCTCATCACCCGCCGCAGGCTATGTCCTTCAGTTCTGTGCCCTTGCTACCCTTGGAGTACTGATTCATCAGCTGAGGGAGGGTGGTAGGTGGTAATCAGCAGAAGGTTTCCTTGCCCATGCTTGACCTGAAGCCGTGAGACTTCATGGGGTCTGGAGTCAATGTTGAGGACTCCCAGGGCCAGTCAGTCGCAACTGTATACCACTGTGCCGCCACCTCTGGTGGGTCTGTCCTGCCGGTGGGACAGGACATACCAGGGATGATGATGGAGGAGTCTAGGATGTTGGCTGAAAGGTATGATTCTGTGAGTGTGACTGTGTCAGGCAGTTTGCACAAGTCACCAGATGTTAGTGAGGAGGACTTTGCCGGTTCAACTGGGCTGGGTGTGCCTTTTTCATGTCCGAAGCCGGTGCCTAGGTCGATGCCGGGTAGTCTGTCTGGTTTTATTCTTATTATTGTTTTTCGTAGTGGTTTAGTACAATTGAGTAGCTTGCTAGGCCATTTCAGAGGGTAGTTAAGAGTTAACCACATTGCTGTGGGTCTGGAGTCACATGTAGGCCAGACCATGTAAGGACGGCAGATTTCCTTTCCTACAGGATATTAGTGAACCAGATGGGCTTTTACGTCAATCCGACAGTTTCATGGTCACCATTATTGATACTAGCTGCTTGTTCCAGATTTATTTAATTAACTGAATTTAAATTCCCCAGCTGGCGTGGTGGGATTTGAACTCATGTCTCCGGATCATTAGTCCAAGCCTCTGGATTACTAGTCCAGTAACATAACCACTGCGCTACCATTTAAATGATTTTTCAATTGCTGCTTCAATATTCTTTACAAGACTCTTTGTTCCCATAAATGTCAACCCTGGATCAGTGGGAGCACCTTCATCTTTGTGCCAGAAGGTTGTGGGTTCAAACTCCACTCCAGAGACTTGAGCACATAATCCAAGTTGACCTTTCTGTACAGTTCAGAGGGAGTGCTGAACTGCCAGAGGTGCTGTCTTTCCAACGAGACATTAAACTGCCATCTCGGTTGGAGGTGAAATATCCTATGGTGCTATTTGAAGAGCAGGGGAGTTCTCACGGAGTCCTGGTCAACATTTGTCCCTCAACCAACATCTGAAACAGATTAGTCATTTATCTTGTTGTTGTTTGTGGGACCTTACTGGGTGCAAATTGTCTGCTCCTGTTTGTTTACATTACAATAGTTACTACACTTCAATGGTAATTGATTGGCTGTGAAGCACTTTGGGACAATCCGAGGATGTGAAGAGTGCTATATAAATGATTTTAATATGTATTTGATTTAGATGCAGTCTGGCTCCTCTATAACCAATCTATTTTATTCTGCACATGTTCCCAATTATTTCTGAAGGTAGTATTGTTGTTTTGACACCAAGTTGTCTGCCATTCATTTCCATCTTTCATTTTATTGGTGAACTCTCCCCCTTTCTCAGCGCTGGAAGTATGCCAAAGAGCACTACGTTACATCCCCTATTGCTGCGTTTTAAGGCAATCCTCATGTAGGTCCCTTTTAAGGCCCCTTTATTATTTCTCTCATGTCATTTACACCTTTGTGGACTGCCACCACAGGATCCGGTCTTGATCCCTTCATTGTCCCTTTCCTTACTGCTCTAGCTCCAGGTAGAAAACTTAGCATTAATTTTACTTCTGTGAGATGCTGCCCCTTTATTCTTGTTTCTCTCATTTGCCGTCTTTTTATTTTTACTGTAAGGGTTTTCATATACAAAAACCAGTTAATGCTTTAAGTCCGCAGATCCTAACATGAACTATTCCTCCAACTTTTTCCAGTTCTGACGAAGGGTCATCGACCTGAAACGTTAAATCTGTTTCTCTCTCCACAGATGCTGCCTGACCTGCTGAGTATTTCCAGCATTTTCTGTTTTTATTCTATGAACTATTCCTCATTTCGAGTGAGGCTTATTTTGTGCAGATGAATAAATGAAGCCTAACTCAATGAATCATCTTATGAAAAAGCTAAGCAGATCCCCTAATGGCTTAATGAATAACTGCACCATCTATTGCACTGAGCCAAATAGAACAGGATAGCCTGAAAATGTGATTTATGGCCTGATCAGAACCAGGGCAGCACTACATTATCTTCAGTGTCCCCAAGATGGGGGAGGGATCAGGAATGTCTATCCATCGATCCCTGCTACAAAATGAATATATGTGGAAGACAGGACCAAGGTTGGTTGTGACATGTCCATTGTCAAACATCCTGCTGACACCATCAAGGCTCACGTAAAGGATACCCAGTTGTCCAAAGTACCAGAGGCCTGCAGGCACTCGTGAAACCATTTTGCTGTATTATGGGTGACCATATTCAGGAGAGGAGGGAGAAAATTGGAAAATAGTTTCTGCTTTATCTTTTTGAATAGTTTGAAGTCTGTCTCTGCCAGTTTGATCATGGCTCTTACTTCTAGCATGGCCATCCCTCGACAACACTACAAAGATAACAATTACCTGATATTACCATACAACTAATTGACTGTGTTGTTCCTCCCTGAAATATTAATGTCTGATTATTTAAAATGCACATCTACATATTATTACAATGTTTTGCTTGGGGGGTCAGTTTCCCTAGGGTGTGGGAGAGTGTCTGCTGTGCTTGTAGGACACAAAAATACCGATTGGCTTTATGTTCTATTCACTAATTTTAAAATAAGCACCTCTGTAAAATAAAATTAAAAAAATTACTATTTTAATTATCTCCAAAAAATGTTACTATCTCATTATAAAAATCGTTCATTCACTTAAAAAGCAACCAATGAACTATCCCAAAAGCAACCAGTCAAAAGCTCTGAAAATTATAAAACATAAAAAGCAAAACAATTTTGAAAATCACTGAAGTTACATATCCCATTTTACAAATCCCTCCAACAATTTTTGACTTCTCAGAGGCCTCAGCCTTATGTACAGCTTTTTTCCTAGTGTTTTAAATGGGCATTTCCATAGTGGTTTTCAGCCTGCCATGCATTTGCAAAAACAATACTCCTCCATACATCTTTGGGGAACTCTGTGCATACATAGAGTGTCAGTGCCCTTCAGTCATACAGAAAGAGTGAATAGCAAATGGAAACAGACTGACACAGAAATAATTAGAGATTAGGTAAGAATCAGAGAGACCGTTGTAGGAAGCGAAAATCATTTTTACATTTTCTTTCTGTGAGATAAACCCCTGCTCCTATTCTCTACTGCTAACCGTCTTCTTAAATCCCTCTCCCCAGTCTCCTCCACCCTCACCTCCGACAACAAGTGTGAGGAGCTCATGGACTTCTTTGTCTCTAAGATTGAGACTATCGGTTCAGCTGCCTCTGCCACTTCCCTTCCTTCCTCTAGCCCACCGGGCCAAACTTCCTCTAAGTTCCCCCCTGACCTAGCCCTGAGCTCACATCTTTCTCCAGTATCTCTCCAATCTCCCCTCATGACCTCTCCGTGCTCATCATGTCCATGAGACCCACTTCCTGCTCCCTCGACCCTATTCCCACCAAACTGCTGACCACCCAACTTCCTTTTCTGGCTCCCATGTTAGCTGACATTGTTAACGGTTCTCTCTCCTCAGGTACTGTGCCCCTCTCCCTCAAATCTGCCGTCATCACCCCTCTCCTCAAAAAACCAACCCTTGACCCCTCCGCCCTTGTAAACTACCGCCCCATCTCCAACCTCCCTTTCCACTCCAAAGTCCTTGAACGTGTTGTTGCCTCCCAAATCCATGCCCATCTTTCCCACAATTCCATGTTTGAATCCCTCCAATCAGGTTTCCGCCCCCTGCCACAGTACCGAAACGGCTCTCATCAAAGTCACAAATGACATCCTTTGTGACTGTGACAAAGGTAAACTATCCCTCCTCGTCCTTCTTGACTTATCTGCAGCCTTTGACATGGTTGACCACTCCATCCTTCTCCAACGCCTCTCCACCGTTATCCAGCTGGGTGGGACTGCACTCACCTGGTTCCATTCTTATCTATCTAATCGTAGCCAGAGAATCACCTGCAATGGCTTCTCTTCCCACTCCCGCATCGTTACCTCTGGTGTCCTCCAAGGATCTATCCTTGGCCCCTTCCTATTTCTCATCTACATGTTACCCCTTGGCGACATTATCCAAAAGCACAGTGTCAGTTTCCACATGTACGCTGATGACACCCAGCTCTACCTCACTACCACTTCTCTCGACTCCTCCACGGTCTCTAAATTATCAGACTGCTTGTCCGACATTGGATGAGCAGAAATTTTCTCCAGTTAAATATTGGGAAGACCGAAGCCATTGTTTTCAGTCCCCGCCACAAACTCCGTTCCCTAGCCACTGACTCCATCCCTCTCCCTACCATCTGAACCATACTGTTTGCAACCTTGGTGTCATATTTGACCCTGAAATGAGCTTCCGACGACATATCCGCGGCATAACTGAGACCGCCTATTTCCACCTCTGTAACATCGCCCGTCTCCGCCCTTGCCTCAGCTCATCCGCTGCTGAAACCCTCATCCATGCCTTTGTTACCTCTAGAGTTGACTATTCCAACGCACTCCTGGCTGGCCTCCCACATTCTACCCTACGTAAACTTGAGGTAATCCAAAACTCGACTGCCCGAGTCCTAACTCGCACCAAGTCCCATTCACACATCACTCCTGTGCTCGCCGACCTACATTGGCTCCCAGTTAAGCAACACCTCGATTTCAAAATTCTCATCCTTGTTTTCAAATCCCTCCATGGCCTCGCCCCTCCCTATCTCTGTAATCTCCTTCAGCCCCACAACCTCCCTGAGATATCTGCGCTCCTCTAATTCTGCCCTCTTGAGCATCCCTGATTATAATTGCTCAACCATCGGTGGCCGTGCCTTCTGCTGCCTGGGCCCTAAGCTCTGGAATTCCCTGCCTAAACCTCTCCACCTCGCTACCTCTCTTTCCTCCTTTAAGACGCTCCTTTGACCAAGCTTTTGTTCACCTGCCCTAATTTCTCCTTATGTGACTCGGTGTCAAATTTTTTTGTCTTTTAATACTCCTGTGAAGCACCTTGGGACGTTTTACTGCATTAAAGGCGTTGTTGTTGTTGTTGAGATGCCATCCTAGATCAACTAGCATGCAGTAACATTACAAAAAATATCTATTTTGATGCATTTTATTAGGCTGCCCCTTACCAGTTTTTCGCTGGCCCAACTGAGTTTATGAAATTGGCACTTTTAACTGTCAATACAGTGATTTCTTTTTTTTAAAAAATACATGTTAAAGCTGTCACACATAAACTGGCAGCAATTTAAAAACCTGTCTTTGTCAAGTGAAAAATCAACCAGTTGGCAGCCCTAATTTCTAAATGAAAATACGTTTTCTCCAAAATGACAACTGAATGACAAGGGAAGCAATGCCTCGTGATGCAGTGAGTCATTGTCCACAATGCAAATGCGAACTCTCCACTATTGAATATTAGGAGCAAACTAGAAAATATATTGCACTGGCATGCTGCTTGATACATTTGTAAGGATTCTTTTTATCTAGTTGTGCAATGCCAGTGGAATTTCCTCTATTATAAAATCAATTAGCAAAATTTGAATATCTTTGGAACTTTTGCTGCATTGTATAGAACTGACATGCATACTTGATGGAAACTGTTGACTTTTCATGTGCAATTGACCATAAAACCTATGAGAATCACAGCAGCCTAAGTGGTTTGTAATTGCATTTTTAACTGCACATGCTTTAATGCTTAATTTGTCTCTCAACACTTTTAGGTTGCAGATCCTAGAAAAATATTTTACATACTCATTGTACGTGAATGTGTGTCGATCGCTCTTTGAAAAGGACAAGCTGCTGTTTTCATTTTGCTTGAATATAAACCTATTAAGGCACCATGGACTGGTCAGTCTTCTACAGTTTTTAATAATAGACTATTATATGTGAAAATTATATTTGGGAGCATTCTGGAGGAAAATTATAAGTTAAGGCAATTATAACAATTTTCTCTTTTAAACCAACATTCCTGTAAGAGGTTATTATCATTTTTTATGCACAGCTATAAAAATGTACATTTATTTTTGAGTAGTCTTAGAGAAGCTTTCATTATTCCCTGTAATATGGCATTGTTTTTGTAAAACATTTAGCTTACAGCTCCATGGTTGTCATTTCAAATCCCAGCATAAGACTCTTTTTAGCATGAAGTGAAAGGTAACAAATGAAATGCTGCTTAAAAGGGGGATCATGCACTTGCATTAAAGTAACAGCCCTTTGTAGGGGGTACAAATAAAAACATAAAGGCCTGAAATTGCCTGGAATTTGTCAGCATAAGAGCAGGGTTGCACTGTTTTTTCCAAGGAAATTTGCATTCAACTAATTTACACCGGTTTTACGCCAAAACATCAGTATGCATGAATTTCCTCGATCATTTGCTCCGCTTCCGAGATATATCTCCTGAAAAACCTCTGCCACTCATTCATATAGCTCCACTCCCATGCAAAAGTCCAGCTCGTGTGAGGTTCCTGCATTAATGCCAGTAATGCGGTCGGTGATGTAGATTTACGCCCCAAAATTTAGGTGTGACGTCAAGTCACCCGATATCGGTATAACTGAAATTTATGGTGTTTGGTGCGATTTTCTTTGCAAATTGTTTTTGAATGTTTCTCTCTGAGACCCACACTATATTTAACCAAAGTACTGTCAGTGAGGCATCTCGGCAGAAGACAGAAATCCACACGGTCTTACCCCTGTTGGTGGTGGTGCATTTGCGTTAGTTTTACGGCGGTTTTTATATTCGGCGTGGGCAAATGAGCTCTGCAGGAAATTTCGGAGTAAGTTCCCGTCGGCAGGGTCACTGTAGAAACCGCCGTAAATGTCGACATAATATCTGCCCAAGGGCGAGCCATGAAGTTTCAGGTCAAAGTTTCAGCTGGCTGGATAAAGCCACATAGACACTTGGAAGAGGTCGATTATATTGAAGCGAAATAATTGGCCTTCAGAAATTCTGGCTGAGCATAGTGTGAAACAGTCTGAAAGAAAAGTTTAATTAAAGTTCAAATAATTTACTTTAAAAATTCTCTCTTACTTGGAAGGAAATGTTGTGCAAGGTTTCAATAATGAATCATCTTTATTTAGTGAGTAGCTGAGCTAAACAGACCAGGAAGGTGCCCAGATTTGTGCTAAGTTGCATCTCCACTGGGGCAGTAGTGGGGGAATTACAGTGTATCTGGGTTGAAAAGGGAAAAAATCAGCTGTGTTCCCACTTCTAATCGCTTTGGCAGGAATCCACCGGAATGGCTGGCATGTAAGCTGGGATGTGGTTATGCTGGGACTCGACCTAGCAACGAGGTTTCTGGGATGACTATGTGGGTTGAAGCCTCTGCCCATTCTTTGCAAGGCCCGACGTTGGGAATTCCAACACCCCTGGCTTTCAGAGGGACCTGAGGCATGATGAATGCAGGTAGACCTAGTCAGACCGGGGAGACTGTCCAACTCATCGATGGTTATGGAGACCACCGGGGGGAGTCCAGGCTGGGACTGAGAACTGAACTCCCAAAGATCTGGCAATTTCTTTAAGAAATTTTTGAAGTGACCCCCTTTGTAACGGAGCTGCGGGGACACCAACAGTTTTCTTTTAAGGAGGGAAGCAGGTACTTCCACCACCCCCCCTCCCCCCCCCCCGGTCATGTGGACTTTTCAGTCTCTCTTGTGGGGGCCTGCCCGAGATGCGACCCTAGCCTGTTGAATGCATGTAAATTGCAGGATGATTGACCCTGATCCCATGAACTTTGACCGGGTCAGTGACAAAAACCCAGGATGGGTACATTTTGGCACGTAAGACAGCGGTGCAGTGCTCACAGATTTTCTGGGCCATGATATAAATATTTGTTTTTGTCATCAAACATGAATCGTGGCCACTTGTGCAAGAACTGAAAGGTGACCAGAGCCCAAGGAAGGAGTCAGTGCCTTCAGGAGAGGTTAGAAAAATGACGAGAAAAAGAAATAGGAGGGAAAATTGGCTCATGCCCCCTTTGGGATGATAACTTCGCCGGGGTCCTAAAAGTAGCGCCCCGAAAAAGTTAGCGCCCCTGCGCCCGAACTTCAATGGTAGCGCCCCAAGCAGGAGGCGGGGCGCTACTGGAAGCGCTCCCCCTCCCTCTTGGGGCGCTCCCATTGAATATTGCGGCGCTACGTGCAGCAGCGCCTCGCGTGTTGGCATGTAGCACCGCGGTACTGCAGGCCTCCCTTCCCTGATTAAAGGGGAGGGGCCTAGCACAGCGCGCACCGGGGCCCTGCTGAACCAATGGGGAGCGGGGTGCTGGCAAAAGAGCCCGGCACTCAAGAGGAGTGCCGGGCTGACAGATCGCGGCTGGCACCCTGCAGGAGGGGGCCAGAGGGGGCAGGTGCTGGCAGGCGCCCCCCCAAAAAATGGCCGCCCGGCACCTGCCCTTTAATTATCGCCGCCCCGGCTGCAAAAACACCACCCTGTCGGACATAGCGTCAGGGGGCGCGAGCCAAGTTTGTGGCCGGGGCGCTGCGCACAGCGATGAGGTCATCGCCGGAGGCACAGCGCTGCGGGGCGCTACCGGCGGGAGGCGTTAGTGGTGCCGCGCTCAGGCACTAGTTGCTTTGCGCCCCGTTAGCGCCCCCTTGGGGTGCTAACTGGAGGCGCAAAGCAACCAAATTTTTCCCCCATAAAGTCTTACAAGATGAAGTGCCATCATATTTAATACAGCTACTGAAATTCCATTCATGTCATTTGTTGAATATGTTTGAATTTCAATGTTTATGTATGCTTTATAGAAAAATTAAAATGTCACTTGAAAATGGAGCGCAACAATGCTCCTTTATGCTATTGTGATACTAGTGGAACTCCTGTGCTGTTCCTGTTTTATAAGTACAGGAGTATTATACCACGTAATAAACAGTAAGAGCGATTTTGAACTTTCACCGAAAACGGGCATCAAGTGGAAAGGGCATCGACAGGGTCCGCCCAATGGCTGCAGTGAGAGGCTCGATCTCGAGCTGTTGGTTAGGCCGCTCGGTCCCTGGTACCATCGGCAGAGCGTGCGCGGTCCAAATTCCATGCATTGGTACTGAAAATTGCAAACGGGGCCCTAAAGCTGGCGTAGGACTCCGACTTATATAGGCAATTAGGCTTTCATCTATTTCAGGTGGGAGTGATGGCCCCCCCATTTCAAGGTCTGATTTTTTTTTTTCTGCTTTTTAGTTGCTGCCATCCTGTTTTCCAGCATAAACCAGGAGGGCACGAGTTGAAATTCGCCCCAAATCAGTTATTGTGCTGTAAAGGGGAGCTGTGTGCCACCTGTCCAGTCCCTTTAGGGCCACAATGTCTTATTGGTGTGAATAGACATAATCTGACATCAATTAAAGGACATTTACTGTTGAAATTGCTATGAAAATGGCAGGTATATAGACATACACATACACATACACAACAGGCCTAAGGCACCCAGCGTGCTCCAATGTGGGTTACAAGTGCAAAGTGGCACAGACTGTATGCCAGGCTCAATAGGCTTCTGATTTTTATGTAAATTGGGCAGCCACTCTTTATTGTGCCTGGAGTGCCTGAACCATGCAGTGATGAGGAGGCTGATTTCCAACGAAGAATAATTTTCTGTCCCCTGGCAACAGTGCACTCTGCGACCTACCCCACTCCTCTGCCCTGTGCCTGATGCCTTTCTTCCCCCCCCCCCCCCCAACCCATCCCCATCCCCTGACAAGAAAATCACCCAGTGCACAATCGGCAGCTAGTAGCCCTTCACTGCTGGCACCCAATGCTCCTGGCTCATCACAAGCAATGTCCTTGGAGCACCAGAAAATTCTACTAATGAGCTGACCTCACATTATCAATTCATTTGTTAGTTGACACACTGTGCCAAACAGGTCCCGCGGTGCTGTTATCAGCCCTTTGTTTGATGTTTTAGTTCAACTGAATCCAGTACAAAAAGAAAGAAAAAATGCAGCATCGTCCAGCAAACAATTGTTTTGTCAGTACATTATATCCTAAACATTTTTACCAGAGTAGTGCTTATTAGTTTATGAACACAAATTGATATCTAGCATTTCAAAGTGAAGGAAATGGAGATTGACAGCATTTACTTCCTGTCACATTGTTAAAGTTTTATTAAAAGTTCTAACTGAAGCAATGTTTAGCCCTTGAGATTTGCTTATTTGTGGTTCATTAATCAGATCACATAGACATTCTGTCTTTTAATGCTGCCTTTACCTTCAGATTGATGATCAGGAGTGGACATTTTTGCTGACCGGTGGCATTGGCTTAGATAACCCTTACGAGAAGCCATGTGACTGGCTGCCTAAAAAGTCTTGGGACGAGTTCTGCCGACTCGATGAAATGACGAATTTCATGGGCATCCGGAGGGAGTTTGCGATTATGTTAGATGGATGGAAGAATGTGTATGACAGCATGGTAGGTTGGGGAGGGGAGGGGGCAGGAAAAATATGAGGTTGTTCAGTTTATCAGTATATTGATTATTTAGCTTGTACTGAGTGACAGAGATATTTAATACATGCTGAAAATTTTGATATTTGTCAAACTATAGAGAATGTACAAAATAACAGACTTCAGTGTTTTTCAGAAATGATAACTCATCAACGTATTGTGCAACATAAATTACCATAGGTTGTTCAGTTCAAAATTTGATACAAACCTTTTAAGTAGCACAGTTTTGTGAAAAATTATAAAAGATTCAGTCCATACAGTGTTAAGTTTAATATTTAGTTTGTCAAATAATATATTACACATATATATATATATATGACACATACATAAACGTGATCACTGACTGCCACAGAATATAAATCATATAACTATTAAAATAATTTGTCACTGTTGTTGTAGCCTATTAGTATTAGGGATGAGGGGCTACCCAGATTGGTCCAGTTTGACTTAATTCACAGAATGTTTGAAGCCGGTTCAAATGACTGCAACACAGGTAGATGTCTTTCATTTTGTATCTAAAATGTTTATTTTTACTTTTCAGAATCTCTTAGTTAGCTCTTGTACTAGAGGAGTTTGTAGCCTTGCGGTATGGCTGCTGTGTCTGTCAGATGTCTAGCCAAGCTTTCACATTGGTGAAATCATTGAGGGCAATTAGACGTAGAAGTCAAAATACTGCTGGTTCTTAGCCTTATTCCTGTAAGAATGGTTTCATCTAAGGAGCTTGAGCTTGATATGGATACTAAAATGTTAAAACCAGGAAACTGAATTTCAGCAACAAAAATAGAAAATATTGAATGCACTCATAGGGCTGGATTTTCATTGACCCGTGGAGGCGGGTTTGGAGGTGTGTGGGGGGTTAAAATTACAAAAACTGGCGGGCGGGCACAAGTCCGCCTCCACGCAATTTTCATGAAATCGTGTCTGCTGGTCCTGCCTGCGTCCCGCCTTTAAGAGATGGGATAGGCTGTTAAGGCCCTTAACAAGCACTAAATTGGCTCTATAATGCCATTTTGAAAGGCCTTTGTGATTTTAACCCTTGTTCTACGTGAAGCACGCCTGTTCTGAACCACGATTGTGAAACCTGGCGGGAGCACATTTGGATAGCTGACTATCAGTGAGTGAGTGTCTGGCAGGCATCTGGGAGTGGTGGAGGAGACATATCTGGGAGTGCTGGTGCAAAAAAAAATTCTCTCACACACTCACACTCACACTCACACTCACACTCACACAATATCTGGGAGCAGACTTAGAGCTGCTGCTCATTTTGCACCCAGGTCCTCTCACAGTAAAGGCCAGGCAGTCTCTGAAGACCTTCAATGCAGCAGCAATGATGACATCATCAGAGGCGACTTTCAGACTGAAACCACTAATTGGTTCATGGGTTCCCACATGCTGGAACTCAATTGCCCAATTAGGTGAAAATTGCATCAATCTCCCACATCCAATTGCAGTCGGGTGGATAACACGAAATGCGGATGACACGACCCCAACCCGCCCCAGTATCAAAATCCAGCCCATAAGGTCTGGCAGCATTTGTCTGAATCTGACCTAAATTTCAGATTCCTGGTTCAATCTGGAATATAATCCCAGTTTGCCCAAATGGGCTACTACCAATTGGTACCTAGGTAAGTAAAGTCTAATATTCTAATTAGCTGGGCTTCATTCCTAAATACATCGAAGGGCAGAACAAACAAAAACAGTGTTCTACTGTGAAAATTAAACACTGTTAATAGACTATAAATACCTAAAATACCAGAGCCTTCTACTAATAACTGTAATGAATGTTGCTGAGTAAATTCACTGGCCCCATGTGCCCAGCAGGAGCTGCACTTGAGGGAAATGAAGGTTGGATATAGTGCTACCATACTGAAGCTGTTATTCTCCAACCTAAACTCCCTTATAAGCGCAGCTCCCCACTGGGAGCATGAGCTTGGTGTAATCATGCTTATATGCTAGGATAGTGGATCTCAAGCTAATTAAAGCACTTGGTTCTTGTTCTGTGCTATAGTCTGCTTGTTGTTTCTATTGAACTGCAGTTATCTGCCATAAATGCTCATGCTGTCAAAGGAAGGTGTGCTTCAGTGATTTTTTTTGCAAAGTTTGAAACTGTAAAATTGCCTAGTTTGATCTTGTCCAATCAAAATTTTCAGTAAAGTCATGCCTAATTTAATGGCCCTGATTTTGCAGTCAGTGGCGAAGGAATGGCGCTCGCCGTTCATTACGTTTACAGCTGCTCGCATACTTTTCATGGGCTTTTGTGCGGCAACTTATGGTATTTAGAGATCCTTCCCCTCTACAGGGGATCTGTGGCTTGTTGAGCAGGACAAGCAACAGCATGTCTTTTTAACCAATCAGATTGAAGAATCCTCACTGAGACATGCGGGGAGCTAAATTGGTCAGGGGCCAGAATACGGGCGCATGAATCGCGATGCGGGATTAACCTGCACCCGTTGCTTCTGATGCAGGCAACACGGCAACTTCGTGCTGCCTGCTAATTAACATAATTGCAGCATGCAGCCAGCACTAACCACACTGTTGAGTGGCTGTACGCCTCAGCAGGGGGCCCAAAATTGTGAGAGGCGAGCACCACTTAAAGCCAGTCTGCACCTCTTAAAGGGGAGGTGCATTGCAGCTGGAGCAGGTGGAGGAAGTCATTGTGGAACTCATTATAAAGTGGAAAAAGACTGAATAATGGCACAACATGGCAGAGAGCAGGCTCCAAGATTCTCCGACGCTGCACTGGAGGCCTTGGTGGAGAAGGTAGAGAGGAGGAGAGATGTGCTCTATACACAGGGGGCCAGGAGGCCCTCCAGACAAACTCTCAGAAGGCAGTGGGACTAGATAGCCGTGGCGGTCAATGCCAGGAGTAAAGCCACAAGGACCTGGATATAGCATCGCAAAAAGTTCAATGACCTCACACGAGTGGTCAAGACCGGTGAATGTATCTTCAAATGCCATATCCCACCAACTGCACCACTAGCCTCAGCAACTTCTTAATGCACCACACCCCCATCACTCACCTACCAACAATCTCTATCAATCAGGACTCATACCTAACATTCATAGCTTCACTTCACCCTCACACACTTAGCACCGCTGCAAACCTCACACTCACATCTCACACCTTGCACAAACTGCCAGCTATTCAACCATGACATCTACATCACCCAAACAGATTGCACTACACTCACTGACACACTTTCCCCTCTCTTGCAGGACAAGATGGTACATAACCGAAGGCAGCAGAACCTAACCAGCAGGCAACAGGCACATCTGCATGTCCTTGCCCCCATGGAGGATATGGTACTTGCCAACATTGGAATGTCCATTGCTGAGGCAGTGGCCAGTGATGGGGCTGAAACCATAGAAGGTGATGGTATCCTCATACCTAATCCGCCTTCTCACATCCCACTTCCCCCTCATCCCATAATTTCTTCTGATTTACAAGCTGCAGATGGTGTAAGTATGCACCTCTTAGTTCTCCGCCCCAACACCACCCACCCCCCCCCACCCCGACCCCCAACTCTACCCTTGTGCCTTTCTCCTTTCAGATACCCAGGAACTGTAACCTGGCCAGGCAGTGGTGGAAGAGCAACAGGTGGAAGAGCAAGAAAACAGTCTAGACAGAGTAGATAGAGAGAAACTTTTCCTATTGGCAGAAGGGTCGAGAACCAGAGGACACAGATTTAAGGTGATTGGCAGAAGAACCAAAGGCGACATGAGGGAAAACTTTTTTACGCAGTGAGTGGTTATGATCTGGAATGCTCTGCCTGAAAGGGTGGTGGAGGCAGATTCAATCATAGCTTTCAAAAGGGAATTAGATAAGTATCTGAAGGAAAAAAAATTGCAGGGCTACGGGGAAAGGGCGGAGGAGTGGGACTAGCTGAAGTGCTCTTGCAGAGAGCTGGCATGGGCTCGACGGGCCAAATGGCCTCCTTCTGTGCTGTAACCATTCTATGATTCTATGAAGAAACACCATCACTTGATTTCACACTCGCAGACACCAACTCAGATACTGACACTGCGCGTAATTTAGAGGATAGCTTAGAGGCGGAATCTGCACATGGTGAGACACCGGGCACAAATGGCCTGCAGCCAGGGCAGGGGGCAAGGTTAGCTCAGGTGCCAGCTCGCCAGAGTTCTGCTGCAGAGGACTCAGATATGCACTTCGATGGGGCAGGCTACAGAAAAAGGCTGATGGGTGTACACAATGAAATGTTTGGTGCATTGGCAGGCCTGCCAGAAAGCCTGCGTGCAATATCAAGGAGCATGGAGGAGTCCAGCACTAACTTGACACAGGGCTTTGCGCAGAGCTTGGAGCCCATCTTTTCCAGCATGGAAGTGGTGACCAACTCCAGTAGCACACTTGTGGAGTCAACCATGATACAGTGGCTGATGGCTGATGTTTTAGCTTTCATTGCAGCACAAGCAGCAGCCACCCAACATCTGGATGCTGCAGTGGAAGCTCAGACTTGTGTCATGCAAAGGTCAGCTTGCTGCCATGCAAGTTCAGACTGCTCTCATGCAAGCTCAGACTGCTCTCATGTAAGCTCAGACTGCTGCTATCATGGCTGTGGATACTAGGGCTTGCAGGGTGTCACAGTAGTCCAGCAATTTGTCCTCCAACAGATTGCTAGGATTGCTGAGGCGCCACCCTGGGGGAGTGGCAGTGGTTCCATGGAACACGAAACTGCTGTCCTCTCTCAGGATGACACCATTCGTCCTCCCTCCACTGCCACTTAGCCAGTGCCCTTGCTGTTGCCTGTCAGCCAGCCAGCCCTGATTGCTGCTGCCCATGCGAGATGGTGCAGTCCAAAGCCAGGCCTTCTAGGCCCAGAACAGCTCGAGGCATCCTCCAAGGCCATTTGCAGTCTCCCCTACTGAAAGGCAGCAGCCTTCCACCAGCCATGCTGCAGCCACTGGAGTAGCACTTGCGTAGGAGCACTAGGGCAGGCAAAGGCACACTGAAGACAGGCACTAAGGAAATGCACAAGGGTGATTAGTTGATGTTTGTATGCAATAAGGCATGCTTTGATTTATAAATTTGGTTTGGAATGTTTATTTGGTGTTGGCTTTTATTTTTGCATTATGGCTAAGAGGACGCTGTGATGGTCAGTAACAGAGGGAAGGTAAGGTGTGGGACTGTTGGTGAATGGGGAATTGGGGTTGCATTTACTGGCATCGCAGTTGGATGAGTTGTTCACAGACATCCCAGCCAGATAGGGGCTGTCTAGGTTGCCTCCTCCCTTCCTCCTCCTCCTGTCCTCAGCTGCTCGCCATATAGCTGGTGGCAAGGGCTGTGCCCTCATGATGGCAAGGCTATGCATCATGCAGCTGACCAACACGAATCTTGACACCCACTCTGCCAAGTACTGGAGGGCTCCATCAGAGCAGTCCAGGCACCAGAAGCGTTATTTCAGCACGTCAGTGGTGTGCTCTATCACATTTCGTGTGGCAGCATGGCTTTCGTTGTATGCATGCTACCCACGTGTGCGTGCGCACCGGAGTCATGACCCATGTTGTCAATGGATAGCCCTTGTCACCCAGTAGCCACCCTTTGGTTTGCCGTGGTGGCTCAAATGCAGATGGCACGGCGGACTGCCGCAGAATGAAGGCATCATGACTGCTGCCAGGATACCGGGCATTGACCTGCCTAATAATACACTGCGTGTGGTCGCACACCACCTGGACGTTGAGGGAGTTGAATCCCTTTTGGTTGCCGTACTTCTCAGAGTTGACATACGGCGCCCGCAAAGCGACGTGCATTCAGTCAATGGCATCTTGCACCATGGGGAAACCTACAATTCTCGCGAAGCCACGTGGTCGCTCCGCCTGCTGCTCTCTGGCAAGAGAGAGTGAAATGTAGTTATCTGTCTTGGAATAGAGAGCCTCAGTTACGCAACAGTGGACGGCAAACTGCAAGATGTTGCGAGTATCTCCAGCTCCAGCCTGGAAGGAGCCAGACACATAAAGGTTCATGGCCACAGTCACCTTCACAGCCACTGGCAGTGTGGTCCTCGCCCTGCTCTGAGGTTGCAGTTGTGGCTGCAGCAGGTGGCAGATTTCAGTGAGGACGTCCTTAGTGAAGTGCAGACGTCTCTTACACACTGTTCCTCACTGAAGTTCAGGTAGGAAAATTGGTCCCTGAACAGATGACCACCATCACCACCACCCATTCCTTTTCCCCTCTCCATGTCAACAAGTGTCAGTGATATTTCAAGCAAAATGAGCCCTCCAGTTCAGATGTAATGTCTGCAGGTGGCCCAGAAGTGTGCTTTTTTCCCCCTGTATAATCTAATTATAAACTATGAGGGAAAAATTGGGTCGTGCCCCCTTTGGGGCGCTAACTTCGCCGGGGCGCTACTTTTAGTGCCCCGAAAAAGTTACCATCCCCGCGCCGGAAATTGAATGGTAACGCCCAAGCAGGAGGCGGGGCGCTACTGGAAGTGCTCCCCCTCCCTCTTGGGTCGCTACCATTTATCATCACGGCGCTACGTGCAGCAGCGCCACACGCGTCGGCACATAGCACCGCGGTACTGCAGGCCTCCCTCCCCTGATTAAAGGGGAGGGGCCTAGCGCAGCATGCACCGGGGCCCTGCTGGACCTCCGGGGAGTGGGGTGCCAGCAAAAGAGCCCGGCCCTCGAGAGGAGGGCCGGGCTGACCAATCGCGGCCAATACCCCACAGGAGGAGGCGAAAGGGGGGAAGGTGCTGGCAGGCGGCCAAAGAAAAATGGCCGCTCAGCACCTGCCCTTTAATTTGCGCCGCCGCCGCTGCAAACACGGCACCCTGACATTGTTGGACATAGCGTCCGGTGGTAGGTCAGGGGGCGCGAGCGAAGTTTGCGGCCAGGGCACTGCGCACGGCGATGACGTCATTGCTGGAGGCGCAGCACGCGCGCGGTGCTACTGGCTACCGCCGCCGCTAACCTCTTGCTGAATTTCGCGAGCGCTAGGTGCTTTGCAATCAACTTTTCCCCCTATGAAACTAGACAGGATTGATTAATTAGCAAAATAGCATCAGAATTGCAATGTTTCCAATGTTTTTAAGGTGCTTTTGTTTCTTGACAGTACACAGAAAAACACATAGGAGAATGTTTAATGCAATAAAGAGACTTGTTTTTGGTTAAAGACCAATCAGGAGTTCGGAGCTCTTTATGTACACAAGTTAGTACTAAGTTGGCCACAAGTAGGCCTGTCTTGTGTCCCTAATTACCATTTTAGTTTCCCATATTGTGCTGAGACCACAAAAAATGCCATGATAACATGATGTGAATTTGAGAGGAGGATACCCATGAAACCTCAGTGGCCATTTTCTTAAGTTGTGGACAACAGGAATATACACACTATGAAGATGAGTCAGCATTATTGCTTTGAATGCACTTGCTTGAGTACTTCAGTTATTTAATTTTTTCGTTAGAAAACGATACTACAATTTGGGCTAAATTCATAGGTCGGACTTTCATATTTGCTATTTCTATGACCACCTTTCCTTTGTAAGCCACACAAGTGACTCGCTGCTTTAATTTATGGCGCCCTCTTAACCGCTTCTGCTTCCTACTACATGCTAATTAGTTGGTGTTGTTGGTGTACATATGGACGGCCAATGATGGAGTCCTGGGTTATTCAGGCAAAAGAGAAGGCATGACACTTCAAAACGAAATTTGTGTATTCTTTTATTGTATTGTATTAATTGATTCTCTTCTTATCTATGTTGTTAGTTCTTGAATAAGAAAACAACAACTTGCATTTATATGGTGCCCTTAATGTATAAAAATATCCCAGGGTGCTTCACAGAGGCAATAATGAAAAAATACAGATACCAGGCAAAAGAAGGGGATGTTAGGAGGGGTAACCAAAAGCTTTAGTCAAAGTAGCGGCTTTTGAGGAGGGTCTTAAAGGAAGAGAGTGAGATGGAGAGGCAAAGGGGTTGAGGGAGGGAATTCCAGAGTGTGGGGCCAAGCAGCTGAAGGCACGGCCACTAATGGTGGGAATGAAGGGAGGGGGATGCACAAAGCACCAGAGTCAGAGGAATGGAGAGTTCAAGAAATGGGGAGGGATTATATGGCAGGAGGAGATTGCAGAGATAGGGTGGTGAGAGGCATTAAAGAGATTTAAACATGAGGATGAGAATGTTAAATTTGAGGTTTTGAGGAACTGGGAGCCAGTGGAGTTGAGCAAGGGCAGTAGTGAGGGGCGAGCGGAACTTGGTGTGGATAGAGTACAGGCAGCAGAGGTTTGGATGAGCTGAAGTTCACGGAGGCTCGACAATGGGAGGCCGGTCAGGAGAGCATGGGAATAATCAAATCTAAAGGTGGCAAAGGGCATGGATGAGGGTTTCAGCAGCAGATGGACTAAGCTAGGGGCAGAAGTAAGTGGTCTTTTTAATGGAGAGAATGTGGGGTTGGTAGCTCAGTTTGGGGTTGAATAGAATGCCGAGGTTACAAACAGTTTCGAATTGGTGGCAAGGGTACAGAGTTTGTGATTGGGTGGAAGATAGTGACGTAAGTCTTCCCAATGGTTATCTGGAAGAAATTGTGGCTCATCCAAGACAGAATCATAGAATCAGAGAATATTAGAATAGTACAGCACAGAAGGAGGCCATTCGGCCCATCAAGTCTGCGCCGGCTCTTTCGAAGAGCAATCCAGTTAATCCCACGCCCCCGCTCTTTCCCCATATACCTGCAATTTCTTTCTCGTTCAAGTATTTATCCAATTCCTGTTTGAAGGCTACTATTGAATCTGTATCCACCGCCCTATCAGGCAGTGCATTCCAAATCCTAACCACTCGTTGCCTAAAAAAGCTTTTCCACATGTCGCCTCTGGTTCTTTTCCAATCACATTAAATCAGTGCCCACTGGTTTTCGACCCTTCAGTCATTGGAAACAGTTTTTCTTTATTTACCTAACTAAACTGTTCATGATTTTGAACACCACTATCAAATCTCCTCTTACCCTTCTCTACTCTGAGGAGAACAACCTCAGCTTCTCCTGTCTATCCACGTAACTGTAATCACGCATCTCTGGAACCATTTTAGTAAATCTCTTATGTACCCGCTCCAAAGCTTTCACGTCCTTCCTAAAGTGCGGGGCCCAGAATTGGACACAATACTCCAGCTGGGGCTGAATTAGTGTTTTATAAAGGTTTAGCAAAACTTCCTGGCTTTTGTACTCTGTGCCTCTATTTATAAAACCCAGGATCCCACGTGCTTTATTAACTGCTTTGTTCACCTGTCCTGACACCTTCAAAGATTTGTGCACCAAGACCCTCAGGCTCTCTCTTCTTGCACCCTCTTTAAAATTGTACCATTTAGTGTGTATTGTCTCTCCTCATTCTTCCTACCAAAATGTATCACCTCACACTTTCCTGTGTTGAATTTCATCTGCCACATGTCCGCCCATTCCACCAGCCTCTCTATGTCCTCTTGAAGTCTATTACTATCTTCCTCACTGTTTACTACACTTCCAAGTTTCGTGTCATCTGCAAATTTCAAAATTGTGCCCTGTACCCACAAGTCCAAGTGATTAATCTATATCAAAAGCAGCAGTGGTCCTAGTACTGAACCCGGGGGAAACTACTGTATACCTGCCTCCAGACCGAAAAACAGTCATTCACCACAACTCTGTTTTCTATCCCTTAGCCAATTTTGTATCCATGCTGCTACTGTCCCTTTTATCCCATGGGCTTCAATTTTGCCAACAAGCCTAATATGTGGTACTTTATCAAATGCCTTTTGAAAGTCCATATACACAACATTAACTGCACTGCCCTCATCCACCCTCTCTGTTACCTCATCAAAAACGCAATCAAGTTAGGCAAACACGATTTGCTCTTAACAAGTCCGTGCTGGCTCTCCTTTATTAGTCCATGCTTGTCCAAGTGACTGTTAATTTTCTCCCTGATTACTTTTCTAAAAGCTTCCTCACCACCAGCGTTAAAATGACTGGCCTGTAATTGCCAGGTTTATCCTTCTCCCCTCTTTTGAACAAGCGTGTAACATTTACAATCCTACAGTTGTCTGGCACCATCTCTGGCTGGCCTCCCATAAATTTGAGCTCATCCAAAACTCTGCTGCCCGTATCCTAACTCGCACCAACTCCCGTTCACCCATCACCCCGGTGCTCGTTGACCTACATTGGTTCCCGGTCTGACAACGAACTAATTTTAAAGTTCTCATCCTTGTTTTCAAATCCCTCCATGGCCTCACCCCTCCCTATCTCTGCAGCCTCCTCCAGCCCTAAAACCCTCGGAGATCTCTGCATTCTTCCAATTCTGGCGTCTTGTCCAGCCCCGATTTTAGTGCCTCTACCATTGGCGGCCGTGCCTTCAGCTGCCTAGGCCCTAAACTGTGGAATTCCCTCACTAAACCTCTCCGCCTCACTACCTCTCTCTCCTCCTTTAAGATGCTCCTCAAAACCTACCTCTTTGACCAAGCATTTGGTCATCTGTCCTAATATCTCCTTATGTGACTCGGTTTCAAATTTTATTTGACAAAGCTCCAATGAAGTGCCTTGGGACGTTTTACTACATTAAAGGTGCTATATAAATGCAAGTTGTTGTTGTATCTAAGGAGGATTAGAAGATTGTAGCCAGCACCTCCACAATTTCTACCTTTACTGTCCTCAGCAACCTAGGATGCACCCCATCCGGACCGGGTGAGTTATCCACTTTAAGTACTGCTAGCCTTTCTATTACCTCATGTTTATTTATTTTTATCTCTTCCAATATCCTGACGAGCTCCTCGTTTACTGTAGCTTTGGCAAAGTCTTCTTCCTTGGTAAACACCAATGCAAAGTACTCATCTAGCACCTCGGCCATGCCTTCTGCCTCCACCAATAGATCTCCATTTTGGTCCCTAATTGGCCCCACCGCTCCTCTGACACCCCTTTTACTGTTAATATGCCTATAGAGGACCTTTGGATTCCCTTTTATGTTAGTCGCCAATCTATTCTCGTATTGTCTCTTTGTCCCTCTTATTTCCTTTTTCACTTCTCCTCTGTACGTTTTATATTCAGCCTGATTCTCCCTTGTATTATCAAACTGACATCTGTCAGACGCCACCTTTTTCTGTTTCATCCTACTCTCCAACTCCTTTGTCATCCAGGAAGCTTTGGCTTTAGTTGCCCTCCCTTTCATCCTTGTGGGAATGTCCCTAGACTGTACCCGGACCATTTCCTCTTTAAAGGCCGCCCATTGCTCCGTTACATTTCTGCCTGCCAGTCTTTTGACTCCAATTTACCCGGGCCAGATCCCTCCTCCATTCACTAAAATTAGCCCTCCTTCAGTTAAGTTTTTTTAAATTCTAGATTGCTCCTTGTCCTTCTCCATAACTAATCAAAACCTTATGATACTATGATTACTATTCCCAGATGCTCCCATACTGTGACATTCTCCGCTTGACCCACTTCATTACCCAGGACTAGATGCATAAATGCCTCCTATCTCGTTGGGCAGGATGCATACTGATCAAGAAAGTTCTCCTGAACACACTTCAGAAATTCCTCCCCCTCTCTGCCCTTAACACAATCAGTGCCCCATTCAATAATTCTCCTATTATCACTACTCTATAGTTCAAGTACCTCTCAGTAATTTCCTTGCAAATCTGCTCCTCTACATTTAAAAAAAATTCGTTCCTGGGATGTGGGCGTCGCTGGCAAGGCCAGCATTTATTGCACATCCCTAATTTCCCTTGAGAAGGTGGTGGTGAGCCGTCTTCTTGAACCACTGCAGTCTGTGTTGTGAAGGTATTCCCACAGTGCTGTTAGGGAGGAAGTTCCAGGATTTTGATCCAGCAACAATGAAAGGATGGCAATATATTTCTAAGTCAGGATGGTGTGTAACTTGGAGGCGGTGGTGTTCCCATGCGCCTGCTGCCCTTGTCCTTCTAAGTGGTAGAGGTCGCAGGTTTTGGGAGGTGCTGTCACAGAAGTCTTGGTGAGTTGCTGCAGTGCATCTTGTAGATGGTACACACTGCAGCCACGGTGGTGGAGGGAGTGAATGTTTAAGGTGGTGGATGGGGTGCCAATCAACCGGGCTGCTTTGTCCTGGATGGTGTTGAGCTTCTTGACTGTTGTTGGAGCTGCACTCATCCAGGCAAGTGGAGAGTATTCCATCACACGCCTGACTTGTGCCTTGTAAATGGTGGAGAGGTTTTGCGGAGTCAGGAGGTGAGACACTCGCCGCAGAATACCCAGCCTCTGACCTGCTCTTGTTGCCACAATATTTATGTGGCTGTTCCAGTTAAGTTTCTGGTCAATAGTGACCCCCAGGATGTTGATGGTGGGGAATTCGGCCCTGGTATTGCCATTGAATGTCAAGGGGAGGTGGTTGGACCCTCGCTTGTTGGAGATAGTCATTGCCTGGCACTTGTGTGGCGCGAGTGTTACTTGCCACTTATCAGCCCAAGCCTGAATGTCATCCAGATCTTGCTGCATGCGGGCATGGACTGCTTCATTATCTGAGGAGTTGCGAATGGAACTGAACACTATATAATCATCAGCGAACATCCCCAGTTATGACCTTATGATGGAGGGAAGGTCATTGATGAAGCAGCTGAAGATGGTTGGGCCTAGGACACTGCCCTGAGGAACTCCTGCAGCAATGTCCTGGGGCTGAGATGATCGACCTCCAACCACCACAACCATCTTCCTTTGTGCTAGGTATGACTCCAGCCAGTAGAGAGTTTTCCCCCTGATTCCCATTGACTTCAGTTTTACTAGTGCTCCTAGATGCCACACTCTGTCAAGGGCAGTCACTCTCACTTCACCTCTGGAATTTGGCTCTTTTGTCCATGTTTGGATCAAGGCTGCAATGAGGTCTGGAGCTGAGTGGTCCTGGCATAACCCAAACTGAGCATCAGTGAGCAGGTTATTGGTGAGTAAGTCCCCCTTGATAGCACTGTTGACGACACCTTCCATCACTTTGCTGATGATTGAGAGTAGACTGATGGGGCGGTAATTGTCCTGCTTTTTGCGGACAGGACATACCTGGGCAGTTTTCCACATTGTCGGGTAGATGCCAGTGTTGTAGCTGTACTGGAATAAATGGCTAGAGGCGCAGCTAGTTCTGGAGCACAAGTCTTCAGCATGACAGCCGGGATGTTGACGGGGCCCATAGACTTTGCTGTATCCAGTGCGCTCATCTGTTTCTTGATATCACGTGGAGTGAATCGAATTGGCTGAAGACTGGCTTCTGTGATGGTGGGGACCTCAGGAGGAGGCCGATATGGATCATCCACTCGGCACTTCTGGCTGAAGATGGTTGCAAACGGTTCAGCCTTGTCTTTTGCACTCACGTGCTGGGCTCCACCATTATTGAGGATGGAGATATTCATGGAGCCTCCTGCTCCCGTTAGTTGTTTAATTGTCCACCACCATTCATGACTATATGTGGCAGGACCGCAGACCTTTGATCTGATCCGTTGCTTGTGGGATCACTTAGCACCGTCTATAGCCTGCTGCTTCCACTGTTTAGCATGAATCTAGTCCTGTATTTTAGCTTCACCAGGTCGGCATCTCATTTTTGGGTACGCCTGGTGCTGCTCCTGTCTCGCTGTCCACAAACTGCTACATACTGCAGTCCCGACACATTGCCTTCCCTTCCCTCTCTAGTCTTTTGTATTTACTTGTTTATTGATAGCGTGAATTAAAAATAGCTTTTGTCAAAAAAAACAAATGACTTACTGTTTACTCACCCGATTTACTCATTCCCAGAGTTCCTCCTCTGTGCTCGCAATGACATCACCTTTTCAGATTTTTCTTTACGTTGCTTTCACTGCCCGCTCTTTCTAAACTCCGCTTTATCCCGGCTCTGCTCTCTCCGCTTTATCCCAGGGCCGCTCTCGCCCCTTTATCCCGGCTCCGCTCTCGCCCCTTTATCCCGGCTCCGCTCTGGCCCCTTTATCCTGGCTCCGCTCTCGCCCCTTTATCCCGGCTCCGCTCTCGCCCCTTTATCCCAGGGCCGCTCTCGCCCCTTTATCCCGGCTCCGCTCTCGCCCCTTTATCCCGGCTCCGCTCTGGCCCCTTTATCCCGGCTCCGCTCTCGCCCCTTTATCCCGGCTCCGCTCTCGCCCCTTTATCCCGGCTCCGCTCTCGCCCCTTTATCCCGGCTCCGCTCTGGCCCCTTTATCCCAGGGCCGCTCTCGCCCCTTTATCCCGGCTCCGCTCTCGCCCCTTTATCCCGGCTCCGCTCTGGCCCCTTTATCCCGGCTCCGCTCTGGCCCCTTTATCCCGGCTCCGCTCTCGCCCCTTTATCCCGGCTCCGCTCTCGCCCCTTTATCCCGGCTCCGCTCTCTCCGCTTTATCCCGGCTCCGCTCTCGCCCCTTTATCCCGGCTCCGCTCTCTCCGCTTTATCCCGGCTCCGCTCTGGCCCCTTTATCCCAGGGCCACTCTCTCCGCTTTATCCCGGCTCCGCTCTGGCCCCTTTATCCCGGCTCCGCTCTCGCCCCTTTATCCCGGCTCCGCTCTCTCCCCTTTATCCCGGCTCCGCTCTCTCCGCTTTATCCCGGCTCCGCTCTCTCCGCTTTATCCCGGCTCCGCTCTCTCCGCTTTATCCCGGCTGCGCTCTATCCGCTTTATCCCGGCTCCGCTCTCTCCGCTTTATCCCGGCTCCGCTCTCTCCCCTTTATCCCAGGGGCGCTCGCTCCGCTTTATCCCAGGGCCGCTCTCTCCACTTTATCCCGGCTCCGCTCTCGCCCCTTTATCCCAGGGCCGCTCTCGCCCCTTTATCCCGGCTCCGCTCTCTCCGCTTTATCCCAGGGCCGCTCTGGCCCCTTTATCCCAGGGCCGCTCTGGCCCCTTTACCCCAGGGCCGCTCTCGCCCCTTTATCCCGGCTCCGCTCTGGCCCCTTTATCCCAGGGCCGCTCTCGCCCCTTTATCCCGGCTCCGCTCTCGCCCCTTTATCCCGGCTCCGCTCTGGCCCCTTTATCCCAGGGCCGCTCTCGCCCCTTTATCCCGGCTCCGCTCTCGCCCCTTTATCCCGGCTCCGCTCTGGCCCCTTTATCCCAGGGCCGCTCTCGCCCCTTTATCCCGGCTCCGCTCTGGCCCCTTTATCCCAGGGCCGCTCTCGCTCCTTTATCCCAGGGCCGCTCTCGCCCCTTTATCCCGGCTCCGCTCTCTCCGCTTTATCCCAGGGCCACTCTCGCCCCTTTATCCCGGCTCCACTCTCGCCCCTTTATCCCGGTTCCGCTCTCGCCCCTTTATCCCGGTTCCGCTCTCGCCCCTTTATCCCGGCTCCACTCTCGCCCCTTTATCCCAGGGCCGCTCTCGCCCCTTTATCCCGGCTCCGCTCTCTCCGCTTTATCCCAGGGCCGCTCTCGCCCCTTTATCCCGGCTCCGCTCTGGCCCCTTTATCCCAGGGCCGCTCTCGCCCCTTTATCCCGGCTCCGCTCTCGCCCCTTTATCCCGGCTCCGCTCTGGCCCCTTTATCCCAGGGCCGCTCTCGCCCCTTTATCCCGGCTCCGCTCTGGCCCCTTTATCCCGGCTCCGCTCTGGCCCCTTTATCCCGGCTCTGCTCTGGCCCCTTTATCCCGGCTCCGCTCTCGCCCCTTTATCCCGGCTCCGCTCTCGCCCCTTTATCCCGGCTCCGCTCTCTCCGCTTTATCCCGGCTTCGCTCTCGCCCCTTTATCCCGGCTCCGCTCTCTCCGCTTTATCCCGGCTCCGCTCTGGCCCCTTTATCCCAGGGCCGCTCTCGCCCCTTTATCCCGGCTCCGCTCTGGCCCCTTTATCCCAGGGCCGCTCTCGCTCCTTTATCCCAGGGCCGCTCTCGCCCCTTTATCCCGGCTCCGCTCTCTCCGCTTTATCCCAGGGCCGCTCTCGCCCCTTTATCCCGGCTCCACTCTCGCCCCTTTATCCCGGTTCCGCTCTCGCCCCTTTATCCCGGCTCCACTCTCGCCCCTTTATCCCAGGGCCGCTCTCGCCCCTTTATCCCAGGGCCGCTCTCGCTACACCCAGTAATGGAATAGTTCCTCTACTGTTTCTTAACTCCAACCAGATACATTCAGTCTTTGATCCCCTCAAGGACTTTCTCTCTTTCCAGCACTGTAATATTTTCCTTAATCAAAACTGCTACCCCTCCTTTTTTCCTATCTTTCCTGAATACCTTATACCCAGGAATATTAAGCAACCAATCCTCCCCTTTTTTGAGCCAGGTCTCCGTTATTGCCCACTACATCATATTCCCACGTAGCTCACCAACCTTATTAACCACACTACGTGCATTTACACTCGTGCACTCCAAACCTAACTTAGACCTTTTTGTATTTTTTATGATCCCACCTAATTCTGTATTATTTCTAACTAAATGTCTCTCCCAGTCCTTTGTGCACCTTGTTTCTACTTTTTAATACTATTTTAAAAAATTTGTTTATGGGATGTGGGCGTCGCTGGCAAGGCCAGCATTTATTGCCCATCCCTAATTGCCCTTGAGAAGGTGGTGGTGAGCCGTCTTCTTGAACCGCTGCAGTCCGTGTGGTTAAGGTACTCCCACAATGCTGTTAGGGAGGGAGTTCCAGGATTTTGACCCAGTGACGATGAAGGATCGGCAATATACTTCCAAGTCAGGATGGTGTGTGACTTGGCGGGGAACTTGGATGTGGTGGTGTACCCATGCACCTGCTGCCCTTGTCCTTCTAGGTGGAAGAGGTCACGGGTTTGGGAGGTGCTGCTGAAGAAGCCTTGGCGAGTTGCTGCAGTGCATCTTGTAGATGGTACACACTGCAGCCACGGTGCGCCGGTGGTGGAGGGAGTGAATATTTAAGGTGGTGGATGGAGTGCCAATCAAGCGGGCTGCTTTGTCCTCGATGGTGTCGAGCTTCTTGAGTGTTGTTGGAGCTGCACTCATCCAGGCAAGTGGAGAGTATTCCATCACACTCCTGACTTGTGCCTTGTAGATGGTGGAAAGGCTTTGGGGAGTTAGGAGGTGAGACACTTGCTGTAGAATACCCAGCCTCTGACTTGCTCTTGTTGCCACAGTATTTATGTGGCTGTTCCAGTTAAGTTTCTGGTCAATGGTGACTTCTTGGTGCCCAACTCCCTGCCAAATTATTTTAAACCCTACCCCATAGCACTAGTTAACCAGCCCTCGAGGACATTGGTCCCAGCTCTGTTCAGGTGTAATGAACGGTCCCTCCTGCCACAGAACTGGTCCCAATGTCCCAGGAATCTGAAGCAATCCCTCCTGCACCATGCCTCTAGCCACGCATTAACCTGCCATATCCTCCTATTTTTACTCTCACTAGCGCGTGGCAATGAGATTAATCGAGAGATTACAACCGGCTTCTTAACTTTCTCCCATGCTCCTTAAACTCTGACTGCAGGACCTCAACCCTCTGCCTCCCTATGTCGTTGGTTCTGACATGGACCAAGACTTCTGACTCTTCCTCTTCCTCCGCAGAATGTCCTGCACCCTGCAGGAAAATGGTTGTGGCTGTTGGAGGCCATTCATCTCAGCCCCAGGGCATTGCTGCAGGAGTTCCTCAGGGTTGTGTCCGAGGTCCAACCATCTTCAGCTGCTTCATCAATGACCTTCCCTTCATCATAATCACTGATGATTGCACAGTGTTCAGTTCCATTTGCAATCCCTCAGATAATGAAGCAGTTCATGCCCACATGCAGCAAAACTTGAACACCATCCAGGCTCGGGCTAATAAGTTGCAAGGAACATTCGTGACACTCAAGTGCCAGGCAATGACCATCTCCAACCAAAGAAAGTCTAACCACTTCCCCTTGACATTGAATAGCATTACCATCATTGAATCCCCCACCATTAACATCCTGGGGGTCACCACTGACCAGAAACTTAACCGGACCAGCCACATAAATACTGTGGCTACAAGAGCAGGTCAGAAGCTAGTTATTCTGCGGTGAGTATTCTGACTCACCTCCTGACTCCCCAAAGCCTTTCTACCATCTACAAGGCACAAGTCAGGAGTGTGATGGAATACTCTCCACTTGCCTGGATGAGTGAACCTCCAACAACACTCAAGAAGCTCAACACCATCTAGGACAAAGCAGCCCGCTTGATTGGCACCCCATCCACCACCTTAAACATTCACTCCCTCCACCACTGGCAGAACATGGCTGCAGTGTGTACCATCTACAAGATGCGCTGCAGCAACTCGCCAAGGCTTTTTTGACTCCCAAACCCGCGACCTCGACCACCTAGAAGGACAAAGCCAGAAGGTGCATGGGAACACCACCACCTCCACATTCCCCTCCAAGTCACACCATCCTGACTTGGAAAAATATCGACGTTCCTTCATCATCGCTGGGTCAAATTCCTGGAACTCCCTACCTAACAGCACTGTGGGAGTACCTTCACCACACGGACTGCAGCGGTTCAAGAAGGCAGCTCACCACCACCTTCTCCAGGGCAGTTGTGGATGGGAAATAAATTCTGGCCTTGCCAGCGATGCCCACATCCCGTGAATGAATAAAAAAAGTATCTCCGCAAAGTCCTTTACCCTGGCACCACAGAGGCAACACACCATACAGGACTTACGTCGGTGGTAGCAGAACTACCTGTCTGTCCCCTTGACTATCGAATCCCCAATTACTACTGTGTTCCTACACTTTGCTGCACTTCCCTGTGCAGTCCTTTGCCTCCGCTGCCAGGCTTGGGATGTCAGACAAGCAGTCCAAAAGCACTGAGGCATTGGAGGAGTTGACAGAGGTGGTGGAGCGGTGGAGACTTGTGCATCGACAGTGTATCGACAGTGTGGAAGTTGACCCCACGTCTGCGAAAGATATCGCCAAGGAGTAGCATGTACATGAGAAAAAGGATAGGATCCAGGATAGATCCTTGGGTTACTCTGGAAGTAACAGTGGAATGGCATGAAGGAAGCCAATGCTGGAAATGCTTTGGCTACGATCAAAAAGATCTGAGTGGAACAAATGAGGGCTGTCTTACTGAGTTGGATAATGGAGGAGAGGCATTGGAGGAGGATAATGTGGTCGACTGTGTCATAGACTGCAAGAGAAGTCGAGGAAGGATAATGTACGACAGTCACAGAGAATTGCATTTATTTGGAGCGATTCAAAACGGGAGTTGTGGGAAAGATGGCCGTGGATTTGGGAAGCAACAACGCGTTTAAGGACTTTGAAGAGGAAGGGAAGATTCAAGATGGGGGCAGTAATTTGCAAGGACAGAGGGGTTGATGGTCTCATTTTTTGAGGGAGAGTCATAACAGCAGGTTTGATGAGGAGGGGGCTGTGTCTGAAGAGAGAGGCCATACCGAGGGAACAGCCAGGTTGGGAGAGAGTGAAGGTTTTACTGGAGACAAGGACATCAAAGATGTTTGAGCAAATCAACGGCTACAGATGTATCGTGGTGAAAATCTGACCTTTTACAGTTCTCAGTGCAAAGTATTACCAGGACTATCCTTTATCCACATCTGTGTGTGTGTGTTGTGTGTGTATCTTTTTATGGTTTTTCAAATTTACATGCTGTTTTTCAGGAGCCATATCGTGTGGTATTTCCTGGTCGATGGGAGGAAAAGCTGGAGAACTTCCAGAGGATGCTTGTAATTCGCTGCCTCAGGCCTGACAAGGTTTGAATGTCAGTCCTTATCACTTAAGTACATGGTGTAATATCTCATTAAAAAGTTGTCTCAAACCTGTGGGGACAATAATCTACAATCCATCAACAGAAACAGTTAGAGGCGTAACGACCTAGAAAAGAGAAAAAATGAGAATTAAAGTCACTGAAGAATAGAATTTAAATATAATAGCCAAGGCATATCAGCAAATGCTTTTACGGAAAACTGAAAACATTTTACATATTTTTAAAAGTAAGGTCTTTGAACTTTATTATCCATTTTATTGATTTAAAAAAAACTAGTAATGGATAACCTTTTACTGATTTAAGGATGTTTTGTGAAGGCACCTCTAGCATATGGTATGTTGATTTAATCTATATGGTGAGGTTACCCTCTCTATCAAGTGTGGGAGTGCTTTAAGATTGACTCCTGCTTACACAATTATGGTTACTTGTAGCACATAAAGGCATTTTGTGTTCTTGGATGCTAATTGTGGATTCACTTTTCAAAATGTCCAGAGAGCATGATGCATACAATTGAGCAAATCACCACCCAAAATGGCCTAGAGAGGTCCAAATGCCCGAGATGCAGTCCCAATATTTTGAAAGCAGCAAACCACATGTTTAACATGAAGCACTGGGGAAATGAATCACAGAATCATAGAATCCCCACAATGCAGATAGAGGCCATTTCGGCCCATCGAGCCTGCACCGACACATATCCCACCCTATCCACGTAACCCCACGTATTTAATCCCCCCCTAACACTAAGGGTCAATTTATCATAGCCAAATCAACCTAACCCGCACATCTTTGGACTGTGGGAGGAAACCAGAGCACCTGGAGGAAACCCACGCAGACACGGGGAGAATGTGCAAACTCCACACAGACAGTCACCCGTGGCCGGATTCGAACCCGGGTCCCTGGCGCTGTGAGGCAACAGTGCTAACCACTATGCCACCGTGTTGCCCCCGTCATCTCCTAATTCTTATATCCTGGCTTTGATCATGAGGTGCCACAAAGAGGGAAGGCTGATAGTAGTACTGCCATTTGGTAAAGGTGCTTCTATTAAAATTTAAACAAGTACAAGTTTGGTCATTGCTTCAGGGTATTCTATTTGTGAATGTATAAATATTGCTATTTCAAATTTGTGACTAAGCAGATGCCGGATCTCTTATTCGAGCTGACACTCCTGTCTGAGCATGATAGAGCACAATTTACTCCTGTTACAAAAACAGTAACTTACAGGGGTTATCGCGCAGGCTTCAGCACTCCCAAAATAGTTTCAATTCACAGTTAATCTTTGAATAGTGCAACAACAACAATTTCTCGGCTAATATTTTCGAAACAGTATTGTTGGTCAGTAGTAGCCTTTTCTATGAAGCTATCCATTCATACATTAAAAAGTCAACTCTTTTTCTTCAGTTTATTCCAATGACTCAAGAATATGTGACTACTAACCTTGGTCGACAATTCATCGAACCTCCTCCATTTGATTTGGGCAGTGCTTTTGTTGACAGTCACTGCATTGCACCACTTATATTTATCCTGTCACCTGGTGCTGATCCCATGGCTGCCCTCCTCAAGTTTGCTGAAGATCAGGTATGTCGAAATGCACCAACTGTTTTGCTGAATATAGGTCAATTCGAACTACAGAATTAAATTTGCAAGTTTCTCAACATGATAAAATTGTCCAAAGCTAATTACCAAAATTAATGACAAACCAATATAAAACTATCTAAATAAAATATGATGTGGAGATGCCGGTGTTGGACTGGGGTGGACAAATGTGAGAAGTCGCACAACACCAGGTTATAGTCCAACAGCTTTATTTGAAATCACAAGCTTTCGGAGCGCAGCTCCTTCGTCAGGTGAAGTGAAGAGATGCATATAGGCACAGCATATATAGTCAGAGAACACTGCCAGATGATTACAGTTAATCTTTCTAACTGCCCTTTATCACACCTCGGCACCCATGAGGACGGCCTCAACCGGGATCTTGGGTTCATGTCACGCTACATGTAACCCCACCTGACCGATGTCCTAGGGGGAGTGTTTGCCAGTGCTGTTGGGGAGGGTTTAAACTAAAATGGCAGGGGGTTGCGAACCTGTGCAGGGAGACAGAGGAAAGGGAAGCAAGGATAGAAACAAAAGACAGGAAGGAGAAAAGCAAAAGTGGAAGGCAGAGAAAGCAAGGGTGTAAATCAAACAGGTCTACAGTAAATAATAATTCTAAAAGGACTAAGAGTGTTAAAAAAACAAGCCTGAAGGCTTTGTGTCTTAATGCGAGGAGCATTCGTAATAAGGTGGATGAATTAGCTGCGCAAATAGATGTAAACGGATATGATATAATTGGGATTACGGAGACATGGCTCCAGGGTGACCAAGGGTGGGAATTCAACATCCAGGGGTATTCAATATTCAGGAAGGACAGGCAAAAAGGAAAAGGAGGTGGGGTAGCATTGCTGGTTAAAGAGGAGATTAACACAATAGTAAGGAAGGATATTAGCTCTGATGATGTGGAATCTGTATAGGTAGAGCTGAGAAATACCAAGGGGCAGAAAACGTTAGTGGGAGTTGTATACAGACACCCAAACAGTAATGCTGAGGTTGGGGATGGCATTAAACGGGAAATTAGAGACGCGTGCAATAAGGGCACTGCAGTTATCATGAGTGACTTTAATCTACATATGGATTGGGCTAACCAAATTAGTAACAATACTGTGGAGGAGGAATTCCTAGAGTGTATACGGGATGGTTTCCTGGACGAATATGTCGAGGAACCAATTAGAGATCAGGCCATCTTAGACTGGGTATTATGTAATGAGAAAGGATTAATTAGCAATCTTGTTGTGCGAGGCCCCTTGGGGAGGAGCGATGATAATATGATAGAATTCTTCATTAAGATGGAGAGTGAAGTAGTTGACTCAGAGACTAGGGTCCTGAATTTAAATAAAGGAAACTACAATGGTATGAGGCGCGAGTTGGCTAGGATGGCTTGGGGAGTGTTACTTAAAGGGTTGATGGTGGATAGGCAATGGCAAACATTGAAAGATCGCATGGATGAACTACAGAATTTGTTCATCCCTGTTTGGCATAAAAATAAAACAAAAAAGGTGACTCAACCGTGGCTAACAAGGGAAATTAGGGATAGCATAAGATCCAAGGAGAGGACATATAAATTGGCCAGAAAAAGCAGTAGACCTGAGGATTGGGAGCAGTTTAGGATTCAGCAAAGAAGGACAAAGGGATTAATTAAGACGGGGAAAATAGAATATGAGAGTAAGCTTGCACGGAACATAAAAACTGACTGTAAAAGCTTTTATAGATATGTGAAGAGAAAAAGATTGGTGAAGTCAAGCGTAGGTCCCTTGCAGTCAGAATCAGGGGAATTTATAATGGGGAACAAAGAAATGGCAGACCAATTAAATACATACTTTGGTTCATTCTTCACAAAGGAGGACACAAATAACCTCCCAGAGATGTCGGGGAACATAGGGTCTAATGAGAGGGAGGAATTGAATGAAATCAGTATTTGTAGGGAAATGGTGTTAGGGAAATTGACGGGATTGAAGGCCGATAAATCCCATGGGCCTGATAATCTACATTCTAGGGTACTTAAGGAAGTGGCCCTAGAAATAGTAGATGCATTGCTGGTCATCTTCCAAAATTCTATAGACTCTGGAACAGTTCCCATGGATTGGAGGGTAGCTAATGTAACCCCACTATTTAAAAAAGGTGGTAGAGAGAAAATGGGGAATTATAGACCAGTAAACCTGACATCGGTAGTGGGGAAAATGCTAGAGTCCATTATAAAAGATGTAACAGCAGAGCACTTGGAAAACAGTGACAGGATCGGACAAAGTCAACATGGATTTACAAAAGGTAAATCATGCTTGACTAATCTACTGGAATTTTTTTAGGATGTAACTGGTAGAATAGATAAGGGAGAACCAGTGGATGTGGTGTATTTGGACATTCAGAAGGCTTTCGATAAGGTCCCGCATAAGAGATTAGCGTGCAAAGTTAAAGCACATAGGATTGGGGGTAAGGTACTGACTTGGATAGAGAACTGGTTGGCAGACAGGAAACAAAGAGTTGGAATGGGTCTTTTTCCGAGTGGCAGGCAGTGACTAGTGGGGTACCGCAGGGATCAGTGCTAGGACCCCAGCTATTCACAATATATATCAATGATCTAGACGAGGGAACTAGATGTAATATCTCCAAGTTTGCAGACGACACAAAGCTGTGTGCTGTGAGGAGGATGCAGAGAAACTCCAGTATGATTTGGACAGGTTGGGTGATTGGGCAGATGCATGGCAGATGCAGTATAATGTGGATAAATGCGAGGTTATCCACTTTGGTGGCAAAAACAGGAAGACAGATTATTATCTGAATGGCAATAGATTGGGAAAAGGGGAAGTGCAACGAGACATGGGTGTCCTTGTGTACCAGTCGCTGAAGGTAAGCATGCAGGTGCAGTAGGCGGTTAAGAAGGCAAATGGTATGTTGGCCTTCATAGCGAGAGGATTCGAGTGCAGGAGCAAGGATGTCTTGCTGTAGCTGTACAGGGCCTTGGTGAGACCACACCTTGAGTATTGTGTGCAGTTTTGGTCGCCTTATCTGAGGAAGGATGTTCTTGCCATGGAGGGAGTGCAGCGAAGATTCACCAGACTGATACCTGGGATGGCAGGAATGACATATGAGGAGAGATTGGGTCGATTAGGCTTATATTCGCTAGAGTTTAGAAGAATGAGAGGGATCTCATTGAAACTTATAAAATTCTAACAGGACTAGACAGACTAGATGCAGGAAGGATGTTCCCGATGGCGGGGGAGTCCAGAACCAGGGATCACAGTCTAAGGATAAGGGGTAAGCCATTTAGGACTGAGATGAGGAGGAATTTCTTCACCCAGAGAGTGGTGAACCTGTGGAATTCTCTACCACACAAGGCAGTTGAGGCCAATTCATTAAATATATTCAAGAAGGAGTTAGATATATTTCTTAAAGCTAAAGGGATCAAGGGATATGGGGAGAAGGCAGGGACAGGGTACTGAATTTGGATGATCAGCCATGATCTCATTCAATGGCGGAACAGGCTCGAGGGGCCGAATGGCATACTTCTGCTCCTATCTTCTGTTTCTATGTTTCTATTTAGGAGAGGTACCTGGGGACTGTCTTACAGGTGAAGAATACTCCAAGGCATTATTACTAATCGTGTATTTTATATATTGTTTGGGTTTCAATAATTTTTGTGAAACCATGGAAACTTGGAGGGTAATTTTAACCCCTGAAAAGGAGTGGGTTTGGATCAGGTGGGAAGTTAAAATGTTAAAAATCTGAAACAGGAACCCAACCCGTTGGTCGTTGAAACCTTTAAAGGAGGCTGCGTGCCTTCATTTTAACAGGATTTCTATTTTTAACCCATGTTGGCTGGGTTTTCTGAGCCTCGGAAAACCCAACAGGTAAAAGGAGGTGAGAAGGCTGGATCCATCAGGTAAGTGTCTTCATAGCACTGCTTGTGGGCCAGGAGGAGCAGGAGTGTTTCCTCTAGGCCAAACAAGCAAATCTGCAAACACCCCCCCCACCTCCACGATCTCCCCCCAACACCTCCCCCATCACCGACCTCCCCATCACCGACCCTCCTCCGATCTCTCCCCGATTTCCGACTCTTCTGCTGACTCCACCCCAATCTCTGCCCCCAACAACCACTGAACCTACCTGCTCCTGGACTGCGAACATTTCTGGACACTCGAGAAGCTTAACACCATCAAGGATAAAACAGCTCGTTTGATTGGCATCCCATCCACCACCATAAATATTCACTCCCTCCATCACCGGCGTACCGTGGCTGCAGTGTGTACCATCTACAAGATGCACTGCAGCAACTCGCCAAGGCTTCCTCGACAGCATCTCCCAAACCTGCGACCTCTTCCACCTCGAATGACAAGGGCAGCAGGCGCATGGGAACACCACCACCTCCAAATTCCCCTCCAAGTCACACACCATCCTGACTTGGAAATATATCGCTGTTCGCTGGGTCAAAATCCTGGCATTCCCTAACTAACAGCACTGTGGGAGTACCTTCACCACACAGGCTGCAGCGGTTCAAGAAGGCAGCTCACCACCACCACCTTCTCAAGGGCAATTAGAGATGGCCTATAAATGCTGGCGTTGCCAGCGATGGCCACATTCTGTGAATACATTTTTTTTAATGTTTAATTAAATAATAACCATGTCTGTACATTAAGGCAGCTTACCGATTTTAACCTCGTACCTTTCTGATGCACCATTATGATAAAACTATCTGGCTCCCCCGATAGTTCAGTTGATAAGTACAGAACTAAACTAAACAGACTAGAGAAAGCAGCTTTGATCCATGATCTGTGCTTAAGTTATTATCTGTGCTGCAGCCTACAAGTTCACCCTCACAAAGTCCTGCACTCCCATCCTCTCCAAGCTCCACTGGCTTCCCATCCCTAACAAGTTGCATTCAAAATTCTTGTTCTCACTTTCAAATCCCTCCAAGGCCCACCCTGCCTTAGTACGTTCCTTTAACTTTCTGGTCCTCAATGTTCCCTCTGCTGTTTTAACACTAGACTATTCCTTGTTCTTGTTCCCTCCCATTTTCCATTCATGGTTGCTTGTTCAGCTACTATGCTCCTGCCCTATGGAACTCCCTGCCAAGTTCCCTGCACCTTCCCACCTCCCTCTGTGCTTTCAGAAACCTCCTCAATGCTCCCGCTGGACAGGTTTGGTGTGAAGATATGCAATTGAAAAATTGGCCCTACTATACCATCTGATTTATATTGCAGTACTGCTGTCGGAAGCTGTGCTGTAATATAGGTGCAGTATTGGATTCTGAGTGTTACCTAACCAAAAATGGACATTCACTGTGTGGGCAATTTAGGTCTGAACTTGCATTTTACCAGTCTGTGAATGTACCAGTGTAACCTGTTATTATCCTTGCTGGAACCACTCAGGGTTAGATAAGAAAATCAATGTAAAAACATCTTCATAGGTCCAAGAATAAATAATTCTTATAAAAAAGAGTCTTTGTATTGAATAGCTCATCATTGCACAGAACAATAAACTTTCAGTTAATACTACACTCCTTCAATTGTGTTTTAAAATGGAATAATATGTGCACATATTGCATTTAAAAATATTAACTAACATGTCCTGTCTGTACAGGGATTTGGGGGATCCAAGCTAAGCTCTCTGTCCCTTGGACAGGGTCAAGGGCCAATCGCCATGAACATGATTGAGAAGGCTGTGAAGCAAGGTTCCTGGGTAGTATTACAAAACTGTCACCTGGCAACATCATGGATGACGACATTAGAAAGAGTCTGTGCGGTAAGAATTTGTGTGTAGTTTACTTTCAAATATTAAAAAAAGAGCGCACGCTTTTAAAAAGCATGGGGCCGATTTTTGTCTCACTGCTGCCCCGTTTATGCCTAAAAATGATTCTAATGCGGACCTCGATTTCAGCAGCCAGAGCACTTGCTGGAAACAGGCTGGGGGGCCTCATTAATACAGGGAAATTGGGGTCAAATGACGCAGTTAAATTCCCCGGAACCATTTCTTCCCTACCTGTATTGCTACTGCTGGGTTCCTCAACCCGCCCACAAGCCATGGACAATACAGGTCAGGAGGTGGCCATTTCCAGCAGTGTAATGGGATCCATAGCTGCAGCAAGGAAAAGCTGGAAGCATGTCTGACACTTATTGTGTCGATCCTTCAAGGTTTCTAATATTTGATCTCCTTGCTGCTGTACGCTTCGTAAAGGTTTTCTTCCCCGCTACAAAGCACCGCTGCCTTTCATTTCTGACCTTCCCACCCCTCCCCGTTAAGGTGCTGTTGCGGGCCCATCAAAATCAGCCGCCCCACCAGATTTCCGGCCTCTCAATCAGCGAGCTGTCCATATAAAGCGTGTAGTTAGTGCTTGGCAGCTCACCGATTCAATGTCAATGTGGGCCCATCTTCAAGATTCGGCCAAGCCTACCCTGCCGCCAACTGCATTTGGGCAGGTGAGGCTGACACCTCGACCACCAGCAGCCCAATATAGACCCGAATCGAAAGCTCCACCACCCCCATAATTTACATTCGGAGTTACAGTCATGAACATATAACAATGGGTCATTTTTTATTTAAGGAAGTGGATATAAATGTACACTCCAGCTTCATCGGTTTAGAAGTTACACTCGCTGAATTTAAAATGGAATCATTATTATTTTTTAATTTTATTTGCATCTTATGGATTTCGTTGTTCACCTTCAGCCCATCATCTTGATTCATGCCACTAAATCATACTATAGTTGGAACTGCATCACAGCTGATGGTCATAAAAGATAGCTTCTTCCTCAATTAATTTACCTGACCCCACCCACTGCATACTAATACTGGAATAAAAATTAATCCATTTCTAATAAAAGCTGTACGTGAGTTAACATGCACACAATAAAGAGCAGGTGATTAATGATGACTAATCACTCACATATTAATGATTGTCTCATGATTATTGATGAAATTCATATGCTTAGGCCTGGTGCACAGCCAGACCACAGGAAGTCTCAGGTGCTCGATGCAGCAAACACAGAAATTATTAGGATCAGCGATGTTCCTTGCCACTCCTCATTTTCATGTTGGGGCTGGCTTATGGTCTGCTTGACATCCAAAATATCTCTCCTCCAGCTTTTGGATGGCAGTGGTTGACAGCCAATTCAGCAGTTATAACCAGAGGGATGAAGTCTGACACTGTAGGAAATAGCCGGCAGCCAACCCACTTCATACTTGTGCCTTACTTCATTTTTGAAAATTGGAATCACATTTGCTATTCTCAATCTCTAATCTTGTACGAAGTTTTTGTGAGTTGTATAATTTAACTGAACCAGCCACATAAATACTGTAGCTACAAGAGCAGGTCAGAGGCTTGGTATTCTGCGGCGAGTGACTCACCTCCTGACTCCCCAAAGCCTTTCCACCATCTACAAGGCACAAGTCAGGAGTGTGATGGAATACTCTACACTTGCCTGGATGAGTGCAGCTACAACAACAAGCTCCATCAAGAAGCTCGACACCATTCAGGACAAATCAGCCCGCTTGATTGGCACTCTCTCCACCATCGGCGCACCGTGGCTGCAGTGTGTACCATCTACCACAGGCACTGCAGCAACTCACCAAGGTTTCCTCGACAGCAACTCCCAAATCCGCGACCTCTTCCGCCTAGAAGGACAAGGGCAGCAGGCACATGGGCACACCACCACCTCTAAGTTCCCCTCCAAGTCACACACCATCCTGACTTGGAAATATATCACCATTCCTTCATCGTTGCTGGGTCAAAATCCTGGAACTCCCTCCCTAACAGCACTATGAGAGTACCTTCACCACACGACCGTAGCAATTCAAGGAGTCGGCTCACCACCACCTTCTCAAGGGCAATTAGGGATGGGCAGTAAATGCTGGCCTTGCCAGCGACCCCCACATCCCGTGAATGAATTTTAAATAAATTGTGTCCTCCAGCTCGTTGTCTAAGCTAAATAGTCACTTACCTTTACCTTGTCTATACTCTTGATTATTACAAAGACATATTGGCCTAGAAATTGGTTCGCATCAGCAAGATAGGCTCGAGGCACACCGTCAAGCCTCATTTAAATGAAATATATGCAAAGGGACTCGTGCCTGTTCAGGCACCGAGCCAGGCACCTCGTTTTCTGCCGTTATTAATGTGGTGTGTGGCGCGCTTTCAGTGGAAAATGTGTGCACGCACGTCGCTTGACATATTGGTGCTTTGGTATCTATTTTACACCTGTAAAATGGGTGTGGTGTCCACCAATTTCTAGGCTATCGTGTTTCTGCTATCATTTTCTCCAGAAAAAATAAATTGTTGCCTGAGGCTTTCTTCAAAGCCTTAGTCCCCAAAGGCCTGGAGTTATCCTTGTCATTCTTCTTTGAGCTCTTTCCTTTTTTGAGCATTACCAGCACTGCATTCCATTCTCCAGGATTGGCCTCGCCAGTGACATATACTCATTCTAACTTGTTCTGACTTGCAATCCTATCCCTCAGATGATCCCAGTACCCAATGTGCCTTATTCACAAGTACTTCACAACCTATATATATACTTTTACAGAAAAAGCAAAGATGCTTTTCTGCTTTTCACCCACCCCCATGCTAATGCACACATATTCTTCCTATGTGCATTACCTTACATTTATCTGTATTAAATCCAACTGTCATTTCTCAGCTCCTATGTTTAATTGGTGTAAATGATTCAGAATAATACAAGCCTAGTTCCCTCTTCAAAGAATTTTAGTGGGTTTAGTGTACATGCCCTATCACTTCTAAAACCATGTTGATTGCTACTTATGATATTTGTGCTCTTTGGTTGATCGTTGACAACATCTTATATAATGCCCTCAAAAATGTTCCCTCCTATAAATGTTACTGGAATGGTTTTGGGGAGTGAGTGAAGAGGAGATTTTAACTATCGGGTGGCTGGCCAGCTGCCCAATCCTGCCTGCGGGAGGCCAGGTCTGATCTGAGGGCCGGGTCTCTACCATGCTGCCGGTTCTGGGCAATATCGGGCAGCCTGGCCAGCACTCTTACTCCTCCTCCTGGCTAAAGAAAAATAATTTAAAATATCTTTTTGGTGCCTTTTCTGCTTGTACACACTGCATGCGCCGCCCAGTTGCCTGTCAAAATTGTATCTGGCATCCTATATACAAGTCATTAAATATATTGAAGAATGAGTTAGATATATTTCTTAAAGATAAAGGTATCAAGGGATATGGGGAGAAGGCAGGTACAGGGTACTGAGTTTGGATGATCAGCCATGATCTCATCGAATGGCGGAGCAGGCTAGAGGGGCCGAATGGCCTACTCCTGCTCCTATCTTCTATGTTTCTATGTTACATCATAGAACCCTGATTTGCATATTAAACGGGCCTACTGCTTGAAAAAGATGGGCGCTCCGACTGCCCAGCAGAAAGGCGCCTTTGAGGATGGCGCTGGCCGGAGTGCTGACGTAAAAGGGGCAGTAAGCCATTTCCGGGCCACGATCCCCTCGTTTACAGTGGGTGCCCAAATTAAATTTTACCCCAGTGGCTCTTAACAGGCAGGAAAAATGGTCATGAAAGTGAAGATATCTTGCATCATTTGAAAGGTATGTAGGTATATTTTCTTGACATCACTGATATTAGTGAAAAAGTTAGTGAAAGTTTAAAATGGAGAATCATACTCTACATCCTGAGCTGTTATCTTTTAAGTTGTTAAATAATACACATGGTAGTGTATCCTGTAGTGAGATTACTCCCCAATTTTTGCTTTAAGTTCCCTTTACTATATCCCAACAATGTGCCTTGACCAGAGTCTCAGAAGTCCAGTCCTACTACATCAGTGTGAACACTCCCTTCCCCGCATCTCTATCCCGATAGTCCCTTTGAGTGAGGTAGCCAATTTAGGGAAATTTGTACAGAATTTTGGCAGTTTTGTGCTGTGGCCTGATATCAATGAAATTAATTTCATTTACAATTCTTATAGCTATCAAAGCGAGGTGAGTTTCAGCCCATCATTTTGTGTTGAATTTGAATTCAAGTCTAATGGATGAAGGGACATTGTTCTCACCCAGTGTGACATATTGTCCCTGCTCAGGTTCTGTTTTTGCTTCAATGATGATGTTCAGTAACCAATAATTCCAGGTCTTGGGCTAAGAAACTCTATCCCGATACTCCACCAACTTCACAATTAAGCCATTTCATCTTTTGATAGAGTGCTACCGATTGTCTCATGCTGTGTTGGTTTATATACAGTAATAGTGCTCTCGGTTTAACTTGCGGATTTGATCATCTGCACTATGACCATGCCATTTGAAACAAATTTAAAGAATACAGCTCGGGAAGATATTCGCACAGTGTACAAAAATATTGGAAAATGTGCAGTAGAAACAACACACACTACAACTATTACATTTTGGTCTAAGTATTCTGATTGCCTTCACTGCTGCTATCGGGAATCCAGATATCAGAAAGGTTCAAATATTGTAAATTATAAATATTAACCTTAAGAACGTCAGCATCATCCTTGTACAGTGTGATTCTGTTACTTATGACTCATTTGTCTGGGAGTCACTGCAAGTTAAATGGGAATAATAATTTACCACGATAGGATGTTTTATTTAAGGCAGTATAGTTTATATTTAATGTGGCTCCTTTATTTCCCCTAAGCGCTAATATTGTTTCATTTGTGGCATTCTATTGCAGGAACTGAATCCAGAGACTACACATCCTGACTTCAGACTGTGGCTTACAAGCTATCCTTCTCCAAATTTCCCAGTTTCTGTCCTACAGAATGGTGTGAAAATGACCAATGAAGCACCAAAGGGCCTTCGACCTAATATTATCCGATCCTACCTCATGGATCCCATTTCTGATCCAGAGTTCTTCGGTAGCTGCAATAAGCCTGTTAGTATCAGTTTAATTGCAAATCGTTTAGGATTAACAAATTGTTCTGAAGACTTGATGCAAAGATAGACAGGGACATTACACTCCCTATGACCTTAATTTAAAGATCATAAGTTAATATTAAGAAAAACATATTTGCGAGAACATTTTGTGCATTTGCAATTCTGTTTCTTCCGATACCATTTACTTTCACTTAACATGACAGAAATCTTCTGATAAGAAATACCTGAAATTATGGAAAATATTTGAAAATAATTTTAAACATAGAAGGCTAAAGCAATTTTTTTTGTGCGGTATATTGTAAAATCTCACCTTCGTCTCACTGCTATTTATATAGACACCAGTTTACAACAGATTGCCCCACTCTGTTAATTGATGTAATTGTGTAATGTGTTACAGGATGATTTATTTAAGTCAGTGACACTTTCAGAATTTTCCGTTTGCAATAGATGATGTTGCTGAAATTCTGTGCACTGACACTAAATGGACATTACTGTGTATGACAAGCTGTGGAACACATTTATCTAACTGGAGTATTATGATCATTGGTCATACATGTGACTTCAGACAACCACAATTCTCTTTATTCTATGACATATCCTTTGCAATTCTAATCCGCTGTAAACAGCACTGTTACAATCATGTTATCGGTGTTACAGAACTCCAAAAATAATAAACACTTCTGAAAGAGATATTTTTAAATCCAGGATATATATGGTTCTGATTTTAAGAACTGAATATGTAATTAGCATTTTATTTGGGGCTGGGCCCAGCAAAATTGATTTCTGGTTTTATATGCACACTGAATGTGAAGAAAATCTGAAAATAGTTTGAAACTTGTTTGTATAAATTTGTTGACCTCATCAATAAATCTAATGTAAATTTAAAATAACTCAACAAAAATAATTGCTATGTAGAGGTGCAGAAACCGTTTATTGCAATTCTATTATAAAAAATGCTGGCATATACTAAGAGAAAACATTTGTAGTATTCACAATAATTTTGCTTGAAAATATATTTTAAAATTAGATCAAAATAAGTAAACATTTGTATTCTGTTAGGGCACATTAGGTTCTGAGCTGTCTTGTACATAGTGGCTGGGATAGATGTTGTATTTTTTTTCCCCAACAGGCTGAATTTAGAAAACTCCTATATGGTCTGTGCTTCTTCCACGCACTGGTTCAGGAAAGACGGAAATTTGGACCACTAGGATGGAATATCCCCTATGAGTTTAATGAAACTGACCTGCGGATAAGTGTACAGCAGCTTCATATGTTCCTTAACCAGTATGAGGTAAGCCATTCCTGGCCCATATACCAATGGCAGCAGTAGAGCCATCTGCTGTCAGACTTTTATCAATGACACTTTTAGACTTCCAGGAAGAGGAGGCATGTGAAAGTTTCTCAGGAAGTTTTCACCCTCCTATTTTACCTCTCCCCAGTGAGGAATCATCTGGCCTGTACTCAAAACCTCCTTACAGCAACTTGTCAAAGTGGCAGACTGCTGACACAAAGCTACATTTCGCTGCTTCATTATGCTGGAGCTTGCTGTCCAAATTGTCTGCACCATAGTAGCATCAAGGGGAAAAACAAGTGATTATTTGTCTATTATTTTTCCAATTAGTTAAATTCCAAGGGCCATATGCTGTCTCATGTTTCTGTGCCTCCAAAGTACATACATTGCACAACTGAACACTTCTATATGTAAAGACCAGGATTGAAAAAAATTAAAACAAACAATAATTCATAATTTTTGTTATGTTCAGAGCTAGTTACCCTCTACTGAGAGCATACACTCTATTTTACCTTATTCTTCCTTTAGTTAAAAAGCAACTGGTACAAAGTGGAATTGTTGTGAGATTATCTTTCCCAGGTGTCTCAAGGCCTACCCAAAATGCCAAGCTGACACCAGTTTGGCTGCAGTTGAACTGCTCACCTTGCGTCTCTACAATGTCCAACCCACTTGGCAATGATACAAAATGTGTAGTATAGCTACATTATTGATTTTCATGGGCTATCGTGGTAGGTAATCCCTCAATCTGTAAGGTTATCCACAATGACTAGTATCAGCTGAGGAATGAAAAGAAAAAATGTGATTGAAAAGGAAGGATGTTAAAAATGATCTAATATTGGCTTATCAATCAGTTTTCTTTCAATTGACCTCAAACTACATATGTCCATTTATTCAGGGTGTGCCCCTTGATGCTATACGATACATGACCGGTGAATGCAACTATGGTGGTAGAGTGACGGATGACTGGGACCGGCGCACACTCCGCTCAATTCTTAATAAATTCTACAACAAAGCAATTACATCAAATCCAGACTACACATTTGACTTGAGTGGCATTTATTATGCACCACCAGAAGGAGATGTAAGAACAATCTTATTCTTGATGGATATAATGTGGTAAAATATTGATACAAAACAGATTACACAAAAAATGAACATCTGCTGGTTGCTTTCCTTAGACAGCTTTTAGAAGAATGATTTTTTGAATTGTTAGTTTCCAAGATCATGAACAGTAGAAACAACATAAGTTGCACTAAAAATGCAAGTACCATGTAATTATCTGATAAACCTGTTAATCTCCTTACAGTACATCAGCTACATTAACTATACTAAGAGCCTTCCTTTGAACCCGACTCCGGAAGTCTTTGGGATGCATGCTAATGCAGATATCACTAAGGATCAGTCAGAGACCCAGAACCTGTTCGACAGCATCCTACTTACTCAGGTACATCAAATGCTTGCTACAGTTTGATTAAAATGGGGTACAATATTTGACTTAAAGAATGTGTTGGGCTGAGCAGAGGATGCAAATTGGAATAACATTTTTTTTATCAGTCTTGTAAGTCACTATCTAGATGAACTCCAGTATGTATAAAAAATGATTTTAGACGGGTATAAATTGAACATACAAGAGCTAATTATCGTTTTAAGCCATAGCTATTATATAATGTAAAAATAGTTTTGTGCCACATTAGTGTGAAGTCATATCAGGAGGCAAAAGAGAATATTTGGAAAACCCTTAGAAATCTTATGCCTGGTAAAAGCAGGTGTAAGGCCTACTTTTACCAGCATAAGATTTGAAAACAGTAAAAAAAAAAAAGAATTTCACTCATTTATCATTTAAAAATACTTTAAAAAAGGTAAGTTTATTTTTACCCTGTAAAAAACTTTAATTATTTTTTTCAAAAAATTAAATTTTTGTTTAAAATATTTAATTTATTGTAATTGCCAACTAATTTTTAAAATGTGATTTAAAAAAAAATTATTTAAAGTTTTACTGTGTTTTTGGGATGATCTCCATTCATATATTTGACAGGTCTATCCTGTCAAGTGTATGAAGGGAGGTCCCTTCTTTGATTGGCTCCCCATGGCCCACGTGATCCCAGGGACGCTTGCGAACCGCATGCGCCTCTGGGATACGTGGGCCCTGCACATTTCGAGTTGGAGAGGCCCAGGAGCGGAAGTGTCCGGACCTCGGGAGCCCTCGGGTAAGTCCGTAGATTTTTTCCGGATCGGAAGCCTCCGCACGCGGGAAGCCTCCGATCAGAAAATACGGACCATGGAGTCAGGTGCCAGGTACCAGAATTGATTGAAAGGTGGCTTAAAATAGAAAACAGAGAGCAGGAGTTAAGGGAAGAATTTCTGAGTGACAGGAAGTGGGAAGTGGTGCATGCGGCCAAGCGAGCAGCCCCTCCATCCAGGAGCGGAGCAGGGAGGCTCTGTGGATTTTAACAGTTGAGCCTCTTTAGTATGCGTCTTACCAACTTCCTGGTTAAAAGGTCTGGCAAATTGGCTGGAAGTGGTTGCCCAGCAGTTAAAATTGTGCGGTCCCCCACAAATGAATTGCCTGCGAGGGAAATCCCAGTCATGGGAGGGGGATAAAGTCCGGGGCAGGGGAGGTCCAAGATTTTCTTGTGGGGCATGGAGGAGCACTCCTGCTCCTCCTGGCCTGGAAAGAAACATTTAAAAAAAATGTAACAACTTACTTTTCTGGGTCTCTTCTGGGTCTGGCTCCTGTTCTCGGCAGGTTTGGTCTGGCGGGAAAGCCACTACTGCTCCTCCGCTCAGGCCACAGATTAAAATAGCAGCTCGGGCTCCAATGATGTCATCGATGTGCCTATTTAAAGAGGACTCCACCAGTTTAGGGTGGGTGTCTTTGCCGCAGGCAATTTAAAACAGCAGTCGGCCAGATCGGAGCGGGAACTAAGTAGGTAAGCCCCTCGCTCTATTTTAACTGTCCCCCCCCTGCCCGGTCAGTGGGGTAAAATTCCCCCATTGTATCCATCTCCTAACCCCAATTGACCCGTCTCACGTTTTGAAGAATATGTTGCAATTTAGGGTACATTTTTTGATTCCTCACCCACGGCAAGGTCCCTCACATGTTGCAACCATACATCAGAAAAATGCGAGCTCACTGCCTGTGATTTTCCAATGCATGCCTTACAAAGGGCAAGAACTCAGAAAATCTATGCTTATATGTCAAAGTTAAATTAAATTACCCCACCCTGACCCATAGCACATCGATATTTCGTAAACTGCTAATACTCAAATAGAGGCAACTTTGATGAATAACTGCGTAATGCAAATAGCTTGCTAGCTATTTACAGAATGTCATTATATATCAACATTTTCATGATCAAAATATTAGTAGTGTATGTTGAATAAGTGTCAACCTATAATAATTCTGTTCCTGGGGTAGATAATTCATGAATACATTGACATCAGAACATCATAAGCATTGGCTGGAGTGCCACTGAGGCCTTGAGTAAACCTATTTATCACATGGCAGGGGAATGATTATCTAACTTGAGATATGGCAAACTTTCAACTTTATTAATAGTTTGTTGGAAAGACCTTAACTATCAGACATAACTGCTTATTCCCTATATGCCCACAGCTTCTAGTTTGTAGGCTTGTTGGCTATTTGTAATAAGAAATAATTTTTCAATGTCTGATATATTTTTTTAAATAGTGAGCCATTTACAAAATTGAAATAGGCAAATTAGAATTCTTTATGTATTAAGTATGAACCAAGTATATTGTACAGAACTATATTTGTCCCAGAATTATTGTTGGTTGGTTTTAATTGTTAATTTTCACATTTTTAAAGGGGTTCCAGTAGTATACCTCCCTGATAATTTATTTCAAACGTTTATATAAAATGATGTAATCAGCCGAATTTAAAAATCAATGATTTTCTCATTTTTAGCTTTCCTCACCATACATTCAGCGGGCAAGAATCAAGTAATCTGCTCTCAGGCCTCTATCACTACCACTCCAATCACTTTCCAGGAGTTGTATGTGAACAATTCCGAATGACTGATCTGTTCAATTTTCTTCATCTCATTCATGGCCATTTGATTGCATTTTAGAGATATGCCCATCTGTTGGATTCACAGAAGGCTGTACTTTATCAGAATAGTCAATATCTTTATTAAACGTCACCATCGTAGCACTATTTTCATCAAACCCAATATGCAAGTGACATTTGTTTCAGATAATTTAATTTGTTAAAAAAAGTCCTCTCAATTGAGCCAGGCAAGTTTGAGTGTCATAAAATTTACAACAAATACTCAAGAATTTACATTTATGAACCACCTTTATTTCTAAATATTGCTTTCATCATTCTCTTGCTCTATGCCCTTTTAGAATTTTTCTTTTACACATTTCTTCTTTATTAGAATTACTCCTAAAATTAAATTAGACCAGCTTTTCTGTTGGCCTGTTCTTACAGTTTTAATAAAGAACTTCAGATAAATTAATGGGGAGCCTTTCTATGTTTTGCAGTCAGAAGTATCAAATATTTTAGAAATGACGCTCAATGGGGTTAAATTGGATCAGACCCGCAAACAGGCATGGGGATTGCAGTGCGCGATTAACCCACATCTGTTCATTGTGCTGCAGGCAGAAGTTAAATTCATGCTGCCTGCTGATTTCCATGATTGCTGCGTGCAGCCAGCGCTACCCGCACTGTTCGGTGGCTGCACGCATCAGCAGGGGGCCTGATATTACGAGTTGCTAGCGCTACTTAAAAGGTAGCCTGCACCTCTTAATGGGGAGGTGCATTGTGGTTGCTGCAAGTAGTACTTGGGAGTTAATTGCTTTTGAAGATTTTTTTCAAGGTAGCTCAACCTGTGAGAGAATGCGCACCAAGGTTTTCTGATAGGTCTTGGTGCAAGATATGGAGAGTAGGAGAGACATCCTATATCCGCAGGAGGCCCTCCAGTCATATGCTCAGGAGGCAGAGGGATGAAATAGGAGGTCAATGACAGGAATATAGCTCCAAGAACATGGATGTAATGCAGGAAGAAGTTTAATGATCTGACAGGAGTTGTCAAGGTGGGCTTATACTCACTGGAGTTTAGAAGAATGAGAGGGGATCTCATTGAAACTTATAAAATTCTAACAGGACTAGACAGACTAGATGCAGGAAGGATGTTCCCGATGGCCGGGGAGTCCAGAACCAGGGGTCACAGTCTAAGGATAAGGGGTAAGCCATTTAGGACTGAGATGAGGAGGAATTTCTTCACCCAGAGAGTGGTGAACCTGTGGAATTCTCTACCACAGAAGGCAGTAGAGGCCAATTCATTAAATATATTCAAGAAGGAGTTAGATATATTTCTTAAAGCTAAAGGGATCAAGGGATATGGGGAGAAGGCAGGGACAGGGTACTGAATTTGGATGATCAGCCATGATTTCATTGAATGGCGGAGCAGGCTCGAGGGGCTGAATGGCCTACTCCTGCTCCTATCTTCTATGTTTCTATGTTCTATGAGTGAGCTCAATCTTAAAATGGCACCACTAGCCTCATCCACAGCTCAATTCCTACACCCGCATCACCCACCTACCAACACTCTCTATCAATCAGTACTCAACCCTTCAATTCATATGGTTTACCTCACCCTCACACACTTAGCACTGTTACAAGCCTTACACACACAACTCACAGCTCGCACACACTGGCAGCTATTCGACCATGACAACCACCTCACCCAAACATATTGCAGGGCACTCACTGACACACTTCCCTCTTTCTTGTGTAGGGGGTGGTGGTGTGTGTCAGCTTTACCTCTGATTCTGAGCGGTTCGAATCGCTCCCACTCCCTTGGTTCTAGACCTTGGACTTATTTGGGGGTTGTGATACAAAAGGTGCAGCAGACAACTGAGTTTGATGAAAGAACTTCAATCTTTATTAAAAAGGTAAGACACAAATAATAACACTCTTAACACTTTAAAGGTGGGGAACACTTCGGTACAAGCGAGGGAAATGACAGTAGAACAATACTTCACCCCTCCCAACCCCACTTTACTAGCCAAGTTAGGTTTTGAAGGACCAGGGATAATGCTCACCAATCCTTTGACAGTTGGGCTAAATCGCGGTTTTGGGGTTCGCTGTTTATGGCGGTTAGTGTCTGCCGTACCCCGTATGCAGTAGAGGACTTCACCTGGGTCTCTGGTCAGTCTTCGCGAGTCCACTGATGCGGTAGGATGTCGTTTTGGATTTATCTGGTGAGTACCCAATTTCTTTAGTTTAGCAGTAGGGCTTAGAGTCTTTGGGGAAAATCTTACCCAGGGGTAAGTGAGGAGTAGTTTGTAGTGTGGAAACTTTGCGGTTCTTCGGGTTTTCTTCCCTGGAGTTGGTCTTTGTTGGTCACGGTGGCCTGCTATTACCCGGTCAGTTGGGGGTAATGCGCGGTTGTTGGTTTCGTGAGGCCTTTGGTTTCCGCGATGGCTTTAGGCCTTGTTTAGTGTGTCGGTCGACCTCGTGGAGCCGTCGGTGACTTGTTGCTGCTTGTTGCTCCGGGTGACTGTGTTGGGACCGTTGTTGGAGGTCTGTCGAGGTGGTATCTTCACGAGCTGGACTCAGGTGTGTCTGAGTGGTGAGCGATGCCGACTCGCTTCCAGCTCGGGTTTTCTTCTTCCTGGTTTCTTCTTCTGATGACCACCGGTTGCGACTGACTGCTCGAACCAACTTTGAACTGCTTGATGGGCCTTCAATTATACTAAATTGAAGTGGCCTTATCTACCCGCCAAATCTACTCAGTTCATTGTCTGTTTTTTTGGCGGGCTCGTAAATCGGTAACGACTTACTAGCACGTTAACTGGGTTTTTAACAGGCCTTCAATCTCACCCATTGAACATGGCCTTATCTACCCGCCAAATCTACTCAGTTCATTGTCTGAATTTTGGCGGGCCTGTTACCAGTAACTGCTCTGTAAGTGTCAAATGGGTTTTGGGATGGTTTGCATCCTGTCGATCTCCTTGGCTGATCACTGGTGATTGGTTTCGTGTTTTGGGTTTCTAGGCTGGACTCCGTCTTTTCTATAGACTGGTCCTGAGTCATTTGTATTATGCATGTTTTCTGATGGGCCCTATAATCGGTTTGATGGGGCCTGTTATTTTGGGTGGGACTGTCTTCTCCTAGGGTCTATTGTCAAAATGTTAATGCCTGCTGGGGCTTGAGTAGGGTCATCCCGGTTCCCCAGACATTGCAATTAACTGCAATAACCAAAACTGCTTTTACAGAGGTCGAGCCCACCTTCCTTCACAACCTTTTCTTCCTTTACAGGCCCAGACATGTTTTTAAAATGCTAAAACTTGGTTTTTGGTGTTAAATTCCTTATGTTAGGCCCAAATGCATTTTATCATTCTGAGGTAGTTCCAAAGTCCTTTTTCCTTAGGTTTTGGGGATCTGTAAATTTTGGAAACCTTTCACTTGCAGGAGAAGGTGGTGTATAACAGGAGGCAGCACGAAAGAATTGGAGGAGGACAAGCACACATTTTAACCCCCATGGAGGATAGAGTGCTGGTCATCATGGGAAGGGGCATCGCTGAGGCCGTGGCCACTGGCGTCGCTAGAGGGATCGATGATGAGGGTCTCTGCATACCTAATCCTCCTTTCTTCACACTGCTCCCTCATCCCACAATCTCTTCTGACTCACAAGCTGCAGATGGTGTAAGCACGCACTTCTTACTTTCTCCTCTCCCCTCACCACAACCCAACCCTTGTCCCTTTTTCATTTCTGCTATCCAAGAACTGGAGCCTTCCCATTCGGTGGAGGAAGAGAAAGAAGAAAGTGAAGATGAAGAGAGACCCTGTCACTCGATCTTACAGTCGCAGCCACCAGCTCAGAGACTGACACTGCATGTATTTTAGAGGCTAGGATAGAGGAGGGATCTGCATGTGATAAGACACTGGGCGCAAGTGTGCAAGACCCAGTGCAGGGGGAAAGGATAGCGCAGGTGTCAGCTCGCCGGAGGGTGAGGTCACACGCTAGTTCTGTTGCAGAGAAGTCAGAAGAAGACTTCGATGGCCCAGGCTCCTGAAGAAGGGTGATGGGCATATACACCAAATGCTTGGTGCACTGGAAAGCCTGCTAGAAAGCCTGCACACAATGTCAAGGAGCATGGAGGAGTCCAGCTCCAACGTGGCACAGAACTTTGTGCAAAGCTTGGAACCCATCCTTTCAAACATGGGTCACCTCCATCAGCACACCTGTAGAACCCACCTTGATACAGCATCTGATAGCTGATGTCACAGCTTCCATCAAAGGTTTGACTGCTGCATTAGAATCTCAGACTGCTGCCTTGCAAGCTCAGACTGTTGCCATCGTGGCTCTGGATACCACTGTTCAAAGGGGCTTCCAAGGTGTCACAGCAGTCCAGCATTCTGTTGTCCAACAGATCACCAGGATTGCTGAGGCATTGCCACAGGAGAGTGGCAGTGGCTCCTTGGAACAGGAACCTGCTGCCCTCTCGCAGGATGACAGCATTCCTGCTCCCACCCCTGCCACTCCGACAGTACCCTTGCTGTTGCCTGTCAGCTAGCCAGCCCAGGTTGCTGTAGCCCAGGCCGAGATGGTGCAATCTGTAGCCAGGCCCTCTAGACTCATAGCTGCTCGAGGTCATCCTCCACAGCCATCTGCAGTCTCCTCAATTGAAGGTCAGAAGCCTTCCACCTCCTGCTGCAGCCACTGGGGAAGCACCTCATAGGAGCACTAGGAAAGGTAAAGGCATATGGAAGACAGGCACTAAGGGAATGCACAAAGGTGATTTGTTTCATTTTGTATGCATAATTTAATGAGCGAATTTATAAAATTGGATTTGAATTTGCATTTCCTGGGGGTTTGTATTTTTGTGTTGTCAGGAAGAGGACAGTGTGTTGGTCAGTGATAGAGGAAAGGTAAGGAGTGTGGGACAGTTGGTGAATGGAGAGGTGTAGTGAGGTTACAAGTATCGCTCATGAATCTCTGATCACGTAGAGCCCGGGCAGAAAGGTGCTGCCTACATTGTAGCTCCCTTCCTCTTCCTCTTCCTCTTCTTTTTCCTCCACTTCATCTTGCACTTCTTCCTCCTCCACTTTCTCCCCCTCCTCCCTCTTCTAGCAGCTTGTCCTGCTCTGCGCAGCCTCTCTTCCTTCTCCCAGTCATGTTCAATTCCCAGAGGAAGCCCTACCAGCCACCCATGTCTGGAAGCAACTTCTTTCAGCACAATAATCTATATAACAAAAAAAGTACAGCAAGACCACCCATACCACTGCGGTTGAGTATTCAAACTTTAGCCAAGTATAGGAAACCTCCAAAAACACATATATAATTGCACCAGCCAGAAGAAATAAACCAGCAACTAACCTGTAAGGACTTGATGATCCCTTTAAATAGCACTGGTGGGGTGTCCTTCATTCCGTTTAAAGTCGTGTTCAGCTGTGAGAGGTTACACAGGGCATTGGCTGGAGTGGGGTGTTGGAAATGGCAGCGCTGGCTTCAAATCAGCGTTGCGCACACATTTGCATCATCATCTCGCTGCTCTGCATGCTACCGCCGATTGTTAGGTGCGCGTGCACAAACCCCTTTACCAAGATGGCGTCTTGCGCACTTCCCGTCGGAAGTGTGCGCGCCCATCTCGGACCCCATTTTCGAGTCTCAGGTGGATGCATAGCACCTAAAAGACGGGCCCAGTTTAGCCCCCATAGAATAACATGAAGTATTTTTGTTGCCGAATAAATAGTGCAAGTCCCAGCCTATAGATATGAAATACAGTAGAATATTGGAATAAGGTTTCAGTTGGAAAGGGGAGAAATAATTATCTTGAGCAGCACAACTGATTTAAATTGTTCTGCAACTTGAGTCTGGAAGCTTTCATCTGAGAGAAATGTAATTGAAAAGGTGATATCCTCGGTCTGGAAAGTAGATGGCTATAATAGCACAGATAAACTAATAGTCACCCATTAGCCCACCTGACCATACATGTAAGTTTAATTTGTCACATGGATTAGAACTGAGGAGATTTTGGGGTGATTTGATCGGCACAGGCAAATAGAAACAAACTGTTTCCAGTGGTTGAGGGGTCTTGAACGAGGGGACATAGACATAAGATTAAACATAGAACAGAGAGCAGTAGATTTTTTTTTACATAAGAGGGTTGCAAGGCTGAGGAATGCACCCCCAGAGCAGTGGCCATGTCAGCACTTAAGAGTAGATTAAATAGGTGGTTAAAGGAAAGGGGATAAAAGGAAATGGGAATGCCATGGGTTCATGGGATTAGGGCTACTGCTTGTGTGGAGGATAAACACTAATACTGACTGGTTGGGCCAAACAATCTGTTTCCATGTTGTAATTTCTATGTAGTTTCCTGGGATCTTTTACATCCACCTGAGAGGGCAGACAGGGCTTCAGTTTAACGTCTCATCTGAAAAACAGCACCTCTGACAGTGAAGCACTCCCTCAGTACTGCACTGGAGTGTCAGCTTAGATTTTGTGCTCAAGTGTCTGGAGTGGGACTTGAACCCACAACCTTCTGACTCAGAGGTAAGAGTGTTTCCACTGAGCCATGGCTAACACTTTTAAGAAGTAATGGAAGCTTGGGTCAGTTTGGCAATTAGAGGCAATTACCGTGTTGGGTAGTGAAACCTTTTTAATTTTTGTTTTGCAGTTTAATTTTCATTGCATGTGAATATTTTTCTTCCAAAATGGCACTGTGTTTCATAATTGTTGTGATCTGCAAACACTATAAAAGCTGCTATTTTGTTGTGAAACTGGAATCTCCTTTTCAATTGATTACTGTTTTAAAAGATGTGGATGAATTTTATGAACGTCAGAAGTACTTTTCGAAGTTATGATTGTAAAGGTATTTGTTATATATCTTCTACAACAAAATTGAAACAATAATTTTCTTCAAATTGGGTTAGAAAAATGAGTTATGTACAAAATTCTGCACCTACAAAAGAAAATGGTAGTAACACAAGTGTAATGTGAAAGTTTAATATTTTATAATCTAGCAATAAAGGAACAAGAAATAATGGGCATCAAATTGAGACTTATTTTATTAATGTAGGTTAGATGTTTTATTATTCCTTCAGCAAAAATATGATTAGAGAAACAGATTGCTGAATCAGGCTGCAACACTGTTTGTAATTGTCATCCTTTTGACAGTAAATGAAAGTGCTTTGTGGTGGTTAGTTCTGCATACAGATGAAACAATGAATCAATTGCTACAACTGAATAGTGATTGATTGGCCTAATAATTGTTGCATCTTTATTGCTAACAGTTCTGAATTGTTCCACGATGTTTCTGCCATAGCTATAGAGCTGTATTTGCGCTGTGCCTATGCCTATATTGTTACTTTTGCTGTAGAAGTACGATTTAACTGACAACGCAACATTTCAGATGGTTATACATATGAGAGAGTGGCAAAAATAGCAAGGGAAATAATTAGCAAGGATGCCACACTGTAAACTCCTGCAGGAATACATTAAAATATATTTTAATCTCTCACATACCAGTAATATTGATGTGTAATTTCCTTCAGATGAACTAATACACCTATTTTAGAAATGTGCATCTCACAGATACAATTGTATTTGCAGCAGTTGTTTACATATATGTATCTTTTAGATAGATGTAAATCATGCACATATGTGCTTTTATCTGTTTTCACATAAGTGGATATAATTTATTGTAACCCCCAATCACACTTCCTCAGAAATTTTGGCTGGCTAACAAATAATAAATATAGGCACTGACTTATTTTCTGGTGAAATAGTTATGACTCAATAAACATCCAGTGATTACAGCAGACATTTAGCGAGGTTATCAATCATGGTTCATCCGATACATGGAACCTGTCTGTTGTGGCACTTGGCATGGCAAAAGAACCAGAGGAAAAATGGAATAAAGTTGTCCTCATCAATCCTACATTAAATACTATAAAACAGAGTAGATATATGGGGGAGGTATTGGCTAAAACAGATTAATGTTGGTTTTTAGGGGATCACAATTGAAGCTCTTACTTCAGAGGCAGCACATTAGACATTAGTGTTCGCATCCAATTAAAAACATAAACTATATTCTGTCTTTAAAATAGTGGAGGAAAGTAGCGTGCAATACTCAGTAGATAAAAATACAGGTCATTTTGGCGTAATTTCTGTTAACCCTGAGAATAGCATAATGGTTTGGTGGAATACAAGGACAGATTACTTTGGTTATAACACAGTCCTCAGGAAGCATTTTGTGCATTATACCGTGTGACCTACAATAACCCAAACTTTTGGAAGGTCAGAGCCAGGAGAGCATCGTCATAGAGTCATAGTCATAGAGTTATACAGCTCGGAAAGAGGCCCTTCGGCCCATCGTGTCCGCGCCGGCCATCAAGCCCTGTCTATTCTAATCCCATTTTCCAGCTCTTGGTCCGTAGCCTTGTATGCTATGGCGTTTCAAGTGCTCATCTAAATGCTTCTTGAATGTTGTGAGGGTTCCTGCCTCTACCACCCTTTCAAGCAGTGAGTTCCAGATTCCAACCACCCTCTGGGTGAAAAAGTTTTTCCTCAAATCCCCTCTAAACCTCCTGCCCCTTACCTTGAAACTATGCCCCCTGGTTATTGACCCCTCTACTAAGGGGAAAAGTTCC